>CM041777.1:472899793-473499793 GCA_023374045.1 Limonium bicolor | reverse complement strand
TAGTCAATGATTATTCTAGATGAACCTAGGTTATTTTATGTCTGCTAAGGATGAAACCTTCACTGAGTTTGCTAAACTTCATAAGGTTTTAGTCAAAAAATTGTCATTTACACTAAAAACCCTGAGAACTGACCAGGGAACTGAAATTTTGCGACAAGTCTTTTGATGAGTTTTGTAGGGACAAAGGAGTCGATCATCAAGTTTCATCCGCAAGAACTCTTCAGCACAACGGAGTCGTCGAACATAAAAATAGGACCTTGGTCGAGATGGCACAAACCATGCTTATTGATAGTCAACTGGCCCCGTCCTACTGGGCAGAGGCTGTCAATACAGCATGTTATGTGCTTAATCATGCATTGATCCACCCTTTTCTTCAAAAGACTCCCTATGAGCTTCTACGACAACGCAAACCAAATCTCATCCATCTTAGACGTTTTGGTTGTCGATGTTATACAACTTAGGTAAGTTTTCGCCCAAGAGTGATGAAGATATATTTCTTGGCTATTCTTCTAAAAGCAAAGCTTATCGTGTTATTAATTTGAGAACTCAGTGCTTAGAAGAAAGACCTCATGTCAAGTTTGATGAGTTCAACAATGTTGGCTCATCTTCTGATCAACTTGACTTTGCTCCTGATGACTTTCTCATTGATCCATATTTCATCACCATCCTAATAAGAAGACTTCAGGACACTCAATCCTCCCAGACTGAAAACACCCTAGGAAAGGAAAGCCATTCCACCGATGACACTAACACTGACCATATCTCTAACCCACTCAATCCTCAGGAATTGGACTTTGATTCAATTGAGCATGACACATCCTCTCCTACTCCACATCGAATTTCAATAAGCATCGGCACATCCTCCTGAAAACATTCTATTTGATCCCAATTCAGGTGTCCAAACTCGTCTTCAAGCCATGCAAAAACTACGTGCCTTTGGTGCCTTTCTTTCAAGTACTGAATCTAAAAATGTCTAAGAGGCTTTGCTTGATAGCGACTGGGTCACTACCATGCAAGAGGAACTTAATTCCCTTCAACGACATGCTGTCTAGGAATTAGTCCCTCGACCCACGCATCAACAAACTATTGGCACTTGCTGGTTTTTTCGTAATAAACTTGATGATGCAGGACAAGTTTACAGGAATAAAGCTCGTTTGGTAGTACAGGGTTACAATTAAGAAGAAGGGATTGACTATGATGAAACCTTCGCACTAGTAGCCCATCTTGAAGCAATCCGCATGCTCATTGCATTTGCTGCATTCAAAGGTTTCACATTATATCAAATGGACGTCAAGACAACATTTCTTCATGGCTATATTGATAGAGAAGTCTATGTCGAGCAACCCCTAGGGTTCACTGACTCTGTCCATCCCGACTATGTTTACAAACTGTGTAAAGCCCTCTACGGACTCAAACAAGCTCCACGTGCCTTGTACAAATGACTCTCCTCATATCTCTTGCAAAATGGTTTCTCCAGAGGTAACGTAGACAAAACATTATTCATACTTCAATCATCGCATGACTTACTATTAGTGCAAGTTTATGTTGATGACATTATATATCTACAAGTAACATCCTCTATGAACATTTTGCTAACCTTATGAAAAAAGAGTTTTCCATGAATGAGTTAGGTGAACTTCGGTTCTTCCTAGGACTTCAAATTCAACAGGAGAAAGACGGGATCAAAATCCACCAACAGAAGTACATCAAGGAACTCCTTGGGAAGTACAACCTCTCAAATGTCAAGAGCATGTTGACTCCTAACTACACCACTGCTAAACTCCATCTCGATGATGACGGAGTCGGAGTAAATGCAACAGAGTACAAAGGAATGATAGGGTCCCTCCTTTACTTGGCTGCCAGTCATCCAGACATTCTCTATGTAGATTGTCTTTGTGCTCGCTTTCAAGCAGCGCCAAACAGTCTCATCTCAAGGCAGTCAAACATATCTTTCGATACCTCAAAGGTACAAGTACACTCTATCTATGTTACCCTCGTTCCCCTACTTTTAATTTATCTGATTTTAGTGACTCTGATTGGGCTGGTTCCCTCCAAGATCGAAAGAGCACTTCAGGTAATGCATAATTTCTTGGTCTTTGCTTAGTTTCATGGTCCTCTAAAAAGCAAAACTCTGTCGCACTTTCCACAGCTGAGGCAGAGTATGTCTCTACTACGGCTTGTTGCTCACAACTCCTTTGGATGAAATAACAATTGCAAGACTACCACATCACCCAAGATCAAATCCCAATATTTTGTGATAATAAAAGCACCATCAAAATCTCCGAAAACCCAGTCCAACATTCAAGAATTGAATTCATTGAAATTCACTTCCATTTCTTGAAGGACTGTGTTGAGAAAAAGCTAATCCAACTTGACTTTGTGCCCACGGAAGATCAACTTGCAGATATTTTTACTAAACCACTCCCTATAACAAGGTTTGAAGCACTTCGATCTGCAATTGGAATGACTCCGTCCACCTAAGCGGTTGTATCTATTTTCCTTTGGACACAGTCCTTAGAAGGTAATGCTTTTAGTTCTATGAATTGTGTTGTTCCTGCAACTATCTGTGTTTTATGATCTCTGCGCATTTCTCGCACACGTCAGTGATCCAAACCACTCCCAAAATCTCAGCCCTTAATTTTCACCAAATCGTTTTTTCGCGCGTCCTCCAAAACCCACTGACACACGCCACAACTCTACATCTTCCGTCAGCCTACCTAGCCTATAAAGCCCACCATCCCATCCACTATCCCAATCAATCCTTTGTCTACAACCCATACCCAAATCACTCCCAATGGCTGAAATCGACTTTAATGGTATTAAAATCCCGGCCGACGTTTTTAACGATCCCCTTCGCCTTCACACCTATCTTCAGGCCACAGCCACAACCACCACATAGCCCACCACGACAACCACCACTAAAACACCCACCCCCTCTCCACAACCCTCACCATCCAAAACCGTGACACCATCCCCACAACCCAAGATGTCATCACCTCCACAACCAACTCCACCCTCAGTAACCGTAACGGAGATTCTCGAAATTGACATTGAAGACATCACTCCTCTCTAATCCCTGCCACCTCTAAAAAAATAACCATCCCCTCCGCCCACAACCAATTCACCAATCCCTACCTCCTCAACACCAACACCGGCTGCAACCTCCAACCCCTCACCCAAAGAAAACCCTACACCCGAGAAATCTAAAAGCCCAACTCCCCCGGTATCCCCAAAACAAAAATCAAGAAAACAGCAGACAACAGCTCCACACCTGCTCCAAAGAGAGTCCTTCACTCTCGACAAAAAGCTCCTCTTGTGTTACCACTCACAATCTCCTTCGTGACCAGTGAGTCCTCCCCCGTCCAAGTCAAACCACCAGTCACTGCTGCGAGTCATGACACCTCCACTGGTGCCACATCCACACGTTCTCACAAGCCAAATCCCAAGGCATCGTGGCGCACTACAAAGATCGACATATTTTAACAACGACACATGATCACAGAAGCTGCCTTCGATCGAAATCTGGTTAAGGGTAAATATCTCGATCTCTCTTGGGCTCTTTCCACACACTTAGGAGACCTAGTCAGTATGCTCAAAATTCAGGGATGGACTCACTTATTCTATGAAGTATCTGCATGGTTCTTGTAAGAGTCTATTGACTTCTACCAAAACCTAGTCATTAGGAATGGGTCCGCACAGTCTTTTGTAAACTCCACCCCCATCTTCTTTGATCTTAATCGACTGTTTGAGATTCTTGGTATTCCAAATGTTGGTCTGCAGTTTTATGACAAGGGTGTCAACCCAGAAACTCCTGGAGTCCCACCCACAAAAATTTACCATTTTTTCTCCTCAAAAAGAAAAGTGGGTTCTCCAATTCCCAGGGCAGACCTTTCCGTTCTCCACCAACTCCTTCATATACTAGTCATCAAAAACATTGTTCCCCGAAAAGAAGGAAACCAACTGGCTAATTCTCTTGATTTGTCAATTATGTATTGTGTTCTCCACCGTCATCCTGTCAACTTGGCCTTCTTAATGCTCAATCACATGGCCCACTCCATTGAAACCCCAAGACACTCCCTCGGTTACATCTTTTGGCTTCCTCGGATTTTTAAATTCTTTTAGGTCCCGCTGGAGCATGCGCAGCCAGAGTCCATCGAGGAGGCCGACACCATCAACCTTAAGTACCTCAGCAGACTCACCTACATCGACATGGCTCAACTGCTCCCTCCACAGCCACCCATGGCCATCCCCTAAGTCATCATTGCCTCAAATTCTGCCGACAACGACAAACTCCTTTGACTTGAGGAGATTGATCGACTGCTCTTTCTCGCGGGCGAGTTGGCTGATGGCAATGTGAAGATGGTGAAGAGACTCACGGGACTGGAGACAGTTGTGTCGACAATGTAGGATACACTACTAGATTTGTCTGTTGTTATCAAGCCCACCCCTGCATCCCAATAGCCTGAAAACCCCTTGACATGTGTGTGTGCATAGTGTTAAAACTTAGGATAGCTGTAAGTTCTAAACACTCGTTTGTGAATTGTTTCTAAATACTTGACAAACTGTAAAGCTTCCCTCTAATGAAAGCAAAAAGGGGGAAGCGGTGAATCCCGTCTAGTGTATGGGCTCTAACTGTTGCTTTTTTGTATGCTTTACTTCTTGTTACTAGATTTAATGGTTTTTAATCTTAGTTACTCGCTTTAAATTGCTTAGAATCTTTTTGCGTATTTTTATGGTTTTGCGCTTATCTGAAGTTTACTCGCGTTGGTCAAAGGGGAACTTCAACAGAGTTACACAATCTCTTCTTGCCTCGATTAAGGGGGAACTTTGACATGGTCGGTTCCCCTAGTTCTCTGTGTTTGTTTTTGCAGGAATGACTCGCTCGGGATTCATGACAATTTTGCTATCATTAGCAACAAGGGGGAAACTGTTGGAACATGAAGTGTTGCTGAGATATTCAATCACCTCAACGAAGTCAATCAAAGTGCTACAACAGAACCAACCGATCTCTGTAAAATACAACACAGTCTGTGCAACCCAAGAAGCAAGACTGACTTCCTTAAGTCATTGCGACATTTAAAGAGCCGCGTTGTCAACTCCCAAACTGCCCCAAAAGATGGAAGACCACTCAAGTCGTTCCCAAAGATTTCACCTGAAGACTGGCGCAACTCAACCTAGTCCAAGCTCAACTAAGTTAGTTCTGAAAATTATGGAACTAACTCTTTGCAACGGCTAATTTAGAAACTATATAAATACGGTTGTAATCATTAGTTAGAACTTGCGCTTTTTGAGAAATTTATTGACAAGCATTGTAAGAGAGATGTAGTATATTCTAGAGAGAGAAATCGTACCAAAGTTAGTTAGAACTTCTAGATAGATTCATTCTAGGAAAGTCCTAGTTTCACTACACTTATCATTGAGCTGATCAGAGAGTATTGGGTGAGTGAGTGGAAACCATGAAGTAGATTTTATCTACGGTGTGGGCATTGTAAGTTGTTTTGTTTTGACCAGGAAATAAAATAACTTATTTTGTGTATCTTGCTGAGTTCTGCCAAGTTTTTCATCTTTCGAGTATACTCTCAATTAAGTTCCTTGGAGTCTTTTGACGTTTCGAGTTTGAGTAACAGCTTCCGCGCACTTAGTTCAACTAAGTGTTTCCACATCATCAGTGCTTCCGCATACTTAGTTCGATTGAGTCAAACCATCTCACAGACTCACACCTTGAGTTGGTTTGAGTCAGTTGTCCGATCCCACAGTCTGCCAATCCCTTGGTT
The DNA here is from genome assembly GCA_023374045.1 of Limonium bicolor. NCBI lineage: Eukaryota > Viridiplantae > Streptophyta > Magnoliopsida > Caryophyllales > Plumbaginaceae > Limonium > Limonium bicolor. The sequence goes on along the minus strand of CM041777.1, from coordinate 473,494,019 downwards.
CTCTAGAGGTTCTTCTAACTCGCATGACAAATCCGGATGAATGAAAGTGTGGATGTGACCATAACATCTCGCCATTAGTGTCGGATCGTCTGATTGTGCCACCTTAGTAGTAATAGTTTGCCATCTAATTTGCTCTGTTTCTTTGTAGTCCAGCATTTGTGTTGCCGATTTATTATTCTTCCAACCCGAAGTGTATCAGAAACGGTGTACGTCTCTCATGGAATACAGGATACCATTATTCAGCATGTTGTTTATCCTACATGTTGTATTTCATGGTATTTCTAGGGTTATGCAATCTTACAAGTTATCATATTAACCGTACCTGTTTGTCGTTGTGTTCCTGAAGTGCATCACATTATTGACCCATGACATTACAAACCTTTCCTTGTGTCTCTCCCAAACTACTGCCACATATGTGATAAGACGTGAATAGTTTATGTATGTATCCTTGAATACTTGTTGTTGGACATTGTACTCCTTTTTTGTGTTTGAGTACACAACTGAATTCCACATTCTAACCGCAGCTGCCGCTCTGTCTCTATGCCCATGTACTTCTTCTCCTTCCCCTAGATGTTTCTACTAATGTAACACTAACATAGAAGATGGCGTGATTCTGGAAATACCTCTTGCAAGGCGTTCTTCAACGCCAGACATCTATAGGTGATGAATGTTGAGGTATTACTCGGACCAAGAAGCAACTTCAAGTTTTTATGAGCCCACACATACATGTCGGTCGTTTCAGTTATGAGAAAGGTGAAGGTGATGCTGAAGTTCTTTCCGACACTTGTTGTTATAACCCAAAGTTTCGCTACAATTTTATTCCGTTTCATGTTATGTTAAGCTGGTTCATTCTGGATTTAGGACATGGAAGTCCTTATTAAGGAAGCCGGGGACGAGGAGGTCTTTTCCCCATCCGTTCTATTTTCTGGTGAGTTAATCTCATATTAATTCCCTTAACCTATTTTATTTCCATATCCTCTTAATTACTCCTTTCTGATCACGATCACACGACTCGCCAGTACGCTCCTCTCTTCATTCTTCTCTCTCTCTTCTTTCTGCGCCGTTCCTGTTCTCAATCAGTCAAGACTCCTGTGACGTTGTTTTGCCATTCAAGTTCTTCTGTGGATTACTCCGCCGTTGTGAATTGTTGGTTAATTCGAGGCGTGACAGATTCTTCTTTCTTTAATCCTTTGGTTCCGGTGTCTCCTCGTTCTGATTTCCTCTGCAATCTGATTGTGGTTCAGCGTTGGTTCTTGCGCTCTGTCGTTTCTCTTCTACTGTTGGCGTCGTCCGCGAATCCGCTGTCTTGTTGCCAGAATTCAGGTGAGAATGGTATTTCAGTTCAGATTGCAGTTTCAGTTTCAGGGTTTAGGTTTGCGTTTCTGATTTGGGATTTGCAATTGTGTTTAGTCAGAGGTTTCGCATTTCGTTGTTGGTCTGCGTTGCTGGAGCTGTGTTGGTCTGGACTCTGCTATTCAGATTGTGGTTCGTCTGCTGTTAATTCGAGGTAGGTGGCTTATGGATTCGGCTAGTGTGTTCGGCCTTGGGGAGTTTCGTTCTGGTTCTGAATTCTGAATGCGTTCTGTCTTTGGTTTGCGAATTGTGATTGTGAACTGTCTGTTTAAATGCCGTTTTAACACCTACAAACCCCCAAGGTTGTTTTCTGCAAACTTATGATGTTTTGACATTGTTTTGGTGCCTCTGTTTGTGTGAAAATCGCCTCTGTTCATTGTGTTTTTCGGCGTGTCCGAACTTCCGTCCGACCTTGGAAGTTCGGACATGCATCGTTGCGCTTTAAATCTTCTGAAGTTTTCGCTGTGTCCGAACTTCCGTCCGAGCTTTGAAGTTCGGACACAGCCTTCTGTATTCTCTGATTTTGCCTCGACTTGTGTCCGAACATGGATGTCCGGACACAAGTTCGGACTTTGCGCGTGTCTGATTTCCGAAGAACGTCCGAACATCTGTCCGACCTTTGATGTTCGGACACCTCTGTCTCTACTACTGTTTTAAGGTTCGACCTGTGTCCGAACTTCGTAGTTCGGACACATGTTCGGACATCTGTCTGGTTTCGACTTCTGAGTCTCGACTTGTGTCCGAACATTGATGTCCGGACACAAGTTCGTACATGCTACTGTTTTGACCTTAACTTGCTCGTTTGAGCTCCGTTTTGACTTCCGTCTGCGGGGTTGGATTCCCCTTCTGATTTCCAAGCTATCTATGTGCTTTCTGGTGCCTTTGGTGCACATATGCTTATCTGTATTTAAGCTTCTGTTTTGGGACCTAGTTATCTCTGTGTCTGAACCTTTGGATGGCTGGTCTCGCTGTCTCGTATCGCGCTATGTAGGATCCTTCTGTTTCACGGGTGATGTTCCCCATTCTGTTCACAGGTGTCCCACCTGTTCTGTTTACGAGTGAGGTTTCCTCGTTCTGTTCACGAGCTGGTTGCTCGTTCTGTCTGTATGCTGTGATCGCTAGTGTCCCACTCTGTTTTCTGCTTCTGTCTGCTTCTGACTCTGTTTAGTCCTTTATTGTGTGGACTTCTGTTTCTGTTTCTAACATGTTTATGGACTCCTTGCGACTCCTTCTGATTTGACATTATTCTATAAAATGTTTTGAGCATGCTGGTTGATGAAGTTTGTCATCTACTGGGCATAGTTGTGTGCTCATTCCCCTACTTTATCTAACATTGCAGATTGATCAGCGAGGGTCACTTTGCAGCTCTGGAGTTTAGTCTGTTTTGTTATTTAGATTCCTTTGAGATGTTTTGTATTTGACTTGAGCCTTTGGGCTCCTTTTGTTAGCTTCCGCTTTTGACATTCGTTTGGTGGGTTCTGTAATAACTTTGGGATGTTACGACATCATTTTGATTATACTTTATTCAGTATTCGTTTTGGGCCTTGCTTGATTATCTGTTTAAGTTCGTTTATTAGAGCCTTGCGTTATTATGTAATAATACGCGGCGTGTAATACCCCTAACTCCTAGGCCAGTGTTTGGGGGTGTTACATTTAGTGGTATCAGAGCTCTGGGTTCTAATCTGCTGGGATTTTAAGTTAGCCAGTTAGTCAGAAACGTCAGTGTTAGTGTCTGGGTCTAACTGCCTGCTGTTGGACTTTCAGAATGCCGCCAAGAAGAGCAACGAACCCTCCAGGAAATGTGGCTGATGCTGTTCAGCAGTTCATGACGCAGCTCATGCAGACCATGGCTGTAGGAAGAGGACCAGTTGGTGGGCCAGGCCCAACTGGGGCTGATGTTGGAGGCCGGAATGTGAAGGCGCTTCAGGAGTTCATGAAGCTGAAGCCACCGTCGTTCGATGGGGCAGGAGACCCCCAGGAGGCCAGTCATTGGTTGACTGAGGTCGAGGATTTGCTGCGTGTGATGGGCTCTGAGGAGGAGCAGAAGGTGGACTTCGCCACCTTTCTTTTCAAGGCCGAAGCCAAGGAGTGGTGGAGGTCAGTGATGGGCAGATTCCCACAGCCTTGGACGTGGGAGCAGTTCACTGGGGAGTTCAATAAGCAGTTCTACCCCGATGTGTATAAGGATCAGCGTATCTTGGAGTATAACCGACTACGCCAGGGTCGGGATATGAGTGTGGAGGAGTACGTCAGGAAGTTCATCAGCCTGTCGAAGTTTGCACCTGAGCCGGACGAGCATAGGAAGGCCAGGAAGTTTGAGAGTGGCCTGAGGCCTGATATCCGTTCTGCTGTGACGCCTCTGCGTCACAAGACCTTCAGGGACGTTGCTGATGTCGCCCTGTTGGTAGAGGCTGATCTGAGAGGTCGCCAGTCTGGAGGGAAGGACCAGAAGAGGAAGCAGAGGTCCGACGAGAGCGACATGAGGGATCAGTCTGCTTCTCAGAAGAAGCAGTCTACTAGAGACCGAGCTAGAGACCGCTCTGGGGACCGTTCGCGAGATAGAGGTGGTTCGTCTTCGTCAGCTCCTGCTCTGAAGTGCTGGGTCTGCGGCAAGTTTCACAGAGGTCGGGACTGCTATAGGAAGTCAGGAGCCTGCTTCAAGTGCGGCTCCTTGGACCACAGGATTGCTGATTGCCCTCAGGCCGAGAGGAGCAGGGGTAGCTCTGGAGGTAGAGCTGGTGAGTCTGCTTCAGGGTCTAGAGATCGAGACCGGGCTGAGCAGAAGAAGCCCCAGGGCCAGGCCAGAGTGTACGCGATGGCTGGAGAGAGAGACCGATCGGCTGACAGAGTTGTCACTGGTATTCTCCAGCTGTCTTCTCGTTCTGTTTTCTGCTTGTTTGACTCTGGAGCCACCCACTCTTTTATTTCTGCTGAGTTAGTGGGTGAGCTCGGTTTGCCTGTTGTGCCTCTGGGTGTTGAGTTGTGTGTGCATAGTCCATTAGTTAGAGACTCTTCTATGCTTTTGAACTCTGTTTGTAAAGATAGCCCTGTGTTAGTCAGAGATAGGACTCTGTTTGCTAACCTCATCCGGATGGAGATGACTACTTTTGATGTGATTTTGGGCATGGATTGGCTTGCTGCGTACCATGCCCACATTGATTGTGCTGCTTCGAGAGTGACCTTTGAGGAGCCTGGTCAGCCCCGCCTAGTTGTAGCAGGGAATGGACTCCCGTGCTCGCCGCCAGTGATTTCAGCCATGCAGGCGTTTCGTTTTCTGAGGAAAGGATGTCAGGGATATCTGTGCTACATCCCTGAGGTTCGCAAGGATGCGAAGTTGGAGGAGATTCCAGTAGTCAGAGACTTCCCAGATGTGTTCCAGGATGATGTACCTGGGCTTCCCCCTGTCAGAGAGGTGGAGTTCTCGATCGAGCTCACACCTGAGACTCAGCCGATTTCTAAGGCCCCATACCGCATGGCGCCTGCTGAGCTTAAGGAGTTGAAGGTTCAGTTGCAGGAGTTGTTGGACAAGGGCTTCATTCGCCCTAGTGTGTCGCCTTGGGGAGCGCCAGTGTTATTTGTTAAGAAGAAGGACGGTAGCATGCGTCTGTGCATTGACTACAGGGAGCTCAACAAGGTTACCATTAAGAATAGGTATCCTCTCCCTCGCATTGATGACTTGTTCGACCAGTTAGCAAGAGCTAAGGTGTTTTCGAAGATCGATCTGAGGTCCGGTTATCATCAGTTGAGGATTAAGGCAGACGATGTGCCTAAGTCCGCCTTCAAGACTCGCTATGGACACTACGAGTTCCTAGTGATGCCATTCGGTCTGACGAATGCGCCTTCTGTATTTATGGACATGATGAACCGGGTGTTCAAGCCGTTTTTGGACTAGTTCGTTGTGGTGTTTATTGATGACATCTTGGTGTATTCCAAGAGTGCTGAGGAGCACGAGGAGCATTTGAGGACGGTTCTCCAGACTCTGAGGGAGAAGGAGCTATATGCGAAGCTGAAGAAGTGCGAATTCTGGTTGGATCAGGTAGTATTCTTGGGACATGTGGTCTCTAAGGATGGTATCTCCGTGGACCCGGAGAAGATTAGAGCTGTTACTGAGTGGGCTAGGCCTACTAATGTTGGAGATATTCGTAGCTTCCTTGGACTAGCGGGCTACTATCGTAAGTTTGTGGAGGGCTTCTCCAAGCTCGTGATTCCTTTGACTCGTCTACTGCAGAAGGATGTGAAGTTTGAGTGGAGCGAAGCCTGCGAGCAGTGCTTTCAGGAGCTGAAGAAGAGGTTGACGTCTGCACCGATTCTGACTCTTCCAGAGGGGACCGAGGGTCTAGAGGTTTTCTGTGATGCGTCCCATAAGGGACTTGGGTGCGTTCTGATGCAGCATGGGAAGGTGGTAGCATATGGCTCTCGTCAGTTGAAGCCATATGAGAAGAACTATCCGACACACGACCTGGAGTTAGCGGCTGTTGTGTTTGCCTTGAAGATTTGGAGGCATTACCTCTATGGAGCAGCGTGCAAAGTTTATACGGACCATAAGAGCCTCAAGTATCTGTTCACTCAGAATGAGTTGAACTTGAGGCAGAGGAGGTGGCTAGAGTTGCTACACGATTATGATTTAGAGATCCTCTACCATCCGGGTAGGGCGAATGTGGTTGCTGATGCGCTCAGTAGGAGGGGTCCGTCTGGGACCGTTTGTGCTTTGTCTGGTATGCAGAGGTCTGCTCTTGAGTTGCAGTGTATGGGTATCTGGGTCGTCCGTCCAGAGAGGTCTGGGATGTTAGCAGTGTTGCAGGTTCAGCCTACCTTGATCGACCGGATCAAGGCCAGTCAGGAGCTCGATGTCAGTTTGTGTAAGATCAGAGAGAGTTTGTCTGCTGGTCAGGAGTCCGAGTTCAGAGTTTCAGAGGATGGCTGCCTGAGGTTCAGAGGCCGTGTCTGTGTGCCTGCAGATGATGCTTTGAGGCGGGAGATTATGCAGGAGGCTCATGGAGCCCCGTACTCGGTACACCCAGGTGGTGTCACTAGTGGAACGGAAGCCTTTAATTACGGTCCAAAACCCTGATTAATTACGGTTCTGGACCGTAATCTACGCGGGGGTCAATAAAGATTGCGACGTCTTTAATTACGGTTTAAAACCGTAATTAAAGGCCCTTTTCATTCCCGCGTGTAAAAGACTTTACATTACGGTTTTTGGTAAAACCGTCATCTAAAGTCTTTTACCGCGCGCGCGCCAAAGGACTTTAGATGACGGTTTTACCAAAAACCGTAATGTAAAGTGTACACTTTAGATGACGGTTTTGACAATAACCGTCATCTAAAGTCCTTTGGCGCGCGCGCGGTAAAAGACTTTAGATTACGGTTATTGTCAAAACCGTCATCTAAAGTGTAATTTTTTTTTTTTTTTTTTTTTGTTTTTACAAATCTACACAATCGCAATAGAGCCAGAAGCAACAGAGGCATCAGACCAACAAATGTGCAGAAACTGCACAATTGAACCACCTGAATCAAATACCAACACAAATTCATTCTCTGCGCACAATTGCAACAGAGATAACATCTAATATACACCAGATCGAAAATCTGTTACTGCTGAATCTGTTACAGCAACAAAAAATATTCAATACAGCAGCTAGTAATTCATTACAAAAAATATTCAATACAACAACAACTAGCAATTCATTACAAAAATTATCTGTTACAGCAGCTAGAGACCAGCAGAATCAGAGGGCTACAAAGGTAGCAGTGTAACCTATACATGGTAGATACAGCTAGGATTACTCCCAGCAAGAAATAGCATAAAACAGAAGTGTAAAACAGTACAAAAACGGTGCAGAAAACTGTTAAAAACAAAATCCATCATAGCTAGTCTACCACTCCATTCTCATAAACATGGATGACATGCTCTCTCTGACATGCAACAAGTCGTTTGCACTGTAAGTCGAGAATCTGGCAAATGCTCTTTAATCTGCAACAAGAAAAGGAATGGAACACATAATGAGATTAAGATAAAGACACAAAAAATCTGCCGAAAGAATTAAATACAAGACAGCGTTCTATTACCTTGTCTTTATCATTCTTAAAACTTGGGAAGTACCGCAGAACTCGTACATATACCGCATCACGTAGTACCCGCAACTCTAGAATCCTTTTGGGTAGGGCACTAAATCACCAAAATTCACAAATGTAAAACAATTGTACAAAGATAATAGCAGCACAATGAAATACATGAATTACCAAACCTTGATGTAATCGACGGTCAAATCACCAAACTCTCCCTGAGGGGTTTTTTTGTAACAACTGTTACATATATTAACAAAAGCGTTTAGCAAAATGAACAAGTACATTAATTTTGGTTCAAAAAACTTACAAACAATTAAATAGTAATAAAAACTTACTCTTTGATTAAGTCTTCAGTGTTGAATTCTGTCCACTGCCCTAGTGGATCTAGAACGAGCAGAGTAGCGGTGGCAGCGCAGAATATAAACAAAGCCCAGTGGTGGCTACAATGTCAAATACAAAATGAAATGAGAAATGAAGGTAAAAAAGTTAGCTAATTAGTATGTAATTTTATATTAGAACTCACGTTTGGTGATACGGCATTAGAATGAATAATTTATTCTGTTGATCAACAACATTGAAGCAATGAATCATGTATTCAAAACCTCCCCGGGTCCCTAGTGACTGTCGTACGATAAACGCTCCGGGCACACCGCAGTAATGGAGGTCATGTCCTTCTCAGCACATCTCTCAAGCAGACATCTATTATATCACATGTACTATAAAAAGTTAGCCAATGCAACTTCATAGATACTTATTCTATATGTTTTTACAGTATGAGGAAAGAACACTTACTTTAGATAAGCTTGAATAATGTTAATGTTCAGATAATCTCCACACATCATCTCTCTGATGTCCTCAAAGTTGATTGCCGATCATATCTTCTTCGTAGTGAAACATCGACTTTGGAAGCGTCATCATGAAGTTGTTAGTTTGAGATGACTTCAACATGATCTTGTCGTAGAGATTCATCTGCTTGGGCCCCAAAACATTAACAAGTTTTTTGTGGCAGTGTGAGCTTATTTTTAGGCGCCTCAGAAGTCCTGGTGCGACCCCGGACGGGCGCTGGATTCTTACCTTTCGCACCCCGACTCACTGGATTCTTACCCTTCACACACAAACAGTAAAGCATCAATGTAAAGATAATTACTAATTGATTATTATAGTAACATTAAACAATTATCTAGAACATACCCTTGTACTTCTGACAGGATTCGCCGGCGCGCAGATCTCTTCTTCTCTGGGCCGGGATACGCGGCGAGGAAGCTCAGGGATCTCAGGATTCGCCGGCGCGCTGGTCTCTTCTAGTCTGGGCCGGGTTACGCGGCGAGGAAGCTCAGGGATCTATAATAGATTAGATTAGATACTTAATGCTAAATAATGCATTTTATTAGATACTAAATGGTTGTCAAACAGTCTTACCTCATCGGTGACAACAATATAACATGCTGGCCAGGGCAATATGTCTCCCTTCGCTTCGATCAGCGTGCATTTGTTGTCAAACGCCATCGGAAGGTATGCATGCTCAAATCCATCAACTATCAGGTCCAAGGTCACACGCGCGTAGAATGGGGGTAGACGTACGAAACTGATGAGCGTGAGTGGACCTGATGGCAACCGTCCCGTAGGCCGCATCTACAGGGTGCCCGTCTAATGGTATTTGGAGACGACATTTTTTTGCTCCTTTAATAAACAGAGATAATACGTGAAATAAATAAGTGAGTCCAATCTAATACTATTTAAATAACTTTATTTTAGGAGAAAAATAGTTAAACAAAGTTAACCTGGATGTTGGCAAACGGGTACGGGTCAGCGGCCGGAGCACAACTAGACGAGGAAGATAGTCGAGGAGGATCATCTAGCTGCTGCTGCTGAGTAGTCGCATGTGCAATCGCATTCAACGCTTCCTGCAGCCTCTCCTCGATAGCCCGGCGCTCAGCAGCCTGTTTCTCGTCATTAGCTTGGCGCTCAGCAGCGAACTTACGCTCTACCATCGCCTCGACTTCAGCAGCACTCATCTGACCCTTCCTAGCAGATGGCGGGAATACGTTCTTCTGACGTACTTCTCCCCCAAATCCTCTAACACGCCCGGGTGATCCTTCTTCCCAAGCATTTGATTGAGCGCGTCGTCTTGAGAAGGAGGAGCGTGTAAGTCTACTTCTCCTCTCTGTGCCGCTTCGTACTGTCCAATTTTCAAAGAAGTTAACACTAAATTTAAGATCAACAAACACTTGAGTATATAAGTAAATTATTTAACAGCTACTTTCAAATACTTACAATTTGGTTAGCCAGTTGTTCCATCGCAGCATTAGGAAATATCCTCTGACCTTCGCTGGTCGTTTTCTGGCGTCCCAGTATGTACATCTGCACCCTCCTCGCCTCAGAGACATCCTCGATCGGGCATTCACTTCCATCCTCGTTCCTCCGTGTCAGCAAACCAGCTTCTTTCCATCCCTCGAGGCTGCCCACATATCCCCTTCGTCCCATGGTGTGGGGGTAGAGATTAGCTTCACGGTTTTGCCGTGCTTGTTCTTGTACTTGCTGTTAAGAAAGTACAACAGGAAATTAATTAGAAAATCAGGGATAAAGCATTATGAGCATTAATTAAGAAAAGAGTACACACAAACATACCCTGAACTCGGGGGTGGCGTGCCGCTCAACGAACTCCTTCCACTCCTCTTCAGTGATCATGCCGTTGTACACAACATACGGCGGAGGCTCACGTGGGGGCACCCTGTTGATCCAATGCTCAACCAATAGTGGCGGAATGATTTAGCTTTGCCGGACACCAAAGAAAGAACGGTCTTCTTCACTTCTTCTGGGATCTTGTACCGTTCTTGCACCTTCTTCCAGATGGTCTCCTTTACTTCTTGCGGGACTTGTTTCCATGTGTGGTTGATGCAGCAATGTGATCTGGCCAGAGTCCCTAGCATACTACCGAACTCTGACCTGCTGCCCCCACCATACCTCCCATACTGGTCCCACAGAAGACTAATCTGATCCTCTTTCTGCAGTTTCAACCCACGGGTCGGACCTCTACCTCTGGGTCTCTGAGTAGCACTCGTAGAAGGTGCACTCATGGAAGGGCCAACAGCATCAGCGGCAGATGTGGATGGGCAACAGCAGCAGCGGCAGATGTAGATGGGACCGGTACCATTCGCTGCTCATTCCTCACTCACGCAAATAAATCGAACTCTGCATCCAGTCTGCCATGTCCTGATCAGCCATGCCTGCAAGGATTGAAATACAATTTGAATTAAATTAAGCATTTCATAATGGTCATAAACAAGCAATAAATAAAAGAGTGGTAATTTCATATAAATTTTTATAGTAATAACTTACATACACCATTATCTCTCAACCCACATTCCCTCGTTATGGTCTGATCGTATATACTCACGATGACCTGTGACCTCAGCCTCTTCCAATGAAATAGGAACAGTTGGAGGTTCATCTTCTGCATCATACTCATCCTCATCAACCACACCATCCACACCAACTATTCCTCTTCTCCCTTTAAGCACAACAGACCATCTAGGATTACAGGGATCAGTTACATAAAATATCTGCTTAACCTTCGTCCCAACAACGAATGGCTCAACCGTGGGAGTAGCTCTAGACAGATCAACCAGTTTCATACCATGCTCCTCCTCACGGTAGCCATGAATGTTGTTAACCCAGTTACAGCGGAAAACACACATTTCGTAGCTGTTGTAGTCCAATACCCAGATGTCTTGTATAACACCGAAATATGATTGTTGTACTGAGACAGGACTATGACCCACGACACCGACGTCATATAAGTTTTGATAAGCTTCAAGCTCTACACCACTGTTTTGATTCGTTGACTTCTGATCCTGACGTTCTGTGAAAAAGGTGAATCCGTTGACATCGTACCCCTCATAAGAAATTACATCCAGATTTGGTCCAAATGCAACTACTTTAATCAGTTCAGGCACATTCGTGGACTGATCGGACAACACTCTCTCTTTGAACCATCGGACAAATGTCCTATTCTGCTCATTTTGTAGTCTGACGTCACTCATGTTTGGATATTGTGCTCTTAAAACACACAAGTGTTCATCAAAGTATGGTTCAACATCTTCAAGATGACTTAGCACAACTAAATGAGCTTTGTTAAGAGTGTCTATGTCAATTCTTTTCAGTTTCCTTCCAACCGTGCCAACACCCTTCAATCTGCCCTCGTGTCTAGAACGTGGAAGTCCAATGGTATCGACACCTTCTAGGTAATTGGTGCAGAAGTCTACAACTTCCTCTGTGATAGTGCCCTCTATAATACTACCCTCTGGGTGACGACGGTTCTTCATTTTCTTCTTCAGGACACCCATGTACCTTTCGAACGGATACATGTAGCGAAGGTACAAAGGACCACACATCAGAATCTCTCTTACAAGATGCACGAGGAGATGTATCATTATGTCGAAGAACGATGGAGGAAAATACATCTCCAGCTGGCACATTGTCACAATAAGATCCTTTTGTAATTTAGACAGAGTGTCCACATCAAGAACCTTAGACGAAATGGATTTGAGGAAGACACTGACGTTTGTGATTGTGTGTCTGACAGCATCCGGCAAGATCCCACGTAGTGCAATTGGCAAAAATTCTTGAAGTAGGACATGATAATCGTGAGATTTCATTCCTACTAATTTGAAATCTGTCATGGACACTAGGTTTCTTATGTTTGAGGAGTAACCTGATGGCACCTTGATGTTGTAAAGGGTACTGCATAGACTATGTTTCTCTTCTTTAGACAGAGTGTGACAGGCAGGAGGCAAGAATGTGCGTTTTCCACGTTCTTGCGGGCCAAGCTCTGTGCGTATGCCCAACTCAATTAAATCTTTTCTTCCTTTCAAATGATCCTTTGTCTTTCCTTTTATGTTCAAAAGGGTGCTAGTGATACTTTCACCCACGTTCTTCTCGACATGCATCCCATCGATACAATGTCTAACCTCCAGATGCTGCCAGTACTGTAGTTCCCAAAATATTGATTTCTTTTTCCAGACACTTTTTTCACCACTTTTGGTTGGCGGCCCGAAGTTGTTCACAATATTATCCAACTTTTTGTAAATCTCTGTACCTGTCAAAGGTGGCGCGCCATGCTGTGATCAGTTTTCCCATCGAACTCTTTCGCCATCTTTCGATACTTATGTCCTTTAGGAAGCATTTTTCGGTGGCCCATATACACGGTTTTCCCACTATGTTTCAAGCGAATGCTACAAGTGTTTTCACCACAAATCGGACACGCCAACGCCCCCTTGATTGAATAGCCTGAAAGATTACCATAGGCGGGGAAATCATTGATTGTGCAGTACAACATAGCACGCAAATTGAAGTCCTCTTTACTGAATGAGTCGTAAACCGTAGCCCCTTCATTCCACAAGAGTTGTAGATCCTCTATCAAAGGTTGTAGGAATACGTCAATTTTGTTGCCCGGTTGCTTTGGACCAGATATTAACAAAGACAACAAGATGTGTCTTGGTTTCATGCATAACCACGGCGGTAGATTGTAAATAACCAAAAGCACGGGCCAGGTACTGTGTATGCTACTCAAAGTACCGTAAGGGTTCATCCCATCCGTGCACAAGCCTAGCCTTAGGTTTCTCGGTTCGTTACCAAACTCAGGAAATTTTACGTCTATGTTTCTCCACTGTGGTGCATCAGCGGGATGTCTCAATCTGCCATCCTTTTTCCTGTGAACTGAATGCCACCGAAGATTCTCTGCGTCTTTCTCAATGGAGAACAAACGTCTGAACCTTGGAATGATGGGCAGGTACCACAATACCTTAGCTGGTGAACCTTTCTTACTACCGCTGATGTGAGTTTGTTGTTTCTTATACCGTGACGCTCCACATGCTGAACAGCTTTCAGCAAATTCATCCGATTTCCAAAACAGCATGCAACCATTTGGACAAGCATGAATTTTCTGGTACCCCATACCCATTGGGCACATCATTTTTTTGGCTGAGTACGTAGTCGTTGGTAAAACGTTGTCCACCGGAAGAACGTATTTCAATAGTTCCAGGAGGTCAGTGAAACTTACGTCGCTCCAGCCATGTTTCGCTTTCAAGTTGAATAGCTTGAGGACGACACTCAACTTGCTTAACTTTGTAGGGTCACACCCGGGGTACAACGGTGTTTTGGATGAATCCAACAATTTTCATGCTTGTCTGGCGTGTTAGAGTAATGTCGTTCCACATCTTCAAGCATAGTCTCAATGTCATCATCCCAGAAATCGGGCACAACGTTCGCTGTAACGTCTTCTGGATCACCAGCAACTGTATCATCTCCAAGTTCTGTTTCCGTGTTTGCCTGACCATTATCCCCTTCGTCAGGCTTAATAACATCGAACGCACTCTGACCATGCCATCGGATTATGTCTTGGAAATCTTTTGTAAAACCGCGGCGGATCAGATGTTCCTTAATTGTTTCAACGCCGCGATATCTCAGATTGTTTTGGCAGTCGATACACGGACAAAATATGTATCCCTTGTCTGTAGGTTTCAGATTGTTCACCAACACCGTGCATAACTTATCAACTCCTTCTAAAAACTTGTCGTCCAAATTTCCGCTGTAAATCCACGAACGTTCCATCTCCTTCTAGCTATTTATATGAAGGCAGCCATTTCATACCGTCACCCGTGGCAGAGTCTTTACACTTTTGTATCTTATCAACCTAAATCCATCCATGAGTATTAAATCCCACCGGTGAACGTGTTTTAAATATGTAATTTATTGAAAATTTCGGCAGCATCTCCCTACAGTTCTTCAAATGCACGATATTATGATATTAATCAATAATATATGCATTCTAAGAACAATAAAGAGATACTGCTGAAATAATCAATAAAGTACATATTAAAAGCACATTCACACCCTAGGTGTGTGATTTAACAATCGTGGACAGTCCCGACAGGGACTGCCGAAGATATACCTCTATTAGGTATATCTTGGGCGGATAACTATGTTTGGTAGTTTGTCAAATATTATATGTATATATATAAATCTTACCGCTGGTAGACGATTAGCCGATGCTAAGACGGTTGAGGTCGGAAGCCTAAATAAAGTCGTAGTCCTGATGCATAAATGAAAAACGACAACATTAGAATTCATCAAAAAATCAAGGTTAAATGCTAGCTAAACCGCGGAAAAAAATCGACAGCATCTCCCCTATATTTCTAACGTCTCCAAATCAGTTTTATCAAAGTCAAATTCGCACGCACCATCTTGAACTGGTAACATACATAAACTTATCTTCACTGATGAATTTAGTTTACAGAAACAGAAAAACGACAACATCTTTCTATTGCCTCTACTGAACAGATTCACACAGAACTCAAACAGAAATAGAAACTGAAAGAAAAGCTAGAAACAGACAGACAGAGACTGGTGTATGACTCCTCTCTGTTTGTTCACGTGTTTGAATTCTCAAACCTTTCTAAACTGTCGATCCTGTCAATTTGGTGTGTTATAAAGTTTCTAACTCAACTAAACCCAAGGCAACTTTGTTACAGATGCAGAATTAGTCAGAACCTGATCTGATACGAAACTGAAGCTGAAATCCAAACTGAAATCAAAACAGAAACTGAGTTGTGTTCTTGCTTTCTTCCCTGTCTGTTTTTTTTCCTTTCAACTGATTATACTTCTCCTAACACCTTACCCAGTTACTTAAATATTCCATTAAGCTTTTAAATCCAGACCAAAACTCAAACAACTTGTTACAGTTCTGTTCCATTCATGAAACTGAGATATGCTACAGTTCTGTTCCATTCATTTTTCAGGAATCGGTGATATACTTGAACTTACTTTCTTTCCTGTGGCAGTTTTAAGTAGTAGCATTTTTAAAACTACACTATTATGTATTAATTGTAATACTAAATGCTAAGAACAAATAAATACAGCAGTTTACAGATTGGTTTGCAAAGTTACCGTAAGTAAGCACCGAAGTGGGCAAGTAGTGTAGAAATCAGCCCACGAACTAGGTCGCAATTAACTGTGAATCTGGGCACAAATATATGAACAAGGTTAGAACATTTGCCATTACACTCTCAGGATTCGATACAAACGAGGTTAGAACTTGCAATCGAAATGCATGTATATGAACAAAGTTAGAAAAAAACGACAATCAATCGCGATCGCATACCCAATACGCGATAGAGACGTCGACGGTGAGACCAGTGGTAGATGGGTTGTGCCGGCGGCAATGGGAGTGACGGCGGCGATGGCCGTCATAGCAGGTGACGGAGAGAGGAGGCAATTTCAGTGAGGAAGAGAGCGCGAAAGAGAAGAAGAGTTAGTGTGAGTAGAGTGTGCAGAGTATAGGCAAATGTTTTTAAATGGACTTTAGATTACGGTTTACATGTAAACCGTAAACTAAAGTCATACTTTACATGACGGTTCTCACAAAAACCGTAATCTAAAGTGTAACGAAATTAAAAAAAAACGCGATAATTATTTGGCATATGTTGGGTTTCAAACATAGGTAACACATTAATATAAAGTTTTTATTAATCTAAAATACACTGGTAAAACGACGTCGTTAAATGTAATCTAAAGTGTAACGAAATTAAAAAATAGCGCGATAATTATTTGCCATATGTTGGGTTTCAATTTTCAAACATAGGTATTAGGTAACACATTAATATAAACTTTTTTAATCTAAAATACTAGAACGACGTCGTTAACTGTAATTTAGATTACGCGCGGAGTCGAATAAATCAAATAATACGGGAAATTTATTTCGTCAGGTCAAAACGACGTCGTTGACGAGGTTGGCGCGCCTTTTTTAGGAGGGACTTTAGATGACGGTTTTTAGTAAAACCGTAATCTAAAGTCCGTTGACCGTAAAGCGCGCGTCAACTCGGGACTTTAGATTACGGTTTTACTAAAAACCGTCATCTAAAGTCCCTCCTAAAAAAGGCGCGCCAACCTCCGATCTATTATTGATTACGGGTTAATCATCGTCGCTAATAAATTCCGGCCTTCCTATTAATCACGGTGTCTGTTTAAGCCGTGATTAAACCACCGTCATTAAAGCCTCGCGTTCCACTAGTGTGTGAAGATGTACCGGGACCTTCGGGAGACGTTCTGGTGGAGTAACATGAAGAGGGATATTTCAGACTTTGTATCCAGATGTCGGACCTGTCAGCAGGTCAAAGCCGAGCATCAGAGGCCAGCTGGTTTGCTTCAGCCTCTTTCCGTTCCGGAGTGGAAGTGGGAGAGCATCGGTATGGACTTCGTTATGGGACTGCCTAAGACTCCGAGGGGTTTTGATGCGGTTTGGGTCATTGTGGACCGGCTCATGAAGAGCGCTCACTTCTTGCCTGTCAGGAAGACCTTCAGTTTGCACCGCTTGGCTCAATTATATGTGGATGAGATAGTGCGTCTGCACGGAGTTCCAGCTTCGATTGTGTCTGACAGAGATCCGCGTTTCGTGTCCAGATTCTGGCAGAGTTTGCATCAGGCTTTGGGGACGAAGTTGTCGTTCAGCTCAGCGTATCATCCTCAATCAGATGGTCAGACAGAGAGGACGAATCAGGTCCTTGAGGACATGCTCAGAGCATGTGTGTTGGACTTTGGGGGCAGCTGGGATCAGCACGTTGCATTGATAGAGTTTGCATATAATAATAGCTTCCAGACCAGTATCGGGATGGCTCTGTTTGAGGCCTTGTATGGCAGGAGATGCAGGTCACCCATCTGTTGGGATGATCTGAAGGAGAGAGCCGTGATTGGTCCAGACTTAGTTCAGGATGCTGTGGGCAAGATTCAGTCTATCAGAGAGCGCTTGCTTGTGGCTCAGAGTCGTCAGAAGAGTTACGTCGATCAGAGGAGACCCTCTAGAGTTTGAGGTGGGCGACCATGTGTATCTGAAGGTTTCCCCAGTTCGAGGAGTCGTCCGGTTTGGGAAGAGAGGCAAGCTTAGCCCTCGCTTTGTGGGTCCTTTTGAGATCCTGGAGAGGATCGGACCGGTTGCCTATCGTCTAGCTTTGCCACCGTCGTTGGCTGGAGTCCACAGTGTCTTTCATGTGTCTATGCTGAGGAAGTATATTCCGGACCCATCTCATGTGATTGACTTCAGTCCGCTTCAGTTCAGGGAGGACTTCACGTTCGAGGCAGTTCCTTCGAGGATTTTAGCGCGGGATGTCCGCAAGCTCAGGAGTAAGACCATGCCCTTGGTGAAGGTGCAGTGGTCGGGTCAATCAGAAGAGGAGGCGACCTGGGAGGTCGAAAGCGAAGTGCGCTCCAAGTTCCCCGCCCTTTTCGAGCAGTAGGTATGTTTTAATTTCGAGGACGAAATTCTTTTAAGGGGGAGGTGATGTTATAACCCAAAGTTTCGCTGCAATTTTATTCCGTTTCATGTTATGTTAAGCTGGTTCATTCTGGATTTAGGACATGGAAGTCCTTATTAAGGAAGCCGGGGACGAGGAGGTCTTTTCCCCATCCGTTCTATTTTCTGGTGAGTTAATCTCATATTAATTCCCTTAACCTATTTTATTTCCATATCCTCTTAATTACTCCTTTCTGATCACGATCACACGACTCGCCAGTACGCTCCTCTCTTCATTCTTCTCTCTCTCTTCTTTCTGCGCCGTTCCTGTTCTCAATCAGTCAAGACTCCTGTGACGTTGTTTTGCCATTCAAGTTCTTATGTGGATTACTCCGCCGTTGCGAATTGCTGGTTAATTCGAGGTAGGCGTGACAGATTCTTCTTTCTTTAATCCTTTGGTTCCGGTGTCTCCTCGTTCTGATTTCCTCTGCAATCTGATTGTGGTTCAGCGTTGGTTCTTGCGCTCTGTCGTTTCTCTTCTACTGTTGGCGTCGTCCGCGAATCCGCTGTCTTGTTGCCAGAATTCAGGTGAGAATGGTATTTCAGTTCAGATTGCAGTTTCAGTTTCAGGGTTTAGGTTTGCGTTTCTGATTTGGGATTTGCAATTGTGTTTAGTCAGAGGTTTCGCATTTCGTTGTTGGTCTGCGTTGCTGGAGCTGTGTTGGTCTGGACTCTGCTATTCAGATTGTGGTTCGTCTGCTGTTAATTCGAGGTAGGTGGCTTATGGATTCGGCTAGTGTGTTCGGCCTTGGGGAGTTTCGTTCTGGTTCTGAATTCTGAATGCGTTCTGTCTTTGGTTTGCGAATTGTGATTGTGAACTGTCTGTTTAAATGCCGTTTTAACACCTACAAACCCCCAAGGTTGTTTTCTGCAAACTAATGATGTTTTGACATTGTTTTGGTGCCTCTGTTTGTGTGAAAATCGCCTCTGTTCATTGTGTTTTTCGGCGTGTCCGAACTTCTGTCCGACCTTGGAAGTTCGGACATGCATCGTTGCGCTTTAAATCTTCTGAAGTTTTCGCTGTGTTTGAACTTCCGTCCGAGCTTTGAAGTTCGAACACAGCCTTCTGTATTCTCTGATTTTGCCTCGACTTGTGTCCGAACATGGATGTCCGGACACAAGTTCGGACTTTGCGCGTGTCTGATTTCCGAAGAACGTCCGAACATCTGTCTGATCTTTGATGTTCGGACACCTCTATCTCTACTACTGTTTTAAGGTTCGACCTGTGTCCGAACTTCGTAGTTTGGACACATGTTCGGACATC
This sequence comes from Limonium bicolor, assembly GCA_023374045.1. NCBI lineage: Eukaryota > Viridiplantae > Streptophyta > Magnoliopsida > Caryophyllales > Plumbaginaceae > Limonium > Limonium bicolor. The sequence goes on along the minus strand of CM041777.1, from coordinate 473,474,988 downwards.
TGTCTGGTTTCGACTTCTGAGTCTCGACTTGTGTCCGAATATTGATGTCCGGACACAAGTTCGGACATGCTACTGTTTTGACCTTAACTTGCTCGTTTGAGCTCCGTTTTGACTTCCGTCTGCGGGGTTGGATTCCCCTTCTGATTTCCAAGCTATCTATGTGCTTTCTGGTGCCTTTGGTGCACATATGCTTATCTGTATTTAAGCTTCTGTTTTGGGACCTAGTTATCTCTGTGTCTAAACCTTTGGATGGCTGGTCTCGCTGTCTCGTATCGCGCTATGTAGGATCCTTCTGTTTCACGGGTGATGTTCCCCATTCTGTTCACAGGTGTCCCACCTGTTCTGTTTACGAGTGAGGTTTCCTCGTTCTGTTCACGAGCTGGTTGCTCATTCTGTCTGTATGCTGTGATCGCTAGTGTCCCACTCTGTTTTCTGCTTCTGACTCTGTTTAGTCCTTTATTGTGTGGACTTCTGTTTCTGTTTCTAACATGTTTATGGACTCCTTGCGACTCCTTCTGATTTGACATTATTCTATAAAATGTTTTGAGCATGCTGGTTGATGAAGTTTGTCATCTACTGGGCATAGTTGTGTGCTCATTCCCCTACTTTATCTAACATTGCAGATTGATCAGCGAGGGTCACTTTGCAGCTCTGGAGTTTAGTCTGTTTTGTTATTTAGATTCCTTTGAGACGTTTTGTATTTGACTTGAGCCTTTGGGCTCCTTTTGTTAGCTTCCGCTTCTGACATTCGTTTGGTGGGTTCTATAATAACTTTGGGATGTTACGACATCATTTTGATTATACTTTATTCAGTATTCGTTTTGGGCCTTGCTTGATTATCTGTTTAAGTTCGTTTATTAGAGCCTTGCGTTATTATGTAATAATACGCGGCGTGTAATACCCCTAACTCCTAGGCCAGTGTTTGGGGGTGTTACACTTGTCACGCCGATGAACTAAACCCAAGGCGTTCTTCAACGCCAGACATCTATAGGTGATGAATGTTGAGGTATTACTCGGACCAAGAAGCAACTTCAAGTTTTTATGAGCCCACACATACATGTCGGTCGATTCAGTTATGAGAAAGGTGAAGGTGATGTTGAAGTTCTTTCCGACACTTGTCACGCCGATGAACTAAACCAAAGGCATTTTCGTGATGTTTGTCTTGTAAGTTGCATCTATGCCTATGACATATGGAAATGCATGCAACAGTTCTCTTGAGATAAGGTGTGCAAAGAAGATGGATCCAAGCCTTGCTGTATCACCTAAAACGTGAAAGGTAACCAAAATCATGTTACATCAAGTTAACATTACACCAAAAAATATATTATATGTATATGAAAAAACAAAAGTTATCTTACTTGGTTGTTGTGTAATCATAGTAGTACTTGTTTCCATCTAGATCAGCCAATAGAGTTTGCACCATTAAACGAACATTTCTCTAGTCGAGCTTTGTTTTTTGTATCCTGTTGTAGATATATTTTCTAGTGGTGGATGTGCCCGGGTTAATTGTGGTAAGCTCTGAATAAATAATTGAAGGTGGTACACCTACTCGGTTTCTCTAATCAATGATCATCATCTCCTCTTCAGTCAGACGCATACCTACGAAATGTCCCTCTGTTCACTCAGGAAGGCCGTGCTTATGCCACCCATTGTGCACAACTATCATACACCCATAGTGTGTGTAATATCCCTTGATTCTAAAAGGGAAACCACATCTTTTTTTATCCAAATGCCCTACGTCGAACGATGTTACCTGGTTGTTCTTGTCTATGTAGTTTCCCATACCTCTTACACGTGATATAGAAATCTACACTCGTTTGGGAACTTAAAATTATGGTGTATACGTGGTTGGGATGGCCAACACTGTCAATCCAAGCTTTAGTAGCTTTTTTTTATCAGCAAAGGTTTACTCTGTGTAGAATAAATGTTTTGTATCGACCACAAGTGATGGGCTATACATCCGTTGGATGAAGTCATCCATCTTTGCATGTCTACTTTGATCTCCATCATCAAAATCATCTCAACTTTCATCAATAGTTTCATCACTTTCATGCAAGAAACTTTAAGAGAATGTAAAAAAACACAGTTACAACATTAGTATGATAGTGTTTTACCATAAAAAAGCATACCCCATTGGATGTTGGACTATACTCATAATCAGATTCGGAATTGCTATCCATTTTGCACTAGTTGGTGTTGTCTTTGAAGATAACAAGAGAGGGAGAGAGTTTGGAAATAATGTGAAGAGGGAAAGTGAGAGTGGGAAGGAGAAGTGAAGAAGACACTTCTTATATACAGGCAAGCCATGATATAGGCAAGACATGCCAGTAAAGGTAGTTAGGTTAAAAAAATGGTAACTTTTTCTCTATGATATGTACGAAATCTTATCAGTAACATGGTATAGGCTAGTTGTGCCAATAAAAGTAATTACGTTAAAAAATGGTAACTTTTTCTCATTTCATACCATATACAATCCTAGCATAGAAAATCTTACCAGTAACAGTAACATGGTACAAGCTAGTCCTGTCAGCAAAAGTAATTAGGTAAAAATACAGTAACTTTTTCTAATTTCGTACCATATACGGTCCTAGCATACAAAATCTTATCAGTAACAGTAACGTGATAGGGTCAATGATAAACAATATAATGATGGGTATCGGTAGCAGTAACATGATAGGGTCAATGATAAACAATATAATGATGGGTATGGATAACAGTAACATGATAGGGCCAATGATGAACATGTATGGGTACTGGTAACAGTAACATGATTGGGCTGATTTTTCTTAGTTAGGGATTTTATTTGTCCCAATTTTGCTTAGTTATGGACTTTATTTATCCTGATTTTGCATAGTTCGGTGAAACTACAAATCAGGACATTGTATACCCTGAAAGATTAATTTTCTTCTCATGTTATGTCCCGAATTTATAAATTGTTAGATATACATTGTTTAAATGTGTAGCTACGTATTATGGTCGTTAATAAGTGTTTTGTGTTGGATAAAGTGTGCCTGTAAGTTTTGTACTTATACATCTGAGAAGTACATCCAACAGATGTCTAACATAACATAAATACTACAAACGTAAATCCAACATAATTCCAAGATTAATACAACAGAAGTGTAACATTACACAGAAAAATATAAATGTTAACCGTTACAAATCAAGAAAACATCTAGCAGTACAAATCCATAAAATGCCTAAGAACAATTGCACCAACATCATGGTGCACCGTACTGGTGCTAATACGAATCCCATATGGATAGGGTGTCGAATACTTCATCAAACCCCTACATAATAGTTGTATGCTCTTCTTCTAGCATACCCTAATGGAAGTACATCCAATCCCAACTCCGATCACCGAGATAGTAATCCCGGCCAAGCTCATTTGCCTCAGTCATAAGCTGCAAGAAAATAGATCAAGTAAGGTGACATAATAACCCAAATGATAGTATCAACTAAATATACAAGATATTACTCACCTGGGCGGGATCTGGAGGAAGAAGAAAAGTGTTGTACTTTTCAGGGTTCATGATCTTTGGGTGAGTGTGCTTTGTGTACCACTCTAAGTAATCTGGTTCACACGCGTGCAACACAACCCTCGTACGAGTGAAATCCAGGCTTGGCGACTGGAATCTAGGCGTGTTGTCCCACACACTATACATCGAGGGGTATACACATTTGTATGGTGATGATTTCCCCCATCGCTTTGACCTTGGATTCGGTCTAATAAGTGGCAGTATGATACACTAAACGTATCCAAACCAACGAAGACAACACTTTGGCATGTATGGCTCATTCACCCCCATGTACTGTAAAATACCCCTATACTATGTACGTCCTTCGTCAACATTCACATGTCACGACCGTATGGCAATCAATCAATCTACACAGTATTGTAATAAAAAGAAAGCAACAATGAGAAACAATGCTATTATTAAAAAATGCTCAAATGTTTAATAACATATAACACTTACATATTCGGACTGTCAGAGCATCTAAATGCTCCTGGTACTTCTCTAACGATTCATAATTATGCTGCTGGGCAGTAGACCTCACCTACCTCATAGCCCAGGGTTTATCATCATCAACACGCCAATCTGAACTCACTACTAGTCTTAGGGTAGGGAAGTATGCATATATCCAGCACTACATAAATAAAAATAATATTGATGTTAAACATTTCGATAACGAATGAGTGTTCCAGTACCAGCTGAATATTTATCCACATACCTCAAGCAGCGTCATGCAACCAGAAATCCCAGCTGAGTTTGCATGAGATGCTATTCCAAGCCGGCGATACAGCCAAGCCAGAACACCTTCTTAGCATGCCCACGTGTGTAGCACCCCTACCGGTAATCACACCACTAACTCCTAATCTGTCTCCATTATCAATACACAAGCAGCGGAAATTCTAATACAACCGGGGGTGAAACAATGCCGTTAGTCACCCACGTGACTAACAAGGCCAATTCCAAACAAACAATACAACACAATATCGGTCTGATGGGTCTTTACCAAGTACACTATACAAAATGATACATTCCATTCCCTTAACAATTCCCAAATACAACCTTCAATCCCATAATATACAAATACAATCTCCATTCAATGTTATACCGAGTATACTACAAGTCCCGCTTATCAATAACATATTGTACTTACAATCCCGTAATACACAAATACATTTCCTTAAACAACTACCCATAACAATAACAACCCCGTCCTACTCTCGAACGGTTGACGGCTTCGTTGTACCTGGAAAATAAAAACAATGCCCCTAGGGGCTCAGCAAAATTGCTGCATATGACTTCCGTATACCCCGCGTACTAGCGAGGGTACGCCGACTAATTGGTCGAGAGCGTGCGGTTCATTTTAGTTCAAACAGCATGCAAGACAACAATACATTATATATGTATGTCAACACAATCAAGGTTCAATGAAGAACACAAACACTAACACGCACATCAAGAGGTTAGTTTAATTTGTTCTTTACTTAGGCTTGAGGGTTTCTACCTCACTATGCCTCAATTCATTTTACATTGTCACCCACTCACTTGGGTTACACTTACTCAAATCCTCTTACTCTCAATCTCAACTCAATACTCAATTACAACATGATTCTCTCAAGTCTCAACTCAATACTCAATACTCACATGCTCAATTCTCAATACTCAATACTCAAGTTCTCAAAGGTATATGTTAAGTCATTACTCATGACCTCCGGGCAGGGTCATACACAAGACCCACCACCGGGCTTACAATACAAAGGGGCTATGTATTTATCTCCTCAAGTTCACCAATGTCCAGTTCTCTACCGGACTACTCAAATTCCCAAACTCCTCTCTCGGAGTCATTTCACAATCTCATGGATTAGCCTAGAGGTATCTCTCTCGATAACAACTATTGGCTTAGGGAATTCCTCAATGTCTAGTATTCTAAGATTTAGGGTTTTACCCAACTTATCGAATACTCTCATGTTCGGGACATTGTTCATTTAGTCGGTTCCTCTCATTGGGGTTCGACTATGTTTCTAAGGGGTTTGGTGATCCCTTACCATGCTTTTTTTTACTCAAGGTTCAGGATTTGAACAATTATCAATCCTCTAGTTAGAGGTTACTCATATACTTCCACTATTATCTATTGTGTGGATTAAATTAGTTCGGTTCTCTAATCGTTATCGGGAGTTTACTACTCCTGTGTACTTTCTCACGTTCTAGTGAGTTCGTTGGTTCATGTTATCGTGTATTGGTTTGATAGTTGTAGTGTGTTTCCACATTTTTATTGGTTCGCAACTTGACTCTTTCTACGAGTCTCTACTCAAACAAGACTCAACTATGAGTCGCACTGCCATACACAATCACAATCAAGCAATTCATTTACAACCACCCATTTCATGGATTATACAAACTTTAATCTCAAAATACCATTCAACCACAAACAATACATTACAAGCCCAAGAGGGTACAAACAATCCGATTCGTGCATTTATCTTGTTAAGTGATCACACAATCAAACAAGCACACAAATCGGGTAACCAAGTTAGGATACAGAGCATGAGGAAATCATACCTTTCACCGGGGTTAACTTTACCGGGTGCTCTCACGTTCCTCGGTTCACTCTTGTTCCTCGAGTCTTACTCTTGAACCACTGATCACATGTCAAATGGTTCTTTTAATACTAAAGCGTTACAGTACATAGTTGTTACTCCAGTACTTACCCCGTTATCCCGTTATTTCGGTTTAACTTAGTGTACTTAGTTTCTCAACTGACTCACTCACTTCCAACACTTGTTTATACTTCTTAGGACCTTTAAAGGTCACCAAACAACTCCTAAACATCATCTAAAACCAATACCATTCAATCCCCTATGTTTAGAACCCTTAAAAACACTTTCTAGGCATTTTGGGGGGTGGTCCGGGACCTGGTCCGGACCCAAGGTCCCGGACCAATACAGAAATCAACTCTCGGCTTATTTTTACTTGTGGTCCGGGACTTGATCCTGGACTTAAGTCCCGGACCAATTCCTGCATTCACTCTTGGCCTATTTTTTGATGCGGTCCAGGACGTGGTTCCTATCCTAAGTCCCGGACCCTGCTAAAAACTGCTATTAAGGTAATTTTTCAACCCCAAATCAACCCTTAATCCACCCCTAATCATTCCATAAACTTTCCATAAGTTTCCCACATAATTAAACACCTCAAAACCCTCCTTAAACCACCTCAAATCCTTGGTCACATGCACTACCCACACTAGTAGAAAAAACATTTTATAACACGGTTGTTTTGCTAAATATAACACGGTTATGAGGTGTGTTATATACTGCGGAGGTATAAAGTTTCGGTTTTTATAACACGGTTCCGAACCGGGTTATAAAAGTGTTTTATAACACGGTTTTTTTTAAATAACCGTGTTATAAACTTGGTTAACACCGCAGAGAATTTGAAGGGAGATGACTTTTATAACACGGTTGGTTTAGCAAACCGTGTTATAAAATGCTTTACCCACCAAAATTTTGTTGTTTTATAACACCATTATTCATACAAACCGTGTTATAAAAGTGTTTTATAACACGGTTTTTTTTTAAATAACCGTGTTATAAACTTGGTTAACACCGCAGAGAATTTGAAGGGAGATGACGTTTATAACACGGTTGGTTTAGCAAACCGTGTTATAAAATGCTTTACCCACCAAAATTTTGTTGTTTTATAACACCATTATTCATACGAACCGTGTTATAAAAATGATTTTTTTTAAAAAAAAAATCAGTTTCACCCCATATTTACGGTCAACAATCAATCTCTGTCCAACACATTGAATATGTGCGGTCACACCAACTTGCAAACAGTTTCTGAATTAATTTGCCATATACACCTTGTTATATATATTGCACAAAATTCAACAACAATCCTAAAATTCCTTACAGACATGTAGGCCTTTACAAAAAGAGAATCTACTATATAATTACATGAGTTCAAAAGTATCATAAAAGCACAAGAAGTGTGAATACAACAGTGTGTCAATTCTTCTCTTACAAGGTCGACTTTCTTCATGATGTAGCTATTCGCAAATAATGAGAGAATTCATGCACCTAATATTTGAAACAAGTAGAAATATTAGAACAAGTATATTATATAGTTAGAAGTGTTCAAGAAAGCAACTAGTATAATACAAAGTTTAAGTACATACGCGCTAAAGGTGCCCAATCAGAAGTTCTGTCAATTCTCTTCTCATAAGGTTGAGTTCCTTCATAGTGTATGTAAAGAAAACATTGTGAAAGAATCCATACACCTGAAATTTAAAATAATTGAGATATTTAAGAAGTGTTCAAGTGTAATACGGTGCATCAGAGGATGAAGCAATGTGGTGACGGAGTAATAGCTTCGAATAGAAATATAGTGAATGCGTTATTCAGGAGTGGAACATTTAACAACAGCTAATAATAACTTAATCATTATAACAATTAATGCATTTAATAGCGGAACTAATGGTCAATGTAACACCAGACAGATTTTCATACCATAACCTAATCATAATCAAGTGCTTATTATCGGTCAGGTTTCTTGATTTTATAACAGCTGAAAACAGAAGCAAAATGCAGCTTGAATACTGCTGTGTACTAACTCTAAATTGTAGCAGCATAACTCTTACAAAGAAGCACTCAAACAGCAGCAGCAAGCAAGTGAAGTGTGAGCATAATTCAAAACAGATACACAAGGCTTAATTACGCCCCACATAAGCAGGTTCAACCAGGCATATAATGTGGCTTAATCAGAAGCAGAACTGAAGCATAAACATAGTCAATGAAATGCTGAAATACACGCTTAAACAAACCTTAACATGGTTAGTGCGTTGACATTAAATTTGTAAGACAGATGATCACAGCAAGCTTAATATTACGGTTAGTCTAAGCTTTGACAGTTGCAGAAAATTTCAATTTTCAGCAGTGAAAATACATTCCAAACGAAAGTGCAAAAACAGATTGCAAACCATTCTTAAAACAACACAACTAATGGTCAATGTAACAACGTAAATATAGCAAATTATTAGACCATAACCTAATCATAACTGATAGCTTATTATAGGTTGGGTATCTAGATTTTAAACACTCAAAATATGCATTTTACAACAACTAAAAAGAAGCAAAATGCAGCTCCAATACTGTAGTGTAATAACTCTAGAAGTGTAGCAACATTATGCTTACAAAGAAGCACTCAAACAACATTAGCAAGCCAGTGAAGTGTAATTAAGAGGCAGCCACGAATCATCCCATCAGAAGATGAAAAGAATGTACCTAAGTAGGATGACCTGTCAAGTTTGAAGATTCTCCAATATCATTGTCAAAGCCATGTCAAGCTACAAGCATTATAAATGATCAAGTTATAAATGATTCGATCGACTTTCCTCACTGTTAAAGAGTTATACAAGGTGATTAGGTTCGAGATAAACAAAACGATACAATAACATTTTACAGTTATTACCTGAAGCAGGGAGTAGCAAAGGTAAATGTAATAATGGTGAAATGGTGAGAAGTTCTTCAATTTGAACTGAAATCGAGACAGAAACAACTCAAATTTTTAGGACATTTAAGGTTATATTTTAAACCGTGAACATGGTCAACTTTTCACCTAAAATAGTGTCTTAACCAGAGCCTAAGCATGCTGTTATGTAACCCATAAAGTGCAGAAGAAATCTTCCAAACATACTTCCATAAGCAGCAGAAAAACCGATTGTGAAACACCATAATAAAGTACCCGAAGCTGCTGAAAACAATCCTCACTACAGCAGCAAAATCAAAATAAAAAACATCTCATAATTGACACTTGGTCAAGTACTATCTATAGCTAAAACAGAAGCAGGAAATTGATGGTAAACACGCTAAGTTTAACAGATCTTATACTACAAACTTTTACCATAAGCACATTGATATCAGCAAAAAGTTAAGAGAAAAAAAAAACAATTTAGCAATAACCAAGCCAAATGTCCCAAGCACAACCTTGCATTATTAATATGACGATTTGGAGAGTTTTTCAAATTATGGGTAACTTCCGAGCAAGACATCCGCAAGCATTTAAACCAGAACATAACAATCTGTAATGATGCTTGACTAAATCAAATAAGTAGGTTGCACTTGGGACACACACTTAACGGAAAGACCTAGGAAATTAAACAGAACTTGGTAACATATCACAATGATAGCAACACCAGGGCCTTCTTCCAAGCACAAACTTAGTAATAACTAGTTGTACTGCTACAGAGAAGCATGGCTCAATATCAGTTGTTCAAGAGAAAACAATGCCCCAGAGAGAATAAAGAGTAATGGGATGCTTTGAGACGCTTTGGGATACTGACAAACAAACGGGGACTTAATTGATACACATAAAAGTTACTAATTTAATTTCCATCCAATTAATCAATAGAGTTCTTTTGTCCCGCTGGAAGGAATAAAGCAACACCAAGTCAATGACTTTTATTTTTTATGAGATACCAAGTCGATTTATTTCAAATACATGTAAATGACGATACCCAAATATTAGCAGTTCAACGCTTCTAAAAGAAACCAAACTGCACATGCTTTTCCAGAAATGAAACTAGAGCATGATTGATGAAACTTCTTCAAGATTCTCTTTTGTAATTTAAAAGGATCGGCAATGCACAGTTTCAAACGTCCAAAACATGTAAATGATGGTGACAATCTAAATAAGCTAGATTTCTTTCATATGCTGAGGTGGATCTTTCCACATTTATTATAGTATAAATAGGCTAGTTTCCTTTCATATGCTGAGGTCGATCCTTCCACTATTTCTTTCCTTATTGTAGACTTTTGTAGAACGGTAATTTTGCCTTGTACTAGTATAAATAGGTGTCCAATACTGAATACAGAAGTATGTTTTACCGGTTTCATCTTACTCTTCTTGTCCCATCGTCTTCCTCCTCACTTCTCTCTGAATTCATCACTTTCCAGTAGTTGCTCCAAATATTTAAGCAACCTTTAACTACATGAACAATGAGGTAAAGACTCACTTAAAATAGGGATATCAAATGCTGGTTGATTCTAACATATGAGAGTGAGCAAGAAGTTTTGTAGCGCTTACTTCTTTCTGCTCTACAGAACAGTCATGCAACTGTTAAGAGGACTCTATCATTGCTCCTGCAAGAGGAATTTGAAGCACATTTAAGAAGTCTTAAAAACAAAAATGAGAATACATCACAAAACTACCAAGTGATGAAAGAGACTGAGGAAGGTTAATCAGGCATTGCAACACAATCCCGATAAGTAAAAGTGACCCAATCAAGCTGTTGATAAACAAGCAAAATATTCTGACGCCTCGTATATATTCCGAGCTACAACTACACAAGCGCTTTCCTTTTTCACTCTCAATTCAGATCAGGCCGTCTGTTTACTTCGAAACAACTACTTGTTCCCCTCTAGAGAAACTACAAAAATTTATGAATGTAGTATGGACGATGAGCATTGCATGATATACCGAGCCAACGATTCATAACAAACCATCTTACTGATGGAGGCTTCTAGGAGTCAATCTGAAAGCCAAAAAACTTTAAAAATGGAAAGCAAAATTTAAGTCAAAGACTGAGAATGCATAGTGGAAGGTAGTTGGAAGTAAACCACACAAAGCTAAGCCCTGGAAGAAATAGCATCATTCATGAAGTAACAACAAAGGATGTGTCTCTGCTTTATTCCTTCTATACTAAACATAAATTCAGTTGCGAGATTGCATAGATGATCACATTAAAAGCAACCCACTGAAACCCCATGTCTCGCTACAACCCGTCAACTGTCATTATGTAACAAAGATATATGTTTACTGTTTTCCAAACACAACATCTCATCACACTCATGTTGTTGTTGCTCTTCACCTAGTTTTAGTAAGCTACGATTCTGACCAGATAACTAAATATAATTGAAATTTTTGTGTGCAGACAAACATACAATCCAAATAGATGAAACTCAATACTAATAGCAGTTCTTTTCTAAAAAGTATAGCATAATTGATATTGTCAATCTTGAAAAAGAAAATAGTGAGCCATTAGGTGAACTGCTCCACAATTGCAAGAACCATGCAAATAAGTCCATCAAGTCAGAACACAGTTTATAATAATAGAAAGAAGTCTTCAGTGATGCCAAATAATTTTTTAAATCTCACCATAACTCATTGTTCTCTGAAACAGTGTGGTTAAACCGTAGAGCCCAGCACTAAATCTGCTGCTTTGGTCCAACCGTAGAGCCCAGCACTAAATTCCAGAAGCCAGTGCCATTCGAAGCTCCATTACCAGAAATGGAGAGTACCGGAGTAGAGCAATCGGGATTCCCTGTCAAATCAAAAGAAAAGCTACGAACTAAACCCATTAGCTGAAATATAAACAAATGAATGAGAGCAGAGAAGTTAGCCCAAGTAATCAAACGCCTGTCAAAATGTGAAGTTCAAAATCTCTGTGCAGGCATGAACATAATCCACTGGAAGCAACCTTGATTGAATGCGGAAGCTTCAATTCGAAGATAATGGGTTAAATATGCATGTCACAGGGTTTTCACTGCAGAAACTCATCAGAATCGGACCAGGATGAAGAAGACCAAACTGTATAAGGAAATTACACAACAAATGCAAACTAAAATACGACGCTTACCAGCTTACACCCAAAAATAATAGCGACACGAATACACTAAGACTGGCTGTAGGTACACTTCAATTCTTACCCATGGGTTGGCTGAGTTCTCTGTAAAAATAAGGAAGCGACCATCCAACATGCTAACCAGAACATGAGTGGAAACTTACTAACCACAATGTTCAGTAAGGGTTTAGAGTCAAATCAGAGAAACAAAATCAAAGCAGAAGAGAAATCGAATAGGACATACGAACATAGCAGTAGAAATCGCCTTTTGTTCCCCTTATATAAAAGGTATTGGATGATTTTTGTAATGAATGAACAGTTCTCTACTCAGTTGAATCCAGAAACAGTCAACAAAGAATGTGACACCGAGAGGAAGAAACTCAGAAAACCCAAAACGAATCAACATCTGGAATCTGAAGATGAACTTCAGTTTCATGCTAATCCCACGAACACGAAAACCCACCTCAGACTTATCGTGCGATGGGAGACATTCAGGATATGAAGTATTATTGCCAGTAATCGCCAACAAGTAGAAAAGAGGAGAGCACAGAGCATACCTACTCCTTGTTTGCCGGGTAAATTGCAAATTACCGTGAGTAAGAAGATGAAGAAAGGTTGAGGTGCGCTCTTTGCCTTGCCAGCACCGACTTGAGGAGAATGAAGAGACGGTGGAGCGGGGATGACGAAGATTGTCGAGAGAGATCGAGGTGGGGGCATGTCTGTCCCTTGTTTGTCAGCTGGATTCGCAAAATTACCGGAAGGACGAGGATGGATAGCAGAGCGTGAATGTTTCTCGTTCGTCAGTGAGGTCGCACAATCACTAGGGAAGAGAACGAGAGAGACTTGAGGATTCCTTTTTCTCCAATCTTCATCGCCAGTAGGGTCAAGAAATTGAAGAAGCTTGGAGCTGATGCTCCTTGTTTGTCAGTTTGGCTGCAAAATTAACGGGAGTGAAGTGGGTGAATCAGGGCAGAGCCGGTACATTGTTCGTTTGCCAACGATTTGAAGAGAGTGAGGAAAGGGGTGTGGGATCGACGAGGGCAAAGAAGAGAGTAATGGATGAATGGGATTAGAATTTTCTGCTCTGGGAGATTGAGGAAGAAAGCGGCAATTTGAAGAAGAGAATAGAGGAGATGGTCGAAAAAAAAGATTCAGATGCGGCTACCCTTCACCCAAATTAAAGACAATATAACACGGTTGTTAAAGAAAACCGCGTTATAAAGATCTGTTTATAAACGGTTCGTCTGCACCGTGTTGTATTAAAGACAGTTATAACACGGGTAACATATAACCGTGTTAAAAAACCTCTTCTCCAGTACCACGATATTTATCTCACATATTATAACACGGTTAAATCATGCAACTGAATTGTAAAACATTTTATAACACCATTACAACAAAACCGTGTTATAAAATGTGTGTTATATAATATTTTTTCTACTAGTGCCAATTCTTGCTCAAATTCACAACTTCACATTCTCACATTTTGCATTTTGCACTCTTATGCATTTCTAACTTCTTCTTGCTAGTTTTTACCTCCTACCAACCTCACCAAATCCATCAATGACCATTACAAATCATTTCTACATAAATGCACTTCTAAAACCCATATTCACTCCTTGTTTCACAAGTTATAAACACTAACTCTTTTTCTTGAAATTCCAAGTTACAAAGCATCATTATGCTACAGATTTTGCACTCTCTTATATCCATTCTCCATCTACCATTACAAGGCTACCGTTCAACTCTAAAAAACACTACAAACACCTAGATTCTCCAATTCACTAAGTCACCTTAAAACACTTGTTTTTCTACCAAAATTTTGCCATAACCTCCCCATAAACCTTACATGTCCAAACTCATCTTTTCACCATTTTTCATTCCTAATCTAGCCACACCCTTACAAGGGTCCTACCAGCACATAATATCCATTCAAAATTCACCAAATCACAATATAGATCCAAAATCATAATAAACCACAATATAACCACAAACTCAAATCATTGGCTCCAAGGCCCTCAATTCAAACCAACAATTCACAAGCTCTCTCAAAATCAACTAAACACATTATTTTTTATATTTTGGGTTCATTAATTTAATTACCCATCCCAGTCCTAAAGCAATTAAAACAAGTTTCAAGGTAGATTTCTTACCTTAAATTTTTCCAAGTCTCTTTTCAATTTTTTCTCTTCCTCTTCTTCTTCTCCAATTCGGTCAAATGGGCAATGGAGTTGCCAAACTCCATTCCCAACATTCAAGAGGCACAAAATGAATATAATCAAACCTCTAACCCTTAGAAAAATTCTAATTCAAAGAAAGAGCTTAAACACCACAAGTTAGGGTTTACCTTTGGAGTGTTCAAGAGGGGTTTTCACCCATGAATCAAAGGGAGAGTTCCACCACCATTGGAGGGTTGAAATGAAGCTCAAAAACAAGGAGAAAACAAGATATCAAAATGGGTAAAAATAGGCTACACCAAGAGATGGAGGGAAAGTGAGTTTTTTCTTGGAGATTTTTACCTTGTTTGAAAGGGGAGACTCCAAGCTACACATTGATGCCATTTTCTCTTCAAATGGAGAAAACCCATGGAGATGAAGTTCTTCATTTTCAGATTTTGAAAAGAGAGGAAGATAGAGAATGATGAGAGGAGTTCAAATATGTAATTTATTTTTGATTTGGAGCTTTATCAAAGCTTGGGCATGGAAGAGAATGAAGAGAAGCCATGGAAGAAGGGGGAGAACTTCAAAAACAGAAGCAACCAGAGGGAGAGAGGAGAAATTGGCAAGGAAGAAAGAAAGAGAGGAAAGAGAAGAGGGAAAAGGAAGAAATGGAGGAGAGAGAGGGAAAAGGTAGTTTAGTACCTTTTTGCTTTTTCTTTTCTTTCTTTCTTTTCTTTCTAGCTTATTAGTGTGTGTGAGGGGCTGCTTACTAGCTAAAAACCAGCCCCATATATATGTACAAGCTGGAGCATTTTTCATCTTTTACAGAAAGCACTCGTTTATTTACCCGGTTTTAGCACTATTCACTCACCAGGTCCGTTTCCTAGAATTTTCTCGTTTCTTTAATTTTAATGGCTATTAAGCTCCCATTAATGTTTAATTATAATTATTTGATGAACTATAATTTTTACGGGTTCATTTGACCACTTAAAGTCACGTTTTCGGGTTTTCTTGAAAAACATGCGCTAAAGCTTTATTAGCGTTTTAACTCATTATTTGGATCCGTTTTCTTCGGGAATTGTTCTCAAATATTATTTAGGCCTTATTAAGCCTTGTAAATTCATTCAATACTCTTTTAAAGGTTGTATTCCTTCTACGGTCACTTAACACTCAATTTAGTGTTTTTTCGCTTTTTAAGCGTTTTCTCTTTTCTTTTGGATTTATACTTTTTACCAAAGTTCATTAGGCACTAATAGGCCCTCAATATCATATTAGAGTAATTTAATCACCCTAATTAAGTTTGGGGTATTTCAACGTGTCCAGTCTAGTAGCAATCCTCGTGGGGGGTGACTAACCAAAATGCATGTGGACTTAGACGACCATGCCCCTTTTCAACAAATAGGGTGCTGCCATGACATAGAAAAGCATGTCTGCTTCATAGGATCATTCGCTTCAATAGCACAGTGGTAAATCAAATGCAAAATCACTACAACACCACTATGCCATAACGTATTCATCATCTCCTCAACATCATTCCTAAAAGCAAGACATTCAGGCATTGTTGTCCTCAGCTCAGCATTGGATGGCTTTCCCTGAACAACACTACCAACGATGAAGATTTGTAGTACATCCACACATCATGCAGGGTGATTGTTATCTCACCAATGGCATGTGGAAAGAATTTGTATAGGGCTTCCACCTTTCTACAAAAGTTGAGATCAACGACATGTTGTTGTGTGGCCATGTGATATATAGCAGATGATGAAAACTTAAACCAGAGAGCTTAATCATGTGTTGTGCCCTTCTGCACTGGATCTATTCCTTCGTGAATGACTACTTATTAATCACGTTCTTCCATGATTTGAAGGACAATACCCCATGGTCCTAAATGTTGACCAACATTTTCCCACTTACAACTAGTAATAATATTTAATAAATCAAATACAAGAGAAGAAAGATAACATACCTAAGTCGTAGACCGTAAGTCAACAATAACGTGTCCCCCAAAGCTAGTGATAACACTAATCAGGAGTGGCCCACCAAGTACTGGCACCTCTAACTGTAACACCCTTCTCGTAAACTCACCATAAATACAGACTCAGTACAACATTTTCAATCCTTAATACAATAGCACATCGGAGGATTACAACCACACACTAATTTGGGTGTTACCGCCATCACTCACCCATGTGAGTAATGAAGCGTCCGAATCCACAGCACAACCAACCACTATGATGACAGAGATGGAAACCATATACATAACCTCCTTCCATAATCAAAACCTTCCTCGTGAGCAATCTAAGAACTTTCTAAAGTTTACAACCCTATTGTTTAACATAATACAATTCCAAATGTATAATAATGAAATAAACGCTAACTACCCAGCATCCTGCACTCCGGCTTCAATCTCGATCGAGCACCTGTAATATGTTGCCATATAGGCTCAGCAAAATGCTGAATATGCTACTATATGATCCTCATGGACCTTTAAACTCCTCAGATTAATTAGCCCAATTGTTAACATGCAATTCCAAATTCATGATGTTCTACTTACATAAACATAAACTGTAAATGCGATAATTAAAACAAGCAACAGTTCATCCAATAACCACATAGATCATTCCACACAACAAAAACACATAATCGATCAATGTGTGAGAAAGTATATTAGCGCAACGAGAGTTAGGTTTAACATTTCTCGTTCTGGCCTCTAGGGCCGTTGTTTGTTTTCTTACATGTAATCAAACTTTTAACTTATTCCTTTTCTTATTCCACTTCTAACTCTTCCACTTTAACATCACACTCTTACATATCCACAATACCTGGGCCCAAATTCCCATACACCAGCGGTGGTGCCTCCGTCCAACAAAGTTTGCATTTGTTGGAAATCCACAACTTAAAGTTGTAGGATATAATGTTACTGGGCCCCAATTGCCCTTTTCACCATCAGCAGTGTCTCTGACCAAGTAACCATTCGATACTTGGAATTTCCGTGAGCGGACCTGTTGTCAGTCATCCCCTCGTGATCACAATGCGCAAGAACCTCTTATATTTCTCACTTGTGGAGGGTGATTTTTCGGTATGAGGGGGTCTATCTAAATATGGTATGACTGAGAACCCTAGATCCTAGAAATTGTCATTCTGTGGAGGGCGAAAATCCGTTATTTTGGCATCCCTCAAATACCTACTACATCGTCCGTCTTTCCCAGAAAGCTTATGGGGAATGCTAGTGAGCACTACACCCGCTCTCGATGGGCTCCACGCGGACTTATGCCTCTATAAGGCGGAATTGACTAGATTCGCCACCTAGTTTGACCTATGATAACTAGGAAGGAAAGGAATGAGGGTTCTAAGAACCGTTGGTTGACTCTGAAATTATTGCCTATGGATAGGATTTATCTGGTCATTTGCAGAGATTCTACTAGGGGTTCGCACTGGGTTACACCCCTTAGAAGTGGCAACGACCACGACTTCGGATTCATGCCCGAGGAAACCTCGGTCTCCAATTGTCAGGATTGCCTTCTTTTAAAACCTTATTAGAGAGATTCAGTTAAAAGCCAAGGATAGAGGGAAGGATGATTTCGAAGAGTTTGCAGAAATAGGCAGATCTTAAAGAAATTTGTTTGAGTCACTACAAGAAAAAACAGATTTAGCTACCAATGATTTGCTACCACACATATATTGGTAGCTACTTTCAAAAATTGCTACTGATTTTTAATGGTACTAACATAGTGGTGTCTATTTTGCTACAACAACGACAATGGTAGCTAGATTTTTTAAACAGTAGCCAAATCGCTATCGCCTGACACGACTGCTACCATTAGTAGTAGCTATTTTTGATTTCATCTTGGTTCTTTTTGTAAGAACAATTTAGCTACCAATGTTGGTAGCTAAATTACGGAATAGCTACTGCAAGATGTGGCTAATTCGATCATGGTAGCTATTGTGCCACTATTAAAGCAGCAGTAGCGAAAAATATTATAACTAGTAGCTAAATTGCTACTAAAAGTTGCTACTACCAAATAGATAAGCTAAGTTAATAAAATTGCTACTAACACTCATCACGGTTGCCGTTCTGCTACTGTTTGGACGTCGGTAGCGAATATTTTTAGCAAGCATAAAAATTGTTACTATCTTTAATTATGAAATTGCTACCGACTAATGATGTTAATGACATTATGGCTAATATTGTGCTACATTATAAAAAATGATAGCTAATATTTTTAAGTGATAGTAAATTATAATTCTCTTATAATTTAAATGTGATACGTATATAATTCAATTTCGAAATTGCTACTGACTAATAATGCTAATAAACTTTAGTGATATTATGCTAGAATACAACAAATGAATGTGGTATCGAAATTATATTCTTATAACTTAAACTGTGATTACCACATAGTTTGAAATACTAACCTATACTGCTACTGCATAGTGGACATATTATCTTTTTATATAAATTTTTAAATTTTTTAATTTTTTCAATATAGTTATTGGTTAGCTTTTAGCTATCAAAATTTTGAAAAAGAACAATAATTAAATAAAAATTGTCTAATTCGTGAAAAATAATTAAACTATACTACTACTAGAATTTATTTTATCATATAGATATACCTAACATAATATTTTGATATTATAATATTTTTAAGTCTCAAAGTATCACACATATTAATACATTATAAAATAGAGTTAAAGTATTAATTATTTAAATTATTACATATGTTGATTAAAATTTACAAAATTAATATAAAAATAGTAGTAATAATAATTTAAATTAGTTAAGTGTATATATGTGTGTGTGTTTATATATTTAATTTAATACAGTTTTTATTACTATATGATACTTTTATTTACAAAAGCCACATAAACTAATAAAACATAAAAAAACTAAAACTAATAACAATTTAAATTAGTTGACGTGAGGTTAAAATTTGCAAAGTAAGTTGAATATATATATATGTGTGTGTATAAATTTATAAAATGTTTAAAGTATATAAAATTATAATAAAACGTACATAAATATACGATATATTAATGTTTTTAATTTACAAAACAACACACAAATTAATAGGATTTTGAAAAATAGTAAAGATAAAACAATTTAAATTAGTCAAGATTATACAATATTATACATCTATTAAAATTTATAAAAATATTATATTATACAAATTTACAAAAACAAAATCTATTATTTAAAAGTTTTAATTTTCATGTAATGATGTATATTATATTAGTATTTGTAACACTATATAATAAGACTTAATTATATAAGTAACTTTACATAATATATTATCTTTTATGTATAATTTCTGACATTTCAAAGATTTTTAAAAGATATATATGTATATTTTTTAATTTTTATAATTTTAAGTCAATAATATACTAATATTTTTATTAGCTTTACTATTTTGGTCACATTAAATTAGTTTGTTATATTATATAATCGGCCATATATCTATTTTATTAATTTTAATATATCCCTGGTTTGATCATGTCTCGACAAAAACTTCCATTTATATTTTACAGTATCAAAAATTCAATATATACACGTAGTTTCTATATATGATGTGAATAACTATCATGGCACAATGGTTAAGACATTCTATATTCATCCCAAACATCGGGGGATCACATTTTAACACACTAGTTTGAATTAAATATGTCATTGGTATGGAGGTCTATTTATACTCATCATACGCTGTAAGGTTTGATCCTAGATATGTACACATAACATAGTCTTCGATTTAAAGAATAGTCAAGTTACGCGGGCACATGGCTCCCACTTCGTGTGGGATTGAATGGTGCCCATTGTTATTGCTATACTACTAGTAGCAACTTTGATACTGCTTTGCTATAAGCCATTTTGCTACCAATATTTTAGTAGCGATTTTGTTACTGCTACACTAGTATCGATTTTGTTACTGATGTACTAGTAACGATTTTGCAACTGTTATACTCGAAGCTATTTTGCTACTGTTACACTAGTAGCCATTTGGCTACTACATTCTAAAACGGTAGCAATATCTAGCTATAGGAAAAGTAGTAGCGAGGCCAAAGCAAAATAGCTACCACATTCCAAAACGGTAGCTATTTTTAATTTAGCCACTAGGACCTTTGCTACCACTGTATATCAGTAGCTAAATCATAAAATGCGGTAGCCCGTTGTGTTTAGCTACCAAAACTGATGATTTAGCTACTGATATACAGTGGTAGCTAAATGTGATTTTTCTTGTAGTGAGTGTTGAAAGGCTTTGGCTTTCACAGGATTGAAAAGATGCTGGAAGTTTTGAGGAGTAAAAAGGGCATTTTGGTCGTTTTTGTGGAGTTATGGGATGTTTGGATCATTTGCGGGAGTTAAGGAACTGTCCGGGGCATTTTGTGAAGTTGGAGGGTATTTGAGTTATTTGCTGAAGTTAAAGGGGATTCAGGTTATTTTGAGGAGTTTTCTGGGTCTACGAAGTTCGGGTTTGGAATGGTCACATTTTTGAGGTGGTTTTGGGAAGTGAAAGGTGTTGAAGGGGAATTCGAGTTTTCAGGATGATGGAGTATGAAAGAGGATATTTAGTTTGCAGGTGTTCGGGTTTTGAAGATGTTTCAGGTTTCAGATGACTGAGGTTGTTCGGGAGTATTCGGGAATTGGAGATCCTATATGACTTGGAGCCCTAATAGAAGGGTTGGATTGGTTTACTCAGAATTGTCTCTCTTAAAATTTTAAAACCGAAAAAAAATCATTTTTTGTTGTAAAAGGGCGGATAATCCCGAGGGATTACCCTATGTACCCCCTCGAACACGACACTTAATTAATGTAAGTGCCGAGGCTTGAAAGATGGGGCAATGAATTTATGTCGAAAAATAGGGTTCAGAGAGAAACACCATGAATGAGATGTTCTCGGTCAAACCCTAATAACGTCTCTAACTCTCGGGTTTTAAAACTTTAAAAGAAAAAACATTGAAATCGAGCGGAAGGGAGTTAGACGATTCTAACATCCCGGCTGCGACTAGGAAGGTCGTTACTTCCCTAGCACCCCGCCTTGTAAAAATCTAGGCTACAATTAGGAGAGGTTTGTCACCCTAATGCCCCGCCTAAAGAGATCCATACTACGACAAGGGAAGTTATGACCCTAGTGCCCCGCCTCGGATTTTTATTTAGAAGGGAGACAAGTGGTGCCTAACTAGGAAGAAAACGTTCTTTGAAGGTGTTAGACACACCATGTTCCCCGAAAATGATTTAGTTATGAGTTTGAAAACTGAGTTGGAAAACTTTTGAAGTTGTTCGGAATTCTCGATGAAGAAACACTGATTTTGAGAAATGTTTTAGGAGAAAACTTTATGTATATATGAGAAGAACTTTCTGCATTTGAGAAGAGTTTTCTGTGATGTGAGAAGAGTTTTTCCTTTAAAATTCCACAAAATGGTTTCTTTGAAAACTTGATGAAATTTGAATAAAATAATTGTTTGAAAATTGAGAAAAAGGATTTTTAAGGTTAAAGCTGAAAAACGAGAGACATTTTGGACTTTTGAATAGGATTTACAAGTTGAGTTTGAAATGGATGAAATGAATCGGGATTTGAGTTTGAATTGAATTGAGCTGAATGAATTGGGTTTGAACGGATTGGGTCTAGGTTAGACCAAGTCAAAGTGGGATCAAGTCAAACTGGGGTCAAGGTCAAAGCTCATGTAACACCCCAACCGCTAATCCTGTGCTTACCGTCTAATCGTCCTACTAATCCTACGAGTTCGCAGCGGAAATATTTACATACTTACTACGGCGGGTGAAACAATGCCGCTAACCGCCCATACGGCTAGCTAGGCTACTAATACTTACAGTCACGGTCTGATGAACATAATGTACCGAGCTACTAAATTACTTACCAAAATACCATATACCGAATACTTACATCAATGGATCACCGAGTATTAAAGTGCATTCGATTACATCATTTCTAAGTTCCAAAAGAATGAGTTCCTAAGGCTACTCATCTATACCAATGCTCCTTTCCCAATATCCAAAAAGGTGTACCCCATGGTACACCGGCTATTCCAAAACTACAGCCATGTACTACTCAGTACACCCATCATGAGTTCAGTGTTTACATTCAAAAGAAAGAAGATAAAAGAAATAGAATGGGGTCTTCACATCTTCATCAATCTCGAGTACCTGCGTGTAGTAAAAATGGTGCCCCAAGGGGCTCAGCAAATTGCTGCGCATAAACTCCGCATATACCGCGTGCTAGCTAGGGCACGCCGACTATTTGACGTCCACTAAACATGCCATTCTTTATTCATACATACATGCTTTTCATACATCATACATGCTCATACAATACATTACACAACTCAAGGCAACATTACAAGTACACATCTTACTTACCTTCACAAGGTTAGCCAAATTATGCATCCGGGTTAATCGGAATGCTTTACTCTTTTATTCATTACTTACTTCTTCTTGCATACACTTACTTACTTCCTTTTTACTTTACTTACTCATTCATTACTTACTTACTTATACTCAAGTCAAGTCGTCGGGACCTCCGGCCTTGGGGACTACACCGTCCCACATCCGGGATTTACTTGACTCACTAATCCGGGATGCTACCCACTTAAGGGATTTGGGCCGGGACCAGTTTAAGAGTCAGGAATTGGAGCCAACCTCTCGTGACTCCGCATCCTCACGTGTGGCCGAAACTATATCGGACTTCTACTCATTCCAATTTAATTACCATTTTAAGTTAGGATGGTTAGCTTGTTAGGAATAAGTTAGAAGTCCAACTCATCACAATCGGTCACAGTACAATACAACATTCATACACACATTCATATTCATCCAAACATTTCATGAAGTATACAAACTAAGAATTAAAGAAAATAACAACATCATAAACACTACATATTCACAAGTATGCATATTAACTCCGATTCGTGCATTTATCTTATTTGGTGATCAATTAGCACACAACACACAAATCAGAGTAACCAAGATAGCACCCGGGGCATGAGGAATCCATACCGTTCACCGTTGTACGTAATTCCAAACGTCCTTCGATGTCACAAATCAAGTCCTATTACATACATACAATCGAATGATTAAATTTAACTATCATTAATTATCTCATACTTACTATGTCCTTATTTCTTACACTTATACTTTACTTACTTACTTTTCCTTTACTTAAGTTTCTATCTTCTCACTTAAGGTTTACATGCTTACGCACATATACATATACATATATGTATGGGTATACATATACATATATATATACAATTATTATTTAAATTAAAAAATTTTTTTTTTTTTGTCAGGACCGGACTTGCGACCGACCTTGGCAAGTCCGGTCCATTCCAGTAGGTTTCATCGGGAAAATTTTTGGTCCGACCGGACTTGCATGTCCGGTCGCAAGTCCGGTCGATTCCAGTAACATTCTGCCGGGAAATTTTTCTGCTCGACCGGACTTGCAGGTCCGGTCGCAAGTCCGGTCGATTCCAGTAGCATACCGGGAAAATTTTCTGCTCGACCGGACTTGCAGGTCCGGTCGCAAGTCCGGTCGATCCCAGTGTTTGCATTTTACTTTCTGTTTTCAGTCCTCTCTTTCACCCATTACTTCCCCATTGTTCCTACACTCATTCCCACATGTTAAACAATTAAACCTCCTAATACACCCTAGTTCATTTCCTAACCCTTACACAATTTTATACTCATTCACTCATCAAATTTCCTAATTTCAACTCAACACTCAAACTAGTTTCTTCTCTAGTTACCTTATGCTACAGATTTTAACACTTACACTTCTCCTCTACATCTCCCTCTTCTAATGTCATTTTAGCACCTCTAATGCATTACAACTTCAAACTATCTCTCCCAACTTCCCTCTATGTATCTATCTCAAAATCTGTTGCAACATATGTCTCTCACCTTAGTCACTAGTTTAATTCTCTAAGTGTTCTAATCCTAGGCAAATTTTGCCATAGTCTCCCCTATAATTTTATACACTCACCACATTGTTTTAGTTCACATTACAACACTCATTTCACCTGTTTTCAACGATCAAAATACACAAGCTCCCATTTACAATTCCAATACTAAAACAACACTGAACACTACACAAATTCCTGCACTCAACACCTTCTTCCTTCCCAATCTGTTTTACAAGTTTTAAAAGTGTTCTTTTGAGGTTTAAGAATATTTATATTCTCTTACACATTATACCATTAATGCCTTATCATTTTACAATCCCATTTTCATTCTAAAAATCTGTTACATTATAATATACAAGGCTATACAAGGTGAGCATTATTACCTGATTCTCTTCTAGATTTCCTTTCTCCTTCTTTCTCCTTCCTTCCTCTTTCCACCGGTTTAACTCAAGTTCTCTACTACTACAACCATACAAATACATTTCAATATACTATTTTAATACACTAAAACTAACCCTATCCATTCTAAGTCTCAATACAAGTTTTAGGGTTAGGATTTATATTACCTTGCAAGGGTTCAAATGGAGCTTGGGTGGCTCAAGAACAATATTCCAACTCCACCAATAAGCCAAAATCGGCTAGAACAGAGGAAGAACAAGGGTTTAGTTCTGAATTTCGTTTTGCCCACAAGGGCTAGAAAAAGATGGAGTTTTCGAAATATTTTTACCTTAGAAGAACAAGGAGACAAGGTGGCTTCTAATGGTGGTGTTGAACTCCAAATGGGGTATACCCATAAAATCGAAATGTGGTTTTCGGATTTTGAAAGGATGAAATGAGCTCTTGGTGAGAGGATTACAATGGTGGTGTTTTTACAATTTTTGGAAGAGTTGGAGTAGTACAAAGGAGAGAAGTTAGTTTTGTGAGAGTTTCTCTTGTTTCCCATGGATGTCGATGGAGAAAGAAGAAGGGAGAAAGAGGGGTGCTGGGTGAGGCTTTCACGTGAGAGGAGGAAATGTGGGATAGGAGAGAGAATGTGAGAGTAAAAGTAGAAGTAGTTTTTATTATTTTGTTGTTTTGTGAGTAAGGGGGAATTAATAGTGTGAGAGAGGGGTGAGGGGGTCCAAACGGACACAGCACACACACACAATCACTTTTGCTTTTTATTTTCAAATGGACACATAAGTTTGTATTTATATTTTCTACCCCACAACTTCCCGTTTTTGACAGTTTTTACTAATCTCTCGTTTTATTGATTTTATTGGTCCTAAGCTTCACTAATATTTATTAATGAATATTTAGTTGACCAAAACTGTTACGAGTCTATTTGACCCGCTTAAAGACACGTTTTCCCGGTTACCTCGAAAAACGGCTTTAAGGTTCGGTAATGTTTTTAAACCGTTTTAAAGGTCCGTTTTCTTCGGGATTTGTTCCCTAATAATTATTTACACTTAATTAAGCTTCTAAATTACTTATTAGCCTAATTAATCACTATTTTTAATTACGGGGTATTTCAATCTACCCCCTTTAAGAAACTTTGCCCTCAAAGTTGCTCAAGGTTAATAGTTTTTATCTACTCATTATGCAAACCAATTGCCATAATGCATCTTACTACACCTATGAGGTGTTTGCTTCATTCCACATTGCAACATACACACTTCAAGCATCATACACAATTCATATACACAATCCATCATTCTCATTCATACCATACCACAATACACAATACACCATTACATCACAATACACATTACACCAATACACCATACATTGCACATACACATCATTCATTACACATTACACATACATACACATTCTTACTAAGTTCACTTGCACTACATGTGCCATACAAAATGCAATGCTTACCCCGAAGCAATGCTAAAGCAAAGGGTTCTACCCCCCTTAAAAGGGGTACGACCCGTACCCGTATACATACTAGACTCTCTAGTCTATGAATAACTGCGGGTATTTAGCCTTCATGGCATCTTCCAACTCCCATGTCGCTTCTTCGACATCATGGTTAGACCATAGGACCTTCACCATTCGTATAGACTTATGGCGAGTGTCTCTGGTCTTCCTATCAAGGATTCTCACTGGGGTTTCGACATATCTCATGTTTGGCTCAATGGATAGTCTCTCGGGCTCCAACACATGAGAAGGATCAGCCATATACTTCTTGAGTTGTGACACATGAAATACATCATGGACACGTCCCAAGTCCTCAGGTATGCTAACCTGTAGGCTACTGAACCAACTCTTTCGGTGATAGTGTACGGCCCTACAAATTTGGGCTTAGCTTGCCCTTCTGACCAAATCTGAAGACACCCTTCATAGGTGAAACTCGCAAGAACACTTGGTCGCCCACGGCGAACTCAAGGTCGCGTCGTCTCACATCCGCATAGGATTTCTGTCTATCTTGGGCTGCCTTCATGTTAGCTCGGATTGCACTTCGGCTTGCACTTGCTCAAGGTACTCCGGTCCTATTATGACCGCTTCACTTGACTCATCCCAACACAAGGGTGTACGGCAAGGTCTACCGTATAGAGCTTGGAAAGGCGACATCTTAATCGAGGCGTGATAACTATTATTATACGAGAACTCGATAAGATGAAGCTTATCTAACCAACTCCCCTGAAAGTCCAAGGCACATGCCCGAAGCATGTCCTCCAGTGTCTGGATGGTCCTTTCTGTCTGACCGTCGGTCTGAGGATGGAAGGCGGTACTCAACTTCAGTTCTGTACCCAACGCTTCCCTTGTAGCTCTCCAGTATCTCGAAAGAAACCTGGTGTCGCGGTCAGATACTATGGTCTTAGGGACTCCGTGGTGTCTGATAATCTCCTTATCAAAAAGCTCAGCTAGCTTTACTACCTTCCAGGTGTCCTTCATCGGTATGAATCTGGCAACCTTGGTAAGGCGATCTACTACAACCCAGATCATGTTGAGTCCTCCCCTAGCAGGTGGGAGTCCTACAACAAAATCCATGGAGATATCATGAAATTTCCACTCCGGAATTGGCATCGATTGTACCATTCCGCCCGGTCTACGGTGTTCAAATTTTACCTTCTGGCATGTTAAGCATCTCAATACAAATTCTGTCACATCTGACTTCATTCCAGACCACCAGAAGTACCTCTTCATGTCTTTGTACATCTTGGAGGCTCCCGGATGGACTGATAATGTAGAACTATGTGACTCTCGCAGGATGCGATCCCTTAGCTCAGCATTGCTTCGGGGGACGCATAGCCTGCCATTCAACCGAATCAAACCATCTTCATGTAGCTTAAAATCATACTTTTTCTTCTCAAATGTACCATTCTCGATCTTGTGTCTGATTTCGGTTAGGTAAGGGTCGCTCAACTGAGCGTCTCGCACCTCGTCAACCAAGCTAGAAGAAGCGAGTAGCGAATGGAGCGAGTGTGCTCGACGGCTCAGGGCGTCGGCTACAACGTTTGCCTTCCCTTCCTTATACTGCAGGTTGATGTCGTAGTCTGAGAGAAACTCCATCCACCTTCTCTGTCTCAAGTTGAGTTCTTTCTGAGTGAATACATACTGTAAGCTCTTATGATCGGAGTAGATGGTGATGCTTACCCCATAGAGATAGTGTCGCCATATCTTCAAGGCGAAGACAATGGCTCCTAACTCTAAGTCGTGAGTCGGGTAATTCTCCTCATGTTTCTTCAGCTGGCGGGAGGCATAAGCAACAACCTTGCCATGCTGCATGAGTACGCATCCCATTCCTTTGCCTGATGCATCACAGTATACCTCAAATCCCTCTGTGCCCTCTGGAAGAGTAAGGATGGGCGCTGAGGTCAATGAGTCTTTCAGCTCTGAAATGATACTCGCACTCGTCTGTCCATACAAACGGTGCATCTTTCTTCATCAATGTAGTCATGGGCTTGGCGACTTTCGAGAAGTCCCTTACAAATCTCCGGTAGTAACCGGCTAGACCAAGAAAGCTCCTAATGTCGGTAACAGTCTTGGGTCTAGGCCATGATCGTACAGCTTCTACTTTAGAAGGGTCAACGAGATACCTGCGCTCGAGATGACATGTCCAAGGAATGATACCTGATCAAGCCAAAACTCGCATTTGGAGAACTTCGCATAAAGCTGGTTCTCGCGCAGTGTCTCAAGCACTTTCCTCAAGTGTTTCATGTTCCTCTGGTGATTTAGAATATACAAGGATGTCGTCGATGAAGACCACAACCGAAGTGTCCAACTGCTCACTGAATAAAGTCGATTCATGAGGTCCATGAATTTTGCCGGTGCGTTTGACAAACCGAATGGCATCACTGTGAATTCGTAGTGGCCATATCTGGTACGGAATGCCGTTTTCTCAATGTCTTGCTCTTTGATTGCAATCTGATGTACCCTGAACGGAGGTCGATCTTGGAGAAGACTGAGGCTCCTTTCAACTGGTCGAATAGATCATCAATACGTGGTAGTGGGTATTTTTTTTGACTGTGACCGCATTCAGCTCGCGGTAGTCAATGCAAGTCGGAGGCTACCGTCCTTCTTCTTCACGAAGAGAACCGGTGCTCCCCAGGGTGATACGCTCGGGCGTATAAACCCTTTGTCTAGAAGATCTCTCAATTCTTTCAATTCGGTCATTCTGCAGGTGCGGTACGGTGCCCTAGCAATGGGACCGGTACCTGGCAATAGATCAATTCGAATTCCACTGCTCTCGGTGGTGGCATGCCGGGTAGCTCCTTAGGGAATACATCGGGATACTCGGATACAATAGGTACTTCATCACTGAACTCTGGATCTCTCCAGGTCTTGTACATAACAAGATACACTTCTTGGCCCTTTCTGAGCTCCCGGTACATAGCCATGGCAGATATAAGGTGGTCGAAGGCTCTCTCGGTCTCTGGCGGTAAGATACGGTAACCCCAGAAGGACTCTTGAGCAGCAAACGATGCTCGGCGCAGAGGATTCTACCCTTGTGCCGCTCCAACCAATTCATCCCAATGATTACGTCGAATCCCAATCCATTGAATTCGATGAAGGAAAGGGGAAACGATTCGCCTTTGATTTGGATTGTGGCTGATTGATAGTATTTGGTGCACTTTACTCGCTCCTTCGATGGGAGAGTAACCATGAAGTTCGGTAGCTCATCCGCATCTAGCTTCAACCTCTTCACAAAGGATGGTGATACGAAAGTGTGAGAGGCGCCGGAGTCGAATACACATTGGCATCAATGCCATTTACTGGGAAGGTTCCCGTTAGAATGGTGCCGCTTCTGCCGGCTTGTGCTTCGGTGAGGATGCTCAGGTTACCTTCGGTACCGAGTCCACAACCTATTGGATTCACAATTGGATAAGTATTGATGGTGGACACAAGTGGAATTAAATCAACACTGCTCTTTATTGATAAACCAACCATCATACATGTCGTGTCTCTAATACACGTTACTAATAGATTACATGATACTAGGAATTTAATACTTTCTAAAGGTAAGGTTCAGGCGTCCTGGTTTCATGTGTGTGGCATTGATTATTGCCGGCGGTGCCGTATTCAACTTGATCTTGTTGATCCCGTGATACAGCATCCTAGAGTTTCCACCCATGATTAGGACATCTCCTGATCTCAATACCAGTTTCTGTGCGAGGTCCACACGCTTCTGCTCGCTATACAGGAATACGGCGTCATCACCAATGGACCAAGACACTACGGGCACTCCTTGTTCAAGAGATTCCGCTGTCTCGTCCTTGTCTTGGTGTAACCCAAGTCGTCCTTCTTTTCATAGAAGTTGACGATACAAAGGTCCGCTTCAAGTGCGGGGATTGGTTCAGATTCACATTGTTGTGCAAGTTCATCTGCTTGAGTGATGAGGGTCTGAAACTCTGGTGGTATTGTCGGTGGCGTCGCTCCATCGTGTCGTCGTGTCTCCTGGTATGTCTTGGTATAAGGATTCCAGTCCTTTCCCAAGCACATCATCTTCAGCTTCATCTTCGCTCCACCGGGGAATTCGGGTGTGTAAAATCCACCTTGACCCGTTCCTAGCTCGTTGCATCGTCGATGATTGAGATTTGCGCTTCGGGTGTCAGGTATCCCTTAATAAATCATACCTGGTCGGATGACCTGACACTGTTTGTTGGTGTAGTCGTGGTTGGTGATGTCGATCTCTTCTTGATTCAAGGTTACCGGTATTGGGTAACAGATACTAAAGTTTCCTATGGTTACAAATTTCATCTACGGTGAGTACTAGTTTCAACTACTACTCCATTTCATGCTCAATATACACTTCATTGATTTACTCATGCATTCACTCATACAATTACTTACTACTAGGCATGCTATTTCAAGGATTAAAGGTTTAGGTGATTACCTTGGCCGGATTTCGAACCGGGCCCATCGCGGTCAATCACATGGAGAACAGGCTGCCTCTGAGGTGCGCCTCTCTGAGGGCCCCGGGATCCCTGTCCCTGTGGTGCCTGCTGGGCCGGTGCATCGCCAGATGCCACCTCCTTGCCCTCTCTCTGCTTATAGTTTTGAAAGTTTCCCTTGCTTTCCACTCTCCGGGCACTTGTTAGCTGTGTGTCCCAGCTTCTGGCAATTGTAGCACTTGATCTCCCTCCCATAGCAATCCTTACCAGGATGGTCCTGGTTGCACTTTCTGCACACATAGGTGCGGCCGTCGGAGAAGGTTTTGGCGGCTCCGGAGCTAGAACCTGAGGTTAGAGGGTTAGCACATGTGTGCGTGGGTATACTAGAAATGATACTTATACGATACTTATACGAATACGAATTGGATTAGAAGTTACCCTTTGGTGGGTGTGATCTCAGTGGCTTAGCTGCCACCGGTGCAGAATAACCAAGCTGAAGGATCTCAGCTGGTTTGCCCTGCTCAGCATGGGCACTGCTCTCACTTGGGGACTTCTTCTGAGAAAAGAAGTTCCCTTTCTTCTTCTTCCAGCTTTTACCCTGGTTCTGCTCCTCGCCATTGGTATTCTTGTTATTGGCCTTGCGCTTCAGCGCGGTTTCTTCATCCCTCAGTTGGCAAGTGATCTCAACGCGAGAAGCCGCGTGATAACACTCCTGAAGTTTCAGGTATTAGCCGGGATTCTCATTTGGAAAGAGTAAGGAAAAGATTCAAGGAATTCAAGGAATTTAGGGAATTCAAGGAATTTAATTGATACTAAGGGTTAACTGACATTTACCTGAAGGGAGGTAAATCTCGTGTAGCCCATACCGTACCGAAGGCGATGGCTCAGACCGCCATAGAAGCGATCGACCAACACCTGGCCGGTGTATCCAAGATCAGGGAGGAGACGGAGAATGGAGGTGAAGGTGCGGTAGTACTCATCCACAGACATCTTGTCTGTCATCTTTAAGGCGTCTAGCTCTAGCCTTTTCTTCGTTTTTACGTGCTCCGGATAGTACTTGGATCGGAGGAGAGATGCGAAGGAATCCCAATCGAAGGTGGGGTCGCTGACATGCTCGTGCTTCACCAGTTTCCACCAATCCATGGCCGCATCCTTCAAGTAGTAGGCGGCTACTCTGACTCGAACTCCAGCAGGAGCTTCGAGGGTTTCAAAAGCAGTCTCCATCTCGGAGATGTATGCTTCTAGCTTAGCCGGATCACTCTCGCCCCTAAAGCAAGGAGGGCGGAGTTCCGCTACAGCTTTTACCCAGTTAGCTTCTCTGGGTGGAGGGGGAGGGACTGGCCCCGCTTGAGTTTGGTTCTGCTGTGTTTGTTGTACAGCTTGGATTACTTGGGGTAGCATCTGTGCTACCGTGGCGGCGACGATCTCAGCTATCGTCTGCGCGCCGGTTCCATCTGAGGCTTCGCCTCTAGGTCGGCCTCGGCCTCGTCCTGACATCTGAATGTTTAACAGTTACATTAGGCTTTGCAAGATAGGACTCAAAGGTCTTGGAATTTAAGCAAGGTATCGTTCATAAGAACGTTAAGGGTATCCGTCGTTAACAACGGTAGTTCCTAGTTAGGTTTCTAGGTATCCGTCTTAAGACGGTTGAAATCCTAACTCGGTAATCTCCTATGCTCGGTACTATGGACATCAGAGCGTAACTACGCTCTGATACCACTTTTTGTAACACCCCAACCGCTAATCCTGTGCTTACCGTCTAATCGTCCTACTAATCCTACGAGTTCGCAGCGGAAATATTTACATACTTACTACGGCGGGTGAAACAATGCCGCTAACCGCCCATACGGCTAGCTAGGCTACTAATACTTACAGTCACGGTCTGATGAACATTATGTACCGAGCTACTAAATTACTTACCAAAATACATATACCGAATACTTACATCTGGATCACCGAGTATTAAAGTGCATTCGATTACATCTTTCTAAGTTCCAAAGAATGAGTTCCTAAGCTACTCATCTATACCAATGCTCCTTTCCCAATATCCAAAAAGGTGTACCCCATGGTACACCGGCTATTCAAAACTACAGCCATGTACTACTCAGTACACCCATCATGAGTTCAGTGTTTACATTCAAAGAAAGAAGATAAAAGAATAAATGGGGTCTTCACATCTTCATCAATCTCGAGTACCTGCGTGTAGTAAAAATGGTGCCCCAAGGGGCTCAGCAAATTGCTGCGCATAAACTCCGCATATACCGCGTGCTAGCTAGGGCACGCCGACTATTTGACGTCCACTAAACATGCCATTCTTTATTCATACATACATGCTTTTCATACATCATACATGCTCATACAATACATTACACAACTCAAGGCAACATTACAAGTACACATCTTACTTACCTTCACAAGGTTAGCCAAATTATGCATCCGGGTTAATCGGAATGCTTTACTCTTTTATTCATTACTTACTTCTTCTTGCATACACTTACTTACTTCCTTTTTACTTTACTTACTCATTCTTACTTACTTACTTATACTCAAGTCAAGTCGTCGGGACCTCCGGCCTTGGGGACTACACCGTCCCACATCCGGGATTTACTTGACTCACTAATCCGGGATGCTACCCACTTAAGGGATTTGGGCCGCGGACCAGTTTAAGAGTCAGGAATTGGAGCCAACCTCTCGTGACTCCGCATCCTCACGCGTGGCCGAAACTATATCGGACTTCTACTCATTCCAATTTAATTACCATTTTAAGTTAGGATGGTTAGCTTGTTAGGAATAAGTTAGAAGTCCAAACTCATCAATCGGTCACAGTACAATACAACATTCATACACACATTCATATTCATCCAAACATTTCATGAAGTATACAAACTAAGAATTAAAGAAAATATACAACATCATACAACACTACATATTCACAAGTATGCATATTAACTCCGATTCGTGCATTTATCTTATTTGGTGATCAATTAGCACACAACACACAAATCAGAGTAACCAAGATAGCACCCGGGGCATGAGGAATCCATACCGTTCACTGTTGTACGTAATTCCAAACGTCCTTCGATGTCACAAATCAAGTCCTATTACATACATACAATCGAATGATTAATTTAACTATCATTAATTATCTCATACTTACTATGTCCTTATATTCTTACACTTATACTTTACTTACTTACTTTTCCTTTACTTAAGTTTCTATCTTCTCACTTAAGGTTTACATGCTTACGCACATATACATATACATATATGTATGGGTATACATATACATATATATATACAATTATTATTTAAATTAAAATATTTTTTTTTTTTTTGTCAGGACCGGACTTGCGACCGACCTTGGCAAGTCCGGTCCATTCCAGTAGGTTTCATCGGGAAAATTTTTGGTCCGACCGGACTTGCATGTCCGGTCGCAAGTCCGGTCGATTCCAGTAACATTCTGCCGGGAAATTTTTCTGCTCGACCGGACTTGCAGGTCCGGTCGCAAGTCCGGTCGATTCCAGTAGCATACCGAGGGAAAATTTTTCTGCTCGACCGGACTTGCAGGTCCGGTCGCAAGTCCGGTCGATCCCAGTGTTTGCATTTTACTTTCTGTTTTCAGTCCTCTCTTTCACCCATTACTTCCCCATTGTTCCTACACTCATTCCCACATGTTATAACACTAATTAAACCTCCTAATACACCCTAGTTCATTTCCTAACCCCTTACACAATTTTATACTCATTCACTCATCAAATTTCCTAAATTTCAACTCAACACTCAAACTAGTTCCTTCTCTAGTTACCTTATGCTACAGATTTTAACACTTACACTTCTCCTCTACATCTCCCTCTTCTAATGTCATTTTTAGCACCTCTAATGCATTACAACTTCATTAACTATCTCTCCCAATCTTCCCTCTATGTATCTATCTCAAAATCTGTTGCAACATATGTCTCTCACCTTAGTCATCTAGTTTAATTCTCTAAGTGTTCTAATCCTAGGCAAATTTTGCCATAGTCTCCCCTATAATTTTATACACTCACCACATTGTTTTAGTTCACATTACAACACTCATTTCACCTGTTTTCAACGATCAAAATACACAAGCTCCCATTTACAATTCCAATACTAAAACAACACTGAAACACTACAAAATTCCTGCACTCAACACTTCCATTCCCAATCTGTTTTACAAGTTTTAAAAGTGTTCTTTGAGGTTTAAGAATATTTATATTCTCTTACACATTATACCATTAATGCATTATCATTTTACAATACCCATTTTCATTCCTAAAAATCTGTTACATTATACATATACAAGGCTATACAAGGGTGAGCATTATTACCTTGATTCTCTTCTAGATTTCCTTTCTCCTTCTTTCTCCTTCCTTCCTTCTTTCCACCGGTTTTAACTCAAGTTCTCTACTACTACAACCATACAAATACATTTCAATATACTATTTTAATACACTAAAACTAACCCTATCCATTTCTAGGTCTCAATACAAGTTTTAGGGTTTAGGATTTATATTACCTTGCAAGGGTTCAAATGGAGCTTGGAGTGGCTCAAGAACAATATTTCCAACTCCACCAATAAGCCAAAATCGGCTAGAACAAGAGGAAGAACAAGGGTTTAGTTCGTGAATCTCGTTTTGCCCACAAGGGCTAGAAAAAGATAGAGTTTTCGAAATGTTTTTACCTTAGAAGAACAAGGAGACCAAGGTGGCTCTAATGGTGGTCTTGAAACTCCAAATGGGGTATACCCATAAAATCGAAACTGTTGGTTTTCGGATTTTGAAAGGATGAAAATGAAGCTCTTGGTGAGAGGATTACAATGGTGATGTTTTTACAATTTTTGGAAGAGTGTGGAGAGAGTTACAAAGGAGAGAAGTTAGTTTTGTGAGAGTTTCTCTTGTTTCACCATGGATGTCGATGGAGAAAGAAGAAGGGAGAAAGAGAGGGTGCTGGGTGAGGCTTTCACGTGAGAGGAGGAAATGTGGGGATAGGAGAGAGAATGTGAGAGTAAAAGTAGAAGTAGTAGTTTTATTATTTTTGTTGTTTTGTGAGTAAGGGGGAATTAATAGAGTGTGAGAGAGGGGTGTGAGGGGGTCCAAATCGGACACAGCACACACACACAATCACTTTTGCTTTTTATTTTCAAAATGGACACATAAGTTTGGTCTATTTATATTTCTACCCCACAACTTCCTGTTTTTGACAGTTTTTTACTTATCTCTCGTTTTATTGATTTTATTGGTCCTAAGGCTTCACTAATATTTATTAATGAATATTTAGTTGCCTAAAACTGTTACGAGTCTATTTGACCCGCTTAAAGACACGTTTTCCCGGTTACCTCGAAAAACACGCTTTAAGGTTCGGTAATGTTTTTAAACCGTTTTAAAGGTCCGTTTTCTTCGGGATTTGTTCCCTTATGATTATTTATACTTAATTAAGCCTCTAAATTACTTATTAGCCTAATTAATCACTATTTTTAATTACGGGGTATTTCAGCTCAGGTTGGTCAAAGGTCAAAGTCCAGGTGGTCAAAGGTTCGGGTCAAGGTTCAGGTGGTCAAAGGTTTGGGTCAAAGTTCAGGTGGTCAAAGGTTCGAGTCAAGATTCAGGAGGTCAAAGGTTTGGGTCAAAGGTCAACATTCGGGTCAAAGTTTGATTTTTTTGTAGACTTCAGTCAATCTCATGGGTTTTGGGCCGGGTTCTGAGATTGGGCCGGTCTTGATAATGGGCCGGGCTTGGTAATGGGCCGGGCTGGGTAATGGGCCGAGCTTGGCTAATGGGCCAAGTCCAGATAATGGGTCGAGCTTGGATAATGGGCCGAGCTTAGATAATGGGCCGGACTGAGATTGGGCCGAGCTTGGATAATGGACCAAGTTCAGATAATGGGTCGGGTTTAAATAGTGGGTCTGGTTGAGTAGTGGGCCGAGATGAGTAGTGGGCCGAGATTGGGCTTGGAAATTTTGGGAAGAAATTATGAATCGAATTGGGATGAATTTTGAGAAAGTGTTTTTATTAATACATGTTATTATAATAAGATGTGGTTTGGGTCTAGGGATTACCCAGTTTATTAGGTGGGACCATGGCTCACCTAAATCTTAGGGTTCACCCTCTATCCTAAGGCTTGGTCCTAAGGTCTAATAACTAGGGCTTAACCATAGTTAGAAAAAAAATACATGGAAGAATTGAATATTGCAGAAGAGCTATAAAATATGTACAATATAGCACAAAATAATCAACATGAATGCACCAAAATATCAAAACTGGAAAGGAAAACGAAATGAAATCGTAATCAGTTTCATTTTTATTGAAGAGCTAGGATTGTAACTTAAGCAGAGGAACAGAACTCGGTCAATAACTCAGTAAAATTCAGATCAAGACGTCACTAAACTAATTCACTTGCTTCTGTTCCCAGTTATTAAGCAGATGGGTGAGAAATGAGACTTAACCTATATTCAAACAAAGCTTCTAGTCCATCGCTTTTGTTTCTGTTTGTTAACAACTACTAAACAAATTCCTTCCGGAGTCTAAAACGCCAGATTTCTTTTTCACTAACAGAACTACAGACTATAACCAGCATTATCAAAAGCATCTCAAACTGTACAGAGAGGCATGTCAGGTTATAAACACTCCCATTTATTCTCCTGGTCACCAAGTCATTTAAAACCGTGAGCTGACCTATACTTTCACCACCACATTTCAATCAGAGGGAGAAAACAAATCGTGAACAAACTGGTTAAGAAAAGGTCAATTTTCACACCTAAGTACTACCCTTAAAGTGCATTTTAGAAACTGGAAACGTAATAACCTTCAAGACCTCCCACTCTCACGCATACATATAAGTAAATCATCATTCAAAGAAAGTAGCAGTTATGAG
The DNA here is from genome assembly GCA_023374045.1 of Limonium bicolor. Classification (NCBI taxonomy): domain Eukaryota; kingdom Viridiplantae; phylum Streptophyta; class Magnoliopsida; order Caryophyllales; family Plumbaginaceae; genus Limonium; species Limonium bicolor. The sequence continues at coordinate 473,437,571 of CM041777.1, read as the reverse complement.
TGCATATTTTTAGAATATAATCAAGGAGCTAAACATCAGAACCAGAAGCATGCTTCAACAGACCAAATCAGGAAAGATCAAACAACTTAATACACTCATTATTAGTCTTAGAGACTATCAAGGTACAGAGGGATACCAGGGGAAAATGCTCAACGTTTTTCCTGTTGAAACACAATGACACAGTAGAGGAAGGCAATATATACGCAGTTAGTGCCAAACTAATGTCAATGCCTGAAATGAAACACTGAAATAAGAATCTGAAGAGAAAGTGTTTGAACAGAAGCATAATGAGTTGATTAAGTCGTGTCATGTAATGGTCACTTTGGTCTAGGAGGAGGAGTTTCCTGTACAAAGCTAGTATAGTCAAAGCAAAATAGAGAGATAGGCATACATTAGCTCTCAGTAGGTAAACGGTCTAACAAAATGAAATAGTAACGAAAAGTGTAGAAGCTAGAGATAGTGTAAACTTCAGGTACAACATGAGGATCTCACGGTGGCCACGAATCTGTTTCAAGTAAGGACTCAGGATGGGTACCGAGCAAACAGATATTCTTCAGAGCTTGATGTTCCTGTAGGGTTAACTTAGAATAACAACGAGTGAATCCAGAACAGATTATCCCAACACGAGTCAGATGTATTCTCAGTTGACAGAACCGAGAATACTTCAAATGAAGGCGTCAGTAATTTCCTTCTAAAACCAGTTTTGATTTGGTGAAACTCAGAGCAAACTCAAGGCACAGAGTGGATACAGGAAACCAATTACACCATAGCAGAATAGTCACGAACTCAACTTGACAGACTGAATCAATTACCGGAGGCTTCGTACCCATCGTGGGCAGAGCCTGTAACACCCCTCTTCTTAAACATGTAATAATCTCTCTCATAGCAATAAAAAACGTCTTACAGCGGAAGAAATAATAACAACAACAATACTCACTCGGGTGTCACCGGCCATTACTCGCCCATGCGAGTAACGAAGCCAAACTATATCCAACAACCAATATAAACAAACTGCTAACCGCTGTGATAACGAGATAACTCCTATACATCATACTAAGTCCATACACCATAAACGTCGACAAGTGAGCGTCTACCCAATCCCGAATATACATAACCGTACCATAATACAATTCCCAGTCTGACATCGTTATACAAATAAACTCCATGTGCGGTAATTAAAATAAACTCTAACTACCCTGTTCCCACACTTCAGCTTCGACAATGATCATCAACCAGCGATAAACGCTGAGTATGCCGGGCCTGGACCCTAATGGTCACTTAGTCATTTTAACCATCTTATGATTAGATTGGTTTCATGCTTTTCCATTTTACAGTTATAATCAATACTGTAATATACATGCATAAATTCATAATCATCCATCCAATTCAAACAGTCATAAACACCTAACCATCCATCCAATTCAATCAGTCATAAATATAACAAACAACATTGTATATCGAACATATCGAATAATAATACTGAATAAACACCGTGGCGAACACCATCCTTAGTTAATTTAATTTGGCCTTCAAGGCCCCATCCATCCAAACCATGTTAATTAAATACCAGTTGGGCGTCATGTTGAGACAACCCGATAACCTCACCATGGACAGTAGTCCTCCCGTACACATGAAGGTGCTCATTTCGCCAGAGGTCCGGAGGCCCCTGACTATTCACTTTGCCTCGTAAGGCGTCCATATAAAGGTCATAGCCACCTGACCCACGATCCAAATAGGGCTCGTTGGGTATAAACCTGGAGCGGAACCCGATCGGGAACCCCTCAGTGATCACAAATGCGTAACCAGGTAGTTCGTAAACTACACTGGATTCCTCACCTCAACTCACACCATCTCTCTCTCATAATGTTTAAGATATGCTCTTAGTCTTATGGAGAATATAATTTATTAATTAGCTGCCCAATGGGTCTCACGCATACCTAGAAGTAATCTAGGTTATATTCATGTTCAAGATCCATGCTCTAGAGACCGATAATGTCGTGACTCGTTCCTAAGTGTTTTACTTAGGTTACCATATACTTAATATTAATACTAAGAGTATTATATCAAGTAACCGTCATGTCATCACATTAAACGCATATGTATGTTTATATAAGTCGATCTATAGTCGACATAGTGTTAGTCCCGTAGGACGCTCGTGCATGAATAATTAATGCAGTAACACATAATCACATACACATATCCACACACATAACACACAAGTTATATCAACCAAATCCGAGCCCAAGGAATTCCTTAGGACAACTCGGATCAAACCCTTTTACATACCGTACACCTTAGACCAAGGATGCGCAGTGTAGACCACTAGCTCGCCAAGCGCCTTCGTCTGAAGTATGATCTAAACGGTAATAAACTATAAGTCAGTCTCCATGACTAACTAAATCCGGTATTTCTGAATAACAAGTAACCCCGACAGTTCATCCCCGGATTTCTACAGTTAATTGTTACGGGTTTCTCTAAACTAGTCGGCTTTGTTACTAAAACTCGTATGTCGAAATGTTTCGACTGTTAAGTTTAATACGTTATATTTCTTTAATCTTATCCATCATTAAATTTAGGTATATAACCTATAGTTGCATGTATGCATGCATTATTTATTATATTGTATTATTATTATTATTTATTTTTTTTAATTTTTTTCCACCATCCATTATAATACATTGTATTATATAATCCATTACCTTTAGTAAACTATATTTCCATTCAAAAACTTATAACTTATAGTTTGTAACTATTTTTTGTAATAACCACCACCATTATACTATATGGTTTCCAACCATAATATATCCATCCTTATATACATTATTCTTGCATATGTATATATTTACCATATAGGTAAGTTCCATGAGTTGTAAAACTCTTATATTATATGTTACATTTTATCATCTTACATTAGATGATTATTCCCATTAGTTGTATTATATTATACAACTTATATTAAGATTATTATCCTAATATTATGTAACATTTTATGTTGTATAATTACAACTCCTAAGGCTTATTCAATATATACCTTAGTTTATAAATCTTATTTATTTATAGTTTGTCACATTATTTAATGTGAATATCCTTACTTGTATTAGTTCCATTTAAAACCATTAACACCATATAATTGTTATAACATTTATAACATTGTAGACCTTAGTCTAAAATTCATATTCCAATCTTTTATTCTCGGTACAGCCCTTTATTTTATTTAAATTCTATTTTGACCACATAACATTATGTAATGTTATACCATACACTAATATCATATAATATGATATTTTTATTTCCTTTAAACTTATAACCTACAGTTTTTATACAAAACTATATTTAATGCCGCATAGGCATATACATTTAAACCTTATTCTTTCCATAACCCATAGTTTTTTTTTTACAAAATCATCCCATAATTTATACCATGTTATATATCACATATAATAAACATTTTTAACTTATAAAAGGGTATAACCTATGGTTTTATTTTTGTAAAATTACTGAACAGACCATGTCTGTTTATAAATTAATTTCCAACCCCTTTAACTTTCCAAATTTACAAAATGACGACATATATAATGTTATGTTATATATATATCATATATTATAACATTTTAAACCTTAATATAAATATAACCTATGGTTATATATTGTTTAAATTTGCGAACAGACCCAAACTGTTCTATATTATTTTTCTAACCCACCAACTTTCTATAATTGCCATTTGGCCCAATTTATAACATATAGTTTTATCATATCATTAAAACTATATATTATACATATATCTTATTAAACACTCTTATATTATTCCTAAAATCACCAAATTTCACCTAAGGGTTATAATTACCCTTACTAACCATATATTCTCGGTATTTTACATTTCCACCCCATCTACTATTCCAAAGTGTCATAATGACATAATAACTATATATTATACATATATAGTTTATTTTAATTCCAAAATCAACCAAATAAATTCCTAAAAATTCCTAATAGCCCATGGGTGTTTATTATACCATTTTACACCCTTTAGTTTCGGTAATAACATATTTACCACATATGTTATAAAAATGTTACAATTAATTACTTATCTTATTATAAACCTTAAATAAGTTTTTTAACTTATCTAATTTGGTCAAAACCTACCATATGGTCAAGCTTGACCTCCTTAATATTGCCTTGACCATTAATTTCCATATATTACGATTTATACCCCATATTTTTCAGAAATTACCTTTTAACCCCAAAAACTTTATAAAATCTTATAATTTTTATTTAAACTTATTTAAACCTCTAATTTTCGGCTTTATTAATATATAGCCCCCAAATTTAATTTAATTACACTTTATACCCCAATTCCTTGCGGTAATATATATTTGCTACTTAAACTTAATTAAAACCTTATAAATACATAAATAAAATGGCCTAAAGTACATGGCCTTATTACAAACATTAGCTTATAAAATAAATTACACATAAATGCCCAAAAATACTTTAAACTCTCGGCCTCTCCCATATCTTTTCCATATTTACCAATTTTCCACATAATGTCCTAAATTTGACAATTAAATTTACTAAACCATTCCTTAATCACCTAAGGTCAAAATAAGACCTTTATACCTTGTTCACTCACGGCATATATTATACACATATGTATAACACATATTGATATTCCAAGTGAAGGTTTAAGTGATTTATACCTTATTTTTGCCAAGTTTAGGCCTTGTTTGGCCACGACTGCTTAGGAACAATTTTTCCACAGCTTAGTTTACATGTTTCCAAACAGCAATTAAGGCATGATTAGTCTCTAAACAAGAGCTAGCCATAATAAGTGTTTAATGTATATTTTCAAGGTAAAATTTCCCTTAGAATAACAAGGCAAGCTAAGGTGTTCTTCGGCCTGTTTTTACAGAAGAACAAGAGCATCAAAAGGTCTCCTAAATCAAGCTTTAAAACCGGAATAACTCAGCTAAGAAGATGGCTAATTTTCACCTTGATTAAAATGCCAAAAATGGTGTTTTTGGCATGGATTTGGCTATTCCTTGAAGCTCTTGATATACCAACTGGATAAGCATATTAAGAAGAATATTATAAGCCTAAGGAAACAGGTTTTACAACCAGTAATGAAAGGAAACAAGATATAAGTGCTTAAAGCACATTTTTATACCTTAAGAACAAGATTAGAATTCTCCACCTCCTTCCCTTGTTACAGCCGAGAATTGCCCTTCTTTTAACCTCCAAAACAACCTAGAACCATGGATGGAAATGGTTGGTGCTTAGCTCCATGGAAAGAGGAAAGAAATGTGAAGAGAATGAACATAAAATGGCTTAATAAGCTTACCTATGTCAATTGGTGTTCTCTTCTGAATTTGATGTGTTCCTACGGTTTTGGAGAAGCAAAAGAGAGGATGAAGATGCTTGAAGTCGGCTGGGAAGAAGGCAAATGAGGTAAGAAAGCTAGTTTTGCTTTTTATGTTAATTAATGTTACTTTATGAAATAGTAAATGATGATTCATTAGATTGGCTAGATATTTATGTTGGTAATGGGTAAGAATGACAGCTAAGGTGGGCGACAATGGTTGGTCAAGTCAATGAATGACATTTGACCATGGTTTAAGTTAAGTAATTAAATGTTATTTTGGGTACTATTCACCCAAAATCACCCATTTTGATTTTATTTTTAAACTTTGATTTAGACTTTATAATATAGTCTATCATGTCACATAAATGATATAAAGAATGTAATCTGGTCCTAAAAGTGACAAAAAGTCAATATCTTAGAGCTCATACACAAAAAAGTGCTTTAAGGTGTTTTAGCGCACATTTTGTGTCACAAGGTGTTTTTGAGCTTAGTTTTCTTTGAGAACGGTTTCATTGTGTTCCTTACATGATAATTGATCTTAGGAATCCAATTTTATATCAAATAGAGGTCATAAGACTTTTAAGGTTTCTTAGAGCACATTTTTGCCCTACTTGACCTTGAAGCATGTAAATGCTTGTTCTTTGTGTTGGAGTGTTGTACAATGATTGTAGTATGTTTAGTTATGTGTTAATATGCTTAGGACAAAGTTTTAGGTCCTAAGAAGTTCATTTGGGTATGTATTTACCCTAAACAGTCAAAGGGTGCAATATCTTCCTTTGTGTTGACCATGGTTGTTCTCCATTGACTTTTAAGGCATGTTTAGGCCTTAATTAATGTGATTAGATGTTTAATCCATGTTTTATTAGTTTGGGGTATTTCAGAGCCAGTGCACACAGATTAAACGAGATTACTAGAAATGAATTGCAACAGGCATCAGAGATTGACCATATACATTCAGAAGTACTACAACAATGATTTTCTCTCCCAATCCGTACGCCTTCAAGGCCTGCTGTGCAGAAAAAAGAAAAGGGGTGCGATAATAATATAGAGAAGAAGCGAAAAAACGATAACGAAACTGGATAAAACAGATGAAGGAATAAGAGCGGGACAACGATTGCAAATGGCTAGCACTTAGCACCAGATACATTTTTGGTGAAGCTGAGCTTCGAATGCTCCCCGTTTCGGGTTCATCGGGTGAAAGGCACAATAGACTATATATACATATGTACAAAACAACACAGAAAGAAGCAGGTTGACTCAAGTTTAAAGAGTAAATCTCTCATGGAGTTCTGAGTCTTTTCCTCTACGAGCCATCACCAATGTGGTTCATTTGGCAGAATAATTTGACCTAAAGCGAAACGAAGATCCAGAGACGAGAAGAAGAGATCAGATTGGGAGCCACGAAACCTAAAATCAGTAACTTACTCTTTTTTCTGATTCGAAGGCGAAAAGGGAGAATGCGGTTGACGATGATGGCTAGGTGTTTCGGGAAATTTTTCAGAGGAACAGGCACGGTGCAGATGGTGGTTCTTGGCAGGCGAATGTTTTCGGGTGACGGTGGCAGGGTGGTGAATGAAGGGCGTTGGTGATGATGTTTCCCGGTGAAGACGAGGACAGCGATGGTGGTTTTCGGGCGTAGGTGTATGAAGTCGAAGGTAGTGGAGGACAGTTTCAGAGGGGAAAATGAAACGAGGCCGTGGTGGAAGGATCAAGGCGAGATGGGAGTTTTTGAAGGGCGTTCGCCATCTTCTTTGAATACCGAGGAAGGCACCATGCAGAGAGTTTTGGGAGGGATGATCGGTTCTTTCAAGAACCATGCCCATCCTGTCATGTTTGTCATCGGCCCTTTCAAAATATGCCCATAGTGTAGTGTTTTTTTGTTGTTTTTAATAAAGGAAGTAGGGTTTTGAGGACAGATGTTGACATGGGGTATAATTGGGGCCGGATTTGTCTTTGGGCCAAAGGTAGGGCCGCGTTTTTGGGTCTGGACCGAGGCAAGGCCTCGCCTGGGCGCTGGTGTCCGAAAAAGAAAAAAAACCTCCTCTTGCTCTATCCTGGGTTCGAACCCCAGGCATTTGCGTGCCCTCAATACGTGCTCACCAACTGAACTAAGACAGAACTCGGTGTATTACAAAATAAAACGGAACTAAAGGTTTATGGCTAGCGGAAAGGAAAAGAAAAGACACAAATCTCCCGTTATTTGTGAGTCTCAAACCCAGGACCATTGGGTTACATGGAGAGCATGTTGACCGACTATACTAAGTCGGAAATGAATATACTCACGGAAAAAATAATATTAGAGTTTTAGCTCAGACCGGGATAGTCCTTCTAACAATGCTACCATTTCAAAAGAAGAGTACAATAAAATGAGAACAATAATATAGTGACATGAAATTATGAAATACAGACAGGATTCAAAACGTAATGAGACATAAATAAAGGAATAGCACATGTGCATGAAATGATGAAAGATAATGCCCGTGAAGGGGAGATGAAAACAAATAAAATAAATAGATAAAATAACAGTAGTAAAAGTTACATAAAATGATGGAAATTGCGATGATAAAACAACGAGAAAATCAAAAGGAAATAATAAATAATAAAAAAAGTATGAATCAATCGAGTACATAAAATAAATAGGTATGATAAAACAGTGAAATTTTTAAAATAAAAAGCAACAAAATAATACACAAATGAAGTAGGTTAAAACGGATTACAATAATAAAAAAAAGCTCATGCTCCTTTTCCAAAGGAATGTGAGATTAGATGTCGGAGAAAAAGAATTCCTTTGGTTGAAACGGGACGACCGCCTTGTTCCTAGAAGCATGTTTATTTTTATATATTTTTTTTTGTTTTAATATAAACGAAGAGAATTTTTGGTGTCTACAGATGGCTCCCCTTGATTCAATTCTGCAATAGAAGACTTGCAGAATTGGATCAAGGTTGACGGGGCGCCAAAAATTCTCACTAGGGCTTTTACGGGGTACATCCAGATGCGATCACGGATAGCACACCGTGTGAACGCGACGGGAGAGTAACACGATAACCGAACGCACGAGGACTTAGGAGTGCCTCAACTGGACCTCTTGATATCCGTCCTAGGGCTTATGACGGGCCTAGAATGCGATTGAAAGTACGAGGACTTAGAGTGCCTCAACTAGACTTCTTGATATCTAGCTATAGGACTTACGACAAGCCTATAATACCAACAACCCGATTCGGTCTAAGGTGCACGAGGGCTTAGGAGTGCCTCAACTGGACCTCTTGATATCGAGTCCTAGGGCTTATGACGGGCCTAGAATGCGATTGAAAGTACGAGGACCTAGGAGTGCCTCACTAGACCTCTTGATATCTAGCTACAAGACTTACGACGAGCCTATAATACCAACAACCCGATTTGATTTAAGGTGCAACGAGGGCTTAGGAGTGGTCTCAACTAGACCTCTTGATATCCAGTTCCTAGGGCTTAATGACGGGCCTAGAATGCGATTGAAAGTACGAGGACTAGGAGTGCCTCAACTAGACCTCTTGATATCTAGCTATAGGACTTACGACGAGCCTATAATACCAACAACCCGATTTGATTTAAGGTGCACGAGGGCTTAGGAGTGCCTCAACTGGACCTCTTGATATCTAGTCCTAGGGCTTATGACGGGCCTAGAATGCGATTGAAAGTATGAGGACTTAGGAGTGCCTCAACTAGACCTCTTGACATCTAGCTATAGGACTTATGATGAGCCTATAATACTTTGATGGAGTTGTACGAAACTCGCTGGGGTGAAAGGTTGATCTGAAGTCGAATTTAGTTGCATGTTGATTCGGGGTCGGACGCTCTCTGATGGGTTCCTTCGATCCTCAACGAAGGATTTGAGATTGGAAATTTTCTCTGGTGTTGTCTCCCTTAACTGCATGAGTGTTCGGGATGATGGGATTGGGTGATTCCGATATATACGGTCGGATGGTTTGACACAACTTTTGGGGACCGTAGTGATCAAGCGTGATTTTTATGATATTGGAGAGGGCTCCAGCCGATGACTCTGGTAATTTGACGGCGGCCCTGGTGTTGCACTGGGATAGCTCTGGTATGGCTCTGAGATGGCTCCGGTATGGCCCTGAGATGGCTCCGGTATGGCCCTGAGATGGCTCCGGTATGGCCCTGAGATGGCTCCGGTATGGCCTTGAGATGATCCTCTCGATCGAGGTGGATTTCTCCATAGAGTGGTAGTAATGGCCTCATGGTTTGAGGGGTGGAGGGTTTTTATTCAGGACGGGGTCGCATCCTGAGAGGGTTGCCTACATACTCAACTCCCTGTTGAGATCAGACCTTACGTAGTTCATGAATTTTGGCGAGTGAGGAGTTTGGTGGTGAGGAGGGATGTCTTACGGGGCATTTCTTGGAACGGTGCCCAGAGACTTTTAATCCTCTGCTTTGATGACTGCGCATTCTTTCACATTACTCAGCGGATGGCTATCGTGCCAGTTACGAAGGAGACATGCACTATCGTGGCTTCCCCTACAAGGGGAGAGTATACTCATCTTTCTCTTTCCATGTGTAGGATATTATGTCTGAACCGATGGATGCAAATCTATTCTACATGCATTTTTCTGGAATTGGATATGATTAAATGCAAAGGAGGTGTCGTGTCAAGGTGAGCTCAACCAAGAATTCTAGTTAAGTCAGATTAGTCACCTCTGAGCCACTTTTTCTTGAAATTTTTCCTGAAAGAGGTCTCTCGGGTCTCTTATACCTTCGTTTCCTTTCTTAAGGTCAGTTAGGCTTTCTTTAATCGGGGTGATGAACACTCATTTTTTTTTACCTTCCTGATTTCTTTGACACTCTTTTGTGCACGATTGTATTGACAAGATCGGACGCGTCGTGGCCTTTCATATTTCAAATTTGGTACTTTTCGAATCGGGCAAATACCATCTCTAAGTCGGAGGTCTTTCAATGGGTTATAACGGGGCTGCAGGGTATGTCACATGGGACTGGAGGATTTGTTTGAGAATTGTGGAGCTTTTGTGCAACGGAGGATATGCTTCACCTTTGCCATGGATGGAGTGATTTTAGACTCCCTTCGCATTTGTGCAGATTATTATGTGTTCTCATTTTGATTTACTACTTTCTTTGAGTAGTCTATTTGCACTGCTTTGTGTTTGACGTTCTCGTTCTTATCTACTCCTCAAGTGGGGATGTTTCACGCAATGTGGGGCTTTCATTTCCTATCTTTACTCTTTAGAGTATTTTGTGTTTTGTTTCTCTCATTTTCATCCTCTTTAGGTATCTCTTTCAAGCTTTCGCCCGTGCTTTAAATGGTGGGGAAGGAACCATGGCTCCGGCTCTTTTCATCCTCTTTTGCAAGGGTGAATTGTTGTGTGATGTGGGCTGATATATCGTGGAGCTATTTCCAAGAAAGATTAGGGTTTCAATGAAAGGTTCAGCGTGGTTCACTAAGGGATCATTTTCAGGGTCAGTGAGGCTTTTTGGCCTTGTGGAGGTTTTCTTCGATCCTAGGTGCCTCGTCATCCTTATTGACAGATAATTGTTTCCTCTACTATTCCCAAATTTTGACATGAATGGTATCGCGCTTTTCTCATCAATATTTGGTTCCGTGACGGGAGATCCTCGCATGGTGCTTCGAAGTTTAAATGCTCAAGCACTCTGGGTTTTGCACGCTCTGTGTTTCTCTCATGCACTCGACTCTCACGGGAGGTTAGAGATCCTTTCAAGACCTCTTCGAGAAAAATGATACAAGTTCGGCGCCCTTTGATGACTTATGTGACTTTCTAGAATTAAAGATCAAACACACCTCGAGACTGGGGATATGCAAATGTAAATACAATTAAACTAAACCTAATGCAGATGGTAATGATAACTTTCATGTGGATGTTTTTTTTGTTTTGTGTGGATGCATTTTTTCATATGGATGCGTTTTTTGGATTTTTAAATGGATGCATTTTTTTGGATTTTTGTGACGGTTCAGACATAATATCGTTTCAACCGATCGAGATTGACAAGACTTTGAAATTCTTCTCCGTCTAAATTTGTCAGCAATACCGCACATGAGGGGTTATCTCTTTGACCAGATAAGGGCCCGCCCAGTTCGGTCTGAATTTCCCTTGCGGGTCTGGCAAATCCTTTCTCAACTCTTTTAGGACGAGATCACCCACTTAGATGTTTGTTCTTTGACCCTTTTGTTGAACGCTCTAGTCATTCTCTTCTGGTAACCCTGGATGTGATATAATGCCTATAGGCGCTTTTCATCAAGAAGAGCTAAACTGTCATAGTGTTGTTGCAACTAGTCACTTTCAGCGATTTTCAGTTCATTAGCGACCCGAAGAGTTGGTATTTCAAGCTCAATTGGCAAGACACATTCTGACCCATACACCAAGGAATACGGGGTGGCTCCGGTTGCAGTTCTGACAGTAGTTCGGTAACCCCAGAGAGCGTAGTGCAACTTTTCCGGCCAATCTCTGTATGTTTCAACCATTTTTGAGAGTGCACTCTTTACAGCTTTGTTGGCGGCTTCGACTGCTCCGTTAGTCTGAGGTCTGTATGGGGATGATCTGTGGTAGCGGATGTTGTATTTTTCCATGACCCGGATAGTGTCTCCGTCGAATTGAGGACCGTTGTCTGATACGAATTCTGAGGGAACCCCGTATCGGTATATGATCTCTTTTGATAAACTGGGCAACTTGTCTTGATCCGATATTCGCAAACGACCGGTTCAACCCATTTACTAAAATAATCTATTGCCACAAGGATGTAGCGATGCCCATTTGAAGCTTTAGGGTGAATTTCACCAATGATGTCGATTCCCCATAAAGAACGGCCAAGGAGCTGCCATGGCTGTTAGGGGTAGGGGAGGCAGGTGTTGCAAATTAGCATGTGTCTGACACTTGGCGCACTTTTTCACAAATGTGTGACAATCGGCTTCCATTGTTGTACCCTAGTTGCAATTCTAACGATTTTATCAGCCTAGTTTGAGGATTTTCCGGGATAGGGAATGTCCTCTAGCATGGGTCCCACACACTCCCTCGTGGACATCCTCCACAATTTTATCAGCCTCTTTTCGGGTCACACATAAGTGTTAGACTCCATCCGGCATTCTCTTGTAGACCCTAGTTCCGCATACAACGTATTGATTTGACATTCTTCTCAGCGTAATGCAGTCATGCTTAGTGGCTTCTAGCGGATACTCTCCTTTCCTAAGGAAATTCTCAATGTCCACGAACCACTCATCTTCAGTTTCTTCTACTTCGATGGCTCCAATTTCAAACGAGGGTACATTGGTCATTGTTATCCACAAGGGGAAGTACAGTGAACCGGTCGTTACTTGGACTACTGAAGCCAAGGACGCCAAGGAGTCGGTGAAGATATTCTGGCTACGGTTCACATGCTTGAAAGTCACGTTTCGAAAGCAGGTGACTAAGTGTGAAAGGTAGTCATGGTAGGGGATCAATCGTTCTTCTCTGATCTCCCTAGTCTGGTTGACTTGTGAAATAACGAGATTAGAGTCACCGAAGACCTCTAACTCATCCACTTGCAATTCTAACGCCATTTCAAGTCCTAGAATGCAGGTTTCGTATTCTGCCATGTTATTAGTGACCGGGTAATTGATTTTTACCGCAGTCGGAAGCAGATCTCCTTCAGGGTGGATCAATAAGATCCCGGCCCCTTTACCCTTATGGTTGACAGCACCATCAAAGTACAACCTCCAACAGGTTTTCCATAATGTCATGATTTGCTCGTCCGGGAAATCGTCGTTTCCGAAGAACTCGGATGCTACGGGGCATTCTGCTAGGTGTTGGCTATAGCACTCCCTTTGATTGATTTTTGAATTTTGAAAGTGATATCGAATTCAGATAAATAGGGACCACCTGGATAGCGACCGTCAAGAATTGGCTTTTCTATAAGGTACTTTATAGGGTTCATGCGTGCAATCAGATGAACCTCTTGCCCTAACAAGTAGTGCCTTAGTTTCTTCGTAGCCCAGACCAAAGCAGCGTAAAATTTGTGGATGTCGGAGTATCGCGTTTCCGTATCAACCCATTTTTTACTGATATGGTAGATCGACTTTTCACGCGGTGGGGACCCCTGTTCCTGGGCCAGCATGGCGCCCATTGACGTTTCTCGGGGGCGGTGAGGTAAAGGATCATCGGCTTACCATCCTGGGGCGGTACCAAGACTGGTGGGTTCTGCAGATAGGTTTTTATCTTTTCAAATGCTTCTTGACATTGTTCATTCAAGACTTTAGACGCGTCTTTCTTCAACAGACGAAAAATAGGCTCACAGGTCTCGGTTAGCTGCATGATGAATCTTCTGATGTACTAAACTCTACCTAAGAAACCCCTGATTTCTTTTTCGGTCTTCGGAGGAGACATTTCTTGAATGGCTTTTATCTTATCTGGGTCTACCTCGATTCCACGGGTTGTGATCATGAAACCCAAAGCTTTCCCCCGGTTACACCGAATGTGCATTTTTCCGGGTTGAGTTTCATTTGATATTTTCGCATCCGATCAAAGAACTTTCTCAAGTTTGTCAAGTGGTCCTCTCGTTTGGCAGCTTTGACGATCATGTCGTCTACGTATACCTCCACTTCCTTGTGGATCATATCATGCAATAGTGTAGTGGAAGCCTTTGGTATGTGGCTCCGGCATTTTTCAAGCCAAAGGGCATGTTTACGTAACAAAAGGTTCCCTACTGCGTAATAAAATATGTTTGTTCCTGATCTTCTACAGCCATTCGGATTTGGTTGTAACCCGAAAATCCATCCATGAATGACAGTAGTGCATGTTGGGCAGTGTTATCAACAAGGATATCAATGTGGGGTAAGGGAAAACTGTCTTTGGGGCTGGCCTCGTTTAAGTCCTGAAAATCGATGCACACTCGCACCTTTCCATTTTTCTTTGGGACGGCTACGATATTGGCTAACCAGTCGGGGTAGTTGACAACTCGGATAAAGCCGACACGTAGCAATTTCTCAACTTCCTCTTTCACTTTCAATTGGTGCTCAGGTTTCATTTGTCTTAAACGTTGTTTCTTAGGTTTGGCATTGGGATACAACGGTATTTGGTGTTGGACAATGTCAGGGTCGATCCCAGGCATGTCTGTGTAACTCCAAGCAAAAACATCGACATATTCAGTTAGCAGAGAAGTCAGGTCCCGTTTTTCTATTTCACTCAGACCCAAACTGACTTGCAAAGTTTTGGGGTTATCAGGCGTTCCGATATTTATTGCCACAGTGTCCTCCACAATCTGAGTGTGGGTGGAATACTGTTCTGTGGGAGGCATATTCTCCTCGTCATATTCCTCTTCTTCAGCCTCATAGTTTTGCATTGAATCAAGTGATAAAAGAGATGAATTTTCAGAACAAACTGAACTTTCATTAATATTCGAAGTGCTAGGTAACTCAGTGATTGTTAGAAAATTGCCACCATTTTTACAGCGGAAAATAAATGGCGGCTCCCCCTCTCTTTCTTCTTCATTGAAACTGAGATAATATCATTCTCATCATCAACTACTAGAACTACAACTATCACTACTATTACTACTATTACTGCTATCACTATCAACTGACTGATTGAGTAAGGCTCCTCCTTCCTTTAGCAAATGGCAAGGCATGCTCCATGGCTATCTACCGAGAGTGCGGGGGCCTTGATGACTGATTTGATCGTGACACTGTTCTCCGCTACCTCCTCGGGCATTCCTTGGTTGCACCCTTGCCGCCATGGTCTTCAGGGCATGAGTTGAGGGAGAACAAAGTGGTCCACCAGCTCCCCCACTCCATTGTCTCCTGATCCTTCTGGTCCCAAGCTACTCTCTACTTATCACAACTCACAGATACATATGATTCAAGGTTAACTGATAAGAAAGAATCTGTGGGAATTCTTACATGTGAATCTGTCAACATCATACTTGACATTTCCGTAAATCCCAACCCGGCTCCTCGTCCTCCAATATGTTTGTTAGTGGCTCCACCATGCCCTGCAGCTCCTTGCCTAATCCATTCCCCTGTTTGTAGCCCATCCGAGACATCATGTGCTGTGATGCGGGGCTATAGACACTAGGGTCGAAGTAGAGAGGAGTGATGGAGAAGTTTAACTTACCTGTGAATGTGGCTTCGCCACTATGAAGCCCCCGAGCGTCAACCCTCGACCTCCCGGTGTATTAATCTCAAATAGTGGGGACTCAGCTCTGGCCTCTCCCAAAACCTCCACGATTCGTCCCCCGTGTTTGAATTTTAGCTTCTGATGGACGACTGAGGGGACTCCTTTAATCTGATTGATGAATTCCCGCCCCAGCAGAAGGTTGAAGGTGGAGGATATGTCTATGACCATCGCTTCGATGGCCAGGGAGACGTCCTCAATCAGGATTGGCAGGGAGATGGTTCCTAAAACCTTCCTATGGCTGTTGTCATAGGCACTCAACGTCATGTCTACTGGCTTGAAGTCGTTGAGTCCCATATGACGGGCTACTCGGAGCGGACAGACATTCACTTCAGCCCCATCATCGATCAAAGTCTTGGGGACCTGGAATCCTCCAGCCTTCACAGTTATGTAGAGGGCCTTTCCCGCCTGACGAGGGATCTCGTCGTCGGTGAACGTTATGAGAGATCCGGAGTCCGGGATAGGTGAGATATGATGTTTTCAACTGACACCGGCCGCTTCTTGTCCATTTCCAAGTGCCGAGCTACTACATCTTTGTGCTCTTTTGAGATTGTCAGCAGGGACCAGATTGTGATGGGTATGCTGATAGTCTTCAATTTTCTCAACAGCTCTTCTTCTCCCGCCAATTGGTTTTCCGGTTCATTCAAAGTAAGGCCATGGACCTTCTGTTGCAGTGTTTCTGGCTCCTCTGCGAGCTCAGAGGGTTTGAAATGCTTTCCTGAGCGGGTTAAGTGATTGATTTTTTCAGGGTCATTACGGTGTTTTTCCTCATCCACTATTAGGAGGGGTACCTTAACCGCGGTCATGGCCAGTGGATTTTCATCTTCATCTATGATCATGATCACATTACACATGGCAGTATTTCCTTTTCTCTGTTTCTCAAAGATTTTGTGGTTGCACCAAGCCTCAACAATTTCTAGTGCCCTCATCTTCCTGTAGAGGTCTTCTGCGTCAGAAGTTAACATCAGTAAAGTTTCCAAATCTCTTTCTATCTGTCGCCCCACATCATATTGAAAGAAGATCGATACCTTCCCTTGATACCTTAACTTGTCGATGACATTTTGAGCCTGATCCTTTTTATTCAAATACTCCCTTAATAAAGGTAGCGTGTCCAAATGAATCTCTGGGCGGGGGACCTTGAAGGTATTCAACAGCGGTGAGGGTGCGACAGATAGAAAGGGTTTCTGATGGGTTGATTCAGATGATTCTCCGACATCAGCCAATCTCATAATTTCTCGAAGGTTCGGTAGACTTTCCTCTTCTCCACTGAATCCGATCATGTTCACATGTCGGGGAATTGAATTATTCTGGGTACTTGGGCCAGTTTTTGGAAATTCGACCTCTCCAGCGTCGATCAAGTCTTGGATAGCATGGCGCAAGGCCCTGTAATTGTCTGTACTGTGTCCCTTGATCAGGTGGTATTCACAGAAGCTGGCAAGGTTGGTTCCCATCTGGGTGACTCCTGGTTTGGGTTTTGGGTGTCCCAGTAAAAACCCACTTTTCTTCAGCTTTTCATAGGCTTTGTCCATGGGCATTCCCAAGCTGGTGTAATTCCTTCTAGGTTGATCTTGGTAGCTGTTTGGCAGTGGGGTTGCAGAATTATCTAGTTTTAGCCCGCTGACCTGGGCCTGGTAAACTGGAGGTTGAGGTTGATTGTTTGGGGGAGTAGGGACAAACTTGCTGCTTGTGTCAGCCTTAGATTGCTTGTTTTGATAGTTTGATTGTCGAGGAAACGATCCCTGGAAACTGGGATTTTTCAACTTTTCTGCCAATGCTAGTTCTTCTGCGGCCGTGGCAGCCGCTTTCAGATGCTTGAAATCACAAATCCCCAAGGATTTGAGGTGATCTGAGTAGGGATTTTCTAGGCAATCGATGATGATCCTTATTTGCTCATCTTCACTGGGGCGGTCTAACATCTGGCCCGCCTTCTCTCTCCACCTAGTAATGAATTCCATCACTGTCTCATGATTTCTTGGTCTCATAGTCTCCAAGTCTCTCTGGGTGACCCCTAAGTGAGTGTTATAGCTATACTGCTCCACAAAAGCTTAGTAGACTTCTTCTAGCTTTTTTCCCGAGAAGTCCAACCTTGACACCCAAGTTTGGCGGACCCTTCGAGATAGTTGGGGAAGCATATTATCTTCATTTCATCATCTAACCCGTACATAGTCATAACCCGATCAAACTGGGCAAGATGGTGCCTAGGGTCCCCTTTCCCAGAGTATTTAGAGATTTCTGGCAGTTTTAGACTCTCGGGCAACTTGGAGTTTGGCTTCAATTGGAAATGACGGAAACCCAGCATCTTGGCTCGCTCTCCGAGCTACATCTCTGCAAGTAATTCTTCCTTTAGGGATTTCTTCATTTGGCTGAAGTCAATTGGAAGGTGCTCAGCAGGTGGGGCTTGATTGTAGTCGTGAATCAGATGGTTAGACGGGTGGGGTAGCAGTTGAGTATGGGGAATTGCTTCCTCAAAGCGGACAGCGTGTCCAGGGGTGCTGCGCTGGTATGGATGGAGCTGAAAGGGGTCTGGGTGTGGTAAATTGGGATGAATGGACTCGGATTGCTTGACTTGATATAGATTGGCCGTTTGGGCAGTGACTTCAGCAGGCTAGAATGGTGGTAATTTCGAAAAAGTTGTTGGCTTGGTTGTGGTTGTGGTCAGAATTGGTGGTGGCAAGGGGGCTCCAGAAAGTAGGTCAGTTGTTTGGAACGTTGTCGCTATGGGGTGGACAGTGGTACGTTCTTTTCCCGTGAGAGGTTGTGGTGATGTGGTGTTGAAAATAGGGTTTTGATTGAAAGTGATCCTTGGGGTCTCTTCGATATAATCATCGTCAGGATCGGTAAGGTATGAGTCATTTCCCTTGCTCATCATTTCCCTTCGTAATTGTTCCTCTAGACGCTCTATTGTCTGTCTCATCAGAGATTCATTCCTTTGGGATTGTTCCCACAAACGATAGAGGGTGCTAGCATCAGGGTGTTGTATGCTGCCGCTAGCTCAGGGAGGGCTTGCCTCTATAGTAGAAGTGACAACTTGGGTAATTTCTGGGGCGGTCGGGTTGATCAGGCTCGGATCCATGGTTTCTGATGAAGTTTCGGTTATGGTCTCACTAGCCAGCCTACCCCTGGAGTCTCTCTTCCAAATTCGAGTAATGTTGGAAGATTAGAGGAAAGCTCTTTACTTTCTGCTTCTGTGATACGCGGGGAATATATAATATATGAAAAAGTGTCAGTATGAAAGCAACTCAAAAAAGGTGAGAGAGTGAAAGAGAAGGGAGGGGTCGTCCCCGGTTTTGTGTAAAGTCGTATGAAAGCGATTGAATTCTTTTGTGAAAACGATAAAGGGGAAAGGCGCACGAGCCGGTTCCATCTCCAGAACAACGGTTATGCCATCATCACTTAACCGCGATTGCAATGTTGTGGGGAGTAGGGAGTTACATTCGGATCCACAGGGGAAACATGACATTAGTTTAAAGAGAAACATTACATAATCGATCCTTAATAACAGGGAAGGGGAATTACATCTAAATCAAAAGGGGAGACGTGATGTCTACTAGATAACAAAGTATCATCACATAGCCGCATTTTCGGGGTTACATCACGATCAAAATAAAAAAGGGGGAAAAGTTAGGGGTCAATAGCTGCAGATAAAGTAAACTACTAATCGCAATTACATGATTGAGAAAAGGAGTACACCATGATCAAAATAAACAGGGGAAGTATGATAGGCCCTGATCACTTCACGGCCTGTTGACGCTTTAGCTTCTTCTTTTCCTTCTTCTGTAGCTTCTTCTTTTCTTTTTTCCTTTGTGCAGGATCGTAATCTGTGGGCTGCAAGCTTTCGACAATCGGGAGGTGAGGGTCTTGCTCAATCATCGTATGCTCTAAGGAGTAGGCATGAGGCACCAATCTGTCGATTCTACGCTCCAACCATGTGGAGTATCTAGGGCTCAATCTCATGTAGTAAGGATCTATATCTATAATGGCCCATTTCATCCCAGAGGTGTATGTCTGAAGTAGGTAGTTGGCCGTAGCATCATTGTATCGATGGTTTTTGAAACCTATCTCATTCGTTCCTGGGATGGTCTGTTCACGACCGAACTGACGCATTCCTCTCTGTGGATAAATGGTGACAAACCTTTCAAGACCTATGAGGATTAAACCATTATTGTCTGCTGACTGGACGGCCCCTCCACGAACATCCCAATCTTTGATGACCCATCTGATCTGTCTATAACTAACAATGTCTCGAAAGAAGGCTTTCCATCCCTCATCTGGTTTCTTTTCCCGCTTCCTCGCCATCATGTATGAATCCATGTTGACTCTTACATATGTAGAAGATAGAGGCAATACCCATAAGTGGTCGAGTAACCATATCTGCAAAAACAGAGGGCTTCCCACGAAGAAGGTCTCTGCGACCCCACTTTCCTTCCATCGGTCTAAGGATCGCGCTATTTCAGCTACCACCACTGTTCCAATGCTGCAACCTCTCTCGAAAGCCTCCAATAAGTAAATTACCCGGGGATTCATCCTCAGACCTCTCTGTTTGAAAAGATAGAGACCCATGAGGCAAAGATCTAGCACACGTCTTCGAGTCTCCCTAGGAACATAGGGCCTGTAGAACTTGCTCAAGAGATCCCATAGGCTCAAACCCATGTTACCAAAATTTTCGAAATCCTCCGGCTCACTTCCAGGAATCTGGCTGCAAATTTGGGGGTTAAGCTTCGATCGATGGGGA
This sequence comes from Limonium bicolor, assembly GCA_023374045.1. Taxonomy (NCBI): domain Eukaryota; kingdom Viridiplantae; phylum Streptophyta; class Magnoliopsida; order Caryophyllales; family Plumbaginaceae; genus Limonium; species Limonium bicolor. Next base: position 473,417,313 of record CM041777.1, on the reverse strand, counting down.
TGGCCGACATCTCTTAATGAGGCTTTATTTTAAGGAATGTATCCATCTCGGCGGGCAGTATGACCAACTCCTCCAGGTTAAAGCGGTATAGATGGTCGGTTGAATCCCAGTAGCTGACTGACTCAAACAGTGCCTCATGGATCATGTCAACTTTGCATTAGTGAGCTAACCCGGTCAAGAGAGGTTTGCATGTGTCCTTCATCTCTATGCACAAATTGAGCAGCTCTATGGCAAAATCTTTCTCATCATTCATCTCTTGTTGGTAAGGGGATGGTTGTGCTTGTATTCTGGATGTGAATCCTTCTCCTGGTTCCCTTTGGACCCTTCGGTGTTTCTTTTCCTCTCCGGGTACAGGTACCAATCTGCTGAACATGATTATCCCTGCAAAAAAGGGTAGCGAAGGAGAAAATAAAGGGAGGTGAAGTGAAAGGTTAGAATAGGGGAGGCAATTTAGTGATTAATAGCATGACCGTTGCTCTTAGAGATGGAAGAAATTTTGAAAAACCGATTTTGAAAGGAGTTTTTGAAAGAAATGTTACTATCTTTGAAAAGAGGTTTGAAAACCGACTTTGAAGAAAAAACAAGGAGAAAACACCTTGGCAGGGGAAGAAATATTAAAGGATGAGCCCTTTGAGAAAGTCTTTTGTTTGTAAAGGAAAATTCCGAACAACTTTTGACAAGATGATTTTGTGAAAACGTTTTGCGTACAGAAATTAAATCGTGGTTGTTTTTGATGTGGAGCTGTAAATGTTAATGTTGGGATAATCACTTTCCAGGACAATTATGATTCCGTCTCACCGGGGGAACCATCGTCCCTTCACTGTCATCTCTCGGGGTTTTTCTCTGCTATGCCCCTTACGGGGCACGTTATAAAGAAGGCCCCTTATTGAGTGAGTAAGTTCGAAAGGTCAGGACACCCGAAGTGATAAGGAGACATACGCCACGGCCAGTGATGATTCGACAACACCCCACTTTTCGGGAAACTCGGGGAAGTACTGCATAGGAACGGGTCTCTCGTCATCTGCATGGTCAGGTGTGTCTAAAGTCCAAATTATTCACTGACTACGTTGTGCCATGTATGGGTATCCGGTAAATACGGGATCCTCTATGGACGTGTAGCGTGACATTGGGCTTTAGAGACACCCGTGGTGCAGAGGAACAATGGAGAACTGGGCCCATGCAATCTTCAGGGTAAGGCAGAAGGGTGGTCAGACAGGCGGCATAAAAGGGGGTGACTACCCATAAAACTCGTCCTAGACACCGGACCAGGCAGCTGGACACTGAAGGCTCATGGTTCACTATATGCTGGCTTAGACTCGGATAATGGAGGGTATTTTTGGATCATGAGCCTGCAGGGCGTAGGTCGATGACCATCTTGCCCCGTGGGTTTAGCCATTTATATAAATGACCCAGCTCATGGGAAATCAACCATGGACCGGTTGGGATTCCGTGACTCGTGGATAAATCGGGTGACACAGAGGAATGCATGTCCTAAGCTACCCTCCCAATGCACCCCACAATCATAACATGAATATAAAAGCGAAGAAGTTAGTATCAACCTATTTGCTAAGAGTTTTATCTTGAAAGTGATTCCAAATTGGTTGTTTATTAACCTAAAGGGAAGTTAGCTTCATTCAATCCTAAGTGTCTCTTTCTAATCGTGAGCTAATTAGTAACCCAATTGTTGCAAAGTTTGTTGAGGATCTATCAAGTCATAACTGTCCTCATCAGGTACACACTCTAAGTGTGGAGTAGAGTAATCCTAATGGCTTGAAACGAATCTCTGGAAGGTTTTGAAAGGAGTTGGGGAATCCTGACAATTTTAAATGGAGTTCAGTCTTCCTTGAGTTTGAGAAAAACTTACTCAAGTTATCCCTAACAGCGTCACCATTCTGTGAAGGGTGATTTTTCGGTATGAGGGGGGTCTATCTAAATATGGTCTGACTGAGAAGCCTAGATCCTAGAAATTGCCATTCTGTGGAGGGTGAAAACCCGTTATTCTAGCATCCCTCAAATACCTACTACATCGTTCGTCTTTCCCAGAAAGCTTATGGAGAATGCTAGTGAGCACTACACCCGCTCTCGATGGGCTCCACGTGGACTTATGCCTCTATAAGGCGGAATTGACTAGAGTCGCCACCTAGTTTGACCTATGATAACTAGGAAGGAAAGGAATGAGGGTTCTAAGAACCGTTGGTTGACTCTAAAATTATTTCCTATGGATAGGATTTATCTGGTCATTTGTAGAGATTCTACTAGGGGTTCACACTGGGTTACACCCCTTAGAAGTGGCAACGACCACGACTTCAGATTCGTGCCCGAGGAAACCTCGGTCTCCAATTGTCGGGATTGCCTTCTTTCAAAACCTTATTAGAGATATTCAGTTAAAAGCCAACGATAGAGTTAAGTGTGGACTGAGGGAAGGATGATTTCGAAGAGTTTGTAGAAATAGGCAGATCTTAAAGAAATTTGTTTGAGTGTTGAAAGGCTTTGGCTTTCTCAGGATTAAAAAGATGCTGGAAGTTTTGAGGAGTAAAAAGGGCATTTTGGTCGTTTTTGTGGAGTTATGGGATGTTTGGATCATTTGCGGGAGTTAAGGAACTGTCCGGGGCATTTTGTGAAGTTGGAGGGTATTTGAGTTATTTGCTGAAGTTAAAGGGGATTTAGGTTATTTTGAGGAGTTTTCTGGGTCTGCGAAGTTTGGGTTTGGAATGGTCACATTTTTGAGGTGGTTTTGGGAAGCGAAAGGTGTTGAAGAGGAATTCGAGTTTTCAGGATGATGGAGTATGAAAGAGGATATTTAGTTTGTAGGTGTTCGGGTTTTGAAGATGTTTCAGGTTTCAGATGACTGAGGTTGTTCGGGAGTATTCGGGAATTGGAGATCCTATGTGACTTGGAGCCCTAATGGAAGGGTTGGATTGGTTTACTCAGAATTGTCTCTCTTAAAATTTTAAAATCGAAAAAATCGTTTTTTGTTGTAAAAGGGCGGATAATCCCGAGGGATTACCCTATGTACCCCCTCGAACACGACACTTAATTAATGTAAGTGCCGAGGCTCGAAAGATGGGGTAATGAATTTATGTCGAAAAATAGGATTCAGAGAGAAACACCATGAATGAGATGTTCTCGGTCAAACCCTAATAACGTCTCTAACTCCCGGGTTTTAAAACTTTAAAAGAAAAAACATTGAAATCGAGCGGAAGGGAGTTAGACGATTCTAAAATCCCGGTTGCGACTAGAAAGGTCGTTACTTCCCGAGCACCCCGCCTTGTAAAAATCTAGGCTGCAATTAGGAGAGGTTTGTCACCCTAATGCCCTGCCTAAAGAGATCCAGACTGTGACAAGGGAGGTTATGACCCCAGTGCCCCGCCTCGGATTTTTATTTTAGAAGGGAGACAAGTGGTGCCTAACTAGGAAGAAAACGTTCTTTGAAGGTGTTAGACACACCATGTTCCCCGAAAATGATTTAGTTCTGAGTTTGAAAACTGAGTTGGAAAACTTTTGAAGTTGTTCAGAATTCTCGATGAAGAAACACTGATTTTGAGAAATGTTTTAGGAGAAAACTTTATGTATATGTGAGAAGAACTTTCTGCATTTGAGAAGAGATTTTTGTGATGTGAGAAGAGTTTTTCCTTTAAAATTACACAAAATGGTTTCTTTGAAAACTTGATGAAATTTGAATAAAATAATTGTTTGAAAATTGAGAAAAAGGATTTTTAAGGTTTAAGCTGAAAAACGAGAGACATTTCGGACTTTTGAATGGGATTTACAAGTTGAGTTTGAATTGGATGAAATGAATCAGGATTTGAGTTTGAATTGAATTGAGCTGAATGAATTGGGTTTGAACGGATTGGGTCAAGGTTAGACCAAGTCAAAGTGGGATCAAGTCAAACTGGGGTCAAGGTCAAAGCTTAGGTTGGTCAAAGGTCAAAGTCTAGGTGGTCAAAGGTTCAGGTCAAGGTTCAGGTGGTCAAAGGTTTGGGTCAAAGTTCAGGTGGTCAAAGGTTTGGGTCAAGATTCAGGTGGTCAAAGGTTTGGGTCAAAGGTCAACATTCGGGTCAAGGTTTGATTTTTTTGTAGACTTCAGTCAATCTCATGGGTTTTGGGCCGGGTTCTGAGATTGGGCCGGTCTTGATAATGCGCCGGGCTTGGTAATGGGCCGGGCTGGGTAATGGGCCGAGCTTGGCTAATGGGCCAAGTCCAGATAATGGGCCGGGCTTGGATAATGGGCCAAGTTCAGATAATGGGCTGGGTTTGGATAGTGGGTCGGGCTTGGATAATGGGCCGGACTGAGATTGGGCCGAGCTTGGATAATGGACCAAGTTTAGATAATGGGCCGGGTTTAAATAGTGGGCCTGATTGAGTAGTGGGCCGAGATGAGTAGTGGGCCGAGATTGGGCTTGGAAAATTTGGGAAGAAATGATGAATCGAATTGGGATGAATTTTGAGAAAGTGTTTTTATTAATACATGTTATTATAATAAGATGTGGTTGGGTCTAGGGATTACCTAGTTTATTAGGTGGGACCATGGCTCACCTAAATCTTAGGGTTCACCCTCTATCCTAAGGCTTGGTCCTAAGGTCTAATAACTAGGGCTTAACCATAGTTAGAAAAAAAATACATGGAAGAATTGAATATTGCAAAAGAGCTATAAAATATGTATAATATAGCACAAAATAATCAACATGAATGCACCAAAATATCAAAACTGGAAAGGAAAACGAAATGAAATCGTAATCAGTTTCATTTTTATTGAAGAGCTGGGATTGTAACTTAAGTAGAGGAACAGAACTCGGTCAATAACTCAGTAAAATTCAGATCAAGACGTCACTAAACTAATTCACTTGCTTCTGTTCCCAGTTATTAAGCAGATGGGTGAGAAATGAGACCTAACCTATGTTCAAACAAAGCTTCTAGTCCATCGCTTTTGTTTCTGTTTGTTAACAACTACTAAACAAATTCCTTCCTGAGTCTAAAACGTCAGCTTTCTTTTTCACTAACAGAACTACAAACTAAAACCAGCATTATCAAAAGCATCTCGAACTGTACAGAGAGGCATGTCAGGTTATAAACACTCCCATTTATTCTCCTGGTCACCAAGTCATTCAGAAACCGTGAGCTGAACCTATACTTTCACCACCACATTTTAATCAGAGGGAGAAAACAAATCGTGAACAAACTGGTTAAGAAAAGGTCAATTTTCACACCTAAGTACTACCCTTAAAGTGCATTTTAGAAACTGGAAACGTAATAACCTTCAAGACCTCCCACTCTCACGCATACATATGAGTAAATCATCATTCAAAGAAAGTAGCAGTTATGAGTGCAGATTTTTAGAATATAATCAAGGAGCTAAACATCAGAACCACAAGCATGCTTCAACAGACCAAATCAGGAGAGATCAAACAACTTAATACACTCATTATTAGTCTTAGAGACTATCATGGTACAGAGGGATACCAGGGGAAAATGCTCAACGTTTTTCCTGTTGAAACACAATGACACAGTAGAGGAAGGCAATATATACGCAGTTAGTGCCAAACTAATGTCAATGCCCGAAATGAAACACTGAAATAAGAATCTGAAGAAAAAGTGTTTGAACAGAAGCATAATAAGTCGATTAAGTCGTGTCATGTAATGGTCACTTTAGTCTAGGAGGAGGAGTTTCCTGTACAAAGCTAGTATAGTCAAAGCAACAATAGAGAGATAGGCATACATTAGCTCTCAGTAGGTAAACGGTCTAACAAAATGAAATAGTAACGAAAAGTGCAGAAGCTAGAGATAGTGTAAACTTCAGGTACAACATGAGGATCTCACGGTGACCACGAATCTATTTCAAGTAAGGACTCAGGATGGGTACCGAGAGCAAACAAATATTCTTTAGGAGCTTGATGTTCTTGTAGGGTTAACTTAGAATAACAACGGAGTGAATCCAGAACAGATTATCCCAACACGAGTCAGATGTATTCTCAGTTGACAGAACTGAGAATACCTCAAATGAAGGCGTCAGTAATTTTCTTCTAGAACCAGTTTTGATTTGGTGAAACTCAGAGCAAACTCAAGGCACGGAGTGGATACAGGAAACCAATTACACCCGCATAGCAGAATAGTCACGAACTCAACTTGACAGACTGAATCAATTACCGGAGGCTTCGTACCCATCATGGGCAGAGCCAGTGCACACAGATTAAACGAGATTACTAGAAATGAATTGCAACAGGCATCGGAGATTGACCATATACATTCAGAAGTACTACAACAACGATTTTCTCTCCCAATCCGAACACCTTCAAGGCCTGCTGTGCAGAAAAAAAGAAAAGGGGTGTGATAATACTATAGAGAAGAAGCGAAAAAACGATAACGAAACTGGATAAAACAGAGGAAGGAATAAGAGTGGGACAACGATTGCAAATAGCTAGCACTTAGCACCAGATACATTTCTGGCGTAGCTGATCTTCGAATGCTCCCCGTTTCGGGTTCATCGGGTGAAAGGCACAATAGACTATATATATATATGTACAAAACAACACAGAAAGAAGCAGGTTGACTTAAGTTTAAAGAGTAAATCTCTCATGGAGTTCTGAGCCTTTTCCTCTACGAGCCATCACCAATGCGGTTCATTTGGCAGAATAATTTGACCTAAAGCGAAACGAAGAGCCGGAGACGAGAAGAAGAGATCAGATTGGGAGCCACGAAACCTGAAATCAGTAACTTACTCTTTTTTCTGATTCGAAGGCGAAAAGGGAGAAGGCGGTTGACGATGATGGCTAGGTGTTTCGGGAAAATTTTCAGAGGAACCGGCACGGTGCAGATGGTGGTTCTTGGCAGGCGAATGTTTTCCGGTGATGGTGGCGGGGTGGTGAATGAAGGGCGTTGGTGATGGTGTTTCCCGGTGAAGACGAGGACAGCGATGGTGGTTTTCGGGCGTAGGTGTATGAAGTCGAAGGTAGTGGAGGACAGTTTCAGAGGGGAAAACGAAACGAGGCCGTGGTGGAAGGATCAAGGCGAGATGAGAGTTTTTGAAGGGCGTTCACCATGTTCTTTGAATACCGAGGAAGGAACCATGCAGAGAGTTTTGGGAGGGATGATCGGTTCTTTCAAGAACCATGCCCATCCTGTCATGTTTGTCATTGGCCCTTTCAAAAATATGCCCATAGTGTAGTGTTTTTTTTGTTGTTTTATAATAAGGAAGTAGGGTTTTGAGGACAGATGTTGACATGGGGTATAATTAGGGCCGGATTTGTCTTTGGGCCAAAGGTAGGGCCGCGTTTTTGGGTCTGGACCGAGGCAAGGCCTCGCCTGGGCGCTGGTGTCCGAAAAAGAAAAAAAATCCTCCTCTTGCTCTATCCTAGGTTTGAACCCCGGGCATTTGCACGCCCTCAATACGTGCTCACCAACTAAACTAAGACAGAACTTGGTGTATTACAAAATAAAACGGAACTAAAGGTCTATGGTGAGCGGAAAGGAAAAGAAAAGACACAAATCTCCCGTTATTTGTGAGTCTCGAACCCGGGACCATTGGGTTACATGGAGAGCATGTTAACCGACTATACTAAGTCGGAAATTAATATACTCACGAAAAAATAATATTAGATTTTTAGCTCAGACCGGGATAGTCCTTCTAACAATGCTACCATTTCAAAAGAAGAGTACAATAAAATGAGAACAATAATATAGTGACATGAAATTATGAAATACAGATAGGATTCAAAACGTAATGAGACATAAATAAAGGAATAGCACATGTGCATGAAATGATGAAAAATAATGCCCGTGAAGGGGAGATGAAAACAAATAAAATAAATAGATAAAATAACAGTAGTAAAAGTTACATAAAATGATGGAAATGGCGATGATAAAACAACGAGAAAATCAAAAGGAAATAATAAATAATAATAAAAAGTATGAATCAATCGAGTACATAAAATAATACAAGGTAATAATAAAACAGCGAAACATTTTAAAACAAAAAGCAACAAAAATAAGTACACAAAATGAAGTAGGTTAAAAACGGATTACAATAATAAAAAAAGCTCGTGCTCCTTTTCCATAGGAATGTGAGATTTAGACTCGGAGAAAAAGAAATTCCTTTGGTTGAAACGGGGACGACCGCCTTGTTCCTAGAAGCATGTTTATTTTTGTATATTTTTTTTGTTTTAATATAAAACGGGTGAGAATTTTTGGTGTCTACATCACCAATAACAATACCTCTTATCATAACCAACCTCTCACTAAATTGATTAAGTTCTCTTAATCCAAACGCCTAAGATTCAATCTTAGGTTACAGTGATTAAATTTTTGAATGTATGTGGACCTTTTAGGTCTTTAATGTATACCTAGAAGTCATCTAGTGTATCTTCGTATTCGAGTTCGTTTCCTCTTGAGAATGGTATTCCCGTCTCTCTTTACCTAAGGTCTCTTCTTATGTCATCTTAGGATAATTTAATTATGTACTATCCTTCCATGAGTGATGTTTCTCTATCACTACAAATATCTTATTTTAAGATATATATATAATATATATATATATATATATATGTTCGGTATTTGTCTTAGTTCGAATGACTATCGCGTACAAAATTATAGTGCACGTATTCGACAGATAAATCATATAACACATTTCATACGAGCATACATATCCTCTTATCAAACATTTCACACATCCAAACCCGAGGAAATCCTCAGGCACAATTAGATCACACAATAACATACCGTTCACCGCTGAACAACGCTAGTGTGACGTATCACGCTTTCCTCTACTCTCGTATAGCTTGTAGCTCGTATCTTTGGAACATATCGCTAAGTATTAATTTACTGTCATTCAACTGACTCAGTACCCCATATAACCGCTAATCCCCTCGGTATTAACCCCGTGATTAACCCTTAGTTTGTTATTGTTATTACTCGGTTTTCAAGTATAACTGGGATTAGTCTAAACCATACTTTATTTATGTAACACCCCTACTCTAATCGGCTCCTAATCGTCGTACTTAACATGATAATCACAGCGGTAATCTAAAACAATCGAACTACTGGTGTCACCGTTCTCACTCGCCCATACGAGTAGTAACACACTTACTGAAATATTCATAATACGAAACAATTTCCCATAGTGACAACAAGAGATAGGCTTCACTTTTAGTTCCAACATAAATACAACCCTAGTGAGCATTCTAAGTATTCCAGTCCTATACATGTTTCTATGTTCGTATCGAAATACGACAGTACAAACCTAAACAACTGTAACTAACTACCCAGCGCGTCCCGCTCTCTGCCGACACAGGAAGCTGCATACCTGCAAAATATTTGTTTGTGGTATGGAATCAGCCCCTGCTGAGTATGTTACTACATGAATGTCATGCCCCCTCGGACCCTCAGTTAATTGGTCGAGAGCATGCAATTCATTTTCATGCATGTAATTTAATATAAAAACTGTAAAGCAATAAATATTTTACAGTAACTCAAATAGCAAACAATCCCCCGACTTCACATATCACACCACAGTAAACCAACTGAAAGCGTCACAACGCATTTATGAGTACGAAGACTCCACTCCACCAAACACTTAATAGTTCATATTTGAGTACAGCGACTCACTCGACCAAACACACAATAATCCACACAGGAGTACAACGACTCGACTTAATCATTTCACAACATACATATGAGTACAGTGACTCAATTCAACCAATTCACAAACACACATACAAGTACAGCGACTCAATTCAACAAATCCACAAACATACATCACATAACCACATAACATAACCAATGAACAACAAGGCGAAACAACGAGGATTATAACAAGTATAGATTCTCATCTTTGGCATACAAGCCCAAATAATGTTCGCCTACTGTACGAGCTAATATAGATGTTCGTAATCATTCAGTCATACCTAATGACAACGTCTCGTTAAAACGACGTGTCTCTAAGTTACCATCTCTTATGGCGGGTCACCCACGGCAGTAGCCACTCCAGCGGTAGAGTCTCCGACCGACGAACCATCTGTAGTCCGTTGGAATTTATCTTGATACTTACGGATACCCACACGGCATCCTAGTGTCGTTAATTGGTCACAATTCACACCAAGAGCCACATCCTCTTGATTAACTCATCTATACCATCGCATCGCATTACCATTTTCCTAACACAGCAGACTAAGGTCGTTAGTCCAACCCTGAGTAAGTCGACTCGGGATCCAGTGTTAGATACGAGAGCGGCGTTAAAAAGGCAATGCTCCGTATATATATATATCTATATATATATATATATATATATATATATATATATCTTATTATATACAAACGTTTTACTTACGTTCCTTATATTACACATATAAGATAGCATCATTGCCTGAAATCTTGGTTTTAAAATGCATGATGCGCTCCGATGCGATTAGGCTTCAGAAGTGATGCGTGATGCGCGAGGCGTCAATGCGAGCGCATCCCGTTTGTGATGCGATGTTTACTAAAAAATCACATCTAAATTTTTGTAGACAACATTTTATACATATGAAGTAATATTATGACACAATGGAATAAAAACTTCCAAACACAAGTCTAAAGTAATCAAGTGTCAAAGTATTCAATCCAAACAACATAAGAGAACAAAAACATCCAAACACAAGTATAAAGTAATCAATCCACACAAGAGAATAACAACTTTTAAATATAACAAACTTATGATTAGACTACATTTAGATATCACCACATGAACCTATTAGATGTCATCAACACAAGATCAACTAAATTATCTTCAACATTAGGAGAGCCAATATCCTCTTCAAGTTCTTCCTCCTCATCACTCAAGTTCATCCTAGTATAAGTAGATGAAAAATTAACAATTTTTCCTTAGAGCTTGAAGGATTTTCTCTTCCCCTCCTTAATGATATAGTTTTTCTAGATTGGATCATTAACCCCTATGAGTCTCATAATCATATCATATCACCAATTGATTACAAGAAAGACATCAAACATACACACATGGCTCATTCAAGCTTTAAGGTCATTTTTGATGTTGTTGAGTGTTTGATTACTCTAAACCCAGCAATAAGTGCATAGGGTCAAACTAGGTTGATATATGAGCATGTAGGAACAAACAGGAATAAAAAATGACTTCAAACGAAGAAATTATGGTAAAAACAAGCTCAAGGCGCATAGGGGCGCATCGGGGCGCATCGGGGTCGCATCGGGCGCATCGGAGCACATCGGGCGCATCGGAGCGCATCACGGGCGCATCCTGAATAAACTCGCCTCGCTGCCATGGATGTGTTTTGATGCTCGCATCGCATCCAAAACGCATCAGGCGCGCCTGATGCGCGCATTTTAAAACCAAGCCTGAAATATCCCTAACAAATTAAAATGGTAATTATAAACTAATTATCTATATATGTGCATAAGTAATAAATAGAGAAATAAATTTATATAAACATTTATATGATTTAAGGTAATATAAACCTTAATCATATTTACTTAAATAATTATATGTTTTAAAAGAGTTGGTTAAGACCTAAATTATATAAATAATTAGAGGGAATGAAATAAAGAAATAATTGAATTACAGTGATTATTTAATAATCAAGTTATTATGACATGTAATATACATGTATTACATTGGGTGGTAAAATAAATCAATATACTAAAGTGTGAAAGACTAATTGATTCACTAATTTAATTTTAGAGGTCTTATAAGCATATATATACTTGAATTCAATAAAGATTTTGAACTATACCATTTCATTAGCTTATAACTCAGTAAATATTAGAGTCTAATTTAACAAGATCTGGACCTAAAAGGAGGTAAAATTTGGTGGGCTATTTAGAAGCCCATATCTCTTTAATTCCTCACATAAGCTAAATTATTTCTCTTCAATCTATTGGAAACCCTAACTGGCGTGGAACATACATGCTGTCGCCGACTTCACTCTCTTGTTGTAAATTTTTTTTAACTAAACCTAATTAATTTTGCTAACTCTCTATTTTCTCTACCGTCTCCCTCTCGATCTTCTCTACTCTCTATTTTCTATTCTCTCGTTCTCTTAATTTCTCTTCTCTGAAAGCAACCCTAGCCGGCGAACATAACACCTCCCTTCTTCCTCTTAATCTCTCAAATCTTCCTCTTCTTTGTGGTTCTTCTTGCCGTCGAGAACAAGGAACATGCTCTTGTGTACAAATCCGAACAAGAGAGTTGGAACCGAGAAACTAAAGGAACTTGTGGTTTCAATGGCCTTGCTTCAAACCGAGAATCAGTGGGTTGTGCCTCTGTTGAATGGGAAAAAAAGAGGTGAAGTTTCTGTTCTTGAGTCTTCTTTCTTGACTTCGAAGATAAATTCAAACCCAACCTTATCTCTATTATTTTTGCTTTCTCTAAAACCATATTGGGAAGTTCTTTCACTTCTGCTGTTGAGTCTCGCCGATGTATTAGGAGCTCGGTATTTTCTGGTGTTCAAGTCCGAAAAAAATGGCGAGAAATCTTGGTCTCTTGCTTCATCTTTCGGTTATATTTTGTTTCCATTCGAAATAAGACCAAGCCTTACTTCCCTTCACCTTTCTTGCTAGCTTGAGAACCGAAATCTAAAAAAAAATTGGTGGCAAGTTCTTGCTGAGTTCAACCGAAATTGTGAAGGAAGGAATCCGGTGTTGTGTTGTGCCTGGTTCAAATCGAAACAGAGAGGGGCCGAAATTTGAGGGCTAGTCCCACTTCTTTGGAATCTGTTCAGGTTGCTCATCTAAACATCTTGAAATGATGTTGATTCTATGTTTTTATTTCTGGATGGGTCAAACTTGAGTAGTTGTTGTTGTTGTGACGGAAGGGAATTTCGGTGGTGTTGGTGGTGTTAATGGCGACAGATGGGAAATCTAGGGTTAGGTTTAATCTGGAAAAAATAGGGTTTGTGTGATTTGGGGGTAGTAAACCGAGAGTAGGGTTGGAATTTGGGAAAATTTTTGATTTTGAGTTAGGGTTTTTAGAAGTTGTGGGCATTTTTGTAATAAAGGAAAAATGAGGGGCTAGAATGTAAATTAAGGAAATTTGGGGCTAATTTCAGAATTTGTAAAAGTTTGGGGTGAATGTATAAATTGAGAAGATTGGGGGGTAGAAACGAGTTTAGGAGGAGGTTTAAGGGGGTTTAATTAAGTATTGTGATTAAGTTGTAACTCTTATTTTATGTTCTTGCATTATAGTTTTAATATGTTATTGAAGTTGTAAATTGTACTCCCTCCGTTCAACAATAACTGTCATTTTAGAAATTTGCACACTTATTAAGAAAAGTAGGATAATGACGCATGTGCCCCTACTTTTTACTTTTCCATTTAGATAATAATTACTTTTATATTAAGTAGTAGGGGTAAAAGTGGAAAGAGGTGTGTCAAAAAGCTAGAATGACAGATATTTTTGAACAAGAATCACATCCTAAAACGACAGTTATTGTTGAACGGAGGGAGTACTAATTAAATATAGATTAACCTTGGGTTAGTCTTCCTACTAGACCCAAAACTATAATGGGCTGTAACCAGAAAGGCTACAAGGCCCAAATAAGTATTGAACCCAAAACAAGCCCAAAATAACTTGAACTTGAGTTTTACCCAAGTTAAAGGTGGAGGCCCAAACCCATAGATGGTCCTATTGGACCCATTGACCAAGACCTTAGAATATGTTGTTGTTGAAAAAAAAACTAGAAGATTGATTGAGGATTTTGGCCCAATGGGCTTAGCCCAATTTAGACAATAAGAAATATTTGGACCAATTCCGGAAAAGAGAAGTACTAAGTCCAACCAGATATTAAGAGATGTAACTAAAATAGACAATGATTGGATTGTAGTAGAAACCAGTTAGGCTTAAAGACGAGCCTAACAAGTTCAGATCCAAGTAATCCTACCACATTAAAGAATTAGACCAAGCTAGTAAACTAGCTTTAGTTTACATATGAGTGAATGAGAGCTGGTAAAGTTGTTGGACAGGTTAAATATAGATCTAACCTAGAAAGTAAGGAATATAATTAAATTAGTGGATTGGGCCAGTTGGCCTAATTCACAAGGCTAGAAGTAAAGTTTGTGGATATAAATTATATTTTTGGTGATAGTTTCTCAAGGAGAAGTTGCAATTAATTGGTATGAGATAAATTAAGATTTAATTATGTGAATCCAACACATGGACATCATGATAGTTAATGCTAATCTAATTATTAGAAGTAATCCTACCTAAGTAGGATATCCTTAGAAGGATTTCGTTAAGGATAGCTGGAAATGATTTTAAACTTAGTTTGGTGGAACAAGCAAGTAAAAGTAATAAAACACATTGAAATAAATGGGGAATGATGAGTTAATAATTATCTCTCCTTTCCAATCTAGGATTTGGATAATGATTTGTCCGTGGCTGGATTTGGATGATTGGGTGCACATAGCTAGATTGGATGGTTGGACGCACATGGCTAGAATGTTATACTCTAGCTATATATTCCAGGTATGTTATCATGACACCTGAATGTCCCGAGGTTGCCTTGGGTTTGTGTGTTAGTTTGAATGGTTGATAAGAAGATATGTATGTTATTTAACAATATGGTTATACCAGCATGTGATTGTTTGTGTGAGTGACAAGAAGATGTCTATGTGTGTTCAATTATTTGATTGCATCTGTATGTGATGTGTTACCATTTGGTATGCTATGTTATTTTATATCTCTAACTTTTATGTAAACTTACATAATCCAAGTAATACTATATACTTTATGGTATGAAGAAAACTTGTGAAATGGTGATCAAGGAAACGAGTTAAATGTTGAATTTGATATCCTCTATATACTATACCTAGGTACATTTACTTAGGCAAATATATGGAAGACTGTTATTAAACAATAAAGGGTAATGAATCTAGTATTCAAAAGATAAGTTACCTAAGCACAATTATTAGGTAACGAGGATGGTGACCATTATTAAATGGTGGGTTTGGGTATTTTATGTAAGAAATACAGGTACGACTTGGTCGCGCGTTGTGTACACTAGTAGATGTTATAACATGCTCATCTACATGTTGGTAGTCCATATAGTCTTAATGTGACGATGGCCGGGTCACCCCGTCTGGTGTGGGCTACTGCCCATAGGTGCCTCGCCTTATAATAGGGAGATGTGTCATCCTAACCATGATGACACATTCAGATTATGGGATAAAGAGTAATGCGTCATGTATCTTCTACTTGTTGGTAAGCTCATATAGTCCTAATGGGACGTTGATCGGGTCACCCCGTCTGGTGTGGGCTACTGCCCATAGGTGCCCCGCCTTATAATAGAGAGATGTGTCTTCCTAACCATGATGACACATTCGGTTTATGGGATAATGAATAATGAGATAAAACTACTACTACCGTATGCTTATGTATTATTTATATTATGAGTTAACAAAACTAACTCGTAAACTTCATAATTGGTGACACAGATATCCTGAGGGCTTAAATACTAACATAAGCTCAAGATTGGTTATTTGATAACTTTTATATATTGGATATTATCGGAGTTCGCCTGTAAATCATGTGTGTAATATTTATGTGTTTATATGATTGGAGTTCTCCTGTGATTGATGGGTGTAGATTTATATGCTCATATTGTTTGAGCTTGTTTGTGAATGTTTGAGCAATCTTTATATGCTCATGTTATTAGAGCTTATTTGTGAATGGTTCGAGTAATCTTTATATGCTCTTATTCCTGGAGCTTATCTGAGTCGGACATGGGCAATCCTTATATGATTATACCGTTAGAGGTCTCCTTGTAAAGGACATGTGTAGAATTTAAGTGTTTAATATTATTTGAGCTTGCTTGTGATGGATGTAGGTAATGCGAGGTTATGATGTGAATGATTGCTACCACTTGGTATTACTAGTCTTAAATACAAGCATGCTCTAGATTGAAGTCTATTGTGAAATAAATTGGATGGCATGTTAACTTCGACCAAGTCACCTAAGTGTATACTGAAGAGGTAATAGGGTTGCATAATAGCATACTCAGCGGTTGGGCTGACCCCTCCAACCAATGTTTTTACAGGTTTGAAGATAAAGCCACTCAGCCGGAGAGCGGGGTTGGGTAGATAGGGCTGTTGATTATGGAATTGTCATTGTTTTTATTATGTATGTATCCTAGAATACTGATGTATTTGTAACAAATGTAATATGGATTCAAATGTTGTAAATGGTGTTGTAAATATATCTAATCATACACAGCGTTTTGTATAGTTATGGTAGTCTTGTTGTACAGTAGGTGTGCAACGGCGGTGACATCTCGTAGGTTTAAATTCCGCTTCAAATTAATATTAGATTGTTTAGTATGAATTACAGGGACCGCACAAGATAAAGTGATTTGGAGATAAGGGATGTTACATTGCCGCTAGTTCATTTTATAATATGTTCATATATACGAACAGTACTGTTATCGTACAACAGTATTAATAAAGCAGCATTAACACACAACTCATGCATATTAATTCACACAGGCAGATATTCAATCTTAGCACAGATTTTCACACAATGTCTGAACTGAGGAAATCCTCAGAGACAATCAAGCCACATAATAATATATCGTGCTCCGGGATTATAAAACCGTGGAGTATGAATCAGCTAGATCTGATGCTCCTCGTGACGTCTCTAACAGTCTAATAATACGTAACACTACAGGTCAGCATCCTGTATAACAACATTACTCTACGGTAATTCGTACCATCTCTAATCCCTCCCGGTTCATTCCCCGTTATTTACAAACAACGTTTGTTGGGTTTTCGGTTTAACTCGGGATTAGTAAACGCTATATTACATGTGTGGTTATGTCGTAGTATATTAATATACTTAAACTTATACGTTCATTATCGCATGTATATTATAATACACTTGTATATTATATAGTTTTGAAACTATATTGCATGTATAATCTTTATCATATATTATACATCCCACCTTAGTATTTATTTTTCTAAGGTTAGTTTATCCAAGTGTAATATATTGTATAATCCATATTTAAAATAATTTGAATTATATAATTCCTTATTATTCCATGTACACACATAACATTAGAATTTAATTAACTAATGTCTATAATTCTTTTCTCCTTATCTTATATCACTTTAATTATGATATTATATGGTTATTGAACCATATTGTATTTCTCACTCCATAACATATATTTATTTATATATATGTATTATGGGACCATTTATTATATGGTAAGTCTTTATAATATATTCATTCTCTTTAACGAATATTTCTTATATTATAAATGTTACAACCCTTATAACATTATAAACCATATTATAAATTCTTATCCTAAAATACCCATTATTACCGAACAGCACTTATGTTCTCTATTATTTACAAAATCCACCACATTAATTATATAATGTTACATTATAGTTATATAACATATATTATGACATTTATACCATTAAAACATTTATAACCTATAGTTATAAAATGTTACAAAATACCAAACAACACCATAAGCTGTCGGTTTTAATTAATCTCCCCATACTTTCAAAAATTACACATTAACCCCAAATGGTATATAATTGTTACACTTATAACATATACCTTATATTATAACATTTAAACCTCAATGTAATTATAACCTATGGTTATAAATTCCTAAAATAACCGAACAGACCCTAGGTCTGTTCTAAATTAATTTCCTACCCATTAACTTTCTATTATTGCCAAATGACCCCATTTTATAGTATACAGTTTCTAATATCATTAAAACCATATATTATACACGTATCTTATTAAAACCTCTTATATTATTCTAAAAATCACCAAACTATACCAAAAGCTTATAAATATCATTCCTAACCTTATACTTTTGGTTATTTACATTTCCACCCCAAACATTTATCCAAAATGTAACAATGATATAAATACTATATATTATACATATATAGTTCATTATAACTCCAAATTTAACCAAACAAATTCCTAAAAATTCCTAATAACTCATAGGTGTATAAAATACCATTTTATACCCAAAACTTTCGGTAATCTCATATATACCCATATGTTATGTAATTTTTACAATTTAATACATAACTTAATATAAGTTGGTATTTAATTCAATAATTCACCAAATTTGGTCAAAGTCTCCTATATAGTCAACTTTGACTTCAAAATTCAGTTTTGAGCCTAAACTCTCGGTAATTACAAGGTTTACCCCAAAGTTTCCCATATTTACAATTTTGACACAAAACTTTATAAAATGTTATAATTTTTATTTAAATTCATTTTAAACCCCATATTTCACCTAAAATAGCCCATGACTTTATAATTTTCCAGTAAATACCGTTTGACCCCAAATTTAATGCTAAATGCATAAATTAAATTAAATAAGCTTTTAAACTTAAATTAAAATGGCCTAATGACATGGCCTTATTACAACCTTGCTTTATAACATAAAATTACATTTAAATGTCACCAAAACATTGTAAACTCTCGGCCCTCACACAAAATTTTCCATTATTTACCAAACTTCCACATAATGTCTTAAATTTGACAATTATGCTAATTAATCACTTATTTATCCAAAGTTTCTATAACATATCCTAGTCATTTTTGAAGCTAAAATGACTATTCTTAATATGTCCACTCACTGCACACATATAATATAAGCTCCAAAGCATATAATATATGATTAAGAATGTTATACCTTGGTTTAATGAGCCTTAAATGCCTAATTGGCCACAACAGCTTGGGAAGAAATTTTCCACAGCTTGGTTAACAAGTTTTAACAGCAAAATAAGGATATGATCACATTCCAAGCATAAGTTAACCATAGGAATCATTATAAGCCATAAAAGATAGATTTTTACCTTTGATTTCGAAAGGCTCACAAGAGGTATTGTAACACCCCAACTATCAACAACACACTTAACAACAAACTGCAGCGGAAAACATACCTCATCACAATACTTAACTCGTTGGTGTTACACGCCGTTAACCACCCACGTGGCTAACAAGGCTATTACATATATATTGTATCGGTCTCATGGACTAGATTCTCGAGCGACTACACATTACTAACCCCTTCCATTAACAACAACAACATACATATACCTTCCAACTGTACCGAGTATTTACAAACCAATGCCGATAACAATTTCGGTCTTACTACACCTACAATACATAAACAATTTAAATGGCTACCCATGTACAACGACTACCCCGTCCTACTCTCGAACGGCTTCCAGCTCCTTGTACCTGAAATAGGAAAGAGAAGAAAGGGTGGCCCCCAAGGGGCTCAGCACCTTTGCTGGTATGGTAATCCCGCAGCCCGCATGCTACCAGGCCACACACAACTATTTGTCGTCTTAGCATGCAGTTGATTACATTTGAATCATGCATGTACACCAATAACACAAACACACTACAAACCACAACAGAGGTCACAACAAATACAAACAACACATCTACACCTAATAAATCACTCTTTGTGTTCTTTGACCCTAGAGTGTTCTCCCTTAATGGAGCTATTTCCTTAATAGACGACACTTACCCACTAGTCGGGTTTCCATAAACGTCTCCTTTACAACTGGGATTCATATCCATGATCCACATATTTCACATTTAAACAACATATAACATCACATCGCAAATAACATTGCAGTACATCAATAACACATAACATAACGGGTACGGATCTCTTTAGGAACCGCCCCAAACATAGTTAGTTCACTGGGAGAGCCTAGAGGATGCTGTCAAACTCTTGCTAAGCTCGTTTACATAACCCGTTACCGTCCTGTTAGACGAACGGATAACTTAACATAAAGATGGATCGGATATAGTGATCCGAACACAACATACATAATCCCCAACAGACGTGAGTCAAGAGCCTTGGTTAAGCTCAGGGGTGATTGAAGACCAATGAAGGAAGACAACCAATAGAGAGGAAGCTGAAGAAACTGTATACAACAACTCCCAAACAACGCGCGACCGGAACTACCGGATTCCTCACCCCCCATAATATATAAATATTCACAGATAAAGACTCCGCTGTGGAACCTAACACATCAAACATAATACAGTATTACAACTGAGTTAATCACACAAAGGAGGGTCATACATTTACAGCAAACGTCACACACAACATCACACAACTAACTCACGCATAGCCGTGGTTAGAACGTTCCTTAGGTTGGAAACGTTATTACCGGATACCGTTCTCTTACGTTTACCTAATAATGGTTAACTAGCCTTCCATGCGCATTCGAGGTTACCGGTATCGGTACGTAAACACACAACAACAATAACGACTGTAAACTTGTTTCATGATTTATCTTATAACGTGGCAAACATACAGGAAAACACATTGGCATACAAGCCGGTGTAATCCGGTAGGACACAGGTTGCAAGAAAACAATACCTGTCACCGGGGTTTCACTCTAACGTGCCATCACATGTTCCTCGTAACATCTTTGAACAACTGGTACATTACTTTACTTTCATTAACACCGGGGTAACTTGTTTGTTTAAAGTCTAATGCTCATGACTTACTCCCGTTAATCAGTTAAATAACTTCACATTTTTAACTTGTTTTACTTTTACATTTTAACACAACCTTTCACCCACTCAATTATCATTATAGCTCACTTAACATGTCCTTAACAACCTTATAACATCATTACTTATCATTCCCCATCATTACATATCATTTTCCAACCTTAAACAACATTTTTAGAGTGGTCCGGGACTTGGTCCTTACCTTAAGCCTCGGACCAACACTTAATCTAACTCTCGGGTGGTTTTATGTAGTGGTCCGGGACTTCATACAGAACTTAAGTCCCTGCAGACGTGTATATCTGAGTGGTTATATCGGGTGTAATTAACATAAAAGAAAAGAAATTAAAACTCAAAATAAACGTCGGCTGCAAACAAATCCCGGTCGTGGTAGTATAGTAAAATGTAAGCGACCGGATGTCGAACCGTGGGACTAATGTTCATATAATAGTACCTAAGCGTGTCACAAGAGGGGGGATTAATTGACTTGTTTTTACAAATAAAAGGAAAGATAAACTAAATTAACAGATAAAAATGGGACTCTGATTCACATTAATATAATATCTGCTCTTTATACTAGGTTTACTGATTTAATTATAACTGTTTGGCAAGATTCCTGTTATTTTCTTAAGGTCCGATGAAAACTCATAAGAACTCGTTTACCTGTAATGCAAGGTCCGATGAAAACTCAGCAAAATGCCTGTAAACGGCAGAGGAGTATGAGGCTTTATTCTTGCAACTTGTACTAACTTAAACGATGAAAATAAGTTTCTACAGTTTTACGGCTTAATTAACCCATCTGTTTCTAACCGATGAAATTAAAAACAGACTTAGTAAAGCATTTTAATAAATTCATGAGGTTTATTAAAAAGCGAGAAAACCTTTAAGCGTAACAAACTTCATTAAAATTAAAACCAGTAAAACATATTGCATAATTAATACAGATACATAATAATTATTCGCAGAGTATTCGTAACTAGCCTAACATATTAAATAGAGATCTGCTATTTAAATACGTGAGACTAGAGGTGAGACTAATGAAATGAAAAGAAAACAAATGAAGAAGCGGGAGATTAGAAATGGAATGAACGAGTGAGTGAAGGTGTAGTGGTTCGAGATGGATTGATGGTGTGAATTGGAACTCCAGGGGAACCACGGAAGGAACCTCTGGAAGGACACTGGAGAAGGTAAATGGAGCGTGGTATTTATAGAGGAAAGGAAAAGGCAGCAGATAAGGAACACCGCGTGAGGATTTGATTGAGGCGGCAGAAAGAGCTGGATAGGATTTGCAGCTTGATTGCTCACTGATTGCTCATTTATTGCAGGGGACAGAACGCGTGAAGAGTAGATGGATAAGTTGCAGACAGGTCGACGGGCGAAGTCGACGAGCGAAGTCGACGAGCGAAGAAGATAACCCGTCGCGTTTATTTTCAGACACGCGTCCGCTTTATTTTATGTGGTTTCGTAGGCGGTTGCATGTAGTCACGTCCGCATGTTTAACAGGCGGTTGCAAGGGCGGTCTCCCCTTTCCTCTCTTGTCCGCCTATTACAAGGCGGTTGCCTAGGCGGTTCTTCTCTACCTTGTCCGCCTATAATGGAGCGGTGGCAGAGGCGGTTGCTCCTCTTCTTGTCCGCCTAACCCTAGGCGGTTGCAGGGGCGGACACACCTCTGTTGTGTGCTCCAATCGTGACCTTGTTTAATCCCTATAAATATATGTGTGTATTAGGTATTTTTCCTACATTTTAACACATAAAATACATCAGTTAATATAACAACATAATTATAGGAAAAACCCTAGATAAGTGAGAAACATTACTAAAAATGCCACAAATTATAAGGTGATTAAACCCTAATAAGTCTATATGTTTTGCACTTATCAGTCCCAAAACAAAATAAGCTAACAATCCTCGGGGGTAAATCAGGGGGTGGTCCGGGACTTAGTACAAGACCTAAGTCCCGGACCAAGGTAGTACAAGAACTCTCGGCCCTTTTTCATGCATGGTCCGGGTCATCTTCCAATACCTAGGTCCTGGACCGCTGTAACAGATTCCCAAATTTGACATTTTCAAGTCTTGTTTCACCTATTCTTTTCATCCATTGATTACCCAAGCTTCCCATGTGATCTTAGGTATATTCTAATGCTAAAATAACACCTCAAACTTGTCTAATTCCATATCCAACATGTTACTCAATTTCTTACAAAATTTACCAACACTTATAACATTTCTTACTAGGTTTCTAAATGGTGTTTCCCACCTATGACAACAACTATCCTAAAATGTTTTCTCACCAAGACTTGAAGTATCCCGAACACTCATTTGCATTCTAAATCCTCCAAGACAATGCCTAAACCCTTATTGCATCCTAGTACACTTTAAGACATGTTTTCCTCTCTAGTAAAACACTTGTTCATTTCTAACACTTCCTAGTTCACCAAAACTCATTTAAAACACTTAGAACTTCTTATACATTTTCCAAATTTTGCCATGGGTTCTCCTAGCACATCAACACTCCAAAACACATAGTTTTTACCATTAAACATTCAAGAACACCTAAATCCATCAAGAACTTTCTCACACACAAAACTTCACCAAAATTACACTACACCACAATATAGTGTATAATTTAGTTGCTTGGCACTTAGGCCCTTAAATTGTATAAACCTGAAATACCCCAAACTTAGATATGGTGTTTAAATGATAAACTAAGATATAAGGAAGCTAAATAATGCCTTATAAACATTAAGAAACATTTCTAATCAAAGAAAATATAAGGAAACACCAAAAGAGCAGTTTAAGCAAAAACGTGCTCTAAGCTTGGAGAGACTTGGGAGAGTACCCAAATATTGTTCTAGGACCTTAGTAATATCCTAATGGTCATTTTAAATCAATTACCAAAGAAAACCAAGCTTGAAAACTAGTTAAAACACAAATATGCTTTAAGGAGTCTTAAAGCACGTTTTTGAAAATTGTCTTGTAAATGAGTTTTGAATGGCTAAATGTCCATCATTACTCTTTAATTAACATGTGTACTATATAGTATCACATTTGGAAGTCTATATCAATGGGAAATCATAAAATTCACACAATGTGCCTTGTTTTGTGAATAGTGAATTAATTAAGCTAGTTTATAACATAAGTCTATATAAGTGAGACATTGGTCAACAAAGACTTAATTACCCTCATTATTAAAAGGGGGCCGGTTTCTTATGAGGTGAGTCACCACCTTCATGAGTCATTAAGCAAATAAGGAAGCAAATAAGAGTTATAAAGTAAAAGCACTATTCACCTTTTACATAAATATCACACTTTATTAGTTCTCTCTCCTCACTTCTTCATTCTCCTTTGTTTTCCCACGGTTGAGCTGCTCTCTCCCTTCTCCATTCACGTAAAACTCAACCTCCATGAAAGCTCCATCCTTCTTGGTTACATCTTGCTCATTTTAGCTCCAAATCCAAAATAAAATACATATTCTTCTTAGTTAGCTCAAGCTCCTTCTTCCTATCTTTTCGAAATTGCAAGAGCTTTGATTTGGTGCCAAGTCCAACCACCATTAGAGGAGGAAACTCAAGCTTGGAGACTCCATTGGCATCTCTATTCTCTTAAGGTAAAGAAAGTGCAAGAAAATCTAGGTTTCCACCATTTTCTTCACATGTCCGAAAATTAGTGCTCATGGGACTCCATTTTAATGCCTTTTTCTAGCTTGTTTCTACTCTTCAAAGGAGAGAGGAGGTCCTTCTTGCTTCATATCCAAGTTTGTCTTGAGAAACCAAGGTAAAACAATCACCTTAATACCTTAAAGCATATTTTTAACCTAGGGTTTGTTCCTTGGGGTTAATGTGTTATCTAGTACTCATTGGAGTCATTGGATATTGGTTAGAACATTGGCAAGGAGATACACATTGGTGACCGAGATTGAACAAAGAAAAACCTAAGGAAGAAAGCTTTTTAAGCTTGTAAAAGAACAAGGTAAATTACTTACCTTAAGGTGTTTTATTGTTTAAGGGAATGGGATTTGGATATGTGATGAGTTAGTGTAGAGTTTACATTAGGAAAAGGGTTATATAAAACCTAGGAGAAAAATGAGCATATTTGTGAACTTGTGACTAAAGAGCAAATGAGAGAAGAGATAGTTAAAACAATGTGGAGATGAATTACAAGAAGCACTTTATTTCAATGGGAGCCTTGTTGTGTGTACTCGCAGGTTGAAGGCAAATATATGTGGAAATTCAGTGGTTAATATTATTGTCATTTAAGGGCCTAAGAGCCAAGCATTTTAAGTTTAAGCACTATATGATGATGTGGTGTGGTTTCGGTGTAAATTGTGTGTTAAGGTGTTGTGATAAATTGAATGATGTTGTTTGTTTGATGGAGAAAAACCATGTGTTAGGATGTGCTATGTACTAGAGAACCCATGGCAAAAATTTAAAGGAGAACTTAAGTGTTTAAGATATTCTAAGGGGATTTAATGACTAAGGAAGTACTAGGATGTTCTAGAGGTTGTCTTGATGAAAAAGGGTGAGAATAAGGTGTTCTAATGACTTATAATGACTTAGGTATCACCATGAAGGATTTAGGAAACAAGAGAATGTATTTGAGTATTTAGGACTTAGGCAAATGTTGGTGTACAACTAGGAAGGAAATAATGTGT
The DNA here is from genome assembly GCA_023374045.1 of Limonium bicolor. NCBI lineage: Eukaryota > Viridiplantae > Streptophyta > Magnoliopsida > Caryophyllales > Plumbaginaceae > Limonium > Limonium bicolor. Next base: position 473,392,147 of record CM041777.1, on the reverse strand, counting down.
TGATGGATGGAAGTTTAAACTTGTGAAGGAACTTTAAGTAAATGCATAAAAGAGTTTTAGATGGTGAAAGATGCTTGGGAGATGATGTTATAGTGGTGAGGAAAACATTTGGCATAGTGGTTACATTAGGTATGAACCACCACCTAGAACCTAGAGGAAAACATTACAAGTGATAGCATTATTACAAGGAAAAATGCATAATGACTAAGGTGGATCTTGGTGAATGATTTAATGTGTTTAGAGGAGGGCTTAAGGTGTATTTGAGGTGCCCAAATGAGGTTATAGCATATTAGGATATATGAGGAGAAGTTTGGAGTTGAAAAGAGAATTTAGAAACAAGGTTCTGGAGCCGACCGACCTTAGGACCGGACTTGCAAGGTCGGTCGAGCTCAGTTTACACTACCGGAGAAAGTTTCTGGAATGGACCGACCTTGGGGACCGGACTTGCAAGGTCGGTCGGACCTGTATTTTGTACGGTAATAAGTCTCTGGAATTGACCGAACATAGGACCGGACTTGGCAAGTTCGGTCGAGCTTAAATTTCCCTCGGGGAAACTCTCGGGAATGGACCGACCTTGGGGACCGGACTTGCAAGGTCGGTCGGGGTAGAATTTTCAAACGGTGAAGTGTTTTGGAATGGACCGACCTTAGGTAAGGTCGGTCGAGCCTAAAAAAATAAAAAAAAAGAAATTTTGAATTCTAAGAATGGCAATGGGTAATAAGGTATGCCTTTGGTGGGGTGGTAATGATTAGGACCCTAAGAACTTAAGAAATTAAGTTAAGATTAGGTATAAGCTTTAATGTTTAAAGTTAAGTTTGTAAGCTAAGTGGCAAAGACTTGAGAGGTTATTGAATGGGAATCCTTAGGGACTAAGTGAGTTAAGTAAGGTGCAAATAACTAATGACCTAAAAATGAATGAATGTTTTAGGTTTGTGAATTGGGACCCCGAAGAAGATTAATCAAACAACGATTGACGGTGAACGGTACAATCCTTCTTGTGACCTGCTTGCTAACGAGGTGTCCCTCGGCTTGTGTGCTATCTGTTTAATTGCTATGACTAAAACAAGATAAAGCATGCAACCGGTTATATTGTTCTCGTTGTGTGTTATCTTTACACTAACCCGCGAGACTAGAAATTGCTACTAACCAAGTTTAGTGCTTACTGAGTTAAGAATAAGAGTTAAGTTTGGTGGTTGTTGGTTAATGCCCATTAAGGCTTAGCTAGCACATGATGATTAAGATTTCTACTAACTGGAACTTGAGTGAGGAAACCCGGGACCGATCTCCGGTCATGCATGCTAAGGAAAAAGGGGGACGGTATCTGAATCAGATCCGCCCTCCGCTTAAGGACTTGTCTTCGGACTTGTAGCCTAGGGCCGGTTGCCGGCTCAGCTACGCTGGACCCGTCCAGAGTAGGTGGCATTAAGATGGTGCGGTGGGATCACCTAAATCCCAGGTTCGAATTAAGCTACAACCAATCCCTTCCAGGAAAGGTTTGTATACTGAGATTAAGATTAAGATTAAGGTAAGGTAAGGAACTGAGGTTAAGAAATGAGGACTAAGGAGGGGGTTACTAACCCACTTGATAAGGGAACGCTTGAGTCGTTCATTGTTTGTGAACTATATATGTTCATCTGTGGTTATTGTTATTGCACTTCATATTATGCTTGTGTATGTAATCAATTTCCATGCTATCGACAATTAGTCGTCGTAGCCCCGTTAGCTTGGGGGCCATGAGAGGGTGTACCAGCATTCGTGCTGACCCCCTCGGGGGCTATTTTTACACTTGCAGGTAAGAGACCCATGAGGACGCACTACGAGAGTAGGAGCGGTTAGACTTAGGGTGGGATGTTTATTTTGAGTTCGGGATGCGCCTGTGCACCCGACTGTTTATATTTAAACTGATGTAAGGTTGAGATTATGTTAAGATACCTGTACTCGGTTGGTTGTGGTATTGTGGATGGTGATGTTTGAGTTGGATAAGTATTATGGATAAGTATTGTAAATGTTAAGACCGGTATATTCTAACGATCAGACCGTGGCAAGATCCAGGTGTTATTTATTTCCGCTGCGACGTGTTCGATTAAGTGTTCAGTTTTGCGATAACCACGAATGGCTTTGGATGGGGTGTTACAAAAAGTGGTATCAGAGCGTAGTTACGCTCTGATCAAGAAATACCGGACTTGAGTAACCACCGAGTTAGGATATAAGTTAAGGAATGAGTGTTGGGTTAAGGGTGTGAGAAGTTAGAGTGAGTAGAGTCAGATGACCACTAATAAGTGTGGATTGTCTTTACCGTCTACGGACGTTATAAATTCACTAACCGAAACAGTGGTGAATACAAATCTAATGTGAGTTATGCTTGTTCAGATGGCAGGACGTCCTAGGGGAAGCCGAGGTTGCGGCCAGGGTGAGGATACTTCAGGAATACCTGGAGGGCAGACGATCGCAGAGATCGTAGCTGCCGCATTAGGGCATGTGGGCTATCAGCCTGGTGCGTGTGCACCACCTTCACCGCCACAACCTAGGGAACCAAACTGGGTGAAGAGTCTAGCAGATCTTCGACCCGCGCACTTTAAGGGGAGACCGATCCCGCCAAGCTTGAGGCGTACATCTCCGAGCTGGAGACCGCCTTCGAGACCCTTGATGTCCCTGCTGGGATCAAGGTGCGCCTAGCCGCTTTCTATCTGAAGGGGGCGGCAGGCGATTGGTGGAAGCTGGTGAGGGCCGAGCATGTGGCCAATCCAGAGTTCGGCTGGGAGCAGTACACTGCCTTGCTACGAGCAAAGTACTACCCCGCCCATGTCCAGACGAAGAAGCGCCTACAGTTGGATGCGCTTAAGCAGACGACAAGATGACAGTGGACGAGTATTACTCAGAGTTCACTGCCTTGCTCCGTCTTCTGCCAGGTCTTGGATATTCTGACCAGATCCTGGTGGACCGCTTCTATGGCGGGCTTAGCCATCGACTCCGCTACGGCATGGGGCCGACGAGTTACACTACCTTGCAGGTAATGAGAATGATTGAGATTTGAGTAAGTAATGAGTAAGATTTAGATTATGAGAAATAAGTGTGACTAATACTATGGAAAAGCAGGAGTGCTATCACGCCGCTGCTAAGGTTGAGATAACCGTCCAGCTGAGGGACGAGGAGAATGCAAAGAGGAAGTGCTGGTAAGAGCTCAAAAAGTCAGGGTAGGAGGGTACAAGAAACAAAAGTACCAGCCTCAGGCCCAGAAAAATCAGAACCCAAAGGGGAGGGAGGAAAGGAGAAGGCTTCGGAAGAGCCATTGAAGTTGACATATGCTATTGCAGCTACACCCCTGCGCTCTAAGGCGCCAAAGGGTAAGGAATTGATATTAAATGAGTTAAGAAACAAATTAGTAACCATTTGAGATATGAGAATTGACAATATGAATCATCAGGATCTGAGACTGAGAAGGGAGCCGGTGGTGGCTACCAGCGACGCTTCATCTGTAGGTGGTGTCACAAGGACCACCCCGGGCTCGATTGTAAAGGGAATAAAGTGGAGTGCAACTTCTGTGGAGTGTATGGACACCGGGCATATGAGTGTTACCGGAACCCTGCTAGCAGAGCCTATAGGCCCGATACCAGGGGCAAGGGCAAGACCGATCAGGGAGCTGGATCTGACGGTCAGAGGAAGGTGCAGCAGCCGGCGGACAAGAACCCACGGGTGACCAAGAAGTCAGGACCCACTTTACACATGGTGGACCGGGACGATGAGCCTGAACCCTCATCGAGGCCAGGTACCGCTATAACAATTTAGTAATAAAAACTACCTGCTTACCGCATTATCATGCATGTTTGGTGAATAAATGAGTTAAGTAAGAATAAGATGAGATTAGAACTTAAGTAAGATATAACCTACTACCACTTTAGGAAGATTCAACATTTGCTACCCAATACCATCTACAACTAACCCGGAGCACACCGACATCGAAACCATAGACTTTCCAACCGAACAATGTCAGGTTATCCGCCCAGGTATGATTTTATTAAGGGGATACCTGACACCCGAAGCACAAATAGCCATCATCAGGAGATGCAATCAACTAGGAATAGGACCGGGAGGTTTTTACACACCGGAGTACCCAGGGGGAGCAAGGATGAGATTAAAAATGATGAGCTTGGGCAAGGATTGGAATCCGTATGCCAAGAAATACCAAACCATGAGAGTGCAAGATGGAGTCTCACCACCGGGAATACCCGAAGAGTTCCATCCAGTTATTACACAAGTCGTGGAAATCGCTCGGCAGTTGGAGGCTGAACCGATTCCAGACATCCAAGCAGACATTTGCATTGTAAACTTCTACGAGAAGGATGGGAAACTGGGACTACACCAGGACAAGGACGAGACAACGGAGTCTCTCGAAAGAGGGATACCCGTAGTGTCTTGGTCCATTGGGGATGATGCAGAATTTTTATACGGCGAGCAGAAGCGTGCGGACCGTGCAGATAAGTTAGTGCTTAAGTCAGGTGATGTGTTAATTATGGGAGGAGAATCAAGGATGTTATACCATGGGATTAAGAGGATCAAGCTGAATACAGCACCGTCAGCAGTAATCAATGCGACGCATATGAGACTAGGAATTTAAACCTAACCTTTAGACAATATTAGCCATGTAATGTTAGAATGGAATGAGGAATGAGATGTAAGATTGAAGCACATGTTGTAAACAGGATGGTCATGAATAAAATAACAGTGTTGTTCATATAAATTGTTACGACTCTTGTTATACCATCAATACTCATGAAGCTTGTGAACACAATTAGGTTATGGACTCGGTACGGAAGGTGCGTTAAGCATACTTACAGAGGCACAGGCCGACGCCAGCGGCACTATCCTCACCGGCACCTTTCCGATTAATGGGATTGAGGCATCAGTTCTCTTCGACTCAGGGGCCTCGCATACCTTTGTCTCGGCATCATTCACGAGCAGGTTGGGGCTAGACGCTGATGAGCTACCCGACTTCACGGTTACGCTCCCGTCTAAGGAGAAGATTCGTTGCACTCGTTACTACCGAGGAGCCATTATCAGAATTAAGGGAGAAGACTTTCCAGTCAGTTTCATTGAGTTCAGTAAGCTAGGATTTGATGTTATCTTCGGGATGAACTGGTTGGAGCGGCACAAGGGACGTATCCTCTGCGCCGAGCATAGATTGCTGCTCAGGAGTCCATCTGGGGTAACAATATCATACCGCCAGAGACCCAGAGAGCCTTCGACTAAGATCATCACCGCCATGGCAATGCATATAGAATTAAGGAGAAAGGAAGAAATATACCTCTGCTATGTACAGGACATAGAGAGAGACCCTGAGTTCGACCTCGACTTACCGGTAGTGTCGGAGTTCCCCGACTTATTTCCACGGGAACTGCCCGGCATGCCACCCACTCGGGAGGTAGAGTTCACCATCGAGCTGCTACCTGGTACCGGACCGATAGCCAAAGCACCATACCGTATGGCTCCGGCGGAAATGACTGAGTTAAAAGAACAACTGAAAGATTTGTTGGATAAGGGATTCATTAGACCAAGTGTGTCACCATGGGGAGCGCCAGTCCTCTTCGTGAAGAAGAAGGATGGTAGTCTCCGCCTCTGCATCGACTACAGAGAGCTGAATGCAGTAACAGTGAAGAATAAGTACCCACTACCCCACACATGATTTAGAGCTGGGAGCTGTAGTCTTCGCTTTGAAGATATGGCGCCACTACTTATATGGGGTTAGTGTCACGATCTACACCGATCACAAGAGTTTGAAATACATATTCACTCAGAAGGAGTTAAATCTTCGACAGAGGAGATGGTTAGAGTTTCTGAAAGACTATGACATTGACCTCCAATACAAAGAGGGGAAGGCCAATGTTGTAGCAGATGCCCTGAGCCGTCGAGCACACTCACTCCATTCGCTAGTTTCTTTCTCCAGCTTGGTTGATGAGGTGTGAGAGGCTCAGAGGACAGATGAGTACATGAGAGAGGTCAGACAGAAGCTGACAGATGGTACCTTTGAGAGTCAGAAATACGACTTCAGACTTCATGATGATGATCTGATCAGACTTAAGGGCCGGTTATGCATACCACGAGGCAACACGGATCTGAAAGACCGTATACTTAGAGAATCACACTGTTCTTCAGTTTCCATCCATCCGGGAGCCTCTAAAATGTATAAAGACATGAAGAGATACTTCTGGTGGTCGGGGATGAAGACAGATGTTACCGAGTTCGTCTTGAGGTGTCTCACATGCCAGAAGGTGAAATTCGAGCACCGACGACCGGGCGGAATGGTACAGCCGATGCCAGTTCCGGAGTGGAAATTCCATGATATCTCCATGGACTTCGTAGTTGGGCTTCCACCTGCTAGGGGAGGTCTCAACATGATATGGGTGGTGGTGGATCGCCTTACCAAAGTAGCCCGATTCATACCGATGAAGGATACTTGGAAGGTGACCAAATTAGCTGAGTTATTTGAGAAAGAAATCATGAGACATCACGGCATACCAAAGACCATAGTGTCAGATAGAGATACCAGATTCCTTTCGAGGTACTGGAGAGCTACCAGAGAAGCATGGGGTACAGAACTCAAGCTGAGTATCGCGTTCCATCCTCAGACAGATGGTCAGACTGAGCGTACTATTCAGACACTCGAGGACATGCTGAGAGCATGTGCCTTAGACTTCCAGGGCAGTTGGATTGACAGATTGCATCTGATCGAGTTTTCATACAACAACAGCTATCACGCTTCGATCAAGATGACACCTTTTCAAGCGTTGTACGGTAGACCATGTCGTACACCGCTCTGCTGGGATGAGTCGAGTGAGACGGTCATTATAGGACCAGAGTACTTAGAACAAGTTAAGGCTGAAGTTCAGCAAATCAGGGAGAACATGAAAGCTGCTCAAGATAGGCAGAAGTCGTATGCTGATGTTTGACGACGGGACCTGGAGTTCGCAGTGGGCGACCAGGTATTTCTGCGAGTTTCACCGATGAAGGGTGTATTCAGGTTTGGGCAGAAGGGCAAATTAAGCCCAAAATTTGTTGGTCCTTATGAGATTATGGAGCGGGTGGGCCCGGTTGCTTACAGGTTGAATTTACCTGCTGAGCTGGGTAAAGTGCATGATGTTTTTCATGTTTCACAGCTAAAGAAATACATGCACCACCCCTCCCATGTGTTAGAACCTGAGAGGTTGACTTTAGAACCGAATATGAGATCCGTGGAGACTCCTCAGAGAATCTTGGACAGTAAGACTAGGGACACTCGCCACAAGTCAGTGCGACTGGTGAAGGTTCTCTGGTCTAACCAGGATGTCGAAGAGGCCACGTGGGAATTAGAGGATAAGATGAGGGCGAAGTACCCTTCTTTGTTTATTGACTAGATCGTCTGTATAAGGTACGGGGCGTACCTCCTTTTTAAGGGGGGTAGAGCTTCCTCGCTTTGAGTTAGGAAACGATCATGTTTGTCGTTTGTTTGGTTGTTTAAGATGTGAATTTGTGTAAGTTGCTACACTTCGGTGTAAGTTTGAGTTATGTATAATACTTATGTATTGTATTTGAGATTGACCTTTGAGTCTTGAGATGTGTGAATGTGAATATAAGATGTGGTGTTAAGATTAAGGAAATTGAGTACCGTGAATGATTAAGCACATATGTGAACTTTGAGGACAAAGTTCTTTTAAGGGGGGTAGATTGAAATACCCCAAACTTAGATATGGTGTTTAAATGATAAACTAAGATATAATGAGGCTAAATAATGCCTTAGAAACATTAAGAAACATTTCTAATCAAAGAAAATATAAGGAAACACCAAAAGAGCAGTTTAAGCAAAAACGTGCTCTAAGCTTGGAGAGACTTGGGAGAGTACCCAAATATTGTTCTAGGACCTTAGTAATATCCTAATGGTCATTTTAAATCAATTACCAAAGAAAACCAAGCTTGAAAACTAGTTAAAACACAAAATGTGCTTTAAGGAGTCTTAAAGCACGTTTTTGAAAAATTGTCTTGTAAATGAGTTTTGAATGGCTAAATGTCCATCATTACTCTTTAATTAACATGTGTACTATATAGTATCACATTTGGAAGTCTATATCAATGGGAAATCAAAAATTTCACAACAATGTGCCTTGTTTTGTGAATAGTGAATTAATTAAGCTAGTTTATAACATAAGTCTATATAAGTGAGACATTTGGTCAACAAAGACTTAATTACCCTCATTATTAAAAGGGGGTCGGTTTCTTATGAGGTGAGTCACCACCTTCATGAGTCATTAAGCAAATAAGGAAGCAAATAAGAGTTATAAAGTAAAAGCACTATTCACCTTTTACATAAATATCACACTTTATTAGTTCTCTCTCCTCACTTCTTCATTCTCCTTTGTTTTCCCACGGTTTGAGCTGCTCTCTCCCTTCTCCATTCACGTAAAACTCAACCTCCATGAAAGCTCCATCCTTCCTTGGTTACATCTTGCTCATTTTAGCTCCAAATCCAAAACAAAATACATATTCTTCTTAGTTAGCTCAAGCTCCTTCTTCCTATCTTTTCGAAATTGCAAGAGCTTTGATTTGGTGCCAAGTCAAACCACCATTAGAGGAGGAAACTCAAGCTTGGAGACTCCATTGGCATCTCCATTCTCTTAAGGTAAAGAAAGTGCAAGAAAATCTAGGTTTCCACCATTTTCTTCACATGTCCGAAAATTAGTGCTCATGGGACTCCATTTTAATGCCTTGTTCTAGCTTGTTTCTACTCTTCAAAGGAGAGAGGAGGTCCTTCTTGCTTCATATCCAAGTTTGTCTTGAGAAACCAAGGTAAAACAATCACCTTAATACCTTAAAGCATATTTTTAACCTAGGGTTTGTCCTTAGGGTTAATGTGTTATCTAGTACTCATTGGAGTCATTGGATATTGGTTAGAACATTGGCAAGGAGATACACATTGGTGACCGAGATTGAACAAAGAAAAACCTAAGGAAGAAAGCTTTTTAAGCTTGTAAAAGAACACGGTAAATTACTTACCTTAAGGTGTTTTATTGTTTAAGGGAATGGGATTTTGATATATGATGAGTTTAGTGTAGAGTTTACATTAGGAAAAGGGTTATATAAAACCTAGGAGAAACAATGAGCATATTTGTGAACTTGTGACTAAAGAGCAAATGAGAAGAAGAGATAGTTAAAACAATGTGGAGATGAATTACAAGAAGCACTTTATTTTAATGGGAGCCTTGTTGTGTGTACTCGCAGGTTGAAGGCAAATATATGTGGAAATTCAGTGGTTAATATTATTGTCATTTAAGGGCCTAAGAGCCAAGCATTTTAAGTTTAAGCACTATATGATGATGTGGTGTGGTTTCGGTGTAAATTGTGTGTTAAGGTGTTGTGATGAGAAATTGAATGATGTTGGTTGTTTGATGGAGAAAAACCATGTGTTATGATGTGCTATGTACTAGAGAACCCATGGCAAAAATTTAAAGGAGAACTTAAGTGTTTAAGATATTCTAAGGGGATTTAATGACTAAGGAAGTACTAGGATGTTCTAGAGGTTGTCTTGATGAAAAAGGGTGAGAATAAGGTGTTCTAATGACTTATAATGACTTAGGTATCACCATGAAGGATTAAGGAAACAAGAGCATGTATTTGAGTATTTAGGACTTAGGCAAATGTTGGTGTACAACTAGGAAGGAAATAATGTGTTGATGGATGGAAGTTTAAACTTGTGAAGGAACTTTAAGTAAATGCATAAAAGAGTTTTAGATGGTGAAATATGCTTGGGAGATGATGTTATAGTGGTGAGGAAAACATTTGGCATAGTGGTTACATTAGGTATGAACCACCACCTAGAACCTAGAGGAAAACATTACAAGTGATAGCATTATTACAAGGAAAAATGCATAATGACTAAGGTGGATCTTGGTGAATGATTTAATGTGTTTAGAGGAGGGCTTAAGGTGTATTTGAGGTGCCCAAATGAGGTTATAGCATATTAGGATATATGAGGAGAAGTTTGGAGTTGAAAAGAGAATTTAGAAACAAGGTTTTGGAGCCGACCGACCTTAGGACCGGACTTGCAAGGTCGGTCGAGCTCAGTTTACACTACCGGAGAAAGTTTCTGGAATGGACCGACCTTGGGGACCGGACTTGCAAGGTCGGTCAGACCTGTATTTTGTACGGTAATAAGTCTCTGGAATTGACCGAACATAGGACCGGACTTGGCAAGTTCGGTCGAGCTTAAATTTCCCTCGGGGAAACTCTCGGGAATGGACCGACCTTGGGGACCGGACTTGCAAGGTCGGTCGGGGTAGAATTTTCAAACGGTGAAGTGTTCTGGAATGGACCGACCTTAGGTAAGGTCGGTCGAGCCTAAAAAAATAAAAAAAAAAAGAAATTTTGAATTCTAAGAATGGCAATGGGTAATAAGGTATGCCTTTGGTGGGGTGGTAATGATTAGGACCCTAAGAACTTAAGAAATTAAGTTAAGATTAGGTATAAGTTTTAATGTTTAAAGTTAAGTTGTAAGCTAATTGGCAAAGACTTGAGAGGTTATTGAATGGGAATCCTTAGGGACTAAGTGAGTTAAGTAAGGTGCAATAACTAATGACCTAAAAATGAATGAATGTTTTAGGTTTGTGAATTGGGACCCCGAAGAAGATTAATCAAACAACGATCGACGGTGAACGGTACAATCCTTCTTGTGACCTGCTTGCTAACGAGGTGTCCCTCGGCTTGTGTGCTATCTGTTTAATTGCTATGACTAAAACAAGATAAAGCATGCAACCAGTTATATTGTTCTCGTTGTGTTTGTGTTATCTTTACACTAACCCGCGAGACTAGAGATTGCTACTAACCAAGTTTAGTGCTTACTGAGTTAAGAATAAGAGTTAAGTTTGGTGGTTGTTGGTTAATGCCCGTTAAGGCTTAGCTAGCACATGATGATTAAGATTTCTACTAACTGGAACTTGAGTGAGGAAACCCGGGACCGATCTCCGGTCATGCATGCTAAGGAAAAAGGGGGACGGTATCTGAATCAGATCCGCCCTCCGCTTAAGGACTTGTCTTCGGACTTGTAGCCTAGGGCCGGTTGCCGGCTCAGCTACGCTGGACTCCCGTCCAGAGTAGGTGGCATTAAGATGGTGCGGTGGGATCACCTAAATCCCAGGTTCGAATTAAGCTACAACCAATCCCTTCCAGGAAAGGTTTGTATACTGAGATTAAGATTAAGATTAAGGTAAGGTAAGGAACTGAGGTTAAGAAAATGAGGACTAAGGAGGGGGTTACTAACCCACTTGATAAGGGAACGCTTGAGTCGTTCATTGTTTGTGAACTATATATGTTCATCTGTGGTTATTGTTATTGCACTTCATATTATGCTTGTGTATGTAATCAATTTCCATGCTATCGACAATTAGTCGTCGTAGCCCCGTTAGCTTGGGGGCCATGAGAGGGTGTACCAGCATTCGTGCTGACCCCCTCGGGGGCTATTTTTACACTTGCAGGTAAGAGACCCATGAGGGCGCACTACGAGAGTAGGAGCGGTTAGACTTAGGGTGGGATGTTTATTTTGAGTTCGGGATGCGCCTGTGCACCCGACTGTTTATATTTAAACTGTAAGTTGAGATTATGTTAAGATACCTGTACTCGGTTGGTTGTGGTATTGTGGATGGTGATGTTTGAGTTGGATAAGTATTATGGATAAGTATTGTAAATGTTAAGACCGGTATATTCTAACGATCAGACCGTGGCAAGATCCAGGTGTTATTTATTTCCGCTGCGACGTGTTCGATTAAGTGTTCAGTTTTGCGATAACCACGAATGGCTTTGGATGGGGTGTTACAAAACCTTAAACACTGAATTTCCCGCATAAATAATGCCTTTGACCTACAATTACATACAACAACACATATGCCCTTTAATAGTTTCCTTGAGAGCATTTTACTAGGTCATTCACCATTGGCTCCTTAGGTATTTTATTAAGCAAATCAAGCTCACTTTTCCTAAGGCATTTAAACTACATTGAGATAGTTTGTTTACCTCTTTTCCTCTCAAACTTCTTTCTTGTTTCCTTGAACCGAAAATCAGCAAGGAGTTTGATCACTTGTCAACTTTCTAATCAATATACATATAAGGGGAATGAGCATTAAGTTTCATACTTAAACTCACATATAAACCCTAAATTTACATAAGTGTTCTAAACACTTAAAATAGAAGTTTACCTTAGAATTTGAAAGAGAACTTGAATATGTAACAAGAGAGGTTTCCACCAAGCCCTTGAATGATTGGAATGAAGCTAAAACAAAGCAAAAGAAAACACCATGAAGAAGGTGATTTCGGTCACTTATGAAAACAAAAGGAAATGAAGTTTTTCTTTGAGTTTCCTTACCTTGAAGCAAAGGAGAACAACAAGGTGTGAAAAGATGAGCTCAAGCTCCTTCAATGGTGAATCTCCATGGCACCGAAATGGAGCTTTTGAAGATTTGAAAAGATAGAATTGAAGAGCTTGGCAAGACTAAGAGAATGGTGGTCTTGGTTTTTGATTTGGCAAAGGGAGCTAGGAGATATAAGCTATGGAAGTTGAGAAATGGTGAAGTTGCTGTAGCATAACCGATGGAGAAGGAAGGAGAAGATTGGAGACCGTGGGAAATGAAGAGGGAAAGGAGAGAATGAGAAGGAAACTTGCTTTTGGAGATATTTAAGCTAAAAGTAAATAGTGACTTTTGCTTTATCATTTACTTAACTTATTTATTTGTTTAGGTGTGGTGAGTCACTCATGAAAACCGGCCCCCTTAGTGTTTTAGGCTAAGTCATGGTCTTTGTTGACCAACAAGACAACTTATATTGTAAACTAGCTTATTTTTGTTACTATTCACAAACTAAGGCACATATTTGTGAAATTTTTGATTTCTCATTGATTTAGACTTCCAAATGTGATAATAAGTAGTACACATATTAATTAAAGAGTAATGATGGTCATTTAGCCACTCAAAACTCATTTACAAGACAATTTTTCAAAAATGTGCTTTAAGACTCCTTAAAGCACATTTTGTGTTTTAACTTGTTTTCAAGCTTGGTTTTCTTTGGTAATTGATTTAACATGTCCATTAGCATGTTTATAAGGTATAAGAATGACCTTTAGGTATTATACGAGGTTACACCAAGTCTAGAGCAAGTATTTGCTTAAATTGACTTTAAGGTATTTTCTTGTGTTTTGTTTGGTTTAACTGTCTACCAAAGTTTCCCAAGGACTTAATTAGCCTTGTTAAATCATAACTGAATGTTATTAAGTCTTGGTAGGCTCATTGGGTCCTAACCAAGTTCACTCCAAGCTTAGAGCATGTTTTTGCTCAAATTGTCTTTTAGTGCTTTATTGTTTTTACTATGGTTTAAATTGTTCACTAATGTTTCTAAGGCACTTTTTAGCCTTAACATACCATAGTTTAATTTTTAAACAACATATCAAGGTTTGGGGTATTTCAGGTATTCTCGGCCCTATTTCCAGAAGTAAGAAAAGTATCAAATGACCTTTTAAGCTAAGGTATAAAACCGTAGGAATTCAAGCAAGAAGATGGCTAGGCTTCACCTTGATTAAGATTCCAAAAATGGTGTTTTGGCATGGATTTGGCTACTCCTTGAAGCTCTTGATATACTAACTAAACAAGCATGTAAAAAAGGAGAAAATAAGCCTAGGAAGCTAAGGAATGCAGATGGAAATAGAGTAGAAGAAGAGTTAGGAGCTTAAAGCATATGTTTACCTTAATTAGGTCTTAAGCTTGCTTCCCCCATTTCTTTTTAGTTTCAGCAGAAATTTCTCCTCCCCTTTGAACACCAACTCGTGCTAGATGAGTGGATGGAAGTGGTTGCAAGTTAGCTTAATGGAAAGAGGAAGAAAAGATGAAGAGAATGACATATAACATGTTTTGAATGTTTACCTTATGCCATGGGAGTTCCTCTTTGAAGTTGGAAGCTTCCTAGCTTAAAAATGAAGGAAGGGAGGTTCTGGTTGCTGAACTCACGTTTGGAATGGGGTGAGAGGAAAGAGAAAGAGCAAAATAAGCTTATAAGGTAAGATTATCTTACTTTAGGTAATAGTCACTTATGACTCATCCTTAGATATTTTAGGGCTGGTTAAAGGATAAGGAGGGAGCCTTAACCAGGTGGAAATGGGTGGTCAAAGTCAAGGGCATTGGCTTGACCATTGACTAGATTAAGAAAATAAGTGTTATAAAAGTACTATTCACAAACCAATGCACATATTTCTGATTTTTTTGAAAAAAATTGAATTAAACCTTCTAATGTGGTAAATTATAGCACATTAGTATAACAAGGTGTAATCCAGCCCCTAACACCACTCAAAACCCACTTAGAAAGTCAAATTTTCTCAAAAACGTGCTTTAAGGAGTTTTAAAGCATAATTTGTGTTTGAACATGTTTTTGAGCTTGGTTTTCTTTGAGAATGGTTTTATTGTGTTCCTTACTTAATTATAATACTTAGTAATCCACTTTGGATCCTAATTGAGGTCATACAATCTCTATGGTTTCTTAAAGCACATTTTTGGCTTTACCGATCTAAAGGCATGTTTTTGCCTTGTTGAGATCTTAGATTGTTCCCCAATGGTATTAATATGATTATTAGTCTTCTTATATCATTAATAGATCATTTAATTAAGTTTTAATGTAACACCCCCGAATAAACATCCAATAGTGCGAACAAAGCTCCTAGCCATATTACAAGATAACTATGCAACGGATTCTCAACTTCATTCGGGTGCTACAGATGCCAACCACCCACGTGGTTGACGGATCACATTACTAACACCAAGTTACGGTCTGCATGACTGGAAACAGCCCTCTACCAAAACTCATATACAATATAGGATACAATTTCCAAATACCTAGTACATACAACATAGCTAATACCATACATCCTGAGTTTAGTTCTACAGGGTACAACTCATAAATTAGACCGAACAGCTCATAAGTCTTGCCCAGATGGACTACCCCCATGATATTCCTTCACCTACACTCCGTCACGTTCCAGATGATCACCTGTAAAAATAAAGGACTCAGCAAAACTATGCTGAGTATGAATATGTGTAGCCCGTATGTTATCGGGCTACACGACTACTTGGTCGAATTTTATTAAGTCCAGTTACATGCTATAATAAAGCAGTAAAGCACACCACAACACATCATGATACCATACACACTTTGAGGTAGCATATCAATCTCAACAAGCAACCAAGCACAACATGCAAGTAGCATAGCAACGTCAAACACGCCACCCAGCACAATAAGCTGTTAATGTAGTAACAACAATCAAGTACTTAATAGGACGTGTGCGTAGGTATATTATACCGGCGATCCTCACTATGGAATCATTCAAGAGATTAAGTATTGTTTTCTTGTTCTCATTACACAAGTTTACCTTCCTTTTCTTGCACCGAGTCAAGGGATATGGGTTAGACCCCGAGACTTTTATTATGTAGGTGCTATTCAGCTCTTGTTTCTTAAAGAATCACATTTGTGAATTTTCTTATTTGTTTGGTCTCATTACACATGTTTTCCTTTATTCCCATGGTGTGTATTTTCTTTCTCTTTCCTTGCACCAGGTCTGGGGATATAGATTAGATCCCGTGACCTTATCATGTAGGTGCCAATTGTTCCTTATCTCTTCAAGGATTATTTGTGAATTCTTTTGTTACCGCACGTTGGAGGACATCTCCTCCATAGCTATTTCCTCCATTCCCGGCGTCATACGTCGAGAAAGCGGAGTCGCCTCTAGACTCCAGGATAATGCTTCACCAAATGCCAATCCTCCATCCCCGACGCCAAGGGTCGAGAAAGCGGGGTCATCTCTAGTCCCCAGGATGTGCTCCACAAACCACAATAGACGGTCGAAGGATCTGATTCAGATACCAACTCCCGAGTATTCCATACCACGCGGCCCGAGATGTTGTCTTCCCGAGTTATTCTCATGTTCCACCAGTTGACATTTACTCAATCTGTGTCTTTTCTTTTTGTCAGCTCGACACCATTGTGGGTGTCGATAGTAGTCCTCAATAGAGTATTCACTTATCATAAATAACTTGACACCATTGTGGGCGTCCTTAGAAGTCCTCCATGGTTAGGGAGGAGTTTTCCTTTGTATAAGTAGTTTCCTTATTTGTTTGTATTATTCATTACGTTTCGTCCCGTAGTTTTACATAAACGGGGAGTGACTAAGTTACTATGTGCACGCACGTAAGGTATAACAGGTACAGAGCAACCCATACCACAATTTAAATAAGCAATACGTTCTCATGCTTCACACCCGCACACCGCAAGCAAATAAGCAAGATAAACAAACAATCCGTTTTCATGCTTTAGTCTTGAAGTCATTGGCAAACAAGGCACACAACACACAAGCCGTGTAACACGGCAACATACGAACCACACATATCCATACCTGGATCAGAAGCAAAATTGTCTCACACACTGGGTCCCGGTTGGCGTTCGTAACGGCCCTAAAGTTAATTAAATCAACTTGTCAGTTTATGGTTGCATGCGACGACCGTAGTGACATTTTCCTAGTTTATCCCGTTTTATCGGGTGTTATTCCTTAGGTAAATGTTTGGGTGTTCAACTTATACCAGTTCCTTAGAAACTTTCCAAGTAATAACTTTAGACTTTATCAACTCCTTGGACATTTACATTGTCAGTTCATACGTTAACTAAGTCCTTTCCTCTAGCTAATGCCTTAGAGTATTATGAGCACTAACAAGTAACAAGTTTATCCAAATTGACCATTCTCTCACATTTTCCTCATAATTACACCGTAGCCCCCTTTTATTTTATACCCAATACTTTAATTATTTAAACCCTTATATTATACTCCTGAGTTAATTTATATTATTACTTAAATTTCCAAAACCTTTCTAGGATTATATACTAATCCCTTCAAATATTAAAATCTCCATTTATGCCAAATTTTTGGATAATTACATATACTCCCGTAATAATAATTTTTGTTATTCTTTTTGACTTAATATCAATTTAAATACTTAGAATAATTATCCTTATCATTTTATTTTTGTTAACCTCCATAGGTGGTCAAGGTTGACCACTTAGATTATTCTTTGACCAATTTGATAGTATTTACGAAGATACCCCATGGTTTCCTAGTTTTATATTTGACTCCTTTTATTTTATAAAATCCATATTTTGTACTTATAAAAATTCAAGGACTATTTCTTTCGACCATCGTGATTGTTTATACTTTATATTCCTTTTATCACACCTTGACCTCATTTTTTTATTTGTTATTTATATAGAGATATATATATATTTATATTTATATATGGTATAAAATAAATTCGTTTGAGCCATAAAACAAGTTTATAAGTATGTCTAGATTCTTCTAAGATGTTCCCAAATTGCTAGTATGATAGTTTTGCATCAGAATTCATATATCCTCATAAATCAATCCATAAATTGATTAATGACTATTTAGATCACAAAATAATTATCTTTACATGGCTTAAATATATGGCCTTAAAATAGCACAAAAATACTTTTCATAGTGACATTATAACGTCTCCAAACTTCAACAAAAATCACGATTTATACATAATTATTTTTTTTGTTTTTGTCTTTTAAACATTTCCTATATTCTTGGTGTTAATAATCATAACACTTAATCTAATTTTCATTATATATTTCTTTCCTATCTTATATCCGTCGTTGGTTACGTACTATCAAATCATAATAACGTATATTTACATACATACGTATACCCGTTATTTGTACTCGTATTATAGTTTAGCATTACTCACATATATATATATATACTACACATTAAAACCCTATGTACTCCTGTGTATACATATATTCCTTCTTGGTTGTATATTAGCATTTTGACACATCGTATTTACTTGCACATTGTAACCTCACCTGCACGTATATATATATATATATATATATATATATATATATATATATATATATATATATATATATATATATATATATGCATACATATATATAGCTAACTTCCTTCTCATCCTAACTCATAACCATCCTAGATCAGTTCAACCCACGCTTATACATATATGCCCATTACTAAGTACGCACTAAACTTCATAATGCATGCATGTGTACAGATCTAACATTTATTGCATCATGCAACCTCTGTTTAATTAAAGTTCAGCTTACGTTTTTCTTTTTGTGAAGACTTCTACAACAACGAGTGTTGGCATTCGTTCATGGGTTCCTTCCCACGTGTGTGTTAGCGTCAGTCAGCTTTCTTGCTCAACTATGAAACTGGGATGACTTCGACTGTGGCAACCAGAGACGAGAAGGATGGTTAGTCTTGCCAAGTTCATGGACTACAATAGCAAGGAGGGAGAGTAGTATATTATTACCGGCTTTGTTGAGTTTATTCCCCTCCTGCGGTGATGCTTGGAACCAAGGAGAGATTGGTGCTGTCGTTCCAACTAAAACATGGAAGAAGACTAGCTGGTAAATGCCAAGAGACGGGAAAGAGAGTAAACAGATTAAGAAGTTGGAAGTGCTACCGGTTATGTTGTTGTTGTTTGTTCTGTCAAGTTGTGCTTGGTGTAACCGGGAATTTAAGGAGAGAATTTGTTCACCGGCATTCCGAGATTCAACCAGCGGGCTTGCATGCAAGATTTATGCGAGCCAAATGCAGAAAGTTAGCAGGGCTGGAGCAAGTACTCTTGGGTAGAAACAAAACAAGATAAAACAACCGTAGTAAGATGCAACAGGAGTATTTAACTTACGCCAGAAAGGGGATTTTCTTGGAGGTCGTCAACACATCTCCCATGGGTATGCCCAGTACGTCGCATGCATGGTTCCCTCACGTGGGATATACAGAAGATTAGAGGGCTAGAGTAAAACTCTCAGGCAACCAGAACAAGGAACAGAAAGAATACTTGAGTGAGTAGTATACCTCTTTTCGGACACAACAAGGTAGGGGAGCAGAGGTGTTTCAGTATGTTCTTTCATTACCGTTAACTCAAAGGGACCTTTCAATGGTGGGTTTATGGCCTTGACAGCAAGGAGGGTGAGGAGCAAGGTGATGTCTTAATGTCTAGAAGAAAACGAGAGCAATGAGATGAAGCTGCATTCTTGCCGTTTCTTGCGGTTAAGCTTCCTCCTTGTCATTCCTCTCTGTTGCTCCGGTTTCTGGTGCTAGTCCTTGGTCAATACCGATAATGGGTAGCAGTGGTATTTATGCCTATGTTGGTGGTTCTAGTGCTGCGTTGTCCAGCTTGGATGAAGCACTGTTTGGTGAGGGTGGAAGGCTGAAACCGTAGAGAATTATAGAAGGGAAGAACAGCAGGTTAACGGTTGTGTTTCATTCCAGTTATTTCCTCTGTTCGCTGCTACTGGTAAGTGGTAATGTTATCGTTGTCTTTGTCGTTGTGGTGCAGGAACAGAGGGGAGAAGGGAATAGACTGCTGGTTCCAGTTC
The DNA here is from genome assembly GCA_023374045.1 of Limonium bicolor. Classification (NCBI taxonomy): domain Eukaryota; kingdom Viridiplantae; phylum Streptophyta; class Magnoliopsida; order Caryophyllales; family Plumbaginaceae; genus Limonium; species Limonium bicolor. The sequence goes on along the minus strand of CM041777.1, from coordinate 473,372,680 downwards.
GAGGGAGCAGGGGGGAGCAGTTGGGACTTGAAGCGAGAACTACCGCTCTGTTTTTTTTAGTCTCAGTCACTACCTTGCTTCTGCTGTTACAGTTTTGCATGGAAGTACAGAGGGGAGTGAGCATGCGCTGGGAGCAAGGAAGTTAGCGCCCATCTTGGAAGAAAGGAAAGTCACTGTCTGGTTCATGCTTTATTACGTTCGAAAACTGGGCAAGGGTAGGGTGTGTCTGTCCCAGTCATGCGTGGGAGTTGCAGGTAAGGCAAATAAAAATGTGAAAGCTGCTATAAAATGTAGTGTTCTGTCGTTGTTGGAAAATGGTACAGAGGAGGATCTGTTGCTTGTTAACCATCCACCGTATTGCTTGCGGTATTCGAAGGCGTGGAGCAGAGAGGCATGTTTTGCTACAGATGCAGCTGAGTGTGTATGCGCATGATGCAGAAAGAAAGGGGAGTTTGTCATTGTGGAATTTATTTTAACTGATAAGGACTGGTGTCGGGTGCTAGATGCCACAGAAAGGAAGTCAAGGGAGTGGGGTACCTGTGTACTGCTCGAAATATAAGAAACAAACAAGGAGTGTTTGCTTTCCTGTGGGGATCAAAGCAGCTAAGTATGCGCTGTACATGACGATAATGGGAACAGAAGGAGTAATTATTGCAGTACGTTTTATTCCTTTCCCTCTTTTCGGTAGTCACAGTAGTAGGAGAGTTATCAGGTTATTGTTACTTTTGAGTCCAGAAGTCGATTTGTTACTGAATACGAGCTCAGCCTAAACTGTTAAGACATTATGTAGAAATACTAGTGGTATTGGGTTCAAAACCTGGCGAGCGCACATTTGCTCCTTTCTTTTTTTTATAAGTATGTATATGTTGTTCGTTATACATACATATGTGTGACTACGTCATTATGTCACGTTGTAAGTTACGTATATGTAATATACATGCCGTTTTGGATACATATATATATGTATACGACTATACTATTATGTCGCGTTATTAGTCATATACGGGGCTATTTTATTTTGTCACGTTGTTAGTTATATATATATGTGTATATATCTACGACTATTTTATTTTGTTGCGTTTTAGTTATATATACATATGCGACTATATTATCATGTCGTGTTATTAGGTATATATGCAACGTTGTAATATTGTAACGTTGTGCATATGTATTTTCATATACGTATATATATATATACGTGACTGTATCAATATTTCACGTTGTCATGTTCTCGGACATATATATGTCCGTACTTAATTTAATTGTTCATGCATTATCACATGTCCAAATTATGTAACGCGTTATTCTCGGAGAATCTTCACGCGTTTACGATTTTAAGTGTTTAATTGTTTAGGAGTGTTTCATTTAAGGTTAGGGGTATTTTAATTTATGTTAAAGATAACACGTGGTGTTAGTTTATTATGCATGGTGTTTAACTCACATAACATCCCACTTAATCATAAATCATTACCCTTATATATATGGCAATATAGTTTATTACCACATGTTATAATTGACCTTATAGTTTATTAGACTTTAAACTCTCCTTTGGGTTGTGAGTTGGTCAACTTGACCCTCTTTAGTCAATTAGGTTGACTTGGTCAATTTGGGTTGACTCGGTCAATGTATCCAAGTCAAAAAGTTTATTTTGATTTATATAGTTCATTTGCTTGTTCAACTCTTTACAACTTGACATTAGTTATTATATCAAATGTTTGGTAATTAAATCTTCCACTTTGTATCATGCTTCATGCTTCTCTCTCTAATTACTACATCATGTTATATTATACTTTACACCTCACATATTCAAATACGTTTATAAGAATTATAAAATTCATCGTATAATGGTATTCCTTACCGTCACATGTGTAACAACTACTCCTCTTTTATGGTGTTATCCTTCACCTCTCAATATTTAGACTATGTTCTTAATGTCATGTAATGTTATATAAAACATTATACCAAACTCCAAGGTTTATTTAATTCCCCACGTTATTTTACAAACCTTAAACATTCCTCATTAAACTATATATTATACAATCTTATGAATTTAATTCCAAATCTAACCCCCAAAATTCTAGTGAATTCTTAATAAACCCTAGACTGCTTTCTTATGTCATTTCCGCCCCCAACTTTCAGAAATTACATTTTGACCACATTAGTTTTATAAACGATACATTTAACTACTAAACTTTATTTAAGTTTCTAATTTAATTATTTCTCTCATCTAATTTGGTCTACACTTTAACCATACCTTATTTAACTTTTATTTCTCTTATATACCCAGATTTTATAGTATTTACGATTTGGCCACCAATTTTCCTAGAACTTAAAATTTGTCCAAAAATTCCTTAACTTATATTTTATCATTTCTAACCAACTAACCTTATAATTTCGGCTTATACATAGCCTAGCACTCATATTTTATTTTATTTGCATGTTACTACCTCTTTATAGTCTAAAGTTTATTAAATGATTATATAAACTCTATAATTCATTTTAAGGTAGTTCCTTGTACTTAAATTTATCAAACACCCTCTAACCACTTAGATATTTTTCCTTAGTCCTCAAAATGATTTAATTCACCAAATAACCCATGAATTTTTTGGACGTAGCACTAAATTTCATAAACTATGCTTTTATAGTATTATATGTTACAAAACCTTGTAATATACAAGTGGCTATTATATAAAATTTATCATAAGCTTAAAATTTATTAAAATACATATAAAATAACTGTAGTTTTTTTGGGTTTGATAGATTATACACCAATATTTTTCAGAAATTACATTTTAGCCACAAAACCTTATAAACTTGTCATTTTAATACTTAATCCTTAACTTAACTTAACCAAAAATCATAACATAAACATGCACACATATTTAGGTCATTATTGACCATTTCACACAGTATGCACTTGGCCATTTAGTGTTTTTACCCCAAAGTTTCCAAAAATTGCATTTAAGCCCTTTTTACTAAATCCTTTGTTCATTTAAGTCCTTGAACTTATACAAATGTTATAATAAAGTGTTATACCCACTCCTAGCTCATAATATGACATATGTAACATTTTAAATCTGGACATAACCAGCTCACACCCAAAAACAACTTAAAAGTACAAAATGGGCATTAAAGCTCATAAATAAGGCCTAGATATTTGACCAACATAACAACCATAACTTAAAATTTAAATGTACTCATAATGTCACCAAATACCCATTGAATTTCTGCCTAATACACTCATTCCCTCAAAAATTTCAGCTTTTTACATTTTAACCCCTTAAACTTTGAAAAAATGACTTTAGGCTTCTTAAATCATTTCTCCACTTAACCAAATGTTATAACCTGATATTATGTTAATTCCTAGGTCATAATGGACCATTTTAACTGTAATTTTTCGGCCATATTAAGTTCCCCACCTAAAATAACTTAAAACACCAAAAATGTGATTAAGGCAAGAATAATTACCTTAGAAGCTCTAGGTGGTTTTCCTTCACCAAAGTTAAGTTACTATAATGAAAAATAACTAAGAACCATATCTAGTGTATATCCATCAGTAGAAAATAGTTTAAGTGCTCAAAAACTTGATTTATGACTCACCCTTAAATCACCTTTGGAGGGTCATTTTGTTTTCACTCTCAGCCAACCCAAGGAGATAATTGGATCTTTGTTTTGTATGTGAAAATATGAATAAAAGAGTGTAAACAAGTGTAGGACTCGTCCATGTGTGGAACAAAAGAAGGAATGGAAGCTTAGAGCACATTTTTACCTTTATATTGTTGATCTTGGTCTAGCTCTCTTCCTCCACGTTTTTGTACAGGTTTTTAGGATCAAAAGATTCATATTTTTTAGCCTGTCAAGAGGGCAATGATTGGGGGGAGTAATTGCTTTGTTAATGGAGAAATGAAGGAGTTTATGATATTTTCTTACCTTAGCTTGGATGAACTTTGTTCAGCCTTTCACCATTAATTCTCTTTTGATTTTTGGCCCATGCTTGGCTATTTTTGATCAAGAAATGAAGAGGAAATATGGGTGGTGTTCTTGAGCAAGAAAAATGAAGATTTGGGACAAATGAGTAAAAAGAAGCTAGTTCACCATTAATGACTTCCTTGGAGCTTGAGGAGGAAGAAGATGGAGAAGGGGCTGCTTGAAATCAGCTGGGAGGAGAAGAGGGAATGGGCTGACGATTGGGGGAGCATGGGAAAAGAGAGAAAGAATGAGAGACATGGGTATTAGTAAAAGAAAAAGTCTTGGTTTAGGTTGTAGGTGTGTAAGGCTAGTGTTACTTGCACTCTTATTTTATTTAGTTGCTTTATGGTCTCCTCTCCTCTCTCTTGCATCCGGTTACACACCCCCTTTTTTTCTAACATTGCTTCCAACACTAGAGGAAATATGGGGAGCTTTTATAATTTTTGAAACTTGTAATGTTAAGGTGTTACATGTTGTGTCTTTGGACTTATTTGATGTGTTTGGTCGTAACATGTGTTGTTGCCTTGTCTTAAGATATATTCCCTTGTGTTAAGGTGTATTCCTTGTATTTGGAGTGGTTAATATACTTTACTAATCCTTGTGATTAGATAAAGCATGTTATTTAATTTACTCATAACATTTGTGCACTTAATTAATATGGTTTCTCCTTTTAATTGTTCCCTCTTAGTATAATTCAAAACTTTCACATTCCTATATTTTCTCTTTCATATGATAGATGATGAAGAGAGGAGCGTGTAGGAACAAACGGAAGTGAAATCGGAGTTATAACGAAGATTTTAGAGCAAAAACAAAATTTTGATACAAGTTGTTCGCACCGTTCCGGGGGTGGTTCCGGAGTCTGGAACGGTCCGTTCCACGGGCCGAACAGAACCGCCCAGAATGCTCCAATTGTTCCTGACGTCCGACCTGTGGTTCCGGACGTCCGGAACTGACTACCTGGGGGTAAAATATACCCATTCCGAAGGTCGGAACTCTCCGTTTCAGCAATCTCTTCATGGATTTAGTGGTTTTAACACGTAGTACACACCATGACACTTATTTTCAACCAAAAAATTATATATTTTTAGTTATATAAATATGTTTAATCCTTTAAATAGTTCCATAAACCTTAGGGGTATTTCAATACATATTTGTTTATATATGTATGTTTAGAGGTTGTAAAACACCTTAGTGAATTTGGCTCATTAGCATTTCCTTTAATGATTATTTTTAGGTTTAAATCTCTTAATTAGATTAATTCCTCCTTAATTAAGGTGATTAATGGTTGGGGTATTTCACTGACAACTTTCATCTGGCGGTGTAACACCCCTACCATTAGTACAGTGCTTACCGTCCAATCTCCATACATATCAGATACACGCAGCGGAAATATACTTACATACAATGGGTGATACAATGCCGTTAGTCACCCACGTGACTAACAAGGCTACTACCTCTACATACAGCATCGGTCTGATGGACCGGAATCCCGAGTACTACGCATCTAGAATACATACTCCATTCATCAATCAATTACAACAATACTCCATTCAGTACTTACTCCTCTTCAATCCATACAATACAATATACTTAACCGAGTCTACTAGGATCCTCATACAATTATCATATCCCTTCCAAGTTCATACATACACTCTAAGAGACTACTTACTACCCATTCCTCACTACTACATTACTTTCTAAATACAAGGGGTGTGCTAGTTGATACACCTCTACATTCTACTACTACTATCCAATGTAGTCGCCGGTCTCGTGCCTTGACCACATTCGCTTCGGGTACCTGCACACTAAAAAAATGTCCCCCGAAGGGGTCAGCTTTCGCCGAGCATGATAACCGCATACCCCGCGTACTAGTGAGGGTACGCCGACCACTTGGTCGAATACATGCGGTTCATTTTCATACAAGCATACATGCATACATGCTCTTACACACAGTACAATAATACTTACACAACATACATACATACAATTCATTACATACAAGGAATACGATATAACCATTCAATACTCACTTACCTTCTTCCGATTACACATGCTTACTACATACACAAAGTACAGTTCTTGTTAGCTTCGTTGTTCCACCCGGGTTAATCGGGTGGAGGTTACTCTTTTACTCGTTACTTCATACATACGCATACATACTTATACATACTTACGGATCCATACTTACTTACTCTTACTCTTACTCAAGTTAAGTCGTCGGGACCTCCGGCCCTGGGGACTACACCGTCCCACCTCCGGGATTTACTTGACTCACCAATCCGGGATGCTACCCATTTAAGGGATTTGGGCCGCGGACCAGTTTAAGAGTCAGGAATTGCAGCCAACCTCTTGTGACTCCGCATCCTCACGCGTGGCCGAAGCTATATCGGACTTGTACTCATTCCAATTTACTCACTTAAGTTAGGAGTTAGCTAGTTAGGAATTAGCACAAGTCAACATTCGAGCCACAATAGTACAGTACAAGCTCATATACACATCCATACGAAATACAATGCAACATACAAGTACACTACAAAATACAATACACATCATCATCATCCATATGTTTCATAAATTATACAAACTATTGTTCAAGACAAATATCAAGAACAATGTAAATAAGCACAAGTAAGTGCGATATAATCCGGTTCGTGCATTTATCTTATTAGGTGGTCAAATAAGCACACAAATCGGGGTAACCAGATTAGGATACAGGGCATGAAGAAATCATACCGTTCACCGTTGTACTTGTATCCAACTTTCCTCCGGTGTTCACAATCCAAGTCCTATAACATACATGTGATCGAGTGGTTAATTCCCTATGGGTAACCCAACACGTTTCATCCTTTATGTTCCCAATGTACCATTACTAGTTCCTTAGATTTCATACTTAATTCCAAAATCATTTACTTCACATCATTTCCTAAGCTCATTTTCTTAGGTTCTTATGGGTATATTATTTTCTCCTTACCATCAATATTCTCCCTATGGTTTACTGCTTAAGCCCAAAAAAAAAAATTTTTTTTTTTTTTTTGACCGGACCTCCCCTGTGGGGCGGTCCCTAGGGGCGGTCCGAGACAGAAGCCATCCGGCCTGGGATTTCGACTGGACCTCCCCTGTGGGGCGGTCCGTAGGGGCGGTCCGAGACAGAAACCAATTTTTTTTTTTTTTTATCTTCTCTGCACCGGACCTCCCCTATGGGGCGGTCCCTAGGGGCGGTCCGAGACAGAAACGAATCCGTCCAGCAGAATTCGACTGGACCTCCCCACAGGGGCGGTCCATAGGGGCGGTCCACAACAGAACCTGTTTTTAAAAGCGTTTTTCTACTCATTTTGGACTCCAAATTCACCCCAATTTTTTTCCACTCATTCCACAATCTTTTCACATGTTTCCTACAAGTTTAAACACCTTAAAACACTCCTTAATCATGCTCTAAACTCCTTACTCATTTCTACATTTACTTACACAAATTTTCATCACTTCTTCCCAACACTTGCATCAGTTTTCATTCTCCCTTTGCTACAGATTTTGTTTCCTCTTCTATGCTACAGATTTTTCACTCAACTTCTAACCTCCATTACTTCCTCAACTAATGCTACTCCTAGTATCCAAAATACATCAATTCACTTCCTAGTTACATCCCATTAACAAATCATACCCAAATCTGTTACAACATGAGTTTTTCACCTAGTTTCTAACACACTAAGTGTTCTATTCCTAGGTAAATTTTGCCATAGTCTCCCTTGTATTTTTATACACTCACCACCTTGTTTTTCATCCATACCTATATTTTCTCACCTGTTTTCAACAACCAAAATATACAAGCTCTCATATACAATACCAATACTAAAACAACACTTAAAATTCCTGCACACTACTCATCATTCCCAATCCGTTTTCAATGAGTTTTACATATCTTTTAAGGGCTTAAAACATTCATATCCTCTTACACATTACACTACTAGTACATTACCATTCCCAATGCTCGTTTTAATCTTCCAAAAACTGTTACATACACATATATGCCAAGCTACACAAAAGAGCATTCTTACCTTGTTTCTCCTTCTTGTTCTCTTTCTCCTTCTTGTTTCTTCCTTCTCTCTCTCTACCGGTTTTGGTATTCAACAAATCTAATATTATCACCCACACACGAATACGCCATTCAATACTAAAAATTAACCCTAACATTATTAAGTTTTAATATGGGTTTTAGGGTTTGGAAAATTCCTTACCTTCCAAGGGTGTAAGTGTTGTTGGAATGGTTCAAGAACAAGCTTTCCTCTCCTCCAACAAAGCCAAAATCGGCTAGAATACAAGGGGAACCAAACAAGGGTTTAGCTCAAATTCGTTTTGCCCATTAGGCTAGAAAAACAATGGAGTTTTGAGAATATTTTTACCTTAAAAGAACAAGGAGAACAAGGGCCTTCTAATGGTGGTCTTGAAGCAAATGGGGTATACCCATGAAAACGAAAGTGGTGTTTTCGAATTTTGGAAAGATAGGAATGTTGCTCTTGATGAGAGGATTACGATGGTATAATTTTTGTAATTTTTGGAAGAGTTTTGAGGGAGTTACAAAGGAGAGAAGGTGAGCTTTTGTGTGAGTTTTCTTATTCTTCCATGGCTGTTCGGTGGTTTGGAGAAGAAGGAAGAAAAATCAGAGAGAGTGAGGGGTGAGGGCTGCTGTTACGTGAGGGAGAATGAGAATGGGGAGAGAGAGAGTGAGAGTGGGGTAGTATAGGTTTACTTTTTGATTTATAATTGTTTTTTTTGTGAGTAAAAGGAGAAATGAAGAGAGGTGTGAGGGGGACCAAAATCGGAAGCCTACAGAACCCACATGGGTTTTAAAATTCTTTTTGCAATATTGGACACATAAGTTTGTGTTATTTATGTTTCTACCCCACAACTTCCCGTTTTTGACAGTTTTTACTAATCTCTCGTTTTCTTGATTTTATTGGTTCTAAAGCTTCACCAATATTTATTAATGATTATTTAGTTGACCAAAATTGTTACGAGTCTATTTGACCCGCTTAAAGACACTTTTCCCGGTTACCTCGAAAACGGCTTGGTTCGTTAGTGATTTTAATCCTTTTAAGGATCCGTTTTCTTCGGGATTTGTTCCCTAATATTTATTTAGGCTTAATTAAGCCTTTAGAATCCTTACAATACGCTAACCGAGGTTTCATACCTCCTATGGTTATTTAACGCTTATTTAGCGTTTCCCCTTTTTAAGCGTTTCTTTATTTCTTTTGGATTTTTTTCCTTACCAATATTACTTAAGCATTATTAGGCTCTTAAATACCTATTAGGATAATTTAATCGCCATATTTAAGGTCGGGGTATTTCAATCTACCCCCCTTAAGAACTTTGTCCTCAAAGTTGTTCGAGGTTATGGGATTACTGTACTTACTCATTTATACTTGCCTAATACCAAAGCCATACATTCCTCCTCCTTACAATCCCCAGATTCGTTACTCAAGGTTTCTCCTTTCCATACCATACCAATGTACAATACCTACTCCAATCCATATTACTACTTACCATCCGGTTCCTCATTACCACATTTATACGTACATACAGTGCAAAGCTATCCCCAAAGCAATGCAATACACATTACAATCCCGTAGGCACTCAGATCATTTCGACACAGGAATCCTCTATGTCCTGTTGCCCTTGGAATAATATAGGCTACACTACTATCCTCTCCTGTATAACTTCCAACAATTACTTACTCTCCAGTCTAAGAAAATTCTTTTACAACTACTAATTAGAAATCTTTCTAAAGCATACAACTCCAAGTTCCAATTTATATTCATTACTTCTATCCTAAGTGTGATTCTTGTGACCACTTAAGGGGAGCTTCAAGAATCGTTCGACCCTGATGTGATCAGCATCAGTGTTGAGCTATCTTTCCACCCCAATTTGTGTTCGGTTTCCCTCGATCTGATCAGGATCGAGTTCAACTTCCCACGTCAGTTTCAAACAACAGATAATTTAGTTGTTTTCATTTTCTATCTTTTTACTCTTCCTAGTCATGATTACGAATTCATACATCTCCAAGGATGGAATCAGTCCATCGATCATCCTCACTCTACTTCCCAAATGCTTTACTCCGTGGTTCAATACCTAAATGCTCATATCATCAACCTACACTACTTCCATCCATTACTCTCTATTATCTTAAATATTCTAACTAGGGAATACAGTACTTATGAAATTCAGTTGTCCTTGATTTACTTCTAATAACATACTTACGAATACACTACTCATGGCTACACTCCTCTACTACTCTTGATCCATTCGTACTACTTCTTTAAGGGTTACAATACTTGTGGAGCTCCGTCCACTACTCATTACTCTTCTTTACTAATACCCTTACACTGGGTTACAAGATGGGTACATTCATCCTATGGTATTTGCATGTCTAATGCCTAGTTACCATAATTATAATATGAATGAATACTTATGTTTATTTAACATAGTATCAATCATCAATTTGATTCTCATTTGTGCTATGCACATTATGGTTTATGTGTTTTATTCACAAAACTTACATTAAGCGGTTTTCGCTCTACCCCCCTTAAAAGGGATTACGCCCACGTAATCTACCATATGTTATTATTATTAAACATTGGTTTAATCAATTTGGGTAATCTAAAGCGTTTAGCTTCACTACGGTACACTATACAATATGCTCTGGTCAAAGGGTCTTAACCATACCAATGGTTTAGTCTTTGCACCAAGATTCCTATATGAGTTTATTTAACTCACAATCAATTTGGTTCTAGCCTATTAGGCTTTAAGGCATTAATAGCCAATCTCGCATACTTACTGGGTGTATTACATTCCTTAGCTAGGGCCCACTAGCTTCTGCTGCGCGACCCTGATAACTCGGGTTACTTACCCTTCGTGTTATCCTTAATGTGCTATACATCACCTTTTTATCCGTCATTATAGGAATAAGGTTTACTAAACAATCGCGGTATTCTTTTACCGTGTTTGAACTATAATTAGTTTTAGATTGTAACCAGCTCTCTGGTAGTCTACTGCACATGCTATTCGTGCTTCCACGATTTTTCATTAAGTTCCTCCGACTTATTGTCGGGCGAGGTTAAGTCACTACTTAGTTGTAGTGCTTCCTCTGGTGTCAATAGTTTCTGAATCATACCAGTTCTTCTGGTTCAGTACAAGTGTCTTTACTTGTATGACCTTGCCTTAATATGCGTCGGTCCTAATGACTTTCTTAAGTCTCCTTTCACCTTTTATTCCAGTGGAATTCACATCTTATGATTGTTAGTGTGTTTACACTCTTCGTGCTTCTTTGGCCTTAGGCCACACGGTTTGTTGCCAAGCTTCCTTAGCTGGCTCATGCCATGTTTGTTGGTGAAAAGGAGGATTTACTACGGTTTACATTCTCCATATCCCTAGCCATCCCATTAGATCATTAGCTGCACAAGTGCAATACCAAAACACTCAGTCATACAGAGTGCAGAGGCGTAAACGCTTGACAGTAAGTCACTTATGTGATGGGAAAGAATATTTCTGCCTGTTATTTCGTACTTATACTCCGTGTCATTATCTGTTACTTCCTCATATTGGTCGCTTGTTGCACACCGTATTCTTACTCATTATACAACATTGTTTTTACTGTTTCCGTTACTGTGATAGTTTCTCTTTACTCATTGCCATTGTCATTGGCACCATTCCCTTATGGTATGAATACCCTGGGGTTTCCCATGTTCGTGTGTATGACGGTTGTCGTAGCATACCGCACTACTACTATCTTCCCATAGTGGGGATGTTTTATTTCAGTCTAGGTTTCATGTGTAGGTTGGCTTACCTCACATCATTTTCATTATTGTGATACAATTCACCAAGTATCTTGGTTGACCAAGGATGAGATAACTCATCGGGTCCTAAGCTCTCTTGAGCGTTAATCATTCATGGTGTTCAGTGTGCGTTCACATTAACTGCTTTGTTAATTATTGCCTTTCGGTGCTGAGCATTGGTTTAGGCTCTGGCTGTGTAGTTTTGCTTGTATGTATTTTACCAGGACATCCCGTGAAACTTCAAGGGTTTCCTGGTCCCGTTCTATCATTGGTAAATGAAGTTCTGGTTGAGAGGTTGTTGCCACTCATAGGTCTCATGACAAGGTTTACCATGTGAGTATTTATGTAATGGTTCACCACATGCTTGGGTGCATGAGGAGTATACTTACTCCCTTAAGTCGTAATGGTTTGGAAATCTCATTTCCTGATTCCATCGCCTCTTGGCAATATCTATATGCGTAGGCTTTACTGTTATAATAGATGGAAACCTTTCTAAGGATTCACATCTTCACCACCTTGGTGGTCTTCGGTTAACGAGGGGTACTTTCCCTTGGGTTCTCGTAGTGTCCAAGTGTGGACTAGGCCATTGTTGGCATTATCATGATTCTTATGCCTCTGTGTACAATTGCTACAGAAGGCATGAGGGGTATTTAACTCCGTCAACTGTATACTAGACTGGTGCTCTAGTGACAGTGACACTGAGGTGGCCATTACTACAAGCCACTCAGGATGTTGGGTTGGATTTATGGTCCAGTTGTTGATTTCTTGTCGTATGAGGCAATATCTCTTGTAGGTCTTGTTAACAATTGGTGCCGGTTTTGCAACCGTTTAAGTTTATCTAACGTATCTGGTTTACGACTTCTGAGCCGTATTGCTGCAAGCTATGCTCTTTGCAAGCGGCTTATACATGTTTCCACTCCACGTATACCGTCATAGGTTGGAGGTATTATTGGGCTCCATGGTAAGTCGTGGCATCACGCTTCCGTTCATAGGAGACCCTTTATGCAATCAGGTGTTAATAGGTGCCTCTCAGTATTTTAGGGCATTTCCTGTAAAGTGAAATCCCTTCGGTGTCCTAACCGAGTGTTCGTTTTAGCTCCCGTGCTCATGTCGTTACGGTTGCTCGACTGTTATTAACGCAGACACCCTTCAAGGATCGCTCCTGGGTGTTGGTGGCTGTGCCGTTACATCCGGCTAATGTTTATAACGTGTGTCGTCCTCTATACCGTCTTATGGTATTGTAGCTGAGTCGTCCCCTTTTGGGTTGTAACGTCTCCCGTTCTTGGGTAGACTGTTTACACTTGCTCCTAGTGCTTAGGACTAGGTTTGATATCCCCTTCAATGATGGAGTGTACTTGTGGTAATCTTGGGGTTGCTCTTGGGAGTTCTGTCCCGTTTGTTGAGCATTGTTAGGTTCACATTAGGCATTCGCCTTCATGTGTTTAGGCTGGGCATTCCATCCAGCTGTCAGGTAATTGCTTAGATTATTTGAGACATATCCAATGTCTATACTGTTTAGTCTGTGCCTTTTGCACTTCCTAGTTCTTACTCCTTATCTTCAGATGGGTCTTCTGAGTTCCTTTATGCTGAATTGTCTGAGGTGTCCAGTTGTTCTGGTTTGAACTCACTGATGGTCCGTAGAACGGAGCTGACTACTTCCCGTGTATCGTACACTACATGTGCACATACGTGGGGTACCATGTTGATACGTTGCCACTTACCCAACTATATGTCGGGCCCGCAAGCTCCTTCGGAGTGCGGTTGTCCCACATCCCGTAATTGGGTACACTTGTAGTGTTCGTCACACGCCTAGGTGAAGTATTCTATTGTCAACTCCTCTTGTATCATTCTATGATACTCACCGTAATGTTGTTGGTCTGGTTTTAAAATCCAAGGTTTTTAAAAGAGGTTTGAGGTTTTGAAAAGAAAATTTTGGGTTTTAAAACAGTGGTTCGGTGTTAAAAGAAATCTCTCATGGCATAGTCACGTTTGAGGTCTTGACCAAGTCTAGCCTCTCGCTGACTGGTATGTTCTAAATACAGTGGTCGGGCTGTTAGGCCTTTCCAAGGTTCCATTCCTTCAGTTTTAGGATGTTTGATCCTGTGGTTGTTTCGTTACTGTCACCGTACATTACTATGTACTTGTGACGTGTTAGTGTTCCCTTACATATCTCTGTCTTTACTGCACTTGCCGTGGCAAGTGCGTGGTACTGGTGGTTTTTGGGTAATCTTATACCAATCTTGGTAGGGTTCCCATTTGTGTTTGTTAGTCTTGTTGGCGCTTCCCTCGATCTTATTGATCTATAACTGATATACTCGCTCCTTTAGGTAGCTTCTTGATTGTCTAGACATGGTTGTCGTAGATCTGGGTACTCCTCCACTTCTTGGAGGTTCCCGTTCTACTTGGTTTAGTGTCGCTCTTGTGGCTCGTTCCCGCACATTTGTGGTGGTTACTGAGCCTCCCTTGTTTAGGCACTACGCTTGTAGTCCTATTAGTTTACATCTCCTGGTTGGTCTTGTAGTTGTCTAGCGATATTGGCCAGGTGCAACCTTGATGGCATCGTAGTTTTGGAGTTAACCGCTTCCGACTATGTCCTCAGTCGGCTAGCATACCGTTGGTGGTATTATTCAAGTATTACTGTCCGTAGACTTGTGTCTCGGGTTCCGTTACTGCTCCCTTTTTCATTCCGTTGCACGGTTAGTGCTTTTGTCCTGCTGTTGGTTGACTAGCTAGGTTTCGCGACTGCTAAGCAGGTCGCCCCATGCTGTTGCAAGTTATAGCCTCCTCGTGGTTGGAGTGCTCATTCTACCGCCATTACGTGCGGTGTTGTGGTTCAACCGGGGTCCATCTCCGGGACTTCCAGTTCTTGGAATCTACTGTATGTCAGGTTCTTTCCTCTTGTAGGAATAACTCATTACTGCCAGATCGGGTTTTCCCGAGTATGAGAGGACTTTCCTTCTCTCTGGCGTCCTTTCCCAAGTTATACAGTGGGGTTTGCGGCGGGCGGGACTGGTATTGTAGGCATCCGGTACTCACCGGTAGTTCCTAACTAGCATATCTCTAATGCTAACACTCAGCCCTTAGCCCTAAGTTTCTAATTCCTAACTCGGTATTTCCAGTCATCAGAGCGATACTTCGCTCTGATACCACTTTTTGTAACACCCCTACCATTAGTACAGTGCTTACCGTCCAATCTCCATACATATCAGATACACGCAGCGGAAATATACTTACATACAATGGGTGATACAATGCCGTTAGTCACCCACGTGACTAACAAGGCTACTACCTCTACATAGCATCGGTCTGATGGACCGGAATCCCGAGTACTACGCATCTAGAATACATACTCCATTCATCAATCAATTACAACAATACTCCATTCAGTACTTACTCCTCTTCAATCCATACAATACAATATACTTAACCGAGTCTACTAGGATCCTCATACAATTATCATATCCCTTCCAAGTTCATACATACACTCTAAGAGACTACTTACTACCCATTCCTCACTACTACATTACTTTCTAAATACAAGGGGTGTGCTAGTTGATACACCTCTACATTCTAACTACTATCCAATGTAGTCGCCGGTCTCGTGCCTTGACCACATTCGCTTCGGGTACCTGCACACTAAAAAAATGTCCCCCGAAGGGGTCAGCTTTCGCCGAGCATGATAACCGCATACCCCGCGTACTAGTGAGGGTACGCCGACCACTTGGTCGAATACATGCGGTTCATTTTCATACAAGCATACATGCATACATGCTCTTACACACAGTACAATAATACTTACACAACATACATACATACAATTCATTACATACAAGGAATACGATATAACCATTCAATACTCACTTACCTTCTTCCGATTACACATGCTTACTACATACACAAAGTACAGTTCTTGTTAGCTTCGTTGTTCCACCCGGGTTAATCGGGTGGAGGTTACTCTTTTACTCGTTACTTCATACATACGCATACATACTTATACATACTTACGGATCCATACTTACTTACTCTTACTCTTACTCAAGTTAAGTCGTCGGGACCTCCGGCCCTGGGGACTACACCGTCCCACCTCCGGGATTTACTTGACTCACCAATCCGGGATGCTACCCATTTAAGGGATTTGGGCCGCGGACCAGTTTAAGAGTCAGGAATTGCAGCCAACCTCTTGTGACTCCGCATCCTCACGCGTGGCCGAAGCTATATCGGACTTGTACTCATTCCAATTTACTCACTTAAGTTAGGAGTTAGCTAGTTAGGAATTAGCACAAGTCAACATTCGAGCCACAATAGTACAGTACAAGCTCATATACACATCCATACGAAATACAATGCAACATACAAGTACACTACAAAATACAATACACATCATCATCATCCATATGTTTCATAAATTATACAAACTATTGTTCAAGACAAATATCAAGAACAATGTAAATAAGCACAAGTAAGTGCGATATAATCCGGTTCGTGCATTTATCTTATTAGGTGGTCAAATAAGCACACAAATCGGGGTAACCAGATTAGGATACAGGGCATGAAGAAATCATACCGTTCACCGTTGTACTTGTATCCAACTTTCCTCCGGTGTTCACAATCCAAGTCCTATAACATACATGTGATCGAGTGGTTAATTCCCTATGGGTAACCCAACACGTTTCATCCTTTATGTTTCCCAATGTACCATTACTAGTTCCTTAGATTTCATACTTAATTCCAAAATCATTTACTTCACATCATTTCCTAAGCTCATTTTCTTAGGTTCTTATGGGTATATTATTTTCTCCTTACCATCAATATTCTCCCTATGGTTTACTGCTTAAGCCCAAAAAAAAAAAAATTTTTTTTTTTTTTTTTGACCGGACCTCCCCTGTGGGGCGGTCCCTAGGGGCGGTCCGAGACAGAAGCCATCCGGCCTGGGATTTCGACTGGACCTCCCCTGTGGGGCGGTCCGTAGGGGCGGTCCGAGACAGAAACCAATTTTTTTTTTTTTTATCTTCTCTGCACCGGACCTCCCCTATGGGGCGGTCCCTAGGGGCGGTCCGAGACAGAAACGAATCCGTCCAGCAGAATTCGACTGGACCTCCCCACAGGGGCGGTCCATAGGGGCGGTCCACAACAGAACCTGTTTTTAAAAGCGTTTTTCTACTCATTTTGGACTCCAAATTCACCCCAATTTTTTTCCACTCATTCCACAATCTTTTCACATGTTTCCTACAAGTTTAAACACCTTAAAACACTCCTTAATCATGCTCTAAACTCCTTACTCATTTCTACATTTACTTACACAAATTTTCATCACTTCTTCCCAACACTTGCATCAGTTTTCATTCTCCCTTTGCTATAGATTTTGTTTCCTCTTCTATGCTACAGATTTTTCACTCAACTTCTAACCTCCATTACTTCCTCAACTAATGCTACTCCTAGTATCCAAAATACATCAATTCACTTCCTAGTTACATCCCATTAACAAATCATACCCAAATCTGTTACAACATGAGTTTTCACCTAGTTTCTAACACACTAAGTGTTCTATTCCTAGGTAAATTTTGCCATAGTCTCCCTTGTATTTTTATACACTCACCACCTTGTTTTTCATCCATACCTATATTTTCTCACCTGTTTTCAACAACCAAAATACAAGCTCTCATACAATACCAATACTAAAACAACACTTAAAATTCCTGCACACTACTCATCATTCCCAATCCGTTTTCAATGAGTTTTACATATCTTTTAAGGGCTTAAAACATTCATATCCTCTTACACATTACACTACTAGTACATTACCATTCCCAATGCTCGTTTTAATCTTCCAAAAACTGTTACATACACATATATGCCAAGCTACACAAAAGAGCATTCTTACCTTGTTTCTCCTTCTTGTTCTCTTTCTCCTTCTTGTTTCTTCCTTCTCTCTCTCTACCGGTTTTGGTATTCAACAAATCTAATATTATCACCCACACACGAATACGCCATTCAATACTAAAAATTAACCCTAACATTATTTAAGTTTTTAATATGGGTTTTAGGGTTTGAAAAATTCCTTACCTTCCAAGGGTGTAAGTGCTGTTTGGAATGGTTCAAGAACAAGCTTTCCTCTCCTCCAACAAAGCCAAAATCGGCTAGAATACAAGGGGAACCAAACAAGGGTTTAGCTCAAATTCGTTTTGCCCATTAGGCTAGAAAAACAATGGAGTTTTGAGAATATTTTTACCTTAAAAGAACAAGGAGAACAAGGGCCTTCTAATGGTGGTCTTGAAGCTCCAAATGGGGTATACCCATGAAAACGAAAGTGGGTGTTTTCGAATTTTGGAAAGATAGGAATGTTGCTCTTGATGAGAGGATTACGATGGTATAATTTTTGTAATTTTTGGAAGAGTTTTGAGGGAGTTACAAAGGAGAGAAGGTGAGCTTTTGTGTGAGTTTTCTTATTCTTCCATGGCTGTTCGGTGGTTTGGAGAAGAAGGAAGAAAAATCAGAGAGAGTGAGGGTGTGGGGATGCTGTTACGTGAGGGAGAATGAGAATGGGGAGAGAGAGAGTGAGAGTGGGGTAGTATAGGTTTACTTTTTGATTTATAATTGTTTTTGTCTTTTGTGAGTAAAAGGAGAAATGAAGAGAGGTGTGAGGGGGACCAAAATCGGAAGCCTACAGAACCCCATGGGTTTTAAAATTCTTTTTGCAATATTGGACACATAAGTTTGTGTTATTTATGTTTCTACCCCACAACTTCCCGTTTTTGACAGTTTTTACTAATCTCTCGTTTTCTTGATTTTATTGGTTCTAAAGCTTCACCAATATTTATTAATGATTATTTAGTTGACCAAAATTGTTACGAGTCTATTTGACCCGCTTAAAGACACGTTTTCCCGGTTACCTCGAAAACGTGCTTCAAGGTTCGTTAGTGATTTTAATCCATTTTAAGGATCCGTTTTCTTCGGGATTTGTTCCCTAATATTTATTTAGGCTTAATTAAGCCTTTAGAATCCTTACAATACGCTAACCGAGGTTTCATACCTCCTATGGTTATTTAACGCTTATTTAGCGTTTCCCGCTTTTTAAGCGTTTCTTTATTTCTTTTGGATTTATTTTTCCTTACCAATATTACTTAAGCATTATTAGGCTCTTAAATACCTATTAGGATAATTTAATCGCCATATTTAAGGTCGGGGTATTTCAGGCGGGAACAACGGGGACCATACGCCGCGCTGCTTCCTCATCTGTATCGCTTTCTAGGTCCGGATCGACATTATCTTCTTCAGATTCATTGCTGTCCACATCATTAGCATTGTTTTCAACATCTGTATTAGCCACCCCAAAGTCAAGGGGAACAGAGGGGTGTGAAGTATAGGGGTGTGAAGTAGATGGGCATGAAGTAGACGGGCGTGCAGCTAAGGGGAGTGAAAAGGAGGGGCGTGCCGCAGAGGGGCGTGAAACGAAGGGGTGTGCCACAAAGGGGGCGTGAATGACTTCATCTATTGAATATCTGCGCTTCAAAGTGCTCAACATGATGGCTTCCCTCCCCCTCAATAGCGAAGCTAGCGCTATTCATCTCTTCTATGGACTAGCCATCACCTGATGATGTGGTTGGTGGGAGGGGCAAGTACGACTACGGTATACGCTGGTAGCTTATACTGGCTTATATCTGCACCAGTGGTGAAGGCATCTGCATCAGCAGGTCAGGATTACTTGGCCCTCCTCAGGTGCATGTGTACGACGCCGTCATTGGCTGCTCTTTCGCGCGGTCTTTCTTCCTCTTCGCATACACATGCTTCACCACGTTTTTTAGCTTATCCATCTACCAAGGTCAACGTCCACAGAAATATTAGAGTCAATGTTAACACAATGCAATTTTAAACAAGCTAAGTTCAAAATAAACTTCAAAATTATAGAAAAAACAACTGGAAAATCGGGACAATTATTGTAGTGCACTGGCAATTTTCGGGACAACAACTGTGGTGTAGCATCCGAAATCGAGACACCTAATGTCCCGAATTTGGTAACTTCGGCCAGTTTGTTTGTCCCGATTTTAGTCGGGACAAAAGGGCTGGTGAGCTTGTAATTTTGGGATAGCCAGGATGGAGTGGAAAGGAAATTCAGGACATTTATTGTCCCGAATTCAATGTTGTCGTGAGTTCAAGTTTCCCAAATGTAAAGAAACAGCGGCCGACAACAACAAAATCGGGACAAATAAACGGGTGCGGCTAGGCAATTCGGGATGCCCAATGTCCTGAATTTTTTAATTTCACGCAAATTTTTGTGCCGATTTAATTAGGGAAAACAGATGGTGGTTAAGGGGTTGAAATTGGGATGGAAGGGCTGGTGAACTGGCCAAATTCGGGACGCCCAGTATCTCGATTTTGTTGATGTTGCGCAAATTTTTATCCTGATTTATTTGGGAAACAGACAGTGGTTAAGGAGCTAAAATCGGGACAGAAGGGTGGGTGAACTGAGCAAATTCGGGACACCCAGTGTCCTGATTTTGACTATATCGTGGGGAGGATTGTCCCGATTCCACTCGAGACGGAGGCGTGGGTGAGAGGCTCCATTTCAGGACGATTACAGAGGTGAGCCGGTGAAATTCGGGACGCTTTGTGTCCCAATTTGCTGTCCCTTACCAGCCCAAGTGTCCCGATTTTGCAGACCTCCATTAATGGAGTTTTCAAGTTTTTTCTGAATTTTGTTTTGTATATCTAGCCCAAATGAATGTGTTTTTCAAATAATTAACACCGGGATCAGACTCACAACACCAAGATCTATCACTTCCAAAAAAGTTTTTTTTGAAAAACTCACCAGAAATTTTTTCCAGCGGTGTTCTGGCAGTGGTCCGGTGGCGGTTCGACAGTGGTTGGTCGGAGCAAAGAGAGGATTTTGTCAAGGAGTTTGGAGGAGAGAGGGATAGAGAGAGCGTATATAATAATTGAAGCTGGTTGACATGAACCGTCTATATATAATGTGTTCGTTTTTAGTGTTTTTTTACAGTTAGCCATGTTTTGACTTGTTTTCGTTAGTTACATGTTGTTTTTTAGTAAATGTTTGAAAATGTCTATAAAATAAAGTTATACGTTTAAGCAACGTGTAAACGCGCTCAACGTTTTTTACAACCAGCTTAAATATACTAGCTGTTTTTAGTGTTTTTTTTTACAGTGAGCCACGTTTTCACTCGTTTTAACCAGTTACATGTCGTTTTGTAGTAAATGTTTGAAAACACCTATAATTTAAAGTAATAAAATCAAGTTATACGTTTAAGCAACGTTTAAATGCGTTTAGCATCTTTTATGACCAGTTTTGATAATCTACCTGTTTTATGATAATGAAAAGGTTATTGTGCGAAATTAAAGTTGCAGCGGTACCTTATAACTCATTTCAAATATTAATGTGATTTAAAATAATTTTGTACTGCAATGATCAGTAATTTTGTGCTGCAAATAGCAACCCAATTTATAACCCGGTCTAAATTGTGATATTTACTTTTCCCATTTTCATTTTGGTCAAAATTACAGATAATTCATATGAGTTTTAGATACTAAGTAATTTTTTTCATTTTTATCATATTTTCATAGTATATCATTTTTGTTTTGACGCACTAGTCAACAGGAAAAAGTAGAAAAATATATCCTTGAAAATTTTGCTCTTTTATAGATGCTTTTTTAATTTTATGGTGTAGTTATGGTGGATATATTCATTAAATTATAGATCAAATTCTATAAAATTTCATCAAAATATTTGGACTAATTTTACTTGAACATTATCTAATAATTGAAAGAGTTTATCAAACTAGTTCTACAAATACAAACGAAATTTAAAAAAAACACGTGGACTTTAAGTGATTTGAAGTATCTACACTCACAAGACACAGATTATCATTATCAGAAAGATTAACACAAAATAAGCACAATTTCCCAAAACCCAAGATTATCCTCAAACTCAGTCAAACAAGACTATTCTATTTCCTTCGTATGATATAATGCAAGATTTGTCTTTGATGGTTACATTAAGAGGTAAAAGAGATGTGTGTGGTTTATATGGATATGTAGGTTGACTATAGCTACTTGGTCTTCTATTTAAAGCCCAAGTACATGTAACAAGCTTAAAAGGGCTAGTTTTCTACTCGAAAAGGCTTAACATCTATGCTATTAAATAGTAGCATGTATCGGTTGTTAAAAATGGTATCAAAGCTTACTTGGTTAATGTCGAGATACACTATTTGACACATTGATAAGTGGATAAATGAACATGTATTAGAGGGTTGTTTAATATGATTTATCAATGTTTATCTCGCTCATTTATTCTCCTTAGCTAGTTTCCTTTAGTTTTATGATTTATTGGTGCTCTATCAGTTATTGTTTAAACATTCGGAAAAATTTGCTAGGATCAAATCAGACAAAGAGAGGACCTGGCAGGAACAAACAGAATAAACAATGAAGCTAAACAAAGAAGATAGAGCGAAAAAAATTCTTCAAATAAGGAGATACCCACAGGACCAATCCATATGGGGAGGTCGGGCCAAAAACTCATACTCAGCATCCGACTAACCACTGTGGGTTGGTCGGTCAAAATTTTGGTTTTGGCAGCTGACTGGCCCATTTTTTTGGCCCAGACAACGTGCACGTGCCTATCATCTTCCCGGGCCGATGCACAGTCGTATGGTTCGGTCTCCCGGTTTTTTTTTGCCAATTGTCCTTATTATAAAAGCCAAAAAATTCCCAAAGCTTAAAAAAATTGTTAGCAAATGATAATAAGAGAAAATATAGGGTTTTAAAGAGCTTAGAAGGTCTTAAAGCAAGAAGATGAATGAGAAGACTTCCCCCATTGACGCATGTCTTAGTCAACCTCTCCCATGGCTATTCCTTCCTTTTTTTGTGTTATGCACACCATAGTTCACGTACACTTGTACATAAACATACACTAAGTAATTTTGCGCTCTACCCCCCTTAAAAGGGATTACGCCCACGTAATCAATCACTGAACATTGGTTTAAAATGTTCTGCCGCCGTGAACCACCCACGTGGCTAACAACAAAATGCAGCGGAAGACACAACTCAACATTTACTTAATTCATTGGTGTTACTCGCCGTTAACCACCCACGTGGCTAACAAGGCTAATACTTATACATGGCATCGGTCTGATGGACCAGATTCCCGAGAACCTACACAATACAATCCCGTTCCATTTCCAAAAATCAGTATACATTACATTCCAACTGTACAGAGTATTTACAGATTAATGCCGATAACAACTTCGGTCTTACTACTCCTACAATTATAAGCAATTAAATAACTACCCATGTGCAAACAACCACCCCGTCCTACTCTCAAACGGCTGCCAGCTCCATTGTACCTGAAAGGAAAAGGGTGGCCCCAAAGGGGCTCAGCACCTTTGCTGGTATGTTAATCGTGTAGCCCGCATACTACCGGGCCACGCACAACTAATTGTCATCTAAGCATGCAGTTAATTATATTTAAATCATGCATGTAGAACCATAAGCACATAACACATTAACATACATACAACATCCATAAGCATAGCAATACTCATTGCATAGCAACAGCATACACATAACATAATAGGAACAAATCCCTTGAGGGAAACGAACCAAAAATCAGTTAGCCCAACTTGGTAAGCCTAGAGAATGATTTCAGTCTCATGTTAGGCTTGTTACATAACCTGTTACCGTTCTATTTGTCGAACGTTAACTCTTCCCAAAGATGTGTTGGATGTAGTGATCCAAACACACCTTACCATAATCCCCCTAGCCCCGAACAATAGTCAAGGTAGGTGAGCCAGCTATAGGCTCATGGGTGATTGTAATCCAAGAAGAAAAGACAACCAATAACAGAGGGGGAGTTAAAGCAAATATAAACATCAACTCCCAAACACACCTTACACATAATCCCCCTAACCCGAACAAAAGTCAGGTAGGAAAGCCTTTTATTAGGCTTGTGGGTGATTGTAATCCAAGAAGGAGAGACAATCAATAACATAAAGGGAGTTAAATCAAATATAGATATCAACTCCCAACCATACGTGCACGACCGAGACACCCCGGATTCCTCACCCCCCATAATATATATATTAGTTAGAAGTTCCGTTATGGAACCTTTCACACCACGACACTATTTGGTGTTACAAACCTGGTTAAACACACAAGGGAGGTAAGTCACCATACGACTTACATGACCAGACAACCGTCGATACACAATGATGTACACAGGAGAGGTAAACACACTTACACCTAACAACAACACACACCTAACACACGGATACGGATAGCCGTAGTTAGAACGTTCCCGGAGGTTGGGTCGTTAAATCCGAATACTGATCTCTTATGTGATCCTAGAGTCGATTAGCTATGGTTTAACACGTTCGAGGTTAAACCGTATCGGAACTAGATACGCCACATAACGAATTACTATAAACTCATTTCATGCTATATCTTGCAAGGTGGCAAACACACAGAAAAACAGGTTGGCACACAAGCCGGTGTAATCCGGTAGAATAGAGGTTGCAAGAAAACCATACCTGTCACCTTGAGGATGGCTAGCCTTACATGGCGACCTCTTAGTCTCGGCTGCCATCTCGACAAGTTTTTGTTCCTATAATTGATTCAGTCGGAACGGTCAATTTCTGTATTAACTTTGATTACTTGTCATAACGTACGACGTCCTCTTGTCGTTTCTTACATTCCATTAACCTCACACTTATTACTCACCTTATTTCAAGGTTTCTTATTAAGTAACACTTGTGATCTAAAAGTTTCTAATGTTGCCATTAACATTAGACTTTTAGCTCTTAACTTCACATTAAGATTTCCGATTAATAACCATTAAGTCCTTGTAGTTTAATCTTAATCATGTAAATCACTTACTCCTCATTATCTCTTAATGGTGTACTGCTAATGGCACAAATTTAAATTAATTTTTTTTATGGTCCGACCGACCCAACCCCCTGGGTAGGTTGAAGTCAGAAACACTCGAGAGCCCGACCGACCCACGACCGACCCAGTGCCCTGGGTAGGTCGAAGTCAGAAAACACTCGTTTGGGCTCGTTTCAACTCCGTTTTTCTTCCCGTTTCTTCCCTAACCTCTTCACATGTTTTCTAAACATGTTTAAACACCTTAAACAATCTTAAAACCTACTTAAATCATTGGTTAAACTCATCATCCAATCCTTGTTCAATTTCACCAATTTCAATTTCCATTTTCAACACTTATGCACACTAGTGCATCACCAACCTCTCTTGGTGTTTCACAACCTTCTAACAACATTACCAACTCACTTATTGGCCACACCTAATGCATCATCAATCAACCTCATCTCCTTAACTCAATAATTCTCAACATCACCACCTCTTAGTTCAACCCTTAGTCCTTACTAGATTTAACACCTCATTTACTACCAACTTTTGCACAAGTGTTAACACTTCTCATTACATAACTTTAGTGTGTCTAATTCACCTATTTGATCTCAAAATCCTCCAAGACAATTTCTAGTTCCTCCTAGCACTCAAGAACACCTTAATTCATTTGCCTCCACCAATTTAAATCCTTAACAATCCCTAGTACAATCTAGGTCACAACACTTCATCAAGACACTTAAAACTCTTGGTTTCTCAACCAAATTTTGCCACAGCTTCTCTAGTATACTCTTACACCCAAACACTTAGTTTTTCATCCTTAAACAAGCCAAAGACATTAACATCCTCAATGAAGGTTCTTTACACGCAAACTACACCCAATCACAATATAGTGCATTAACTTAAATTGCTTGGCACTTAGACCCTTAAATAAAAATAATCTTAAACACTGAATTTCCACATACTAAATGCTTTCAACCTTCAAATACACACAACAATCTCATATGCCTTTATAATCCACCTTGTGGTTATTTTACTAACTCATTTTCCTTCGGCTCTTTAGATTTCTTATAAAAAATGCAAGCTCAATTTCCTAAGGTACAAATCTACATTAGGATAGATCATTTACCTTTTCCTCTTCAAGATTTCCTCTCTTCACTTGTCTTTCTTGATTGAAAACTGGCAAGAACTTTTTGTTCACTTGTCAATCTTCTAATCAATGTACAATTAAGGGTAATGAGATTTAAGTGTTACACCTAAACTCATAAATTAACCCTAGTTTACAAGAAGTGTTATAATATACTAGAATTGGTATTTACCTTTGGAATTTGAAGAGAACTTGATTAGGAAGCAAGGTAAGACTCCTTCTAATCCTTTGGAGATTAAAACAAGGCTAATTCAAGGAGCAAAACAAAACCCCATGAGAAGCCATTTTCGGTAATGTTTAAAAATGGAGGAAACTTGATTTTTCTTTGACTTTTCTTACCTTAGAACAAAGGAGAACAACAAGGTGCAAGAAGATAAGTTTTTCCTCCTTTAATGGAGATTCTCCATGGAAACAAACTTGAGTTCTTGAAGTTTTGAAAAGAGGGAAATGAAGGGCTTGGTCTAACTAGCACAAATGTGGTCTTAGATTTTGATTTGGAGCATGGAGTTGGATTTGGCAAGCAAAACAAGGTGGAGAAGTATACTTGTTGTAGCAAGAACGGCTTGGAGCTGGGAGAAGGATGAAGAACACGGTGGGGAATAAGGGAAATGAAGAAAGTGAGGTGAGAGAGATGACTTTGTGAGATATTTCACTTATTAAGCAAATAGTAACTTACTTTAATTTCGCCCCTTCTTTATTTAGTTGGCTGGCTATTGGTGGTGACTCACCAACTCAAAACCGTCCCCCTTCCTATATTAGGATATTTATGGGCTAGTTTGACCATTTAACTAATCAAAGTTGACTAAAGCCTTAATTGAGCACTATTTGGGCATTATTCATAATTAGTGCACAAATTTGTTAAATTTTTAGTTTCTCATTGATTTAGGCTTCCTAGTGTGATACTAAGTAGTACACATATTGATTAAGGTGTAATCATGGGCATTTAGTCACTAAAAACCCATTTCCAAGACAATTTTTCAAAAACGTGCTTTAAGACTTCTTAAAGCACAATTTGTGTTTTAACTTGCTTTTGAGCTTTGCTTTCTTTGGTGATTGGTTTAACATGTCAATTAGCATGTTAATAAGGCCTTGGTAAGCTCTTTATGTCCTAATCAAGGTTATCCCAAGTTTAGAGCATGTTTTTGCTCAAATTGTCTTAATGGTACTTTATTGTGTTTACTATGTTTTAAATTGCTTACTAACATTTCCAATGAAGTTTTTAGCCTTATAATACCATAATTTAACATTTAATTGACATATCTAGGTATGGGGTATTTCAATCTACCCCCCCCTTAAAAGAATTTTGTCCTCAAAGTTCACAGTTTCCCACGTATCTCTTAATTAGAACACGGGGATTACTTGCAAGATAAAACTTTCATAACAAAACATAATTTACATAACAACCTTGGACTCAACGGTCCGGGTAACATAACAACATTTGTACTTACATAACAACCCTTAGACTCTCAGGTCTGGGTAACATAACAACATTTAGACTCATAGGTCTGGATAACATTTATTACACATACCACACAACATGTCTTAGCATGTATAGCAATCAAAAATACCTTTTCTATCTCTTCATGGGCTCGGTCCAAAGACCTTAGGACATCACAATCCTCGAGTCCCATGTCGAGTACATATACACTGTGATCCCGCAAATCCCGGTCGTGATGGACACCATCTGGTCCCCGTTCCTTTGGGAGATCAAAACAATCACTTACTTTTCAACATATACTTCTCATGTCACTGGTCCGAAGACAAAGGCTTATACGTCCTCAGCTCATGAGCAAGTAATACAAAAATACTCTTTACGAGGTTAAGTAGAAGAAAATCTTTTATTTAAAAGTATCGATTGAAAATCCTTTTGAAAATACCAATTGAAAATCCTTTTTGAAAACACAATACAACTCCAAGTCCAATTTATGCTCATTGCATCTTTTCTTAGCGTGGTTATTTGTGACCACTTATAGGGAGCTTCAAGAGTCATCCAACCCTAATGTGATCAACATCAGTATTGAACTATCCTTCCACCCTAATTTGTGTTTGGCTTCCCTTGATCGCATGCAAACCAAGTTCCACCTCCCACTTCAATTTCAAACAACAACTAATTCAAACATTTACCATTTTCTATCTTTTAATCCTTCTAGTCATAATCACAAAGCAACACGTCTCAAAGGGTGGAACTCTGTCCATTAACCATTCTTCAATTCACCTTTAACCAAGTTACCTAGGGAATTTAATTCTCACTAGGTTCTATATCGATTTCTTACCATTTCACACATCACAATACTACATATATATATATTAAAATCACAATACACCATACTATATTTGGTATTATATGAACATATACTGTCGGGGTTTTAGTTCCCCTGGAGTTTCTTTACTCTCTTACACTTGTACTCTCACATAAAGGTTACAAAGTAGGTACACTTATCACAATGGTATTTGCATCTTCTGTGCGCAATTACCACAATTAAACAATGAATGAATGCATATGTTCATGTAACATACGCACCAATCATCAAAACAAATTATTTTGTGCTATGCACACCATAGTTCACGTACACTTGTACATAAACATACACTAAGTGATTTTGCGCTCTACCCCCCTTAAAAGGGATTACGCCCACGTAATCAATCACTGAACATTGGTTTAAAATGTTCTGCCGCCGTGAACCACCCACGTGGCTAACAACAAAATGCAGCGGAAGACATAACTCAACATTTACTTAATTCATTGGTGTTACATGCCGTTAACCACCCAACGTGGCTAACAAGGCTAATACTTATACATGGCATCGGTCTGATGGACCAGATTCCCGAGCACCTACACAATACAATCCCGTTCCATTTCCAAAAATAATTATACATTACATTCCAATTGTACCGAGTATTTACAAACTAATGCCGATAACAGTTTCGGTCTTACTACTCCTACAGTTATAAACAATTAATTAACTACCCATGTGCAAACAACCACCCCGCCCTACTCATGAATGGCTGTCAGCTCCATTGTACCTGAAAGGAAAAGGGTGGCCCCAAAGGGGCTCAACACCTTTGCTGGTATGGTAATCGTGCAGCCCGCATACTACCGGGCCACGCACAACTAATTGTCGTCTAAGCATGCAATTGATTATATTTAAATCATGCATGTAGAAACATAAGCACATAACACGTTAACATACATACAACATCCATAAGCATAACAATACTCATTGCATAGCAACAACATACACATAACATAATAGGAATGAATCCCTTGAGGGAAACGAACCAAACATCAGTCAGCCCAACTTGGTAATCCTAGAGAACGATTTCAGTCTCATGTTAGGCTTGTTACATAACCTGTTACCGTTCTGTTTGTCGAATGTTAACTCTTCCCAAAGATGTGTTGAATGTAGTGATCCAAACACACCTTACCATAATCCCCCTAGCCCCGAACAATAGTCAAGGTAGGTGATAATCCGTAGACTTATCATATTTTATGTATTAGATTTAGAAATATATTAGTGTAAATAAGGTTAAGTAGTTAGTATTTATGTTATATTTTATATAAAGTCTATTATTTGTTCAGATTTATGTTTTTACATGTTTTTCATACAAGGAAATAATTTTTGACCAAGATGCCAGACATAAGGCCGGGTAACTCCTGCACGGCACAAGCATAGAGCAGAAAAGAGGCTTTGCCGGACACGATGCCGGGTACATTCCATCCGGCATAAGTGTAGAGTCACCACGGTTGACCAAACAATGGCAGTTATTGACCGTTGGTAATTTGGCTGGTGTCGGGTATGATGCCGGACATCTCTTGTCCGGCATATGCATCGTTTCACGCAGATTTGGCGGTTTCGACCGTTGAGCAGTTGACACATTTTTCACATGTGCTGGCTACTTATGATCTGGCATGACGCCCGACAAAGACAAGATTGAGGCTTATAAATAGACCGAGAGCCTGCATCATTTGACACACTTCAACATACCACAAACACTCCATTCACACCTCTATTTCCGCCCCACTCCATTGTTAGTGTCCTAGGCATTTCTACGGATCCATCCACGAAGAAGAAGAGAAGATCTTTGTCAGGGTTAAGGCTATGACCAATCTCCTTCACCCTTATGTATTTCTTCTTTATTTGAGTGGATGGTGAAGTAGGAATCCTTGCTTGTTCTTGGTTAGGGATGAATTCCTTCCTTGTAACACTATGATTATTTTAATACAATTTCAAACGTTCATTAAAGATTTTGGTTCTTATTGCAAGTGAACTAGTTGATCACTCATTCTCTTTATGCAAATTCTACTTAAGGGAGAAAAGATCAAAAGTAGGATAGGTTAGACAAATCTTAATGGTCTTTTTTCTTTCTTCAATGATTTAGGAGTTAACATAAAAGATTATGAATTAACCCATCTTCCCCCATTACCTTGTTCATTTCGTGGCATGGCATATGCTCGATTTGTTAATAGGCGATGAGTTTCTTGTTATCAGTCTTGAAGCAAGAGAGTAGCTTTTACAATTTGAATGTGTCGGGTGTACTGTCGGGTCTCCTGTGTCCTGCACATTCAATGTCTTTGAATATGCCTTGCATCTGGTGTCCGGCGCCTTCATGTTGGTTGGTTAAGTTCGAGTCTTGAGGTTGCATTGCCTGATCATATTGGTACTTAGGTTGATGTAATCCCAAACCTCGCATTTAGTTAGGATTTTAGTTAATTATTTGTCATTTACATTTCCCCCTCTTATTATAGAATAAGTAATTACCAGGATTAGGACTAGTTTTCTATAAGTCCCTTGGGTTCGATACTCTCGGTCATAATTTGCTCACACTGTACTCCGACCGGGAATTGTTTGCTACCCGTATAGAGTTGTAGGTTTATTTCATGTTTATTATAATTCTTTATTCTTTTGTACATCCTTACCCCTGCAAAAGCTTTGTTAGCAAAATGGCGCCGTTTCCGGATACTTGGAATTAGTCCAAGTCCTAAATTCGGTAAAACGCCCTATTCTTTATTCTTTATTCTTTGATTTAAAATTGTCCATATTTTTGTTCGGTTGAATATGCCGGGTGCAATGCCGGATATCCGGTGCCCGACACATTCAACATTTCTTATTTTCTAATTCTTTTATTCGTTTTTTTTTTCACTAGGTTGAGCGGTGCCGTGTGCAATGCCGGGTCTCCTACGCCCGGCACCTTGGAGGAAGTCCTATGCCGGACAAGACTCATCCGGCACACAATCCGGCATTCAATCTCAACTTTTATTTTACATTTTTGCTTTGAATTATTAGATTTGTTTGTAAATATTCCTTCATTTTGCTCTTTTATTTCATCTCTCTTTTCTCTTTTCCGTTTTGTTTATTCTTCTTTTTCAAGTTCGAACAAGCCGGGTGCAACACCGGGTGAAATCAACTCGGCAATATTGGAGGAAGTCCAATGCCGGGCGCCGCACACCCGGCACCGCGCCCGGCATACCCCATTTTGTTTCTTCTCTTCATTTTGTAAATTTAACTATATAATTATCTCATTATTTATTATATGAAATATTATATTGTAGTTTTTACTCCTCCTAAATCTTTAAAAGGTGAATGCTTCTTCGGTCAACAAGTCTCCCTGAAGATTTAGCAAACCTTGACCCAGAAATCGAGAGAACCCTTCTTCGCTCCATCAGACAACGAAGAAACCTACAAAGAGCATTTCCTACACAAATGGCAGCACCAACCGTCCGCAACATAAACAAGCCTTCCAACCAAGGCCAAAAGCCAGCAATCGACCTCCCTCTCCTTGCACAGAATGAATATGATGAGTGACAAAAACTTAAGCCATATCATCAAATCCGATGCATCAAGGAGTTGGGTATGTTTGACGGGTCAAACCCGGACGATGCCTTGCTCCACATCACCAAATTCCTGCAACACACAAACAGCCTAATCTCCACAAATAACGTCCTTCAATATGCCAGACTTTCCCTCTTTCCCCATAGTCTCACGGGAAATGCCAACAAGTGGTACCATAGTCTGACCCCCAGTACTATTTCCACATGGGAGGACATGGCAACCAAGTTCTATGACAAAATCCTGCCATTAAGTCGCACCCTGGAGATAATCCCCGAGATATACAATTTCAGACAACCTGGCTCGGAGAACATCTGTGAGACTTGGGACAAATTCAAGGGGTTGCTGCGCACGTGTCCACACCACAGCCTCACCAAGGAACAACTCTCTCAGTTGATCTACAAAGGATTGATCAACCAATGCAAGACGATGATCTTATCCTCCCTTGGTGCAGACATACTGAAGAAGCCTGGAGATCAATTCCTTAATGGAATTGAATCTCTTTACGAAGAATCAGAGATTGGGCCACAGGTGGAACCAGGGGCGGTATCGCTGGTTTATATCAAGTGGGCGAGGGAGACGCTAAATTTGAAAAATTAATGCAAAGTCATGAACAGTTGTTGGAGAACAATGCTCAAACGTCCACGAAGGTTAGCGCTCTACAGAAGGTGGTGGAGCAATGTAACACCCCTACCGTTAATCCTATGCTTACCGTCTAATCGTCCTGTTAATCCTATCAGTTCGCAGCGGAAATACTACTATTACTACGGCGGGTGATACAACGCCGCTAACCGCCCATACGGCTAGCTAGGCTTACCTTACTTACAGTCACGGTCTGATGATCATAGTATACCGAGCCACTTAGACATTACTTGCAAATTACAAAAGATAGCATACTTCCTTCCAGGATCACCGAGTATTTAAAGTATATTCAATTACATTCCCTTTCCAATCTACCAAAAATAATGAGTTTCTACCGGCTACTCATCTATACCAATTCACCATCCTTTCTATACCCAAAAAGGTGTACCCCATGGTACACCGGCTATCAAAAAGCTACAGCCGTGTACTACTTAGTACACCATTCATAATTCATTGTTTACAATCAAAAGAAGACAAAAGAAACAAGCTTCATCACTTCACAGCCTTCATCCTTCTCTTGTACCTGCGTGTAGTAAAAACATCGCCCCTAGGGGCTCAGCAAAAGCTGTGCATGAACTCCGCATATACCACGTGCTAGCTAGGGCACGCCGACTATTTGACGTCCACTAAACATGTGATTCGTTAATTTCATACATACATGCTTTACATACAACATACATGCTTATACTGTAACACCCCCAAACACTGGCCTAGGAGTTAGGGGTATTACACGCCGCGTATTATTACATAATAACGCAAGGCTCTAATAAACGAACTTAAACAGATAATCAAGCAAGGCCCAAAACGAATACTTGAATAAAGTATAATCAAAATGATGTCGTAACATCCCAAAGTTATTACAGAACCCACCAAACGAATGTCAGAAGCGGAAGCTAACAAAAGGAGCCCAAAGGCTCAAGTCAAATACAAAACGTCTCAAAGGAATCTAAATAACAAAACAGACTAAACTCCAGAGCTGCAAAGTGACCC
Source organism: Limonium bicolor (assembly GCA_023374045.1). NCBI lineage: Eukaryota > Viridiplantae > Streptophyta > Magnoliopsida > Caryophyllales > Plumbaginaceae > Limonium > Limonium bicolor. The sequence continues at coordinate 473,339,408 of CM041777.1, read as the reverse complement.
TCGCTGATCAATCTGCAATGTTAGATAAAGTAGGGGAATGAGCACACAACTATGCCCAGTAGATGACAAACTTCATCAACCAGCATGCTCAAAACATTTTATAGAATAATGTCAAATCAGAAGGAGTCGCAAGGAGTCCATAAACATGTCAGAAACAGAAACAGAAGTCCACACAATAAAGGACTAAACAGAGCCAGAAGCAGACAGAAGCAGAAAACAGAGTGGGACACTAGCGATCACAGCATACAGACAGAACGAGCAACCAGCTCGTGAACAGAACGAGGAAACCTCACTCGTAAACAGAACAGGTGGGACACCTGTGAACAGAACGGGGAACATCACCCATGAAACAGAAGGATCCTACATAGCGCGCTACGAGACAGCGAGACCAGCCATCCAAAGGTTCAGACATAGAGAAAACTAGGTCCCAAAACAGAAGCTTAAAACATTTAAGCATATGTGCACCAAAGGCACCAGAAAGCACATAGGTAGCTTGGAAAACAGAAGGGGAATCCAACCCCGCAATCGGAAGTCAAAACGGAGCTCAAACGAGCAAGTTAAGGTCGAAACAGAGGCATGTCCGAACTTGTGTTCGGACATCAATGTTCGGACACGAGTCGAGACTCAGAAGTCGAAATCAGACAGATGTCCGAATATGTGTCCGAACTACGAAGTTCGGACACAGGTCGAACATTAAAACAGTAGTAGAGACAGAGGTGTCCGAACATCAACGTTCGGACTGATGTTCGGACGCGTTTCGGAAAAACAAACACGCGTAGGGTCCGAGCTTGTGTCCGGACTTCAATGTTCGGACACAAGTCGAAGCCAAAATCAGAGAACGCAGAAGGCTGTGTCCGAACTTCAAAGCTCGGACGGAAGTTCGGACACAGCGAAAACTTCAGAAATTTAAAGCGCAACAGGGTATGTCCGAACGTCAAAGCTCGGACAGACGTTCGGACACACCAAAATGTGCAGTTTCCAGAAACGAATTCACAGCAAAACAGAGGGTTTAACACAACAAAACAGAAGTAGTGCATTAAAACAACCTTGGGGGTTTGTAATTATTCAAACAACGCAAACGGACTGATTCCCAAACACAACGCAGAGGTAGTTCACACACTAGAAACCAGAATTCGAAACGCCCCAAGGCTGAACACACTAGCCGAATCCATAAGCCACCTACCTCGATTACAGCAGAGACGAAATCCCACAGTCTGAAGCAGCAGAACCCAGCCAACGCAGACCGAAACGCAGATCGAAGCGCAATCCCAAAACACTGAACCAACAACAAATGCAGAGACAAGCCCAACTCAGAAAACAGAAGACTCACAACCCTGGAACTGCCACTGATAAACGCAATTCAAACCCTTACCTGAATCTGACAGCGGAATCACAGACGAAGCCAACAGCAGCAGAATTTGACAGAGAACGTCAGGAGGATTTCTGATTCACTAATCAGATTGCAGGGGAAAACAGTTAGGGCAAGGGTTCTCAGATTGCAGAATTGAAGGAAGATAAACCGTTACCACTTACCTTGACTGATCACGGGAACGCAGAGAAGGAGCAAACTACAACAATCTTCGAATTCCAACAACACAGAAGCGCTTGACAGGTCGAGAGGAGTAGAGAGAAGTTGAGAAGATGAGAGGAGCGTCTCGACAGTTTTCAGAACTGATCGAGAGAAAAGTAGTGGGAGCGTGATTAGAATAGTGATTAGGGAATTATTAATATAACCCAATTTAATTAATAATCCTTTACCAAAAATCACAAAGAAGAAAGACCGCCTCGCCCTTGTCTTTATTCCTAAAGACATACACGTCCTGAATCCAGAATGAGACAACTTACAATAAGTTGTGACGAAATAAATCATAACGAAATCTTGGGTTATAACATCACCTCCCCCTTAAAAGAATTTCGTCCTCGAAATTAAAACATACCTACTGCTCGAAAATGGCGGGAAACTTGGAGCGCACTTCGCTTTCGACCTCCCAGGTCGCCTCCTCCTCTGACTGACCCGACCACTGCACCTTCACCAAGGGCATGGTCTTACTCCTGAGCTTGCGGACATCCCGCGCTAAAATCCTCGAAGGAACTGCCTCGAACGTGAAGTCCTCCCTCAACTGAAGCGGACTGAAGTCAATCACATGAGATGGGTCCGGAATATACTTCCTCAGCATAGACACATGAAAGACACGGTGGACTCCAGCCAACGACGGTGGCAAAGCTAAACGATAGGCAACCGGTCCAATCCTCTCCAGGATCTCAAAAGGACCCACAAAGCGAGGGCTAAGCTTGCCTCTCTTCCCAAACCGAATGACTCCTCGAACTGGAGAAACCTTCAAATACACATGATCGCCCACCTCAAACTCTAGAGGTCGTCTCCTCTGATCAGCGTAGCTCTTCTGACGACTCTGAGCCACAAGCAAGCGCTCTCTGATAGACTGAATCTTGCCCACAGCATCCTGAACCAAGTCTGGACCAATCACGGCTCTCTCCTTCAGGTCATCCCAACAGATGGGTGACCTGCATCTCCTGCCATACAAGGCCTCAAACGGAGCCATCCCGATACAGGTCTGGAAGCTATTATTGTATGCAAACTCTATCAAGGCAACGTGCTGATCCCAGCTACCCCCGAAATCCAACACACATGCTCTGAGCATGTCCTCAAGGACCTGATTCGTCCTCTCGGTCTGACCATCTGACTGAGGATGATACACTGAGCTGGAACTCCATGAAGGCGTACTATCTCGTCCATATACAACTGTGCTAGACGGTGCAAACTGAAGGTCTTCCGGACAGGCAGGAAGTGAGCGCTCTTCGTGAGCCTGTCCACAATAACCCAAACGGCATCGAAACCTCTCGGAGTCTTAGGCAGACCCATGACAAAATCCATACCGACGCTCTCCCACTTCCACTCCGGAATGGGAAGAGGCTGAAGCAAACCAGCTGGTCTCTGATTCTCGGCTTTGACCTGCTGACAGGTCCGACATCTGGATACAAAGTCTGAAATATCCCTCTTCATGTTGCTCCACCAGAATGTCTCACGTAGGTCCCGGTACATCTTCACACCTCCTGGGTGTACCGAGTACGGGGCTCCATGAGCCTCCTGCATAATCTCCCGCCTCAAGGCGTCGTCTGCAGGCACACAAACACGGTCTGAACCTCAGGCAGCCATCCTCTAAACCCGGAACTCAGACTCCTGACCAGCAGCAACACTCTCTCTGATCTTACTCAAACTGACATCGAGCTCCTGACTGGCCTTGATCCGGTCGATCAAGGTAGGCTGAACCTGCAACGCTGCTAACATCCCAGACCTCTCTGGACGGACGACCCAGATACCCATGCGCTGCAACTCTGAGCAGACCTCTGCACACCAGACAAAGCACAAACGGTCCCAGACGGACCCCTCCTACTGAGCGCATCAGCAACCACATTCGCCCTACCTGGATGGTAGAGGATCTCTAAATCATAATCGTGCAGCAACTCCAGCCACCTCCTCTGCCTCAAGTTCAACTCCTTCTGAGTGAACAGATACTTGAGGCTCTTATGGTCCGTATAAACTTTGCACGCTGCCTCATACAAGTAGTGCCTCCAAATCTTCAACGCAAACACCACAGCAGCTAACTCCAGGTCGTGGGTCAGATAGTTCTTCTCATATGGCTTCAACTGGCGAGAGCCATATGCTACTACCTTCCCATGCTGCATCAGCACACACCCAAGTCCCTTATGGGACGCGTCATAGAAAACCTCCAGACCCCCGGTCCCTTCTAGAAGAGTTAAGATCGGCGCAGACGTCAACCTCTTCTTCAACTCCTGGAAGCACAGCTCACAGGCCTCGCTCCACTCAAACTTCACATCCTTCTGTAGCAGACGAGTCAACGGGATCACCAACTTGGAGAAGCCCTCCACAAACTTACGATAGTAGCCCGCTAGTCCAAGGAAGCTACGAATCTCCCCAACATTAGTAGGCCTGGCCCACTCAGTAACAACTCTAATCTTCTCCGGGTCCACGGAGATACCATCCTTAGAGACCACATGTCCCAAGAATACCACCTGATCCAACCAGAACTCGCACTTCTTCAGCTTCGCATACAGCTCCTTCTCCCTCAGAGTCTGGAGAACGGTCCTCAAATGCTCCTCGTGCTCCTCAACTCTTGGAATACACCAAGATGTCATCTATAAACACCACAACGAACTGGTCCAAAAACGGCTTGAACACCCGGTTCATCATGTCCATAAATACAGAAGGCGCATTCGTCAGACCGAATGGCATCACTAGGAATTCGTAGTGTCCATAACGAGTCCTGAAGGCGGACTTAGGCACATCGTCTGCCTTAATCCTCAACTGATGATAACCGGACCTCAGATCGATCTTCGAAAACACCTTAGCTCCTGCTAACTGGTCGAACAAGTCATCAATGCGCGGGAGAGGATACCTATTCTTAATGGTAACCTTGTTGAGCTCCCTGTAGTCAATGCACAAACGCATGCTACCGTCCTTCTTCTTAACAAATAACACTGGCGCTCCCCAAGGCGACACACTAGGGCGAATGAAGCCCTTGTCCAACAACTCCTGCAACTGAACCTTCAACTCCTTAAGCTCAGCAGGCGCCATGCGGTATGGGGCCTTAGAAATCGGCTGAGTCTCAGGTGCGAGCTCGATCGAGAACTCCACCTCTCTGACAGGGGGAAGCCCAGGTACATCATCCTGGAACACGTCGGGGAAGTCTCTGACCACTGGAATCTCCTCCAACTTCGCATCCTTGCGAACCTCAGGGATGTAGCACAGATATCCCTGGCATCCTTTCCTCAGAAAATGAAACGCCTGCATGGCTGAAATCACTGGCGGCGAGCACGGGAGTCCATTCCCTGCTACAACTAGGCGGGGCTGACCCGGCTCCTCAAAGGTCACTCTCGAAGCGGCACAATCAATGGGGCATGGTGCGCAGCAAGCCAATCCATGCCCAGGATCACATCAAAAGTAGTCATCTCCATCGGGATGAGGTTCGCAAACAGAGTCCTATCTCTGACTAACACAGGACTATCTTTACAAACAGAGTTCAAAAGCATAGAAAAGTCTCTAACTAATGGACTATGCACACACAGCTCAACACCCAGAGGCACAATAGGCAAACCGAGCTCACCCACTAACTCAGCAAAAATAAAAGAGTGGGTGGCTCCAGAGTCAAACAAGCAGAAAACAGAACGAGAAGACAGCTGGAGAATACCTGTGACAACTTTGTCAGCCGATCGGTCTCTCTCTCCAGCCATCGCGTACACTCTGGCCTGGCCCTGGGGCTTCTTCTGCTCAGCCCGGTCTCGATCTCTGGACCCAGAAGCAGACTCACCAGCTCTACCTCCAGAGCTACCTCTTCTCCTCTCGGCCTGAGGGCAGTCAGCTATCCTATGCCCCATGGACCCACACTTGAAGCAGGCTCCAGACTTCCTGTAGCAGTCCTGACCTCTGTGAAACTTGCCACAGACCTGGCACTTCGGAGCAGGAGCTGACGAAGACGAACCACCTCTATCTCGCGAACGGTCCCCAGAGCGGTCTCCAGCTCGGTCTCCAGTAGACTGCTTCTTCTGAGAAGCAGACTGATCCCTCATGTCACTCTTGTCGGACCTCTGCTTCCTCTTCTGGTCCTTCCCTCCAGACTGGCGACCTCTCAAGTCAGCCTCTACCAACAGGGCGACATCAGCTACGTCCCTGAAGGTCTTGTGACGCAGAGGTGTCACAGCAGAACGGATATCAGGCCTCAGGCCTCAGGCTCTCAAACTTCCTGGCCTGGCCTTCCTATGCTCGTCAGGCTCAGGTGCAAACTTAGACAGGCTGATGAACTTCCTGACATACTCCTCCACACTCATATCCCGACCCTGGCGTAGTCGGTTATACTCCAAGATACGCTGGTCCTTATACACATCAGGGTAGAACTGCTTATTGAACTCCCCAGTGAACTGCTCCCACGTCCAAGGCTGTGGGAATCTGCCCATCACTGACCTCCACCACTCCTTGGCTTCGGCCTTGAAGAGAAAGGTGGCGAAGTCCACCTTCTGCTCCTCCTCAGAGCCCATCACACGCAGCAAATCCTCGACCTCTGACAGCCAGTGACTGGCCTCCTGGGGGTCTCTCCCCCATCGAACGATGGCGGCTTCAGCTTCATGAATTCCTAAAGCGCTTTCACATTCCGGCCTCCAGCATCCGCCCCAGCTGGGCCTGCTCCGCCAGCTGGTCCAGCCCCCTGCAGCCATGGTCTGCATGAGCTGCGTCATGAACTGCTGAACAGCATCAGCCACATTTCCTAGAGGGTTCGTTGCTCTTCTTGGCGGCATTCTGAAAGTCCAACAGCAAGCAGTTAAACTCAGACACTAGCACTCACGTTTGTGACTGACTGACTAACTTAAAATCCCAGCAGATTAGAACCCAGAGCTCTGATACCACTAAATGTAACACCCCTAAACACTGGCCTAGGAGTTAGGGGTATTACACGCCGCGTATTATTACATAATAACGCAAGGCTCTAATAAACGAACTTAAACAGATAATCAAGCAAGACCCAAAACGAATACTTGAATAAAGTATAATCAAAATGATGTCGTAACATCCCAAAGTTATTACAGAACCCACCAAACGAATGTCAGAAGCGGAAGCTAACAAAAGGAGCCCAAAGGCTCAAGTCAAATACAAAACGTCTCAAAGGAATCTAAATAACAAAACAGACTAAACTCCAGAGCTGCAAAGTGACCCTCACTGATCAATCTGCAATGTTAGATAAAGTAGGGGAATGAGCACACAACTATGCCCAGTAGATGACAAACTTCATCAACCAGCATGCTCAAAACATTTTATAGAATAATGTCAAATCAGAAGGAGTCGCAAGGAGTCCATAAACATGTCAGAAACAGAAACAGAAGTCCACACAATAAAGGACTAAACAGAGCCAGAAGCAGACAGAAGCAGAAAATAGAGTGGGACACTAGCGATCACAGCATACAGACAGAACGAGCAACCAGCTCGTGAACAGAACGAGGAAACCTCACTCGTAAACAGAACAGGTGGGACACCTGTGAACAGAACGGGGAACATCACCCGTGAAACAGAAGGATCCTACATAGCGCGCTATGAGACAGCGAGACCAGCCATCCAAAGGTTCAGACACAGAGAAACTAGGTCCCAAAACAGAAGCTTAAAACATTTAAGCATATGTGCACCAAAGGCACCAGAAAGCACATAGGTAGCTTGGAAAAAGAAGGGGAATCCAACCCCGCAATCGGAAGTCAAAACGGAGCTCAAACGAGCAAGTTAAGGTCGAAACAGAGGCATGTCCGAACTTGTGTCCGGACATCAATGTTCGGACACGAGTCGAGACTCAGAAGTCGAAATCAGACAGATGTCCGAACATGTGTCCGAACTACGAAGTTTGGACATAGGTCAAACATTAAAACAGTAGTAGAGACAGAGGTGTCCGAACATCAACGTTCGGACTGATGTTCGGACGCGTTTCGGAAAAACAAACACGCGTAGGGTCCGAGCTTGTGTCCGGACATCAATGTTCGGACACAAGTCGAAGCCAAAATCAGAGAACGCAGAAGGCTGTGTCCGAACTTCAAAGCTCGGACGGAAGTTCGGACACAGCGAAAACTTCAGAAATTTAAAGCGCAACAGGGTATGTCCGAACGTCAAAGCTCGGACAGACGTTCGGACACACCAAAATGTGCAGTTTCCAGAAACGAATTCACAGCAAAACAGAGGGTTTAACACAACAAAACAGAAGTAGTGCATTAAAACAACCTTGGGGGTTTGTAATTATTCAAACAACGCAAACGGACTGATTCCCAAACACAACGCAGAGGTAGTTCACACACTAGAAACCAGAATTCGAAACGCCCCAAGGCTGAACACACTAGCCGAATCCATAAGCCACCTACCTCGATTACAGCAGAGACGAAATCCCACAGTCTGAAGCAGCAGAACCCAGCCAACGCAGACCGAAACGCAGATCGAAGTGCAATCCCAAAACACTGAACCAACAACAAATGCAGAGACAATCCCAACTTAGAAAACAGAAGACTCACAACCCTGGAACTGCCACTGATAAACGCAATTCAAACCCTTACCTGAATCTGACAGCGGAATCACAGACGAAGCAAACAGCAGAATTTGACAGAGAACGTCAGGAGGATTTCTGATTCACTAATCAGATTGCAGGGGAAAACAGTTAGGGCAAGGGTTCTCAGATTGCAGAATTGAAGGAAGATAAACCGTTACCACTTACCTTGACTGATCACGGGAACGCAGAGAAGGAGCAAACTACAACAATCTTCGAATTCCAACAACACAGAAGCGCTTGACAGGTCGAGAGGAGTAGAGAGAAGTTGAGAAGATGAGAGGAGCGTCTCGACGGTTTTCAGAACTGATCGAGAGAAAAGTAGTGGGAGCGTGATTAGAATAGTGATTAGGGAATTATTAATATAACCCAATTTAATTAATAATCCCTTACCAAAAATCACAAAAAAGAAAGACCACCTCACCCTTGTCTTTATTCCTAAAGACATACACGTCCTGAATCCAGAATGAGACAACTTACAATAAGTTGTGACGAAATAAATCATAACGAAATCTTGGGTTATAACATATACAATACATTATACAATTCAAGATAGCAATACAGTAGCACACACACTTACTTACATTCACCGTGTTAGCCAAATTACGCATCCGGGTTAATCGGAATGCTTATTACTCTTTTACTCATTACATGTTACTTACTCTTACTTCACTTACTTACTTCCATTTACTTTACTTACTCATTCTTACTTACTTACTCATACTCAAGTTAAGTCGGTATGACCTCCGGCCCGGGGACTACACCGTCCCACCACCGGGATTTACTTGACTCACCAATCCGGGATGCTACCCACTTAAGGGATTTGGGCCGCGGACCAGTTTAAAAGTCAGGAATTGGAGCCAACCTCTCGTGACTCCGCATCCTCACGCGTGGCCAAAACTATATCGGACTTCTACTCATTCCAATTTAATTACCAATTTGAGTTAGAATGGTTAGCTTGTTAGGAATAAGTTAGAAGTCCAAAGTCAACACATTCAGTCACAATGCAATACATCATGCATACACACATTCATATTCATCCATACATTTCATGAATTATACAAACTAAGATTTAAGAGAAATATTCACAACATACAACACTACATAATCACAAGTATGCATAGTAACTCCGATTCGTGCATTTATCTTATTTGGTGATCAATTAGCACACAACACACAAATCAGAGTAACCAAGATAGCATACGGGGCATGCGGAATTCATACCATTCACCGTTGTACGTGTTTCCGAACGTTCCTCCGGTGTCACAAATCAAATCCTATGATATACATACAATCGAATGATTAATCTAACTATCATTAACTTAATTCGATTACTCTTACGTTTCCTAACCCATACTTACTAAGTCTTTACCCTCTTTACACTTATATTTCATTTACTTACTTTTCATTACTCATCCATGGTTTACTTACATATATATATATATACATATGTATAGGTGGGTATACTCATGTATATATATATATATATATATATCCTATATAGTTTTTTTTTGTAAGTTATGGGTCGTCCGACCCAGCGTCCGACCCAAGCCCTGGGTCGGACCATTCCAGTAGATTTTCGTCCTCTGAAATTCTTCCCGTCCGACCCAGCACTGCTCTGTCCGACCCATACACCTCTGGGTCGGACCATTCCAGAAAGTTTCAGTTTTGTTGTCCAAGCTGCGTCCGACCCACGTCCGACTCACCCTCTAGGTCGAACGGAGTCAGAAACTTCGACAGCAGAATTTTTTTTGCCTGTCCGACCCACGTCCGTCTCACGGCTCCTGGGTCGGACCATTCCAGAATGATTTACTCTCGTTGCTTAAGCCCCGTCCGACCCACGGTCCGATCCAGACTCTGGGTCGGACGGTAGCAGAACATTGCTACAGACCTTATTTTTCTTTCCCAATTTCACCCATTGTTTCCCCAATCTTCCTACATACATCCTAACATGTTTTAGTACTATTTAAACACCCTAAATCATGCTATTTCATCTCTTAATTCATTACACAAATCCTATACTAACTTATACAAATAATTCTCCTAGTTTCAATTCAACACTTACATAGTTTTCTTCCCTTATTACATGTTGCTACAGATTTTTACTCTAGCACTCCCCATCTTTAGTTCCCTCTTCTAATGTCATTTCTAGCACCTCTAATACATTACCACTACATTAACTATCTCTCCTAATATACCCTCTATCTTTCTCTATCAAAATCTGTTACAACTACATTATCCACCTAGTCCCTAGTTCACTAAGTGTTCTTTTCCTATGTAAATTTTGCCATAACCTCCCCTATAATTCTACACTCTCACCACATTGTTTACACTCTCATTCTCATTTATTTCACCTGTTTTGAACAATCACCAATATACAAGCTCTCATACACAATTATCAAACACAAAACATTCTTAAAATTCCTGCACTGCACTATTTAATTCCCATCTAGTTTGTGACAGTTTTTATATGTCTTTTAAAGCTTCAAACCTCTTGGTTTTGCTTACACATTACACTACCAATACATTACCGTTTCACAATGTAACTTTACTCTTTTAAAATCTGTTACACATATATACATAAGGCTACACAAAAGAGCACAATTACCTTGTTTCCCTTCTAGTTTGGTTTTCCTTCTTCTTGCTTCTTCCTTCTCTCTCTCTTTCTCTACCGGTTATAGTCTCTCAACAAATCTAACATTACAACCCATTCATAAATACACCATTCAATACAAAAACTAACCCTAACCATTATTTAAGTTTTAATGTAGGTTTTAGGGTTTAGAAATTTCATTACCTTGCAAGGGTATAAGTGAAGCTTGGAATGGCTCAAGAACAAAGTTTCAACTCCACCAACAAGGCCAAAATCGGCTAGCATTCAAAGAAGCAAGCAAGGGTTTAGCTTCAAATTTCGTTTTGCCCTTAAGGCTAGAAAAAGATGGAGTTTTGAGAATATTTTTACCTCCAAAGAACAAGGAGAATGAGGTGGTTCTAATGGTGGTCTTGAAGCTCCAAATGCTCCATACCCATGGGGATGAAAGTTGCCCTTTCCGAATTTTGAAAAGATAGGAATGCTCTACTTGGTGAGAGGAAGACAATGGTGTAATTTTTATAATTTTTGGAGCAAGTTTGGGCACTCAACAAGAGGAGAGAAGGGAGTATTTTTGTGGGTTTGTTCAAGCCTCCATGGCTGGTCGGCTGAAGAAGAAAGCAACCAGAGAAAAGAGAGGGAGTGAGTACGGTGGGGATAGGAGGGAAAATAAGAGAGTAGGAGAGAGAGAGGTAAAGTGAGGTGGGTGTATTTGCTTTTTATTTCCTTTGTCCTGTAGTGTATTAGCACACATTAATAAGAGAGTGTGAGAGAGTGTGAGAGAGGGGCTCCAAAATCGGCCCACACTGCACACACATACACACTCTACTTTTTATTTTAAAAGTGGACACATAAGTTTGAGTTATTTATGTTTCTACCCCACAACTTCCCGTTTTTGACAGTTTTTACTAATTTCTCGTTTTATTGATTTTATTGGTTCTAAAGCTTCACTAATATTTATTAATGATTATTTAGTTGACCAAAATTGTTACGAGTCTATTTGACCCGCTTAAAGACACGTTTTCCTGGTTACCTCAAAAAACGTGCTTTAAGGTTCGTTAGTGATTTTAATCCATTTTAAGGATCTGTTTTCTTCGGGATTTGTTCCCTCATGATTATTTATACTTAATTAAGCTTCTATAATATTTATTAGCCTAATTAATCACTATTTTTAATTACGGGGTATTTCAAGCAATTAGCAATGAGTAAACTTCCTCAGCAAATGAATATGTTTAGTGCACGACCACACGCTCAAGGCCCTGACATGACAGACTTTCAGAATGCTGAGGAAGTCAACTATGTGAGCAGCCAAGGGTATAGGCAACCATGACAGCAGGGGAACCAACCCCCTCAGAACTTCCAAAATCAAGCCGGCTACCAGGGAGGTCAGAGGCAATACATGCAGACCCCTTATGGAGGAGTCCCTTCTAACCGATCATCCCACCCAGCGTCTTCGTCAGAGGCCGAAATGGCTGAATTGTGAGACATGATGTCGGCTCTGATGAGCAAGACTCAGGATGCTCACAATGAGATCTCGACCATTCACAAAGAGCATAAAGCGTTGCAGTTACAGTTGCAGCAACTTCTGGCACAACCACAACAACAAGGCCAACTCCCATCTCAAACTCAAGTCAATCCAAGGGAGCATGCGAATTCGGTCACAATCCTGTCAAAGATCTTCGATAATGCCTAGTAGCCCAAAAGGCTAAGTGTAGGACGGTTCCTCCTCACACATTTCTCACCACAGGGGAGTCCCTCTATCTTTATTTTGTCCCTTTAATTGATTTTGGTTTTATTTTAGTTGTCTTCTTTTTATTTAGTTCATATTTAAGTTGTTTTTAGTTTTGTTAAAAAAAAACCTCAATTTTTCTTTTCATTTTGAACACTGGGGACAGTGTTCCTGCCAAGTGTAGGGCAGGGATTCCCCTTAAAAAAATTAAAAATAAGTTTTTTTTATAATAATATACTAAGTTGTGAGTTTTATCAATGTTTTACTAAACTTTTTGCATGTTTTTGATTGCGATGAGATTAGGAATGAATAAATGCTTGTTCTGTCAAGAGGTAAGCTTTCTAATGACCTGTAGATTCTTGTTTTTAACTTCTTGATTTTTTTATCTAACATGAGTATATGATCTTTCTCCTAATTCTTTCCTTTATTTACTTCTGGGTATTATTTTCTTTTCTTTTTCAAACTGTGAAAAGTCTATTGGGTGAAAATCTTAAAAAAGGGTTTTTGTGGCAAAAGAAAGAAAGAAGAAGGAAAAAAACAGAGAAAAAGAAAGAGAAAAAAATCTTCTTCCAAAGGAAAAGCATTATATTCCTTGAGGTTGCATAAAGTGCCTTAGAATAAAAGCAAGAAATGAGAGTTTTTCCTTTTATTTTTCTCCTAAATTCCCTGTCCTTCAATGCAAAAAAATCATGGTTGATTCAGAAACCCTTGTAAAATAGGGTTGAACCATAAAAACCATCGATGAGAGTCTTGGCCACATTTAGAAACTCTTGAAAAATAGAGCTGAATGATGGAAACCGGAAAAAAGGAGAGATAACAAAATCCCTTGTGCAAAATTGCCCAAAAGTTTTTGATCGGTTTTGAAATTCTTTCTTTTTATACCCATTAGTATGTTTCTGATGGAATAAGGAAGATTAAGTGATACTTGTAAATAGAGTCAAATAGTTGGGAATATTTATCTAATTGTCATTCTAGAGGTTATCTATTTTGTGCATAAGTAATTACTCCTTTCTAATCTAGTTTTGCTTGAGGACTAGCAAAAGGTAAGTGTAGGGCCTTGATAAGCCGCGGACTTATCATATTTTATGTATTAGATTTAGGAATATCTTCGTGTCCCTCCGGTTCCACCGTTCGTCTTTTTCTCTTTTCTCTCCGTCTCTTCTTTGTTCCATTTATTTTTTTCCCGGTTTTTCCTACCCGGCTTTCTGACAGATCGCCGGACATAAGGCCGGGTAACTCCTCACGGCACAAGCATAGAGCAGAAAAGAGGCTTTGCCGGACACGATGTCGGGTACATTCCATCCGACATAAGTGAAGAGTCACCACGGTTGACCAAACGATGACAGTTATTAACTGTTGGTAATTTGGCTGGTGCCGGGTATAATGTCGGACATCTCTTGTTCGGCATATGCATCGCTTCACGCAGATTTGACGGTTTCGACCGTTGAGCAGTTGACACGTTTTTCACATGTGCCGGCTACTTATGATCCGGCACGACGCCCGACAAAGACAAGATTGAGGCTTATAAATAGGCCGAGAGCCTGCATCATTTGACACACTTCAACATACCACAAACACGCCATTCATGCCTCTATTTCCGCCCCACTCCATTGTTGGTGTCCAAGGCATTTCTACGGATCCATCCACAAAGAAGAAGAGAAGATCTTTGTCAGGGTTAAGGCAATGACCAATCTCCTTCTCCCTTATGTATTTCTTCTTTATTTGAGTGGATGGTGAAGTAGGAATCCTTGCTTGTTCTTGGTTAGGGATGAATTCCTTCCTTGTAACACTATGATTATTTTAATACAATTTCAAGCGTTCATTAAGATTTTGGTTCTTATTGCAAGTGAACTAGTTGATCACTCATTCTCTTTATGCAAATTCTACTTGAGGGAGAAAAGCCCAAGAGTAGGATAGGTTAGAAAAATCTTAATGGTCTTTTTGCTTTCTTCTATGATTCAGGAGTTAACATAAAAGATTACGAATTAACCCATCTTCCCCCGTTACCTGGTTCATTTCATGGCATGGCATATGCTCGATTTGTTAATAGGCGATGAGTTTCTTGTTATCAGTCTTGAAGCAAGAGAGTGGCTTTACAACTTGAATGTGCCGGGTGTACTGTCGGGTCTCCTATGTCCGGCACATTCAACGTCTTTGAATATGCCTTGCATCTGGTGTCCGGCATGATGTCCGGCGCCTTCATGTTGCTGGGTTAAGTTCGAGTCTTGAGGTTGCATTGCGTGATCATATTGGTACTTAGGTTGATGTAATCCCAAACCTCGCATTTAGTTAGGATTTTAGTTAATTATTTGTCATTTACATTTCCCCCTCTTATTATAGAATAGGTAATTACCGGGATTAGGACTAGTTTTCTAGAAGTCCCTTGGGTTCAATACTCTCGGTCATAATTTGCTCACGCTTTACTCCGACCGGGAATTGTGTTGCTACCCGTATAGAGTTGTAGGTTTATTTCATGTTTATTATAATTCTTTATTCTTTTGTACATCCTTACCCCTACAAAAGCTCTGTTAGTAGTAGGTGAGCCAGCTATAGGCTCGTGGGTGATTGTAATCCAAGAAGGAAAGACAACCAATAACAGAGAGGAAGTTAAAGCAAATATAGACATCAACTCCCAAACACACCTTACACATAATCCCCCTAACCAGAACAAAAGTCAGGTAGGAAAGCCTTTTATTAGGCTTGTGGGTGATTGTAATCCAAGAAGGAGAGACAATCAATAACATAAAGGGAGTTAAATCAAATATAGATATCAACTCCCAACCATATATATATATATATATTAGTTAGAAGTTCCCTTATGGAACCTTTTACACCACGACACTATTTAGTGTTACAAACCTGGTTAAACACACAAGGGAGGTAAGTCACCATACCACTTACATGACCAGACAACCGTCGATACACAATGATGTAAGTCTGGACACATGTTTGAACAAGTTCATACTTTGCTTCGCACCGTGTCCGGACATGCAAGGTTGGACGCATGTCCGGACACACCCTCTGTTTTGCCTATTTTGCTTGTTTGAGCTCCGTTTTGACTTCTATTTGTGGGGTATGATTCCCCTAAATGTGAATAAGATGTTTACACATGATTTATGCTTGTTTAAGCACTTTCGATGTGATACTTTAACTAAATCATTTTGGCATTAGTTACTTAGCTTCTGAGCCTTGGATAGTCGGGTCAGGCTGTCCCGTAGCATGCTGCGCAGGAATTCCTTCTGTATAAGTTCCTTAGGGTATCCCTTAGGACATTAGTGATCGACGGGTCCGTTAGCTGTCTCTACGGCTTCTGAT
This sequence comes from Limonium bicolor, assembly GCA_023374045.1. Classification (NCBI taxonomy): domain Eukaryota; kingdom Viridiplantae; phylum Streptophyta; class Magnoliopsida; order Caryophyllales; family Plumbaginaceae; genus Limonium; species Limonium bicolor. The sequence goes on along the minus strand of CM041777.1, from coordinate 473,323,669 downwards.
GTGGGATCTTCAGATCCATAGGACATTATGTGAGTCCTTCTAATGTGTTAGCGGGGAGTCCAATGTCCCACCATGTGTTTCTGATTCTGAAGGTCCTACTGATATTTTGATGTGATATTCTGCTCTGGTTTTTGACCTATTCTGTTTCTGTTTTTTCTATTTACAAGTGACATGTGCTTTCCTCTGTTTTATGTAAACTTCTGCTTCTGTTTTGAGTAAGCTTCCTTGAGGAAGTCTCCTGCTTACTGGGCTGTTGAGCTCACCCCTTTATTCATTATGCAGATTGAGCTCAGAGACCTCCTCCTCCTCTTTGGGATCCGATTTCAGCTTTAGTCATGTTTAGTTTTGTTATGAAGTTTGACTTGCGCATTTGACGCTATGGATTTACGTAGCCTTCGGCCCTTTCTTTGCATTTGGCTTTTCGTATTTGGGTTGAATATTGTAAACTCTGCTAAGCATTTATGTAAGTTCTATTATTTAGTTTTGAATTCATTTTATGTTAGAGTCTTGCGACGTTAGGTAATAGACTCACGGCGTGTAACGGTACTAACTCCTAGGCCGGTTTTGGGGTCGTTACATTTAGTGGTATCAAAGCCAGGTTGGCTTTCTCTGGTGATTGTGGGGTCTGTCTGCATGTCTGAATGTCTGGAATATCTGTTGTATGGTGTTTGATGGTTTCTGATAAGTTTTGGTGTTTGTTTCCTCAGTATGCCTCCCCGTCGTGCAGTGTCTCCTCAGGGCGGGACTCCTCATGGAGACATCACCGATATAGTGCAGCAGGTGGTGTCCCAGGTGCTACAGGCGGTAGGGACCTATGCTGGGCCAGCGGCTGGAGCTGGTAGTTCGAGGGGCAGTAATGTGAAGGCACTTCAGGAATTCCTGAAGCTGAAACCGCCTTCCTTCGATGCCAGTGGCGACCCACAAGAGGCGAGCCACTGGATTACTACGATTGAGGACCTTCTGAGGGTTATGGGATGTGATGAGGATAAGAAAGTTGGGTTTGTCACATTCATGTTTCAGTCTGAAGCAAAGGAGTGGTGAAAGTCGGTCGAGGGGAAGTACCCGTACCCATGGACATGGGACCAGTTCCGGGGCTACTTTAATCAGCCGTTTCATCCCGACGTCTTCAGAGACCAGAAGATCATTGAGTATGGGAGGCTTCGTCAGACAAGGGAGATGTCTATTGATGATTATATGCGTAAGTTCATATCCCTTTCTAAGTTTGTGCCTGAGCCGGATGATAACCGGAAGGCGAGGAAGTTTAAGGCTGGTCTAAGAGGCGACATTAGAGCGGCTGTGGTACCCTTTCACCACAAGACATTCAGAGATGTGGCGGATGTGGCTTTGGTTGCGGAGGCTGAGCTGCAGGCGAGGCAGCGGTTCGAGAAGACGGACCAGAGGCCCGATAAGGGCAAGGATCAGACCAGGAAAGGTCGAGTGGAGGAGCCTGAGAGGCGTGACCAGTCTTCTTCCTCTCACAAGAAGAAGTTCAGAGGAGATTGTGGAGCTTCGTCTTCTACTTCCCCTGCTGCAGCTAAGTGTGCTGAGTGTGACCGCTTTCATCCAGGTCGTGAGTGTTATAGAACGTCCAGAGCTTGCTTCAAGTGCGGCTCGCTTGATCATCGTATCGCCTAGTGTCCACAAGCTAGAGGTGGCAGTAGTTGTAACACCCCCAAAACTAGCCGGTATATTATTAAGGTCGAAGTTAAATTAACGTCGAATTTTTTTTTCCTATCATATACTCAGCAGCGGAAGACAAAAACCTAATGGGGTGTTACTGCCACACTCACCAGCCTAGTGAGTGCTAAGGCTAAATACAAAAACTTCAACCTTAACCGGAAAATAAATGAAGATAAAAAGGTTACATCTCAACTAAATTTCAAACCTTCAACGCAAAGCTATAACCATCTAAATACTTTAAATGAATTGAAGTGGAGTCTATGTCAATTCCCAAACCCAACTCTCACGCTTTACATCCAGGTCAGCTTCATTACCTGCGGTCAGAAAACATAATAACACACAAGAAAGGACCGCGCAAATAAAAGAAATTGAGTAAACCCTGCAACACCTTGTCAAATACATTTTGAAAATCCATTTGAGTACAATAAACATCCATAGCCACATAACCAATCAAACAATAGCATCAAAATAATCTCAATCACCAATCAACAATATAACAAATCAATTCTGGAATGACGGGAGTCACCAAAGTTTCACAGTTCACAAATTCCAATAATTGGTACCACAACAGAGTTGGGACCGATCCAGTTCACAAATTCCAATAATTGGTACCACAATAGAGTTGGGACCGATCTAGTTCACCCTCACTCTAAGTCCTTAAGTGTGCACACCCCCCAAAAGTTTTTCTAACTAATGGAGTAGATCATAGAGCTTAGCTGCGGTCTAAGACACAACAGCGCAAATATATATATATATAATTTATCCAAAGACCTTTTTCCAATTCCAAAGTCAATTTCCCATCAATTCCAGAATAAAATAGCCATATATGTAATATCAAAGTTCTCAAATCATTCCATACCATCAATATCGTATAAGCATAATTTAACAATCACAACCAATATAACCAGTGTCAAAATAGCACACACAATCACAAAGTAAAGATAGGTGAACACAAGGTTTACCTGGAATTCATGCTTAAGCAGACATTCACAACAATCCACCGTAATCAATCGCTAGCACGACAGTAGACAAAATCCTTCCAAACTAGTCACCCAGTGATACGTCAAAGTATCTCAACATCCTATGATTAAAATACAAATAATCATATCACCACCGACCGTTATAATTAATCATGTTATTAATAAAATAATATATACACTTACCCTATCGTTAGCCAAAATAGTCATTATGACTAACTGCACCAGACTCTAAAAATGGTCAACTAACTTATTTTTACAATCCAAGTTCCAGGTCTCCAAATTTTATAAAACCCACAATTTTCCTTTAACTTGGAATTCAGGAACGACATAACAAGTTTTAGAAAAACCAAAGTGGATATTATCATAAATTAATAGTCTACATCTAAGGAGCCAAAAATATACATTAACTAGCATATACTAATTATAATTAAAAGCTAGTACTAAACGCAACAGGTATACACTTGCATATATACTTCCGTGAGGCCGGTACAACAAGAATACATACATAAAATTGGTATTAAATTTGCATCTAATCAGTTTAATAATAGTCTTAATCACAGTCATTTAAAGCTTGCAATTTAAGGGCATAAGACTTATGCAGTTATGCTGAAGTTGCACGCAAAATAAACATATTTAACGACAGTCTAAAATTCCTTTAAATCCCAAACAATTACCTTATATATATGCAAAATAAACACCTCGCACACGTAGCTGGAATCTAACATAACTAATCACTGCATAATGATTACCATTTTGTTGTGATGGAGTTGGAGACGACGGGAAGAATAGAAGGGGGAGTCAGGTTCCTGGGTGGATGTGTGATGAAAGTGAAAACTGGGGATCTTCTGTGCTGACTACCGTGGCAGTAATGATTACAACAGTGAAGTGAAGTGATGGGTGTTATGTGTTGCTCGTGAGAAGATTGAAGATGAAATAAAAACCGGTGCGGAAATAGTGACCGAGATGAATAAATCGAGAGGGAGGATTGAGGAAGAAAGGCGCAGGGTAGAAGAGAATGTAGACGGCCGTGTGAATCAGGAAAGAAGAAGAATAATAAGATGATAAATTAGGTTAAATTTTACTGGTTTCTAATTTATTTCTTTACCCTTAATTACAGTATATCTCCCTCACATAATAAAAGTAAAATATATACTTGTCACTATTCTCATTATCTACTAATAAAATATAAAACTAGAATAGTATTAACAATGAGCCCATTACAATAATACTAATATCGATTTAAGTAGTAATTAAATAATCACATAATGCCAAATAATGGTATATTAAATTATAAGGGTTTTTCACTTTGTAATGCTAAAGTTTCTACCAAAATATAACTTATAAAGGTTTAAGGAAATAAAGCCCCAACTGAATATAAAAATCAAATCCAAGACATTAAGAAAAATAAGTCAATTGACTACTAATTCAATATTTTTAAACACACTTTTTCTTTTCCAAAACATAAATATACTCATCCAAGTTTTGTCAAATATATATACAAATCTCTTACAAGTTTGCTTAATGATAAAATAGCTACTATGACAAAATATGTTTGATTAGTACCATATTAAAATTGTCAAACCTTAACAAACAAAATAATAATTATAATCAAGAACACCGCAAGGCGTTAAATATAAATATTGAGTGAACCAAGAAAGAGAAAGACACTTAATAATTTACAACGTATACAAATAATGTATATATATATGTATTATATTTTCACGGGTATTTCATTATCACCCCTTAAACGAAAGCTTCGTCCCCGAAGCTGGATGTAATATAAGAACACTCCACTAACTGTAACGATAAATATTTAACACAAAGCTCCAATGCAAGTCCTTGCTCAAACGAATTTCTTTAAGACCAATTTCTAACTCATCTCTTAACTACTTATAATGTCACCAAATGATCTACCTCATTCCAAGCATTTCTATCAACCTCCTCTAAATGAAATAATCAATTCCAAGACTAAACTCCAAACTAACTTGCTGATTTTCCAAAATTTAGGTTGTTGCAGTCTACCCCTTAAAAGAATAAGTTACGACCTCGTAACTTAATGTTATCCCCATCTATTTGTTAACATGTAGTTCCAGTTCCCATAACCAATGTATAGCCTCAAAATTTCTGATAATGTTACATATCATACCCCAAAACTATATTCTCCATTCCAATGCGAACTTCTATACGTATCCCAGAGTCGTAATCAATCCATCTGATTTCCTATGCATCTTAAATATTCAACTAAATTCACATTCTTCGACAATCTCATCTACACCAAAAATCTTCATAACAACCATGAAATTAGTATGGCTCTATTACCCAATCCCCACTGGCAAAATCATATACTATGTATTATTATCTGAATCCATACCTCTCAACTTATATTCCCAACAGTTTAATATTCTACCTTCAATATTCACATCACCTTCATATAAGAACCATTCAACCCGAGGCTCACAATTTTCCAGTTAGCCTAGACACAAGTGTCTCTACCACATTTAGCACAAAGATTAACCAGACCATCATCTTAACATAGATATCCATCACAAGAGATCCCAACAAATCTCAACGTAAGCAATAACCATAATATACACATCCAAAGCACAAGAGAAACAAATACATCCAATTAATGGACTACCTAGTCCAACTAAAGAACAAAACACAGATTGACAATTTCAAATCAACCAAAAGATTAATTATTATCACATCTCACCTCCTCCAAGTTAGTATAATATTCATACAAGGGCATCACAAAAGTCACAACAAAGAACGTCCTCACAACCCATACCCATACCCTTTTTCATTTTAATCCTAATTCCAATTTAGTCACTTCAATTAGCTCAATTACAGAGTAGATTGCTCTGATACCACTTTGTAACACCCCCACAACTAGCCGGTATATTATTAAGGTCGAAGTTAAATTAACGTCGAATTTTTTTTCCTATCATCTACTCAGCAGCGGAAGACAAAAACCTAATGGGGTGTTACTGCCACACTCACCAGCCTAGTGAGTGCTAAGGCTAAATACAAAAACTTCAACCTTAACCGGAAAATAAATGAAGATAAAAAGGTTACATCTCAACTAAATTTCAAACCTTCAACGCAAAGCTATAACCATCTAAATACTTTAAATGAATTGAAGTGGAGTCTATGTCAATTCCCAAACCCAACTCTCACGCTTTACATCCAGGTCAGCTTCATTACCTGCGGTCAGAAAACATAATAACACACAAGAAAGGACCGCACAAATCAGAGAAACTGAGTAAACCCTGTAACACCTTGTCAAATACATTTTGAAAATCCATTTGAGTACAATAAACATCCATAGCCACATAACCAATCAAACAATAGCATCAAAATAATCTCAATCACCAATCAACAATATAACAAATCAATTCTGGAATGACGGGAGTCACCAAAGTTTCACAGTTCACAAATTCCAATAATTGGTACCACAACAGAGTTGGGACCGATCCAGTTCACCAATTCCAATAATTGGTACCACAACAGAGTTAGGACCGATCCAGTTCACCCTCACTCTAAGTCCTTAAGTGTGCACACCCCCCAAAAGTTTTTCTAACTAATGGAGTAGATCATAGAGCTTAGTTGCGGTCTGAGACTCAACAACGCAAATATATATATAATTTATCCAAAGACCTTTTTCCAATTCCAAAGTCAATTTCCCATCAATTCCAGAATAAAATAGCCATATATGTAATATCAAAGTTCTCAAATCATTCCATACCATCAATATCGTATAAGCATAATTTAACAATCACAACCAATATAACCAGTATCAAAATAGCACACACAATCACAAAGTAAAGATAGGTGAACACAAGGTTTACCTGGAATTCATGCTTAAGCAGACATTCACAACAATCCACCGTAATCAATCGCTAGCACGACAGTAGACAAAATCCTTCCAAACTAGTCACCCAGTGATACGTCAAAGTATCTCAACATCCTATGATTAAAATACAAATAATCATATCACCACCGACCGTTATAATTAATCATGTTATTAATAAAATAATATATACACTTACCCTATCGTTAGCCAAAATAGTCATTATGACTAACTGCACCAGACTCTAAAAATGGTCAACTAACTTATTTTTACAATCCAGGTTCTAGGTCTCCAAATTTTATAAAACCCACAATTTTCCTTTAACTTGGAATTCAGGAACGACATAACAAGTTTTAGAAAAACCAAAGTGGATATTATCATAAATTAATAGTCTACATCTAAGGAGCCAAAAATATACATTAACTAGCATATACTAATTATAATTAAAAGCTAGTACTAAACGTAAAAGGTATACACTTGCATATATACTTCCGTGAGGCCAGTACAATAAGAATATGTACATAAAATTGGTATTAAATTTGCATCTAATCAGTTTAATAATAGTCTTAATCACGGTCATTTAAAGCTTGCAATTTAAGGGCATAAGACTTATGTAGCTATGCTGAAGTTGCACGCAAAATAAACATATTTAACGACAGTCTAAAATTCCTTTAAATCCCAAACAATTACCTTATATATATATGCAAAATAAACACCTCACACACGTAGCTGGAATCTAACATAACTAATCACTGCATAATGATTACCATTTTGTTGTGATGGAGTTGGAGACGACATGAAGAATAGAAGGGGGAGTCGGGTTCCTGGGTGGATGTGTGACGAAAGTGAAAACTGGGGCTCTTCTGTGCTGACTACCGTGGCAGTAATGATTACAACAGTGAAGTGAAGTGATGGGTGTTATGTGTTTCTCGTGAGAAGATTGAAGATGAAATAAAAACCGGTGCGGAAATAGTGACCAAGATGAATAAATCGAGATGGAGGATTGAGGAAGAAAGGCGCAGGGTAGAAGAGAATGTAGACGGCCGTGTGAATCAGGAAAGAAGAAGAATAATAAGAGATGATAAATTAGGTTAAATTTTACTGGTTTCTAATTTATTTCTTTACCCTTAATTACTAGTATATCTCCCTCACATAATAAAAGTAAAATATATACTTGTCACTATTCTCATTATCTACTAATAAAATATAAAACTAGAATAGTATTAACAATGAGCCCATTACAATAATACTAATATCGATTTAAGTAGTAATTAAATAATCACATAATGCCAAATAATGGTATATTAAATTATAAGGGTTTTTCACTTTGTAATGCTAAAGTTTCTACCAAAATATAACATATAAACGTTTAAGGAAATAAAGCCCCAACTGAATATAAAAATCAAATCCAAGACATTAAGAAAAATAAGTCAATTGACTACTAATTCAATATTTTTAAACACACTTTTTCTTTTCCAAAACATAAATATACTCATCCAAGTTTTGTCAAATATATATACAAATCTCTTACAAGTTTGCTTAATGATAAAATAGCTACTATGACAAAATATGTTTGATTAGTACCATATTAAAATTGTCAAACCTTAACAAACAAAATAATAATTATAATCAATAACACCGCAAGGCGTTAAATATAAATATTGAGTGAACCAAGAAAGAGAAAGACACTTAATAATTTACAACGTATACAAATAATGTATATATATGTATTATATTTTCACGGGTATTTCAGTAGTAGTGGCGGTTCAGAGGGCCGAGGTGTCAGTTCAGGGTCCAGGCAGAAGACCGATCAGAAGAAGCCCTAGACTCAGGCACGGATCTATGCATTGGCTGGCGAGCGTGATCGTGGCTCAGACCAAGTTGTGTCAGGTATTCTTCAGATCTCTTCTCAGTCAATTTTCTGTTTGTTCAATTCAGGAGCTACCCACTCCTTTGTGTCTACTGATTTAGTGGGTAGTATCGGGTTGTCTGCTGTGCCTTGTAATGTGGATCTGTGCATTTCTAGTCCGTTGAGTGGTGTGCCTTCTTGTGTACTTGATTCCGTGTGCAAGTCTTCTCCTGTAGTGATTATGGATAGGATTTTGCCTGCTGATTTGATCCCTATGCGTATGTCTTGCTTTGATGTGATCTTGGGCATGGACTGGCTAGCAAAGCACCATGCCCACATAGATTGTGAGGCTAGGAGAGTCATATTTGATAGGCCAGTTGAGACCCGTTTTGCTTTCATGGGGAATTCTGTCCCTTGTGCGCCGGTGTTGGTGTCCGCTATGCAGGCGGTCCATTTCCTGAGGAAGGGCTGCCAGGGGTTTCTTTGTTTTGTGCCTGAGATTCGAGAGGGATCCCGTTTGGAGGATATCCCCGTTGTGCGTGAGTTCCCAGAGGTATTCCAGGACGATGTGCTAGTGGTGAGGTGGAGTTTTCGATTGAGTTAGCGCCAGGGACTCAGCCTATTTCGAAGGCCCCCTATCGCATGAGTCCGGCGGAGTTGAAGGTTCAGCTGCAGGATCTTCTGGATAAGGGCTTCATTCATCCTAGCGTGTCTCCATGTGGGGCACCAGTCCTATTTGTGAAGAAGAAGGACGGCTCCTTCAGATTGTGCATTGACTACCGGGAGTTGAATAAGGTTACCATCAAGAATTGGTATCCTCTTCCTCGCATTGATGATCTCTTCGACCAACTAGCAGGAGCGACAGTATTTTTGAAGATCGATTTGCGTTTTGGTTACCATCAGCTGAAGATTAAGGCCGAGGATGTGCCTAAGTCTGCTTTCAGGACCCGATATAGGGACTATGAGTTCTTGGTCATTCCTTTTGGTTTGACCAATGCCCCTTTGTTCTTCATGGATAAGATGAACAGAGTCTTCAAACCCTTTCTTGATTCTTTCGTGGTTGTGTTCGTTGATGACATCTTGGTGTATTCCAAGAGTGCTGAGGAGCATGAGGAGCATCCGAGACTTGTTCTGCAGACTTTAAAGGAGAAGGAATTATATGCTAAGTTGAAGAAGTGTGAGTTTTGGTTGGATAGAGTTGTATTCCTTGGTCACGTGGTATCGAAGGATGGCATTTCTGTGGATCCGGAGAAGATTAAGGCGATCATGGAGTGGGCGAAGCCCACTAGTGTTTCCGAGGTGCGCAGCTTCCTAGGTCTTGCTGGATATTATAGGAAGTTTGTGGAGGGATTCTCCAAGATTGTGTCACCCTTGACTCACCTTCTTAGGAAGGATATCAAGTTTGAGTGGAGTGAGGCATGTGAGGAGAGCTTCCAGGAGCTTAAGAGGAGGTTGACTTCTACTCCGAGTCTAGCGTTGCCTTCAGGGACAGAGGGCATTGAGGTGTTATGCGACGCTTCTCATAGAGGTCTGGGATGTGTTCTGATGCAGGAGGGTAAGGTGGTAGCGCATGGCTCACGTCAGCTGAAATTGTACGAGAAGAATTACCCTACCCATGATTTGGAGTTGGCTGATGTGGTCTTCGCCTTGAAGGTCTGGCGATATTATCTGTATGGGGCGACGTGTAAGGTGTAGATGGACCATAAGAGTCTCAAGCATTTGTTCACACAGAAGGAACTGAACTTGAGGCATCTGGGTAATTCAGTAAATGACTGCTCCCAATCACCGTAGACCCTTCTTATCACTTCAGCATGACCTAACCAAGCTTTCTTGTAGCTGATCTTCCTTTTATACTCTGAACGGATAAGTTGAATCACAGTCTTCACTTGTAGTGCAGGGTTCTCTTTGACCCTTGGTATCATGACTTCAGCTATGAAATTGTAAGTCAAAAAACGATCATTACTCTCGTCTAGGACTGAAGCGCATGTGTATGGACTGAATTTCCGTACTCGCCATTCAAATGAATTCTTTAACAGCGCAGCTCGAAATCTGAAACTGCACCCTTGTCGGCACCTTAAGGAGTATATTTTTCTGTTGTTCTCGGAGGCAATGAAATCTACATTTCGCTCCAAGTGATATTGTTTCACAGCCGTCACAAGAACATTTTTATCAGCAAATTCTTGCCCTTTGACGAACTCTTGACCTGACCTCCAATATGGCACACCACGTCGATCAATGTCGGATGGTATCTGGCTTATGGCCTCAAGATCTACCTGCGATGAGAATGGCGCTGAAGGAGTGTACGGTGTGGAGGGCCCCAGCTTCATCAACTATGTCATCATCATCTAGTGAATCTTCTGGCTCAATCTCAGAATCATCATCCGAACTCTAGAGATTTTCATCTTCGGCTTGCTGATGCTCGGAAAAATCATCGTCGATTTCATTGTCTTCCTCCGGATAAGGTGTAGTTACATGCTTGAATTCAACTTACACAACCACGTTGTTCAAAAATTTGAATTCTTGATGAAGTTTGATATCATCAGCTTCACCCGAGAATCACTAGTAATTTTGAGTGGAAGATAAGAACAAGTTGGATATTTGTTCTCCAACTTTCTACAAAGCATGCCGGTGATAACATAATCTCCCCCTAACTCCAAGTCGACAAGATTTTTAACAGTATCTTTGAAGGATTGAAATGAGGAAAACTCAGGAATTTGACAATCGATTGTTAGAATTACGGGCCCATTTCCCTAGGATCTTGGTGAGATCGACATGGTTACCGAAGAAGAAAAACTACAAGATAATGTATTGATAAAATAGTGACACAAGGATGTACGTGGTTCGATCCAAACGTGACCTACGTCCACGGGAGGAGATAGAACAACTTTCATTAAGAAGATGAGGATTACAAGTTTACATGAGGATTACCCAAACAACCCATCAACCCGTGTTTCCCGTGTTTCCCTTGGTGTTTTTACCCGAGTCCCTTTGAGTTCCCATAGAACCACCCTTGACTCTCTTGGATGTGATCCCCACAAGTTGGGATGATCCAAAGCTACGGGTTACTAGATCTATTTATAGCGATAGATCTAAACCCTTCACTTATCCCAACGTTAACCTTGTAACAATCGCTACATAATGGCTCACAAGTTACAACGGTTACAACTTAATTAACACAACCCATTAACACCTAGAAACAATTAACACTTGGGTATCTAGAAAGCCAGAAGTCATAATTTGTTCTTTCTTTAACTTCCTCATAACGTTAGAAAACCAAATGCTTTAGACGCCCTTAATTTTCACTGCATAAATGCTCCCACTAATGCATCTTCAACTTCCGTGAAACTCTTCGTGAATTATGACATTAATTGGAAGACGAATCCAATTAACTTCGCAAGAGTAACTCAACGGATTTAGCATTAATTCTAACAATTCTTCCTCTTAATGCTCAATCCGGTCAATCACATACCACCATCAATGCTAAACTTCCTCTTGAAGAATAATCCCCAAAACATCCTGCACAAGGACGAAACCGGATAACTTCATCTGGACTGTTTGCATTCCAACTTCGGGAAATTGACCACTCCTCCCCGAGCCCTCAAAGACTCATCTGGTCCAAAACTTCATGGACCCGCCACAAACACGAAGTAAGTAGCAACTCAGGAAACAACTACGCAACCAAAGACAATAGTGATCTCTCCCGTCTTTATCCGGTTCTCGCAAAGTCTCCAAACATGACCTAACAGCAACTTCACAATTGATCACCACGCGAAGCTCCGTTTGTGGTTATATGCGCGCTACCACAACCCTAGGTCCTTCACTTGCTAGATAATCTCCAGTGCTCAATGGAAGTCCACGATCCGTCAAGTGACCTGAGAAAATAATTTTCCCATTTCCTGCACCAATCCATCACCATTGAAGCTTCACCATTCTTTATTATCCTTACTCCCCCACAAAGGGTTTGTAAATAAAGAACTATATTTTACTTCAAATATGAACGATGCACTAGATTTTTCAAGATCCAAGATCTCCAACTTGATCTCCTTCCAACAACACATCATCATCTCCAAGTACATCCCCACACCAAAACACACATGTAGTTGATGACTTTTTTTCACAAGCTCTTCCTCTCTACCGAACTTGTTTTCAATCCAAAATTCTTCTTAAGACCCCACCACCTCTCTCATGAAAACACCTTACCATCACCGTACATGATACAACATTAGTCACCAAACTCTCATCATTGCTCGATGAAGAATAAAACCACATTTGCTCTTCAGTGGCTTTTCATCTCCATTAGCAAGAATTGAGTGCCCAGACTTCAAAAATATCATGAACACGATGTTTCGATCAAGGCAAGGAAATGCATGGGCTTCAAGGCACGACAACTTTCTCTCTCCAACACCTTCCTTCACTCTTCACTTTTATCAAAACCCACATCATCTTGAATCACCATTCTTTCTTCCCAGTGACATCTCCACCAACACGAACATCCCAAAAGCCATGAGCTCTGATACCACTTGTTAGAATTACGGGCCCATTTCCCCAGGATCTTGGTGAGATCGACATGGTTACCGAAGAAGAAAAACTACAAGATAATGTATTGATAAAATAGTGACACAAGGATGTACGTGGTTCGGTCCAAACATGACCTACGTCCACGAGAGGAAATAGAACAACTTTCATTAAGAAGATGAGGATTACAAGTTTATATGAGGATTATCCAAACAACCCATCAACCCGTGTTTCCCGTGTTTCCCTTGGTGTTTTTACCCGAGTCCCTTTGAGTTCCCATAGAACCACCCTTGACTCTCTTGGATGTGATCCCCACAAGTTGGGATGATCCAAAACTACAGGTTACTAGATCTATTTATAGCGATAGATCTAAACCCTTCACTTATCCCAACGTTAACCTTGTAACAATCGCTACATAATGGCTCACAAGTTACAACAGTTACAACTTAATTAACACAACCCATTCACACCTAGAAACAATTAACACTTGGGTATCTAGAAAGCCAGAAGTCATAACTTGTTCTTTCTTTAACTTCCTCATAACTCTCCTCATAACGTTAGAAAATCAAATGCTTCAGACGCCCTTAATTTTCACTGCATAAATGCTCCCACTAATGCATCTTCAACTTCCGTGAAACTCTTCGTGAATTATGACATTAATTGGAAGACGAATCCAATTAACTTCGCAAGAGCAACTCAACGGATTTAGCATTAATTCTAACATTGATAAATCTAGACCAATGTGATATATGAAAATATACACCATCTGGGTTGTATTTGAGATCTACATTCAGATAAAGAGTGCATGGGATATCCATCTCAAGTATGTGTAGCAAATGGGGAAGAGTGTGGAATGTGTAAGGGTGTGGACTAAACAACAGATTTTGATTTTGTAGAGAACAAAGTAGCAAGAAAGTAGCAAGGTAGTAGAAAGGAAGTAGCAAATGTTGGGAGAGAGATAAGATTATTTATAAATGATCCAACAACAAACTAGCCGTTATGTGACCGTTGGTGCTTTATACTGAAGCCGATAATTCAATTATCGGTTTGTAGAGGCCGATAATTGAATTATCGACTTCAATACAAGTAAAAAAAACCCGTTTTCGGGAAATACCGGAAGAAAACCATGTTTGGGAATTGAGGGGGTCAAATACTCACCTCCGGGAAATTTTCCATCCACCCAGAGCTGATCCCCGATCCGGATGTAGTTCAATAGGACGAACCGGGTGGTCGAAAAAAAAGAAATGGTAAATTTGCACTGAAATTGATGTCAAATATATGATTATTAAAACAAATAGAATAAAGTAAAGAAAAAAACCCAGTGTCTGTAACCTAGTCCTACTTCCCAACTCGAAACTAAAATACAATATTTATAAAACTTTTTACAGTTCGGTGGCAACTTTTCTTATTTTTACACACCAATCTTTGATATAGATAAGAGTCATTTCGTCGTCCATTGTCACTATACTCTGCATCAGATGCTGTCTCGCTCTCGGCTTCTATCTGGCCAAGCTCCATCCACGCAATAGGAAAAACCCATTTATTGCTACGACATCCATCTGCCGAAACAAATTGCCGGAACCCACCGCTGGCTGCACCGTCGCCGGCGACTATCAGCCGCGCCCTCTTCCAACCCTGCAGGACAAGCAGTCGCCAAACCCCCATCCCCACCTCGGGCCGACCTCGTTTCTCCCCTTCGTGTATATTCCCCATCATTTGGAATTGCTGCCTTTTTCTTTTAAGGCCGCCTGCTACTCGCCTGGATATCTTCACCCGGGGCCTCCTTCTCTGTCCGTGTGAGTACAAACTTGCCCATCCTTCACTCTTATCGGTATTATCTATGATTGAGATTTATCAATCCTACTCATGTTGCTCTAAGGAAACGCTACTGCCTTTAATTTGCAAACACGGCTAACTTAAGGCTACAGTTTTTGGGGCATTGTCACATTCTGCTATATTTTGAGCTTGTGAATCTGGGGTTGTAGTTAGAAAAACGTAATGTGACGGTTTTGCAAGCTGTTATAGTTTGGGCTACCCACCTGGCACCGATCACTCTGAATACTGAGATGAATACTTATATAGCTCCAAATGCATGAGTTACACTCTACTGATATTCTTTCCTGGTTCGTGCTCCATATATCACAGTTGAGGTTGTTTATTGTAGACATTGAACTTGTCTCTTTTTGCTATTTGGTACTTGGAATTTGTCCAAGGTATTATCTGCATTCTACTTCGGTTATTGCGGTATAATGCTGTGAATTCTTCAATTCTTCCCTTTTTATCTAAACCTTTAGGAGTATTCAGGGGTAATTTTAGTTACCAAGATTTCTCGTCCATTTTATCCTATATGATCATAGCTTGAACGAGTTCTGAGAGGTTTAACCACATCCATTTTCCATGGAATAATTGAAATACTATAAATATACCAGTTTTTGCTGGGCTGTCTCTATATTTCTGCAATAGCTGTCTTTTGTTGCTGCCTACTTGCCAATCCCCAACTATCTCATCTTCCTTCCTCTTGCTGTCTTGTCATTTCAGGAGGTGATTGGCACATAACATGGGAAACAATTCCTGCTCTCTTCAGTACTAATGTTTAAAAGCAACAACATTGTTGCTCGGATTTTCGAACGCCAGATTTGTTCTCCTCGACCTGGCACTAGTGTATCTCTTTTTCTGCTACTCCTTATCCACACATAGGCCAGCAATACCCCCTTCATTTTATGTGAATGTGTAATCTAAAATTGAGGAATCCATTCTTCATGTTTGATATGCTGGGCTATCCCTTGTTATTGTCTATGTGACAGTCATGTTTGACGATTATCTCTCTTAAACCTTTTTTTTCTAGATATGAATTTATGTGCAGCTATTACACCCTGCAATAGATGTTTGTAGTACTAGGATACGACGAACGAATGTGGACCATTGACTTCTCGGTCTCCTTTTTTTTATCCTTGTATACTTATTTTCTCTGATTGAGACACATAGCAAGTCTGTTGACTATAGTTTAAACTTGCAGGTTTCTAGAGCTAGGCAATTTTATGAAAATCTAGTCCCTAGCCATACAATCTATGACATCGAATGCCCTGATCATTCATTCAGAAAGTTCACTGATGACGGTCAGTACCTGATCAGTTTTAGCAGAAATCATCAAGAGGTGATTGTTTATCGACCAACATGGCTGTCATATTCATGTGATGGAAAAGATTGTGATAGCCATGAACTCCCTGTGCGGGCAAGGAGGTTCGATAGCTTTTTCACTGAGCTATATTGTGTACCACTTGCTTCGAGCAATGAGCTTATATGCAAAGACTTCTTTCTGTATGTTGAGGATTACCAATTTGGATTGTTTGCAACATCTACTACACAAGTACAAGATGTTCCACCCACAGGTGGTGCTGTCCAGGGAGTCCCAGCAATAGAAAAGATTACTTTTCACATCTTGAGGTGTGCATGCTGAGCTGCATTCCTTCCTGTATTTAACCTTCAACTTTCAGACTTTTTTTTTGTATCTACACTATAGAATCTTCTTCAAGGTGCCACCTCACTATTTGATCTCCTTAAAATCAGACTGGAAGATGGGATTATACTGGATGAGAAGGTCTTTAGCAATGATTTCATTAATATGAACCATAACACTGGAGTATTTTTGTATGATGACTTGCTGGCCATTGTGTCGCTCCGCTATCAAGTAATACATATTCTGCAAGTAAGGGATTCTGGAAACTTCATCAGTGTTCGGGCTATTGGTGCTTTTTGCCATGAAGATGATGAGCTCTTCTTGCACTCAAATGCTCAGGCAAGTAATTATTCTTAAGAATATGGTCAATGATGGAATTACAGGAATTGTTCACTCATCTGATCTGATCTGATCTGATCTGATCTGACGTGATCTGATCTGATCTGATCTGATCTGATCTGATCTGATCTGATCTGATCTGATCTGATCTGATCTGATCTGATCTGATCTGATCTGATCTGATCTGACGTGATCTGATCTGATCTGATCTGATCATTGTCTCTGGTATGTCCCTTTTTTCTCAGCTTAACTCGAGGAGCATTGATATTTTAATTCTGTAGGGCCTGGGAATAAATGAGAGAACTGCACAGCGTCAAGCAGTAACAGATCAAGTGGAGAGTGTGCCACAACAAGGCATTGAAACTCCAAGCAAGTCCTTTTTGAGTGGTATAAAACAGAGGTTGCTTTCCTTCATATTTCGGTCAATTTGGAATGAAGAGACTGATCATACCTTGGTTAGCTTCTTACCCTGGTTTTGAAAGTGTTTCTGCGGAACTTGTTCTGACTTATTATGTTGTAGTTTTTTTTTTTGTATATGTATATCATGCATCAAAGTAAACTAGGGACTCATTTCAATGGTTCACTTCTAAATTTCTCAACACTATGCTTTTCAATCCCCCCGCCATCAATCTTATCATCTCTTGTAAGGGGAAAATGGAATATAGAATATTGAAGTTTGAATTTAATATAAAATTGCTGTATACTGAACTGTAGGCGCAGCTACATATAATGCTTTTCAATTACCAATATTTCTGATACAATTCAAGGAGTATCCTAAATCCTCATTGAGGCCAAGACTAATCTCATACAACTGGCTGCCTCCATCTGTAATCCCCCAATTCCTTAAGTAGGCTAAAACAGGCCCTAACACTTGATATGAGAAAGACTAATATGCCCTTTACTAACTATTCTATTCTCCCCATATCCTATCATCTCTCCCCCCTAAAACAACCTTGTCCTCAAGGTTGGGAAAAAGAGAAAGAAATCCAGTTGAATAGGTTCTGCTGCCTTCTCTTTAAGATGACGAGAGTCTTTACTAAGCCTACTCCTCCTGCCTGCAAACTCTTTCTCGCTATGGTTCAGATTCTTCGTTGCCGCATCAGAAAGGTCCATAATTTCTTTGAATTTGCTGTCCAATTTCTCCATCTCCATCTCTGCTTCAGCAACAATTTCTCGAGAAACCGTGGCCGCCCAAACAGATGTCCTCATGTTCCCACCACATGGCTTACCTCCGCCATACATGGTAGAGTTCCTGAATCCGTGTTGCCTCCGATTCCCCACAACCATTTGTTCCCTCCGTTCTTTCTTCTTGCGACCAAAGAGTCTTCCCACATCCTTCCTCCTGGGGCGCAAGATGAACGATCGATGGAAGGCAATGAAGTACCTTCCTGCTCGCCTGAGGTTGCCCAGTGATCGATTGGTGATTGGAGACCGTAGGGATGCAGGTTTAGAACTAAAGCTATTGAAATTTCCCCCAATTTGACCGCAGCAAATCCCAGTCCCTTTGTACGTCTTCCTCCCTCTTTTCTTTTCCTTTACCCTCTTCTTTCTTTCCTTCTTCTTCCTATGATCATCTGTTGCTGCTTTTGGTTATTGGACTCCATTAATGTGCGAAAAAGTTGGAGGTAAGGGATTCTTTGTTCTTGTTGCACTTGCTGCTGCCAGCGGATTTTGGATTCTGGAATCAAAGAAGAGCTAGGCACAGACATAGCTCGGCTGCTCGCATTTAGAGGAGGCGTGTCTGATCTGAAATTAACCATCATTCTCGCCTCCGACCATTGTCCCTCCCGATTGTTGAAACGCTAGGGTTGGGGAATTTTCTAGGCAAAATTTCAAGCCTCTCTTCGATCTTATGTGCTGTTCAATCCCCAGATTGATCGCGATTATATGAAAGGCTAGGTTTGGGGTTTTTCCCGACATAATTTCATTTCGCTCCTCGATCATGCGTGTGTTTTTTTTTTTAGATCTTGGAGATCCCTGGGCGCAAACCTAGTCAATTCCTCCTTGATGGAATCATTCAGTCCCGTGCAAAAGATACTCTGGAGCACTTCATCGGAAATGTTTTTTTAAATGAGCGGAGAACTCGAATTGACTGCGGCTCCTCCATTGAGGAATCTTGTTGAAGTGCACACAACATACCAAGATAATTCTTGCTTTCTGCCTTGCGAATTTTCCCTTGCGGATTGTCACCAGTGAAGCTGGCAGATCAATCTTCCCAATCTTGATTTCACGCTGATCGGAAATTTCTCCCTCCACTGTCGTCCGACGAAAGTTGACCCCCTCGCTAGGACTGCGGTGGTCTCCCCGATCATCCTTTTGCAAGTTAGCGACCACCAAAGCTAATTTCCCTACTGTTGATGTAAGACTAGCCAATTTCCTAGCCACGTCACTCAGTTGCTCCCTCATAAGTCATGACAGCTTGTTCTTGCTCAAGTGTACCCATGGCTGGCATGCTACTTCGCGCATCTACCACCTTCCACCCTCTCTCACCTTGCCCGGGAAAGAACTGCTCTGATACCTTTGATACAATTAGAGGAGTATCACCCTCCTTAAATCCTCATTGAGGCCAAGATTAATCTCATACAACTGGCCCCCTCCATGTGTAATCCCCCAACTCCTTAAGTAAGCTAAAACAGGCCCTAAAACTTAATACGAGAAAAACTAATATGCCCTTTAACTTCATAGAAGTTTTTTTAAAGCTAAAAATCATGTTGTTAATGACAACATTCTTTCTACATCCTAAAAAAAAAAATTTCTAATAAAAGGGCTTGACTGATTTTCCCACAAATTATAGGTGTATGGCTACGTAACCTGGTATTTTCTTACTATGCAGAGGCTCCAATGTTTGAAGAAGAAGTTCTATTTTCATTTTCAAGATTATGTGGACTTGGTTATCTGGAAGGTGCAGCTCTATTACCATAAAACTCTCAGCCAAAAATAAAGATATCTTCAAAGTGGTGAAAGTGTTATATATACCTACTTTGTATAGGTGCAATTTGTGGACCGACATCACTTGCTAATCAAATTTGGCAGCGTAACTGCAGGGGTGAGTTACATCATTTTCCGTATTCTTCTGGGCTCACATGTACACCACACTTGCCAACTTTTTTGTTTATATAGTTCATTCTAGTTCAAGGCTGTAAGCTCTTCTGAATATGGAATTGAACTGTAGCAAAGAGAACTCAGGCTAGATGTTAATGGAATATTAGCTGATTTCTGAAAAAAAAAAAAATCAATGTATACAGTATACTTGACCTGGCTAAACTTATATCACACTATTTTGATTTAACTGGGAGCCAGCCTCTTATATCTGTCAGTATTACTACAACTAAGTTGCTCAGCTCCGTTTTTTGTTCTGTATCTTTCTGGCTGAGCAACTATGACCTATAATATAATACATGAAGTACAGTGTTGACATTGCTTGCATCTCTTTCTTGTCATTGGTTACATTTGTGGTTAGTACTGAGTGGTCAAGCTTCAGGTATCACGAAATGCTGACCAGCATCCTGCTTTTTTTGCTGTATATTATATGGAGGGAGCTGAATTTGTAGCCTTTTATCAGGTATGATATATACTTGGATTGAACAGAAAAACCCATCCTCCAGCAAAAAAGAAAACAGGGTCCGATATCCTAGTTGAAATATCATAGTGAGAATAGAGCTGCTGATGAGAGATCTATCTGTTGCTTTGCAGCATTCTGCAGATGAATTATATTCCTTCTTCGAGAAATTCGGCGACTTTTTCCATTCACCATCTAGAAGTTCACTACATCAAAGCTTTATCTCTTCGCACTCGAACAATATTCATGCTCTTGAGCAACTAAAGTGCTTGAAAACCAAGTCAACTAGCTTTTCTCAGGTATGATCTTGCTATCCTGTGCTTGGTCAAATAAGCTTCCCTTCTTCATTCCACAGGCTTAAATGCCAAAACGTTCACAAGGTATGACTATTATCTCATATAACTAATATTTACGATTTTGTAGTTTCTGAAGAAAACTTTGTCATCTTTACCCTTCACTTGTCAGTCACGGAGCCCGTCGCCCTACTTTGATCAGTCACTTTTTCGGTTTGACGAAAAGGTTAGCTGCAGACCCAGAGTTCCGGTTTAGTACTTCTGTAATATGTTATAAAAAAACATCCTGTTGGCCTGTGGCTGCTTATATTCTTCCTTTGTTGTCTGAGTTGTGTTAGGGAGATCTGTTGGAACATTAGTAATCAATCTTACAGCTCAACAAATTTTCTGTGCAATTTTCTATCAAGTAAATTTGTAATACATGGATCTGGTAAGAGGAAAAAGTAGACGTTCTGGATAAAAATTGTTCATAGCTGTAGGAGAGATATAGGTGCACGTCTATGGTCGTGCATGCTCTGCAATACCTGTTTTTATGTGAAATTACAACTGTGAAGTTCAAAAAGTATACACTAAAATCCACCTGATAGCATCAGCTATTTCCACGTTTTCTCTAGTTTCTTTATGGGAAGTTTATACAATTGTACTCAGGGAAGCACAGTATAGTTCTGTGTTAAGAGTTGATGACAATACTGTGATAAAGCATTCCGACCTGAAATACTTTAATGCCTCTTTGGGCATGAAGAGACTTGAAAGCTTTCCTGGCTATGTCCTCAAGTTATGTGGCATGTTAAGTTTTCCCTAGTCATATTAACAACTTAAATGCATGCTTCCGCTGAGCTCTGCCTTTGCCAAGGTGATTGTAGATTCCCTAACTATTCCGCCCTAGTCTTTTGAACTTAACGGTTGCTTCACTGGTGTAATTTTTACAGCTTATCTCTGCGGCCGATCGACATAGACAGTCTACTGATCATCCAATCAAATTCATCTTAAGGCGGCAGCCAAAAGTTCCGAAGTTCAAGATCAAACCAGGTAGTTTTGATATTTTGTTGAATGCGCCTGAATATTCCTTGTGAACCTTAACATACATCGAAACTGATGAATTCAACTATTCTAGGTTCTGAAACAGCAGTTAATAATAGAACCTAACCTAACCGTGTTGAAAGTTATTGAATTCAACTATTAGAGGTCCTGCTATGGCCTTCTTTTTAATGTTTTTTTATGGCTTTTTAGGTCCAGAAGCTGGTAATGGAGACGGTCGGGCGCAGAAGGTTTCATCATTCCTATTTCACCCCTTTTTACCACTTGCTATTTCAGTTCAACAAACTATGTTCTTACAACCATCAGTTGTGAATATTCACTTCCGGAGATGACTTTGCGGGTTTGAAAGATGATTTCCAAGGAAAATGTATCTGGCTCTTATTTAATTTTTATCATATCCTAGTTTTCAACAATCGCTCTTGTTACATCGATGAGTTAATATGAGCTCATACTGAATCTGAATGTTGCTAGAGTGCAGAGATCTCTATAGCCATAGTAGTCTAGCAAATTTGAAATTAGCATTAGGTCTACCTTCTTCCGGGGCTGGGAAGTTAAGTTATTGGCAGTTGATATTGTATTTTGCATTATATGAGCTGGAAGTTGAAATGTGCAGTATATTTATGCTTTCGATTGTTGTAAAATTGCATCTTCCTACTACCAACTAGCTTTATCCACTAGCTTTTTGTTTGGGGGTGTTTCCCGCTTTCTACCTCAATAGCAGTTTTGGCCTTTGGCTCTAACGGTAACAATCCCAAACAAAGACTACTCGCGTTTTCCTTGCCGAATTTCTTGAATCAGTCGCACAATTTTATTTATTGTTTCTCCTTCCTTTTGTCTTTTCTTTTATCTTGCAATTTTTATCTAACTATGATTTTTTTTGTTGAGGCAAACAATTCTCATTCATTCATTTAGAACTTTAAATTGTGACTACAAATGGAGAGGAGATTAACCGGAAAATCCGAGGACCAACTCCAATGGGAGACTACGTCAGATAACTGAAAGTGACAAGAGACTAGCATATGAGCAGCAGGGTTGCCTTTCCTACGCAGAGCACCGTCAGCTTTTCGGCAAGCTCTAAGGCGATGGGAGATCGCTATCCTTGAGACTTACCTTTGAGAGAATTTATAACCTGTAAAGAGTCAGTTTCCGCCGACGATGCAGCCATACCCAGGCTCCTTGTCCACTTATTGCCAATGTCCAAAGCTACTGCCTCCATTTGTGGAAGAAGAGGAAACCACAGAGAGTCTGGAAATTTGACAAGCCAAGAGAGAACTAGCTGCATCCGTAGCACAACAGTAAAGCCGTGACCATCAGCAGAGAAGCTTGCATCTGAATTCATGTTAAACCAGCTATAACTAGGAAGGAGCCAATGCATACTATCAACATCTATAGGGTCACACCCGCCTCTAGCAACAAAAAACTGATGCAGAAACGTTGAAGCACGCTCCATCCCAACCTCAAGCGAAGGGAGCTCACCATGGACAATACTGTTTCTAGCCCACCATATACACCATATTTTTTAAGAGTTACCTTTAACTGAAGCAATCCACTCAAGCCAATAGTTTAAATTACGCAACCGCATCAGAGTATGAAGAGGAAGATAGCTGTCAATCCAGGACCTGCCTCCACCCATGGGACAGAGCAATAGCGCATGAGCCAAATCCTCCATGTCTCCACAAAAACGACAGGAACCAGAACCCAACCCACATCTAGCCAAAGCTAATCTTGAGGAGAGCTCACCATGCCATAATCTCCAAGCAAAGCTAATCTTGAGGAGAGCTCACCATGCCATAATCTCCAAGCAATGAGAAGGATTCTAGGAGGAAGGTCAGCATTCGCCAACGCCTTTAAGAACAAGGAACAGCCTCCTTGGCTTGACTCCTCATCAGATTCAAGAATTCTCTTGGCCACATGATAACCTAACTTCACAGTATAGCAGCCCGTTGAAACTGGCGTGTTTCCCGTAGAGAAATAATCAGAGGAATATCAACCTCGCTAAAATGAGAGATATTCCCGATTTTTTCCAGCACGATGTGGCAACACTAACCTAGGTAAGCTGACATGTCAAGGCCGAACCTAAGGGGTTGAACCGGCAAAAAAAGTCTAGATAAATTTTGAATCACGCGTATACACCTCATCCTATACAGAATGATACTTGAAGGTGCACCTCCCTCACCTAAACGAGGTTACTGTCAGTGGTATACAGTAATGCTAGAGGATTTTCTTTGGTTTGCAGAGTGAGCTGGCTGGACAAGAAAACACGAAAAAAATGTACTGTAAGTGGATCGTCTACAAGATGGATTCAACCCAAAGATAGAAGAGGTGTGGAATCATTGAGGCTCTGCAATGTCTTTCTTCGATGACGCTGAAATTCCTTTTTAAGAACCGGTAACCAAATTGCCTCACCAAATATGCATGTGAATACAAGGACTGAAAGAAAATGATTTTGAACACTGATAAGCTTCGATCCTTGGCAACGCCCCTAGATTGCACAGACTTTCACACCATGACGATCATGCCTCAAGAATCAGCCAACTGATGGAAATATAACACTATTTTGAGTTATTCTGCCCTTCCACTCATCTTTTCCGGCATATTGTCATCCCATCCCCGATTGGAACCTAAATATTCCATATGAACAGCATGAAATGGGTTACACACATCTCAAAGCACTGGTAAATTTAGAAAAGGACAAATAACAAAAAGGCACGAACCGTGCTGATATCTACTCGTGGATCCTTGAAAATTACATCGTTGAATTCCCTAATGCTGATTGTTTTGCTGTCATTTACCTATCATCATCGCAAAGGGATCGCAATGCTTCAAGTGATAGCCAAAGCACGGAATGATGGTTTTACTCGAGACAAAATACTAACCGATCGATCAGCTACTTTTCCATGCCAGAGTACATTGTCAATCACTATAACACCACCTACTCTCACCTAGAACACCAAAATGGAGAATCATGATAATTCAGCAGCCAACAAGGAGATAAAGAAATAAATGGAAAATATCTTACCAGTTTTAATAGTAGCTCGAAATATTCTTTGTACTTCTTTTTCTCAGCATCAATAAATGCAAAGTCGTAGCTGCGTCAAGACATACAAGTGAGGAAATGGTAATAAATAATGTTTATACTGACACTATAGTTCTGTAAAAACCAAACTGGTTTAGATAACATGCACATAGAACACTAAAACACCCAGATACAGAACTTTAGAGAATTCTCATAGAAAATTAATATAAATCACAGAGAGTTAAAAAGATAACATGGTATTGGAGGCCAAGTGAAAGGGTTTTAGCATCTTGAAACTGCATTTGGGTTGGGCTGCACATTCATGTGACACCGAAGATTAAATTGGCTTTCATGATTCAGCATTCACATAGAATGTTTGTTGGAAGACATCATTCTTTTCAACTATATTGTTTTAGCTCTCATTTGACAGAGAAAAAGGATGACAGGTAGAATAATAGCTATTCCTTGTTAAAAAATAATCCTGATTTTGTTTTCTATTTTAGTCACATTTTCATTATCATTTAGTTGTTCAGTTCCTATTCATTAGCTAAAGAGTAGGTCAAATTAGTTTAATTTTCTGTTGAGTTGTTAGACCTCTAACAAACCTTATCACGTAGCCGTTGTATTTCTTACTACAAATAGATAGCCTAGAAAGCTGTTAAAAGTACAATGAAAATCAGTATTCAGTCCTTTTATCTCTTCCTCTGTGTCTCATCCTAGAAAAATAACATTCCTCACAGCTGGTTAAGAATGACTGATTGCCTCTAACCTGAGCACATGCGCTGACACCCTCATTAAGATTCTGTTATTACAATTCTCACCTATTGTCTTTGTTTGTCTTTCTTTGGTAGGCTCTTTAAACACTCACGAGCCAAAAAAAAAAAAAAATTGATCAATCACAATGCAATCTTGATCAATATTGTATGTAACGTCAAATCATCAAAATTAAATCAAGAGAAAAGGAACATCGAAAGGGAATCAGATTAAGCACTAATTAAAAATCAGTTCGGAGGTTTAAAAGTTCACTCTATCAGAAAGAGCTTTCAAAATTGAAGTTTTGCCCCATGCAAAGGAGCAAGTTCAGTAGATTCATGTTATAATTAGCCCTATATAGCTTTATCCTCTGTCAAGAGCACGACCATCACATTGATTTACGTCATAATGATAACCATTTGTGCCACAGATTCAGTATTTCTTTCACCAAAACAATAATTCACCTCAATCAAAGTACGACAACTAAGAAGCAAAACTATAGCAAAGTCAGCTAGTATTTCCTACAACCAATTAATCATAGATAAGGGAAACATAAACAAGTTGAAGTACTCCATGGACCAATCGTTAACTTAATTATATGTGATGGGATAGTTCATGAGATCTGATTGCACACCTGTTCTCTTCTCCATTGTGAAGGAGTGACTCCAAGGTTTCACTTGCCATACCAAGTTTTGCATCTACCTACAGAGACTATGCAGAATAAGTAATATCTTCAAAGAATGATAAAAGAGATTAGTTATACAGAAAATGAAATGAACAGCATATGCAAATCCAAGGCGACACATATATATATAGTTACGTATATCAATGGATAATATATAAAGCAACTTGATAAGTACAGTGATCTACACTCTGCGAGGCATTTCTTGCATATGAGAACGTTCTAGTAAAGGAACAGAAATGACCTTATGGAGAACGCCAGCTTGCTCATAATACCTTTTTGCAACCTCAAGAGCCGACCTATCTCTTTCACAAGCAACTAAATAACCTGAATCTGGTAGAACTAAGGCAACAGCCAAAGATGAGTATCCCTGAGAAACAAATGTGATGCCATATGTAACAGTAAGTAATAGAGCAAATGTTCAACTTAAATAGGAAGAAATAAAAACCACGAGCAAGCTAAAGTATCTTATCCGCAGCCACTTAGATGATAACTGATGAGACCGTGGGATTTGGGTCTTTGGGCTAAAAGCAATTAGGCCATTAGACAAGTAAGAAATTATTTAGACTAAGGGTATCTCGGGAATTAGCTAGTGTTGCCCCTTATGCAAGGCATGCTGTCTATTTAAAAGGAAAGTGAGGGCTAGGGCTGGGGCATCGATTATTGTGTTTCTTATTGGCCACTCTAGTGGATAGGCGGGTTCTCCCGATTTTGGCAGAGCTTGCTCTGATTTTGTTATCTTTATTCTCCTATCTCCCTTGTTGGTTCACTCCTATATTTCGCCTGTAAGCCATTGAGCCTTGGCTCTCAGATTTTTTCCAATATACGGTTGCTTTGGAGGCTGGGTACTGCTGTTTGTCTCACCTATATTTGGGTTCTCATCATGTGGTATCAGAGCCGTACGGTCCTTTGTGATGGAGGAGATTGATCAAGAAATTTTGGTGATCCTGAAGAGGATGATAAGAAGAGTGGAAGAGCAGACAAGTCACTGGAGACGTGACCAATCCCTCAAGCACGACACTCCTTTACCACCACCAAAACCCAGAAGTTGGATGACGAATGAAATCGGCAAGGAACAAAAGTCAATAACGCTGAGCAGTCCTGTCCTAGAGGGAGGAGCACTGGGACTGAAGTTGATTGCCTTAGAGGAGCAGATGGAGGAGGTCGAGGTCACAAAACACAAACAGAAGCAAAAGACAGCACAATCAGCCATGAAAGAGGTGGAGAAGGCAACTGTCAACGAAGCGTTGAGGGAACCAGTAATGACCAGATTTATTCAAGTACGTAGGAAGAGAAGAAGAAATGAAATAAGAGCAAGGAAGACGGATGAAAGAGAGAAGGCGAGACCAACGGGTATTAAGGTAGGCCACCCTGTCAGGTATGTTCAACATTTTAGTTTAGATAAGAAAAATGGAGAATTAGACAAGAGCAGTAGGCAGGGGAAGATCAAAAGGAAGAAGAGAAAATGGATGAAAGAAAAGAAAAGGAAAAAGACAAATAGGATGGACTTACGTTTCAGGGTTGGTGGTCAAAAATCAGGTGTGGTCACTAGTGGCAGGAGGGGGAAGGTAAGAGAGGCTCCACTCGATTCGATACCCTTGCTGTACACCCAAAGACAGGCGTCATTAGTTCCATCGGTTGAGAGCGGGTGGGGGAAGAAGAGAGTGAAGGTTCGGGTGGACAGAGAACGAAAAAGGTCGTGGAGTTCATTCTCAACACTCAACGCTGGATTCTGGCCGTCTCTCAAACAACGCATGGGAAGCGAGAGAAGAAGGTGCACTACATTGGGGACCTGGCAGTTCCAACCACCATTGAAGAACTTCATAGACCTCCTAAGACGCAGAGGCAAGGTGATGCCCAGACCACATCCTGTCCTTCCCGCAGGGTTCACGAGAATTAGGGTAGAGCCAGAGAAGAGAAACAAGCCCAAACCAGAAAGGGAGTTGACAAGAGGAAGGGGGTATGTATCGGAGATAGAAGAGGAGCTCGATGGTATTAGAGCAAACAAATAAGGGGGTCAATGGTGGAAGGTAGCGGCAGAAACTCCTGGAAGACCTGTTCGGTGACAAATATTTTTTATTTTGAAATAAGGCAACAGCAAGTCGGGCCCACCCCAACAGTATCTACAGTTTTACTTTATTGTGGAATGGAGAGACTGCTAATTGGGCCGGCCTCTATAGTACATAAAGAATTCAAAAAGGGAAATGGTAACCAAAGGCTGATTAAGCAGGTTTTAGTCAGCAACAAGACTTGGGCCCACTACCTCACCTACTGGACTAAGGTATGGGGGAAATTGATCCAGCGCTTGGAGATTTGGCAACCAATAAATAAAAAGTACGTACCAAGGTTTTATTCTTTACAAATGAGGAAACTAAGAATTTTGGATGGCCATTATTAATGCGATTGAAGATGGGAGTCCTTGCGGTCAAAGGAGCAGAGTTTTCTCGTTCTCCGGAGTACAGCTTCATCAAGCAAGGGGATGGAAAAGAAGACATCAAGAGATCAGCACTTTCTGTAATGAATAGCCCTTGCACCACCTTGAGGACAAGGTGGTTGTCTACCGGGGAGGGAAGACAGCATAGGCATGGCATTACAATGATACGACCAGACGGGAGTTGTCGGGTGTCCGACACTAGATGTCACCGAAAGACCCAAAACTGGACCAAAAATTTTATTTACTTTTATGCACCACCTTGAGGACAAGGTGGTTGTTAACGGGGGAGGAATGATGAGACCGTGGGATTTGGGTCTTTGGGCTAAAAGCAATTAGGCCATTAGACAAGTAAGAAATTATTTAGACTAAGGGTATCTCGGGAATTAGCTAGTGTTGCCCCTTATGCAAGGCATGCTGTCTATTTAAAAGGAAAGTGAGGGCTAGGGCTGGGGCATCGATTATTGTGTTTCTTATTGGCCACTCTAGTGGATAGGCGGGTTCTCCCGATTTTGGCAGAGCTTGCTCTGATTTTGTTATCTTTATTCTCCTATCTCCCTTGTTGGTTCACTCCTATATTTCGCCTGTAAGCCATTGAGCCTTGGCTCTCAGATTTTTTCCAATATACGGTTGCTTTGGAGGCTGGGTACTGCTGTTTGTCTCACCTATATTTGGGTTCTCATCAATAACCCTAACCAAATTCCTCCAAGTATATTGCAACTAGATCAATCTTGAAGCAGAAGTATCCGGCTAAGAACACCCTCATTGTTCAATAATGTTTGGATAATCTTAATGAAATGGAGCATGCTTATGCAGACGAAATTTCTTCTTCAAGTCTACCACTGGATTCAGCAACTCACATCCTATCTATTATTGTTTACACAATCCTGACCGTATTGCCCATTGATTTCGTTCAAATTTCTCACAAAGCTCAATCAAAAGCTTTTAAATAAATATATACAGATTTGTGTGGAACAGATAAAAGAACTCACATTATAAACACCAACTTCAATGCATCGCTTTGCATCAAGAAGCCGAACAAGCATTGCAAGAAGTTGTGCCTGATCAGGGGAGACCTGCGCATTAATAGAGAAATTACCTGGCATTAGGTACGCATAGAGCGACAAACCGACAGGGAGAATTGAAGCGTGCAAAAGATAGAAATTACCTGCATTTGACTCCCTCTCATGCCTTTAGTTTCCTCTCTTAACTTTCGCAAAATCTGATTAAGATTAATGAAAGACTTTGATACCAAGATTAACAAGCAAAACTTCATATGTACATGACAAAAATAAGAGAGAAATGAAAAATTCAAGCAAAACGAAAAAGGCGGGATTCACCTCTGGCTCTCGAACATTAGATAGCAGGTAGTCGTACAAACACGGGGTCAGACTAATAATTTGCTTGTTCCCGTAGCTTCCATCGGCAGCTACAACGACTGCTTCTTTGGCGGAAAAAGAAGAATAACGGTGATGCTTATCTTCAGAAGCTTTCTTCTTCATCCACAGCTGACAAATTCCTCTATTGCTTCTGCAAGCTACGGTGGATAGCGAGAGTCTGTGGTGCCTTCGAAGGAACTGACCCGCAAGAACCAGCGGCGTAACGGCTCCAAGAACAGCGGCCATCTAGTTCTTGCTCCAATCGATGATTTAAAGAAGAGTGAAGGTGCGAAAGATACCAAAAGGGGCAAGCGCGCATAATCTACTGCGGGAGAAACTAAAGTTAGCTTTGATAAAAAAAAGAAAAAAAAAAACTAAAGTTAGCGCGCTACTATAGTAAGGACTAAGGAGAGATACTAATTAAAACTTACAAAAAAACCCAAAAATAATATTCTTTTGGAATTTTTTTTTTTTGATAATTAGATGCCACCAAGGCTTTATTAAACAAAAGAGGAGTACACACATTACCCTACATAGACAATGTTGGGAATTTTAAGGGCCTCCTTAAAACCTCATTGAGCAAAACCCATTGGAAAAAATCTCAATAAGAAAAAAGAGTATCCATTATAATCCTCTTCTTACAAAAAAGACAGCAAACAAAACAAAGACAAGATCCCCATTCATACCCTTACACATACACCCGCATTGGCGGTGACTCTAGCCAGCTCACCCTGGGTTCATTACTACTCATAAAATCTACACTGCACAACAGTGGCGGACCCAGAATTTCAAATTAGGTGTGTCAAACTTATAAATTCAGAGTTTTGAAGTTAACAATAAGTTTTTAAAATAAATTTTTATTATATTCTTAAGAACAGTAAAAAAACATCTTATTCTTAATCAAAGTTAGTAAAGCATCATTCATAAACAAACTAGCAGAATAAATTTAGGTTGACAAGTAGCAAATAATGTTAACCAACAAATTAACTAATTAGCTTTAGGGCCTTTCTTGTTCTTAGAGATAAAAAAGGAGGAAATGTGGGAGTGCATGATAAATCAAGATTAGAGAAAATAAACAATATTAGGTGAGGAAAGAAAGGTACAATCGTGACTTGGTCAGTAGAGGAGTGGTATCCTTGAACCAAAGGTCTTGGGTTCAAACCTACCTCACTTATAAAAAATATATATATAAGGACTAAAAAAATTAAAACCAAAATATAAAATACACAGATGAAGAGTGATTTACAAAGTGAAATACAACTATTATTAAGGTCATTCTTTAGCCTTGAATTCAATTTATTTTACATATATTAGATGATATTTGTAATGAAATAAACAACTTGCATTAACCATATTTGAACTTAACTCATATTTATCAATACATGAGTGTCAAACCACCTAACTAAACATAATTAGTTATAGCATATAAATAAATTTTAGCTTTATTTTGAATTGTATGTGTGTCAGTTGACACACTACACTCTACATTGGGTCCACCCTGCACAAGCTCACCCATAGCAGCATGTTGACTTGGTGAAGACCTCTCTAACGGAGGAGAGGAGCAGCATGTTGCTGTTGCATATTGTTCTTCCACAAGTTTGCTAGCCGTACATGCAAATCAGTCCCTCTTGTCGAGATGGACATATCTTGAACCTCACTTCCCATCACATAAGCTTTATCAACACTTTCATCTCTGATGCAAAAAGACAAAAACCTGTAGCCACTACCGTAACTTTGAAACAGAACAACGAGACTACCCCATTGCCTACATTCGACCAAAACATCTACTTATTCAAACCACCAGACCACCACCTTGCCTACTAGTATAACTCATTCTAAAATCTTCAGGACTTCTGCAAGGTTGCCCTGGTTACAAAACAATTCCGTACCAAGTGGGAGATTCTTCCACCAGCTTTTAGTCCACACCCAAGTATCAAATTTAATTATTCTGTCAACCACATTATGCTTGAATACACCACTGCTAAATACAATCTCATTACGTATCTTCCATATATTCCAGGCGGTATAGAAAAAGGTGCTCCGCCAAGCCCGACATGCTTTCTTGCTGCATGTAATGTTCATCCAGTCCTGACAAATCAAATAACATGTTACACCATTACCTGATTCTGGAAACCCCACCATGCCTGCATACTCAGCCAAAGTTTACGAGATTTACGACATAAGAAGAATAGGTGCTCCTTAGTTTCCACAACCCTTCCACATAGCACACAATAGCAGCTCCCTAAGGTAGTCACATTTTGCTTCAGCAGTACACCTCTAGTATTCAAACGCGCAAACAGCAGAAATCAAGCTAGTAATTCCACTCTTGGTGCTCCATAGCCACCCTACAACATTTTAAAATTTTGAGTACCATTGCTAGAGCGATCTTCTTTAGCCAGTATCGCCATCATATCTTTTACCTTATAGTTGTTCGAACATGATCCTGACCACACCACCTGATCCTCTATGTTGTGCTTTGGTCCAACATCCTCAATTAAGCTGGACAACGCTCTCAATTGACTATTTTCACGACAGGTCAGTCTCCTACACCAGATCAAGTTCCAGCGCCACTGATTGCCATCCCAAAAACCCATATTAGACACCATACACTGCTACTGCAAACTCAATTCATATAAGTTGGTAAACTGTGTCCTTAATACCATACCCCCCCATCCACTTTTCATGCCAAAACAATACTCGAATCCCGTCCCCCAATTCCATACCCATAAGCCCGTCATTCTGGAGTTTTTCCAGATTCATTCTTGCAACGCAAACTCGCCTTTTACTCCATATATAGATATCAGGCTGCGCTTCCACATAGACGGCTTCCTGCTGCAAAATTTCCACCACCATTTCGCAAGCAGACTGATGTTCTTATGTTTCAGATTATCTATCCCAAGACCCCCTCCCCCCACTCCTTAGGTTTAGATATATTTTTCCATGAAACAAGAGGGGAGAACTTCTCATCAATTTTACCCTAGAAGAATCGCCTGTGTATACTTATTATCCTCTTTTGTACCTTAATCGGCATAGGAAACAAACTTGCATAATAAGTGGGGACGACACTTAACACTGATTTTACTAGTGCCAGTCGACCAGCCTTGGATAAACTACTCATCTTCCATTTGGCAAGTTTTGCTTCAACCTTCCTAAGCACTGGCTCCCAAGTTGATACTTTCCTAGGGCTCGCACCCAGGGGGCAGCCTAAATAGGATGTATGAAGCTTACCGATTTTGCAGCCAAGAATTCCTTCAATCATTCGAACCTCTTCCTCACTTGTATTTATGCTGTATACTTCTTGTTTCTCTATATTAATTGCTAGACCACTCATTTCCAAAAAGGTCAAAAGAATTCGATGGAGTTCTATCACTTCATATTTTTCTAGTTCTAGGAACAACATTGTGTCATCCGCAAACTGAAGGTGGATGAATCTCACCTTATTAGCACCAAGGCATAGCCCATGGAATTTATCTGCTTCCACCGCATTACAGATCATCTAACTTAAACCTTCCACCGCCATTACAAAGAGAAGAGGAGTTAGGGGATCTCCTTGTCTGAGTCCCCTATTTGGTTTAAATGGGGTTGCTGGTGACCCATTAATTAGGACTGAAATCTGAGTTGTTTCCAGTCACTCTTTAACCCATCCCCGCCACTTACTTCCCAGGCCAAAACATTCCTGAATCTTTTCAAGGTAGCCCCAAGATAAGCAATCATAAGCCTTCCGAAAATCTAACTTGAGTAGCACTCCCTTTCTCTTTTTCCTCCTTAGCCATTTGATAATTTCATTTGCAATAAACGGACCTTCAAGGATTTGCCTCCCTCCAACAAATGCCGATTGGGTTTCTGCAATAATCTCAGGGAGATGTTGACTTAGTCTTTTGGCCAGGATTTTAGCAATGATCTTATACACACTGCCTACCATACTAATCGGCCTAAAGTCTTCTAACCTTGCTGCTTCTTGTTTCTTCGGAATCAATGCAACCCATGTCGTATTCAAACCCTTGTCTAGCTTCCCTGTTTCAAAAAACCTCCTTACATCTTGAGCGAAGTCAGGTCCCAAACAGCCCCACATTTGTTTAATTAAATGTCTTTGCTTTTTTCCCATACAATCATTCTTGGCTACAAGCATATTTAGTTATTCTTTGCTACATTTAAAATTGTAAAGTTTGTATTGTGTAAAAGTACAGGTGTTGTAAGCTTATTGTACAATTTAAGAAGTTAGTACGTACATATAGTAGAATTTCAGTAATATCAGAATTCAATGTATAATATTACACACACATCTGTACAGTTTTATTTACTAATTGTACAGTTTTTATAGAACAAATGTACATATATGTAGCCATCTATAGCTACATTTGGATGTAGTCAAGAGATAACCTTTCTAATAACTAAATGATTTTATTAATTTTAGATTTCACTTAGTTTCTCTTGTCACGCTATCATCCGAGTTAGTATCCAAGAGTAAGGCCAAAATCATCTCGTAGAAAAAAAGATTTGTGAAATCGTCTTTTGGGAAGACGAGTTCCTTGTTAATTAAGCGCCGCATCTATGGGTTGTGAAATCATCTTTTGAAGAGCTGATTTCATGAGTAATTGGCTTTTGAAGTTAATTTCACCTGTTCAAAACACTTACACAAATTTCTAAGTGTTGGAGCATCATTATTGAGAAAAACGCAACCTGTCAATATTTATCAACTTCAAAACACTCCTTTACTCATAACTTGTACATATTTCCAAACTTCAATGCAAACATTTTGCTTAGAACCTGTCAATATTCCACAACTTCAACACAAAAATAATAGATATGGAATAAATAAATTGAACATACACCAATAATCATTGACAAAGCTAAATGGTCATAAAAAAAACAATATTTCATCTACGTCTACAACAAAAATAAGTTATAGGCCCACCGGGTGTAGGATTCTCAACCGCTGATGCAAGACTAGGATCAAGCTCACTGTAACACCCCTAACTCGTAATCTCGACTTAACCACTTACTTAACACAATCGGTCTAAGCTTAAACTAAACATTGTAGTGAAAATAAATGTAAAAACTTCACTAACACGGGTGTTACCGCCGTTACTCACCCTGGTGGAGTAACTAGGCTTCCAATACGTACATACATCATCCAACAACGTTGTGATGACCAAGAGATAGTCTAATATAATATACAACTTTAACCCAAAAGACGTGAGCAATATAAACCGTATCACTTGCTTATACATCAACCGTACATCCAAAAATTTAATACAACCGTATAATCAAAAATAGTTTATGGCTAACTACCTAAAATATCACGCACTCTAGCTTCAGCCTTGATCAAACACCTGTAATATGTTTGCCATTAAGGCTTAGTACAACCACTGAATAAGCTAATGTGTAACCGTTATGAACCTTTTAAACTCCTTAAATTATTTAGTCGAGTTGTCATGCAGTTCATTTACATGTTATTCCATTTTACAGCTATATAGCAAATCTGTAAATGAACATTCAGTAGTTCATACCAATATAGCACACACTATTCCACATATAAATTATGCATACAAGCAAATAATAACGAATGCATAAGATAACAATACAAGGGTTCTTTCATTTGAACGGTTTCCATTTATTCGGCCTTCAAGGCCCCTTACATCCATTATCCACATTTACGAGTGTTATTGACGTCTCGTACTAACTTGTAACTAGTGTGTGTTTACTCATTTATTTAATCTTTGAATTCATTAACTTTTCACAGGCGTCGTGTTGAGACAGTAAGTTTATGTACTCTGTACTCCATGTTTATTTGGCTAGTGGCCCGTGCACCAACAGTAGTGTTCTCCAACCAAAGATCTGAAGATCTCTGAATTTCCTCTTTGCCTTTGTGAAGGCATCTGTAACGGTCGTAGCCATGCATCAACAATAGTGCCCTCCAACCAACGATCAAATGTGGCTCGCTAGATTTCCATAACGAGTGGACCCGATTCAGTAATCCTCTCTAGTGATCACTATACGCAACCAGGTAATTAGTGATTCCCCTGGATTTCTCCTCATAACCATTTCTTTCCACCATGAGATTAAGTTTACCTAATCCTCTTACCTAAGATTTACTCTTAGGTTATAGTGAATATGTTTTCCACATAGTTACCTTTTAGGTCTTACACATTACCTAGAATTCATCTAGGTCATTTTCATATTCAAATACATATGCTCGTGATGTAACACCCCTACTCGCAAATCCGGATAGTCTAACATGCCTAATAGGAAATAATTAATGATACACAGCAGACAATAAAGTTGATCCTAATTAAAACCCGGTTGTTACCCAATATTACTCACCCTTGTAAGTAATGAAGCGTTTACCAACAAATACAATTCACAATCCCGCAATGATGACAGAGACATAATACAATTTAGTTTACAATACCGAATCCCAAAAAGACAGTGAGCAGTCTACCTAAATAATACCATATACAGTTCAACAAAATACTATGGCATGACAGCGGGTATGATGCTAACTACTTCCAAAAAGTCCCGCACTCGCGCATCAGTCTTCGTCAGCTACAATCCTGTAATTGGTGGCCATAAAGGCTCAGCACAACTGCTGAGCATGCTACTACATGATCCTCTTGGACCATTAGGCTACTCAGGTTAATTAGCCCAATTGTTAACATGCATTTCCGGTTTCATGCTATTCCATTTTGTAATGTACAAACTGTAGAATGCGATATTAAATCAAACAACAGTTCATCCAATATCCACATAGTTCAAACCACACAACAATAAACATACAATCGTTTAACGCACAAGAAGGTACAATATCACAACGAGAGTTAGAGTTAATGTTTCTTGTGTCAGGGCCCCATGGGCCGTTATTCGTTTCTTGCATGTAATCGAATTCTCAACTTAATCTACTTCTTATTTTGCTTCTTAACTTTCCACTTTGCCATCACACTCTCACTCGGTTTACAAATTCTAGGCCCAAATGCCCTTACACCAGCGGCGGTGCCTCCGTCCAACAAAGTTTGTGTTTGTTGGAAATCCACAACTTAAAGTTGTAGGATATGATATTATGGGGGCCTAATTGTCCGTTCCACCAACAGCGGTGTCTCTGACCAAGTAACCATACAATACTTGGAATTTCCTTGAGTGGACCTGTTGTCAGTCATCCCCTCGTGATCATAATGCGCAACCAGGCGGTCCTGGATTTCTCACCACATTCATACCTCTTACCATAACCAACCTCTCACTGAATTGATTAAGTTCTATTAATCTAAATGCCTAAGATTCAATCTTAGGTTATCCAGTGATTAACTCCTCGAATGTATTTAGGTCTTTGATGTATACCTAGAAAAGTCATCTAGTGTATATTCGTATTCGAGTTCATTTATACTTGAGAGCGGTGTGCCCGTCTCTTCTTGGGTTATCTTAGGATAAATCATCTATGTTATTATCATTCAATGAGTGGTGTTTCTCTATCACTACTCATAAATTTAAGATATATATATATTCTATATATATCTATATATATATATCTATATATATATATATATATATATATATATATATATTATATTTATATTATATGTCATGTGTGCTCGGTATATGTCTCATTTTGTATGACTACCGCGTGCATAATAATGGCACATAGATTCGACAGATAAATAACATAACACATTTACATTCAAGCATACATATCATGTTGACAAATAATTAACACATCCAAACCCGAGGGAATCCTCAGGCACAATCAGAACACGCAATAACATACCATTCACCGTTGAACAATGCTAGCGTGATGTATCACGCTTGTCTAGCTCGCAGCTCGTAGCGCCTAGCTCGTATCTCTAGAATATACCGCTATGTATTAATTATTGTATTTCTAACCAATTCGGTAACCCACTAGCTACTAATCTCCTCAATTTTAACCCCGTGATTAACCCCTTAGTCGGTTATCGTTGTTACTCGGGTTTTCAAATATTTTCAGGATTAGTTTAAACTATACTTGTTTATGACATAGCTAACGTGTGGTGTTAGTTTACTAATCATGATGTTTAACTTATAACACCCCATTTAATCTAAGGTTATTTATTCTCATACATATATCCTTATGTATTTGTAACAATATAGCTCATTACTATGTGTTATAATTGACCTTATAGTTTATTAGACTTCGAACTCCCCTTTAGATTCTGAGTTGGTCAATTTGGGTTGACTTGGTCAATTTAGCTAAGTCAACAAGTTCATATAATTCCTACTATAAATCTTGATTTGTATAATTTGTTTGTTTGTTCAACTCTTTACAACTTGACATTAGTTATTATATCTAATGTTGTATGATTAAATCCTCCACCTCAAATCATACTCCATCCTTCTTTGTATGATTCTTACACCATATCATATAGCCTTTTGCACCTCACATATTCATATAAGTTTATATGAATTATAAAACTCATGGTATAATAATATTTCTTATCATCTCATGTGCAACATTTATTTCTCTTACTTTGTGTTATCTTTCAACTCTCAATATTTAGATTAGGGTCTAATGTCATGTGAGGTTATATAAAATATTATTTCAAATTCCAAGGTTTATTTGATTCCCACATTATTTTATAATTCCACTAGTCCCAAATACTCACATTAGTTTAGTGAATTATAAAATTTCTTACTTATATTCATCTTTACCTTTAATGTCATTTGGACTTGTATAAGTGTAATACTTATAATACTCTCAATCATATGTTAAATCTTACCTCCCAACCTTCTGATTTTTACGCAACAGCCCTTACTTTCTCTTTAATTACAAATCTTCCACACTAATTTTCTAATGTTACAATTATACTTCTTATGTCTTATGTTATAATATTTATACTCTTAACCGTTAACCTATGGTTTCCTACCTTATATTATAAAAACAGAACATCCTCCTTGCTGTTACAGTTATATTTCCTTAATCTCTGGCTTTTCTTTATTTACCACTTGACCCACATTTCTTTACAAACTTTACAAAATCATCCTTAAACCATATGTTATACAATTCTATCAATTTAATTCTAAAATCAACCCCAAAAATTCTAATAAATCACCAACAGATCCTAGGCTATTTTATTGTTGTTTTCTGTCCCAAATTTCCATAAATTACATTTTAACCCCACTAGTTTTATAAACCTTTTTCTTAACTCCTAAACTTTACAACTTTACCCTTTTATACTTCATAATATTCTTAATTTAATTCCCACTTTCACCCTTTTCCTCAATAATTCCAAGACCCTACTTCATATTTAATTCCTAATATCGGCCCACAATTTCCAGATTTACACTTTTGCCTCACAAGTTTTATAAATCTTACATTTTATCCCTAAACTTCCTTAAATTGCTAATTTGATTATTTCTCTTATCCAATTTGGTCAAAACCCTAACTAAGGTCAATGTTGACCACCAACCTACTTCCTTGACCATAACGTTTCCATAATTATGAATTTGACCCTAATTTTTCCTAGAATTACCATTTAGGCCCTTAACTTTACAAAAGCTTATATTTTTCATCTAGATTCCAAGCAAGGGCTAAGCCATATACTATCTTAACACCCTAGATTTAATTTATTTATAATTAACTACCCATAATTTACTCTTTTGTACATTAGAACAATATTTAAGTTTATAATCACTTTTAAACTTAATTTTAACCTTATACTTAAACCAATTTCCACTCAAATTCGTAGGTTTTTTTCTTTGATATTTTTAAGTGGTTTTACACTCACCAAACAGCCTATAATAATCAGATTTTCCACCAAATATTATACTAATTCATTAAATAACTTTTAAAGCAATTAAAAGTCTTAAATGATACATTAAAATGGCCTAAACACATGGCCTTATTAAAACCTTCAAATATAACGATTAATGACATAAAAATACTTGATATAGCAATAGAAGTCACGGATTTTTACCCTTATAACTAGAAACTTTTAATATTTTGCATTTTAGCCCCTTTTGTTACTTTTATGACATTATAAGTTGTTATTTATCAAAGTAACTTAACCTAACAAGACACCATAGTTTTTATCCACATTTTCAAGTCAAAACAGCCCATTTGGCATACTACATTTTGGCCCTATTTTATTTTACAAGACAAGTTGTTTTAAAACCTAAAAATGTGTTCTAAGAGAAACTTACTTGTTTAAGGCTCCAAAACTCCCTTGAAATTTCTTGTGAATTTGGCACTATATATATGGTTAGGCTTATGTTATTTTGTGTCATTAAACACAAGATTAAACCATAACTTAAAAGCCTTGAAGCTTAGTTAAAGTCCTTACCTTCTAAAGTTGATTTTTAAGCCTTGTTCACGGCTGCCTTGGGTTTTTACAAGGAGCTTGCAGCCATGGTTAGAACAGAAAAAGGATCATAAGTTAGGCACTCTTTAATAGTTATAAAGGTAAGGAAGTTTGAAGCACAAAAATATGCATTAAGGAGGAAGTTTTACCTTGAAATTTCCAATGAAGATTTTCTATTCAACTTTCAGTCAAAAACTAGGAAAATATTTATGTAATTAGATCTTGTGTAGATCTCCAAGTGAAAGGAAGTTATAATACTCAAAACCATGATTTATGACTTGCAGTTAGAGGCTTCTTTGAGGGGTTTCTTCTCCTTATTTTCGGCCATCTTTAGTGTGGGTTGAGGCTTCATTTTGAGTATGAAAAATATGGAGAAAAATGGGTGTGATATCTGGTAATTTTCGGACATGTATAGATCTAAGGAGAAGATGGAAGTTTAGTGCACATTTTTACCTTTGTAGTGTTGTTTGAGCTTGTTCTTCCCCCTTATGTATGTTGTACAAATTTCAGCCCTCAATATATCATGTTTTTTACCTTGTAAAGTGTAGCAGAATAATGTTTAGTCACTTGATGAAGAAGGACAAAGATTTGAGGCAAAAACAAGTAAGAACACTTGTCTTTATCCATGGAATTTCAAAAGGAGAAAAGTGAAGAAGAAAGAAGACTTACCACACAACTGGAAGGAAGGAAGGATGGCTGAGTTTGTGGGTTCAGCATGGGACAAGGGAGAATGAGTGATAAAAGAGGGTATAGATAAGTGTGTAAGTGTAGTATTCTGGGAAGACTTTTTATGACAAAAAGTGTTTTTTGCTTTTCAAACTTTCTTTTTCCTTTATTATTTTCTCCTTTGCTGCCGAGCTTGCTCTGTGTGTATGTGTGGGTTTAAGTTATTTTGTTTGATGGTAATGAGTGAAGGGTGGTAAGACATGTCATAATTTAGGTGTTAGGTGTGTAAGGCTATTTGTACTTTGTTGTTTTATTTTACTTACTTGGTTTGATCTCTCTTTTCTTCTCCTTTTTGCAGCCGGCCAGCATTTGTTTTGGAGGGAGATTTTTGAAAATTTCATGACTTAATATTGTAGCACTAAAGTTGTACATTATGGACTAGGTTTATGTGTTAGGTTGTATCAAATGTTATTTCTTTGTTCTAATGTATATATATAAGTGGTTATTGCATTTATAATTTGGTTTGACTATATAAAATACTTTATATAATCTTATCACGTTGTTTGTGATATTAGTACATGTATTAATGTGTTACATGTTGTATTAACTTTAGGAATTGTTTTCTCCTTGTTAATGTAATCTCTTTAGTTCATAATTTCATGTGTGGTTTGATGTCCATCTTGGACTATACATATTTATCTATGTATATATGTTTAGAGGTTGTAATATTCTTTGATGAATATTACTCCTTAACCATTATTCTTTGATTGTCAATCGTTGACCGATCTCTTCTCATTAATTAATCCCTTGTTAATTAGGGTAATTAACGTTTGGGGTATTTCACGTGAGGACGGTATTACTGATCCTCTACCTAAGTTAATTACCTAGGATGATTAAGGGTAATATGATGTATCTCATTAATCGTTTGTGAGCAGTGTTTCCTTAGCCAATAATCATAACTTGATTTGAATTCGTATTTAGTATTGTCTTAGTCTGAAAGACGTTCGCGCACAATTAATATCGCAAGATAGTCAGGCAATTAAATCATATAAACATAGCAATAATAAAGCACACATATCCCTATTATCAAGCATCACTCATACATGTCCGAACCCAAGGTAATCCTCTGGAACAATCGGACCACACAATAACATACCGTTCATCGACGAAAAGGTACATTGACGTCCTAGCACACGTCGTCCTCTAATGTACTCAGCTGTGGAAGACACCGCTATGTGTTAATACACTATAACTCAATATGTTGGGTATTTTGAGTAACTACCACTAGTAGAAAAAAGACCTATTTCGGCGGTTCCTAAGGGTCTATTTCAGTGGTTCACAACCACCAAAATGGAGACCACCGAAATAGGTGGACCTATCTCGGCGGTTGTAACTACAAACTGACGAAATAGATGCTCTCTAAAATAATAAACTAACAACATCTATCTCGGTGGTTTTTAGCTTAGAACCGCCAAGATAGAGTCTGGGTCGAACCCATGGTAGGTCCCTTGGTCATTCAATACCAGAATGTATTCTAGAATCAATCGACCCTAGACCATGGGTCGGTCGGTTCCAGAATACATTCTAGTATTGATCAACCAAGGGACCGACCCAGGCCCTATCCCAGCGGTTTTAAGCTAAAAACCGTCGAGATAGGCGGTATTTTAATATCTATTTTGGAGGTTCTTAGGTTAGAACCGCCGAAATAGCCCCCGATTTTTTTTCTCCATTCTAGCTTATATATCACCATAACACACCAAATGATTCAACCAGACCTGTATTATGGTATAATATAGCTACCTCCACAATGGGGCGCTCCAGTACACATTCATAAAGTTCTAAAAGCGCCCAATATCAACGGCGTGCCAGAATTTGAGAGTTAACAAACCAACAACACAAAAAACACTTGCATTACAAAAAATAACCATAGTACACTTCATATCTACCAATACACAATCCACAAATGCATAGAATTGCAATTACACTTCATATCTACCAACATACCATCCACAAATGCTTCAAATTGCAATTACATTATCAAAAAAGTACTTAAATCATCTTAATCATCAACAAGTCATCAAATTTGTGCAGATGAACTCCGACCATTCCTCAAGCATCTCAACTATTTGAGCATATTCATATTCTCCACCGTTGAGCAATTGTTCGTAAGCCTTGAAAAAAAAGAAAATGAACATTAATTTAAAAACTACAAGTATAACA
This sequence comes from Limonium bicolor, assembly GCA_023374045.1. NCBI lineage: Eukaryota > Viridiplantae > Streptophyta > Magnoliopsida > Caryophyllales > Plumbaginaceae > Limonium > Limonium bicolor. The sequence continues at coordinate 473,280,640 of CM041777.1, read as the reverse complement.
ATATGTAAAGAGCTAAAATAAAACTTTCAAAGAATGTTATATACCTTGTCTAGCGAGTAATCTGTTAAAAGGGATGACACTACTACTATGTCATGCATAAATCTCATGACATAGTATCCACATTTCAAACCTTCAGGCTGCACCGGGCACTATACACACACATATTCATAGTTATAAACTAGTGTTAACATTATCACACAAATTTAGTAATTAAGAATACCTTGACTAGGTTCCAAGGGATAGTATTCTTCGTCTGTCTTTGCATTGACATGAATGCAGCTCTCATGGAACTATATACATCAAACATACAGTTTTAAATACACGTAGTTACATTGGATGTTTTGAAACAATATTGTTAAGTAATAACAAATGTTGTTTAAGATATCAAACTCACCTCAATATCATTGTGGAAATCCTCGGTTTCTTGGCACTCTTACCAAGTGAGTCAAATTGTAAGATTCTTGGGGTGCTTCATCACCAACACAAGCAATGACTAGTGTTGACTGTTCACAAATTACAACACTATATTGAAATCATTAAACAACTAGCACAATTTATAAATAAATAATACTAAGAGAAATAGTCAAATAGCATACCCTTGATGATATGGCAGCATAATAAATGACTTGTTTGCACATTGAAAGATGACATTTGTCATATATTGCATAAGGCCTTCAGGGTCACTTGTCATGGTGGTTTCACAACACATAGAAGGACACATGAATCCGGAACTATCATTTTGGTAATCCACGAGGGCCTTATTATGCACTTGCCTGCACTATAAAGACAATAACATCAGTTATTTACTTTTTATTCAAACAACTAATTCATCATCGATCAATGCATTCAAACTATAAAAGATAGTAGTCACTCACGTGATGGTTTACTTGATGATCGACACATCTAACCAATCCCTCGTGAATACCTCTGTGAAATCTGACATATATATCTCAAATTTATGTGTTTGTCCTACTGCAACTTGATAGTGAAATATGGCCAGGTCATCTCCACAATGATCGAATCACTATGAGGTGACGTCAGTAGCAACGCCGAGTGTATAACCTTTATATTAGGTGACAAGCCAACCAATATCCTTTGCTCCACCAAATCAGGTCTACACATGAAATTGGTGGATGCCTTCGATTGAACTGGTAGAGCAATTCTTTTTCCTTTTCCCTTATCAGTTTTTGGTCGGCTCATTTTCTAATATATTAATTAATTAATTAATTATATGGATGCAAGGTGGTATATCAATATTTTTAGAGCAATGATTAAGAGTACTTACCTGTCCAGAGAGTATGATCAATCTAATTGGCCACTGCACTGTCGAAGATAGTGCAGCACGTAGTGTAGGTCTTTGTGGGATCGACACCGGTAAACAGACATCACCATGCTCTGCAACAAAGTCGTCCATGTAACACCCCAACCGCTAATCCTATGCTTACCGTCCAATCATCCCATAATCCAGAGTTACTCGAAGCGGAAATACTACTTACTACGGCGGGTGATACAACGCCGCTAACCGCCCATACGGCTAGCTAGGCTCATTCTACTTACAGTCACGGTCTGATGAACATAGTATACCGAGCTACTAAAATATTACTTACCATTACCGGAAATATAACTTGTTTACAATTCTTGGATCACCGAGTATTTAAAGTATATTCAATTACAACCCTTTCAAGTTTACCAAAAGAATGAGTTTCTACCGGCTACTCATCTATACCAATTCACCATCCCTTTCTATATCCAAAAAGGTGTACCCCATGGTACACCGGCTAATCAAAAACTACAGCCATGTACTACTCAGTACACCAATCATCATTCAATGTCTACAATCCAAAAAGAAATCAAAAAGTAGCTACATCTCTTCATGGCCTTCATCCTTCTCTTGTACCTGCGTGTAGTAAAAATGGTGCCCCAAGGGGCTCAGCAAACGCTGCGTATAAACTCCGCATATACCGCGTGCTAGCTAGGGCACGCCGACTATTTGACGTCCACTAAACATGCAGTTCATTAATTTCATACATACATGCTTTGCAATACAGCATACATACATTTACAACACATTATTCATTTCCAGGCAACAATACAATAATGTTCACGATTCTTACCTTCACAAGGTTAGCCAAATTACGCATCCGGGTTAATCAGAATGCTATTTACTCTTTTACTCATTTCACTATACTTACTCTTGCTTACACTTACTTACTTTCATTTACATACTTACTCGTTCTTACTTACTTATTTATACTCAAGTTAAGTCGTCGGGACCTCCGGCCCTGGGGACTACTCCGTCCCACCTCCGGGATTTACTTGACTCACCAATCCGGGATGCTACCCACTTAAGGGATTTGGGCCGCAAACTAGTTTAAGAGTCAGGAATCGGATCCAACCTCTTGTGTCTCCTCATCCTCACGCGTGGCCGAAACTATATCGGACTTCTACTCATTCCAATTTAATTACCAATTTAAGTTAGGATGGTTCGCTTGTTAGGAATAAGTTAGAAGTCCATTCACACAAACAATCGGTCACGATGCAATACAACATACTTACACACATTCATTATCATCCATACATTTCATGAATTATACAAACTGAGATTTAAGAAGATACACACAACATACAACACTACATATTCACGAGTATGCATAGTAACTCCGATTCGTGCATTTATCTTATTTGGTGATCAATTAGCACACAACACACAAATCAGAGTAACCAAGATAGCATACGGGGCATGAGGAATCCATACCGTTCACCGTCATACGTGTTTCCAAACGTTCCTTCGGTGTTCACAAATCAAACCCTATTATATAAATACAATATAATGATTAATCTAAGTATCATTGACCTAATTCGATTACACTTACGTTTCCTAACTCATACTTACTAAGTCTTTACATCCCTTACACTCGTATTTCATTTACTTACTTTTCATTACTCATCCATGGTTTACTTGCATATATACATACATATGTATAGGTGGGTATACACATATACATATATATATAGACTAGTCATAAGCTTACAATTTTTTTTTGTTTGACCCGACCGACCCACCCTGGGTCGGACCCATGGGTCGGTCGGGTGCAAAGACTTTCGATTTACAGTCCATTCCAGTCCGACCGACCCATCCATCGGTCCTTACAGAAGAAATCCACTAACACTTTCTACTCGACCGACCCAGGCAGGGTTCGGTCCCCTGGGTCGGTCGGATGCAGAAACATTTCCGACCAAAAATTCCCACTCATCGCCCAGGCAGGGTCGTCCTCTGTCGGTCGGATGCAGAAACTTCCGAGGTTACAATTTTCGGGTCGACCGACCCTGCTAGGGTCGGCCCTAGGGTCGGTCCAGCCCAGTACTATTATTTTAATTACTCATTTTGAACTCCAAATCCTCCTCAATTCACATCCAATCTTTTCCTAATCATTTTCCCAAGTTTCCTACATGCTTAGGCACCCTAAAACACTCCTTAACTCATCTACTAACTCATCACTCTTTTCTATATCCCAATTCACACACTTTGTTTCCTACATTTTCATTTCAGCACTCACATTATTTCCTTCCTTAGTTACATTTGCTACAGATTTTGACATTAACACTCCTCATCTATAGCTCCATCTTCTAATGTTATTTCTGGAGTTTCTAATACACTACAACTACATTAACCATCTCTCCCAATCTTCCCTCTATCTATCTAAATCAAAATCTGTTACAACACATATTAGTCACCTAGTTTCTAGTTCACTAAGTGTTCTAATCCTATGTAAATTTTGCCATAGTCTCCCCTATATTTTTATACTCTCACCACATTGTTTATCCACACATTGTTAACCAATTCACCTGTTTTCAATAACATCAATATATATAGCTCTCATACACAATACCATACATAAAACACTCATAAGAATTCCTGCACTCAACATTAATTCCCAACTATGTTTGTGACAGTTTTTAATTGTTTACAAAGGTTCAACACACTTGTTTTCCTTCCTACACATTTCACTACTAATACACTCACCATTTAACAATACCAATTTTCACTTCTAGAAATCCGTTACATTATACATATTCACTACACAAGTAGTTTTTACCTTCTTCTTCTTTCTTCTAGTTGTTTTTTCTCTTCTTGCTTCTTTCTCTCTCTTCTCTCTTCCTTCCTCTTCCTCTTCCACCGGTTTAGCAACCAAATTCTACACTACACCCACATATACATACACACTTCATACTAAAAACTAACCCTAACCATTATCGAGTTTTGTAGTAGGTTTTAGGGTTTAGAAAATTCATTACCTTCCAAGGGTGCAAGTGCTGTTTGAGATAGCTCAAGAACAAGACTTCTCACTCTCCAACAATGCCAAAATCGGCTAGGGTACAAAGGGGCAACCAAGGGTTTTAGCTTCAAATTCGTTTTGCCCTTAAGAGCTAGAAAAGATGGAGTTTCAAGAAGATTTTTACCTCAATAGAACAGGAGAAGGAGGTGGTTCTAGTGGTGGTCTTGAAGCTCCAAATGCTCCATACCCATGGAGATGAATTGTTGTTTTCGATTTTTGAAAATAGGAATGTAGCTCTTGATGAGAGGATTCCAATGGTATACTTTTTATAATTTTTGGGGAATGTTATGGAGTAACAAGATGATAGAGTAGAGTTTTGTGAGTGGGTCTTCAAACCTCCATAGAAATCGCATGGGGAAGAAGAAGAAGGAAAAGAGAGTGAGGGAGGGATGGCTCACGTGAGAGAAGAGAATAGGGATAGGAGAGAGAGAATGTGAGAGTGAATAAGTAAGGTGAGTTTTACTTTATTGTTTTTGTCTTTGTTAATTAGAAGAGAGTGTGAGGGAGTGTGAGGGGCTCCCAATCGGATAACACACAGCCCTTATGGGTTTTTAAAATTCTATTTACAATATTGGACATATGTTTGTGTTATTTATGTTTCTACCCCACAACTTCCCGTTTTTAACAGTTTTTACTAATCTCTCGTTTTATTGATTTTATTGGTTCTAAAGCTTCACTAATATTTATTAATGATTATTTAGTTGACCAAAACTGTTACGAGTCTATTTGACCCACTTAAAGACACGTTTTCCCGGTTACCTCGAAAAACGCGCTTTAATGTTCGTTAGTGTTTTTAATCCTTTTTAAGGATCCGTTTTCTTCGGGATTTGTTCCCTAATATTTATTTAGACTTAATTAAGCCTCTAAAATTATTTATTAGCCTAATTAATCACTGTTTCTAATTACGGGGTATTTCAATCTACCCTCCTTAAGAAACTTTGCCCTCAAAGTTGCTCAAGGCTAAAGGTTTAAGTAATTCTACTCATTAGGCAAACCAATTGCCCTAATGTGTCTTACTACACCTATGAGGTGTTTACTTCCTTCCACATTGCAAGCATACACACTTCACGCATCATACACAATTCACATACACAATCCATCATTTTCCATTCATACCATTCCATAATACAACATAGCAATTCACAGTACACATTACACAAACATCACACATCGTACATACACACACATTACACATACATACACATACGCTCCGCACTACATGTGCCATCAAAACCTACTACAATACCTACGCACTAAGCAATGCTAACCCGAAGCAATGCAAAAGCGAAAAGGCTCTACCCCCCCTTAAAAGGGGTACGACCCGTACCCGTATTGCTAAATGCTAGACTCTCTAGTCTATGAACAGCTGTGGGTACTTAGCCTTCATGGCATCTTCCAACTCCCATGTCGCTTCTTCGACATCATGGTTAGACCATAGGACCTTCACCATTCGTATAGACTTATGGCGAGTGTCTCTGGTCTTCCTATCAAGGATTCTCACTGGGGTTTCAACATATCTCATGGTCGGCTCAATAGATAGTCTCTCGGGCTCGAGGACATGAGAAGGATCAGCAATGTACTTCTTGAGTTGTGACACATGAAATACATCATGGACACGTCCCAAGTCCTCAGGTAGTGCTAACCTGTAGGCTACGGATCCAACTCTTTCGGTAATAGTGTACGGCCCTACAAACTTTGGGCTAAGCTTGCCCTTCTGGCCAAATCTGAAGACACCCTTCATAGGTGAAACGCGCAAGAACACTTGGTCGCCCACGGCGAACTCAAGGTCGCGTCGTCGCACATCCGCATAGGATTTCTGTCTATCTTGGGCTACCTTCATATTAGCTCGAATCTGCTGAACTTCAGCTTGCACTTGCTCAAGATACTCCGGTCCTATGATGACCGCTTCGCTTGACTCATCCCAACACAAGGGTGTACGGCAAGGTCTACCGTATAGGGCTTGGAAAGGTGACATCTTAATCGAGGCATGATAACTATTATTGTATGAAAATTCGATAAGATAAAGCTTGTCTAACCAACTCCCCTGAAAGTCCAAGGCACATGCCCGAAGCATGTCCTCCAGTGTCTGGATGGTCCTTTCTGTCTGACCGTCGGTCTGAGGATGGAAGGCGGTACTCAACTTCAGTTCTGTACCCAACGCTTCCCTTGTAGTTCTCTAGTATCTCGAAAGAAATCTGGTGTCACGGTCAGATACTATTGTTTTCGGGACTCCGTGATGTCTGATAATCTCCTTGTCGAATAGCTCGGCTAGCTTTACTACCTTCCAGGTGTCCTTCATCGGTATGAATCTGGCAACCTTGGTAAGGCGATCGACTACAACCCAGATCATGTTGAGTCCTCCTCTAGCAGGTGGGAGTCCTACAACAAAATCCATGGAGATATCATGAAATTTCCACTCCGGAACTGGCATCGATTGTACCATTCCGCCCAGTCTACGATGTTCAAATTTCACCTTTTGGCATGTTAAGCATCTCAATACAAATTCGGTCACATCCGACTTCATTCCAGACCACCAGAAGTACCTCTTCATGTCTTTGTACATCTTGGAGGCTCCCGGATGGACTGACAATGTGGAACTGTGTGACTCTCGCAGGATGCGATCCCTTAGCTCTGCATTGCTTTGGGGGACGCATAGCCTGCCATTCAACCGAATCAAACCATCTTCATGTAGTTTGAAGTCATACTTTTTCTTCTCAAATGTACCATTCTCGATCTTTTGTCTGATTTCGGTTAGGTAAGGGTCGCTCAACTGAGCGTCTCGCACCTCGTCAACCAAGCTAGAAGAAGCGAGTAGCGAATGGAGCGAGTGTGCTTGACGGCTCAGGGCGTCGGCTACGATGTTTGCCTTCCCTTCCTTATACTGCAAGTTGATGTCATAATCTGAGAGAAATTCCATCCATCTTCTTTGTCTCAAATTCAGTTCTTTCTGTGTGAATACATACTGTAAGCTCTTGTGGTCGGAGTAGATGGTGATGCTTACCCCATAGAGATAGTGTCGCCATATCTTCAGGGCGAAGACAATGGCTCCTAACTCTAGATCGTGTGTCGGGTAATTCTCCTCATGCTTTTTCAGCTGGCGGGAGGCATAAGCAACAACCTTGCCTTGCTGCATGAGTACGCGTCCCATTCCTTTGCCTGATGCATCACAATATACCTCAAGTCCCTCTGTGCCCTCTGGAAGAGTAAGGATGGGCGCTGAGGTCAATGAGTCTTTTAATTTCTAAAATGATAACTCGCACTCATCTCTCCATACAAACGGTGCATCTTTCTTCATCAATGTAGTCATGGGCTTAGCGACTTTCGAGAAGTCCTTTACGAATCTCCGGTAGTAACTGGCTAGACCGAGAAAGCGCCGAATGTCGGTAACATCTTAGGTCTAGGCCGAATGACAACCTGATCTAGCTAGAATTCGCATTTGGAGAACTTCGCATACAGCTGGTTTCTCGCGCAGTGTCCTCAAGCACTTTCTCACATGAGTTTCATGTTCCTCTGTTGATTTTGAATACAAGGATGTCGTCGATGAAGACCACACCGAAGTGTCCAAACTGCTCACTGAATAAACGATTCATGAGGTCCATGAATTTAGCTGGTGCATTTGACAAACCGAATGGCATCACCGTGAATTCGTAGTGGCCATTTCTGGTACGGAATGCCGTTTTCTCGATGTCTTGTTCCTTAATTGCAATTTGATGGTACCCAGAACGGAGGTCAATCTTGGAGAAGACTGATGCTCCTTTCAGCTGATCAAATAGGTCGTCGATGCGTGGCAATGGGTATTTATTTTTTACTGTGACCGCATTCAACTCGTGGTAGTCAATGCAAAGTCGGAGACTACCGTCCTTCTTCTTCACGAAGAGAACCGGTGCTCCCCAGGGTGATACGCTCAGGCGTATGAACCCTTTGTCAAGTAGGTCTCGCAACTGTTCTTTCAGCTCAGTCATTTCCGCAGGTGCCATGCGGTACGGTGCCTTAGCAATGGGACCGGTACCTGGCAAAAGATCAATTTCAAATTCCACTGCTCTCGGTGGTGGCATGCCGGGTAGCTCCTTAGGGAATACATCAGGAAATTCGGATACAATGGGTACATCGTCACTGAACTCTGGATCTCTCTCCAGATCTTGTACATAGCACATATATACTTCTTGGCCCTTTCTGAGCTCCCGGTACATAGCCATAGCAGATACAAGTGTGGTCGAAGGCTCTCTAGGTCTCTGGCGGTAAGATACAGTAACCCCAGAAGGACTCTTGAGCAGCAAACGATGCTCGGCGCAGAGGATTCTACCCTTGTGCCGCTCCAACCAATTCATTCCGATGATTAAGTCGAATCCCAATCCATTGAATTCGATGAAGGAAATGGGAAACGCTTCATTTTTTATTTTGATGGTTGCTGATTGGTAGTATTTGGTGCACTTTACTCGCTCCTTCGATGGGAGAGTAACCATAAAATTCGGTAGCTCATCCGCATCTAGCTTCAACCTCTTCACAAAAGATGGTGATACGAAGGTGTGAGAGGCGCCGGAGTCGAATAACACATTGGCATCAATGCCGTTCACTGGGAAGGTTCCCGTTAAGATGGTGCCGCTTCTGCCGGCTTGTGCTTCGGTGAGGATGCTCAGGTTACCTTCGGTACCGAGTCCACGACCTATTGGATTTGCAAGTGGTTAAGTAATGATGGTGGACACAAGTGGAATTAAATCAACACTGCTCTTTATTGATAAACCAACCATCATACATACCGTGTCTCTAATACACGTTACTAATACATTACATGATACTATGAAGTTAATACTTCCTAAAGGTAAGGTTCAGGCATCCTGGTTTCATGTGTGTGGCATTGATTACTGCCGGTGGTGCCGTATTCAGTTTGATCTTGTTGATCCCGTGGTATAGCATCCTAGAGTTTCCACCCATGATTAGGACATCTCCTAATCTCAATACTAGTTTCTGTGCGAGGTCCACACGCTTCTGCTCGCTATACAGGAATACAGCGTCATCACCAATGGACCAAGACACTACGGGCACTCCTTGTTCAAGAGATTCCGCTGTCTCGTCCTTGTCTTGGTGTAACCCAAGTCGTCCTTCTTTCTCATAGAAGTTGACAATACAGAGGTCCGCTTCAAGTGCGGAGATCGGTTCATGTTCGCATTGTTGTGCAAGTTCTACTGCTTGTGTGACGAGTGTCTAAAACTCTGGTGGTATTGTCGGTGGCGTCGCTCCATCTTGTGTTCGTGTCTCCTGGTATGTCTTGGTATAAGGATTCCAGTCCTTTCCCAAGCACATCATTTCTAGCTTCATCTTCGCTCCACCGGGGAATTCGGGTGTGTAAAATCCACCTTGACCCGTTCCTAGTTCGTTACATCGTCGAATGATTGAGATTTGCGCTTCGGGTGTCAGGTATCCCCTTAATAAGATCATACCTGGTCGGATGACCTGACACTGTTCGTTGGCGTAGTAGTGGTTGGTGATGTCGGTCTCTTCTTGATTCAGGTTTACCGGTATCGGATAACAGATACTAAAGCTTCCTATGGTTATAAATTTTATCTACGATGAGTACTAGTTTCAACTACTTCACCTCATGCTTAATAGACACTTCAATTTATTTACTCATGCGTTCATTCATACGGTTACTTTAATACTTAGACATGCTACTTCAAGGATTAAAGGTTTAGATTATTACCTGGGCCGGATTTAGAACCGGACCCATCACGGTCAATCACATGAAGGACAGGCTGCCTCTAAGGTGCACTCCGCTGAGGTCCCCGGGATCCCTGTCCCTGCGGTGCCTGCTGGGTCGGTGCATCGCCAGATGCAACCTCCTTGCCTTCCCTCTGCCTGTAGCTTTGGTAGTTCCCCTTTGGCTTTGCATTCTCTGGGCACTTATTGGCCGTGTGTCCTGGTTTCTGACAGTTGTAGCATTTGATTTCTCTCCCGTAACAGTCTTTGCCGGGATGGTCCTGGTTGCACTTCCTGCACACATAGGTGCGGCCATCTGAGAAGGCTTTGGTGGAACCGGAGCCAGAACCTAAGGTGTAGAGGGTTAGCACATGTGTGCATGGATATACTAGATATGATACTGATACGAATACGAATTAGAAATAGAAGTTTACCCTTAGGTGGGTATGATCTCAGTGGCTTTGCTACCACCGGTGCAGATGAACCGAGTTGAAGAAGTTCAACCGGTTTGCCCTGCTCAGCATTGGCACTGCTTTCACTTGGGAATTTCTTTTGAGGTTGCTGAAAGAAATTTCCCTTCTTCTTTTTCCAGCTTTTACCCTGGTTCTGCTCCTCGCCATTGGTGTTCTTGTTGTTGGCCTTGCGCTTCAGCGCGGTTTCTTCATCCCTTAGTTGGCAAGTGACTTCAACGCGAGAAGCCGCGTGATAACACTCCTGAAGTTTCAGGTATTAGCCGGGATTCTCATTTAAGAAGGATAAGGAAAGACTCAAAGAATTCAAGGAATTTAAGGAATTCAAGGAATTGAAATGATACTAAGGGTTAACCGACATTTACCTGAAGGGAGGTAAATCGTGTGTAGCCTATACCGTACCGAAGGCGATGGCTCAGACCGCCATAGAAGCGATCGACCAACACCTGGCCGGTGTATCCTAGATCGGGAAGAAGACAGAGGATAGAAGTGAAAGTGCGGTAGTACTCATCCACAGACATCTTGTCTGTCATCTTCAAGGCATCCAGCTCTAGCCTTTTCTTAGTCTTCACATGCTCTGGATAGTACTTGGATCGGAGGATAGCGGCAAAGGACTCCCAATCAAAGGTGGGGTCGCTGACATACTCGTGCTTGACTAGTTTCCACCAGTCCATAGCGGCATCCTTGAGGTAGTAAGCAGCTACTCTCACTCGAACTCCAGCAGGAGCTTCGAGGGTCTCAAAAGCAGTCTCCATTTCGGAGATGTAGGCTTCTAGCTTTGCCGGATCGCTCTCGCCTCTAAAGCAGGGAGGACGGAGATCTGCGATAGCTTTTACCCAGTTTACTTCTCTGGGTGGAGGGGGAGGGATTGGCCCCGCTTGAGTTTGTTGGTTTTGTTGAGTTTGTTACATAGCTTGGATTACTTGGGGTAGCATCTGTGCTACCGTGGCAGCGATGATTTCAGCTATCGTCTGCGTGCCGGGTCCGTCATTGGTCCCTCTGCGACCTGGACCTCTTCCTGACATCTAAATATTTAACAGTTACATTAGGCTCCGCAAGATATGACTCAAAGGTCTTGGAATTTAAGCAAGGTATCGTTCTTAAGAACGTCAAGGGTATCCGTTATTAATAACGGTAGTTCCTAGTTAGGTTTCTAAGTATCCGTCTTAAGACGGTTGAAATCCTAACTTGGTAATCCCCTAGGCTCGGTAATATGGACATTAGAGCGACACTTCGCTCTGATACCACTTTTTGTAACACCCCAACCGCTAATCCTATGCTTACCGTCCAATCATCCCATAATCCAGAGTTACTCGCAGCGGAAATACTACTTACTATGGCGGGTGATACAACGCCGCTAACCGCCCATACGGCTAGCTAGGCTCATTCTACTTACAGTCACGGTCTGATGAACATAGTATACCGAGCTACTAAAATATTACTTACCATTACCGGAAATATAACTTGTTTACAATTCTTGGATCACCGAGTATTTAAAGTATATTCAATTACAACCCTTTCAAGTTTACCAAAAGAATGAGTTTCTACCGGCTACTCATCTATACCAATTCACCATCCCTTTCTATATCCAAAAAAGTGTACCCCATGGTACACCGGCTAATCAAAAACTACAGCCATGTACTACTCAGTACACCAATCATCATTCAATGTCTACAATCCAAAAAGAAATCAAAAACTAGCTACATCTCTTCATGGCCTTCATCCTTCTCTTGTACCTGCGTGTAGTAAAAATGGTGCCCCAAGGGGCTCAGCAAACGCTGCGTATAAACTCCGCATATACCGCGTGCTAGCTAGGGCACGCCGACTATTTGACGTCCACTAAACATGCAGTTCATTAATTTCATACATACATGCTTTGCAATACAGCATACATACATTTACAACACATTATTCATTTCTAGGCAACAATACAATAATGTTCACGATTCTTACCTTCACAAGGTTAGCCAAATTACGCATCCGGGTTAGTCGGAATGCTATTTACTCTTTTACTCATTTCACTATACTTACTCTTGCTTACACTTACTTACTTTCATTTACATACTTACTCGTTACTTACTTATTTATACTCAAGTTAAGTCGTCGGGACCTCCGGCCCTGGGGACTACTCCGTCCCACCTCCGGGATTTACTTGACTCACCAATCCGGGATGCTACCCACTTAAGGGATTTGGGCCGCAAACTAGTTTAAGAGTCAGGAATCGGATCCAACCTCTTGTGTCTCCTCATCCTCACGCGTGGCCGAAACTATATCGGACTTCTACTCATTCCAATTTAATTACCAATTTAAGTTAGGATGGTTCGCTTGTTAGGAATAAGTTAGAAGTCCATTCACACAAACAATCAGTCACGATGCAATACAACATACTTACACACATTCATTATCATCCATACATTTCATGAATTATACAAACTGAGATTTAAGAAGATACACACAACATACAACACTACATATTCACGAGTATGCATAGTAACTCCGATTCGTGCATTTATCTTATTTGGTGATCAATTAGCACACAACACACAAATCAGAGTAACCAAGATAGCATACGGGGCATGAGGAATCCATAACGTTCACCGTCGTACGTGTTTCCAAACGTTCCTTCGGTGTTCACAAATCAAACCCTATTATATAAATACAATATAATGATTAATCTAAGTATCATTGACCTAATTCGATTACACTTACGTTTCCTAACCCATACTTACTAAGTCTTTACATCCCTTACACTCGTATTTCATTTACTTACTTTTCATTACTCATCCATGGTTTACTTGCATATATACATACATATGTATAGGTGGGTATACACATATACATATATATATAGACACTAGTCATAAGCTTACAATTTTTTTTTGACCCGACCGACCCACCCTGGGTCGGACCCATGGGTCGGTCGGGTGCAGAGACTTCGATTACAGAAAATTCCAGTCCGACCGACCCATCCAGGGTCGGTCCATTGGGTCGGTCCGTTACAAAAGAAATCCAACTAACAATTTCTACTCGACCGACCCAGGCAGGGTCGGTCGGATGCAGAAACATTTCCGACCAAAAATTCCCACTCGACCGACCCAGGCAGGGTCGGTCCTCTGGGTCGGTCGGATGCAGAAGCTTCCGAGGTTACAGATTTTCGGGTCGACCGACCCTGCTAGGGTCGGCCCTAGGGTCGGTCCAGCCCAGTACTTATTTTTAATTACTCATTTTGAACTCAAAATCCTCCTCAATTCACATCCAATCTTTTCCTAATCATTTTCCCAAGTTTCCTACATGCTTAGGCACCCTAAAACACTCCTTAACTCATCTACTAACTCATCACTCTTTTATATATCCCAATTCACACACTTTGTTTCCTACATTTTCATTTCAGCACTCACATTATTTCCTTCCTTAGTTACATTTGCTACAGATTTTGACATTAACACTCCCCATCTATAGCTCCCTCTTCTAATGTTATTTCTGGAGTTTCTAATACACTACAACTACATTAACCATCTCTCCCAATCTTCCCTCTATCTATCTAAATCAAAATCTGTTACAACACATATTAGTCACCTAGTTTCTAGTTCACTAAGTGTTCTAATCCTATGTAAATTTTGCCATAGTCTCCCCTATATTTTTATACTCTCACCACATTGTTTATCCACACATTGTTAACCAATTCACCTGTTTTCAATAACATCAATATATATAGCTCTCATACACAATACCATACATAAAACACTCATAAGAATTCCTGCACTCAACATTAATTCCCAACTATGTTTGTGACAGTTTTTAATTGTTTACAAAGGTTCAACACACTTGTTTCCTCCTACACATTTCACTACTAATACACTTCCATTTAACAATACCAATTTTCACTTCTAGAAATCCGTTACATTATACATTATTAACTACACAAGAGAATGTGATTTACCTTCTTCTTCTTCTAGTTGTTTTTCTCTTCTTGCTTCTTCCTTCTCTCTTTCCTTCCTCTTCCTCTTCCCACCGGTTTAGCAACCAAAATTCTACACTACAGCCCACATATACATACACACTTCAATACTAAAAACTAACCCTAACCATTATCGAGTTTTAGTGTAGGTTTTAGGGTTTAGAAAATTCATTACCTTCCAAGGGTGCAAGTGCTGTTTGAGATAGCTCAAGAACAAGACTTCTCACTCTCCAACAATGCCAAAAATCGGCTAGGGTACAAAGGGGCAACCAAGGGTTTAGCTTCAAATTCGTTTTGCCCTTAAGAGCTAGAAAAAGATGGAGTTTCAAGAAGATTTTTACCTCAATAGAACAAGGAGAAGGAGGTGGTTCTAGTGGTGGTCTTGAAGCTCCAAATGCTCCATACCCATGGAGATGAAAGTTGTTGTTTTCGATTTTTGAAAAGATAGGAATGTAGCTCTTGATGAGAGGATTCCAATGGTATACTTTTTATAATTTTTGGGGAATGTTTGATGGAGTAACAAGATGAGAGAAGTAGAGTTTTGTGAGTGGGTCTTCAAACCTCCATAGAAATCGCATAGGGAAGAAGAAGAAGGAAAAGAGAGAGTGAGGGGGGGATGGCTCACGTGAGAGAAGAGAGAATAGGGATAGGAGAGAGAGAATGTGAGAGTGAATAAAGTAAGGTGAGTTTTACTTTATTGTTTTTGTCTTTTGTTAATTAGAAGAGAGTGTGAGGGAGTGTGAGGGGCTCCCAATCGGACAACACACAGCCCTTATGGGTTTTTAAAATTCTATTTACAATATTGGACACATAAGTTTGTGTTATTTATGTTTCTACCCCACAACTTCCCGTTTTTAACAGTTTTTACTAATCTCTCGTTTTATTGATTTTATTGGTTCTAAAGCTTCACTAATATTTATTAATGATTATTTAGTTGACCAAAACTGTTACGAGTCTATTTGACCCACTTAAAGACACGTTTTCCCGGTTACCTCGAAAAACGCGCTTTAATGTTCGTTAGTGTTTTTAATCCATTTTAAGGATCCGTTTTCTTCGGGATTTGTTCCCTAATATTTATTTAGACTTAATTAAGCCTCTAAAATTATTTATTAGCCTAATTAATCACTGTTTCTAATTACGGGGTATTTCAGTCCAGAAGCACCCGTGCATGGTAATGTCGGAGTGGTTCACCATTCACAATCATTGTCTTAATGTTCAAAGAAAATAATGACCATCTTATACTACATAGGAATCAAAATAAAATAAATTCATCTAAACACCTTTATATTACAAAATGGTGCGTATACAAAATATCATCAAATAACATATTTCCAATAATTCATTTGTTATAAATTGCTATTTAATTTTACTAAAACTAAAAATAAATCACACAAATTCACAATAGCAAGTACCACTTATTATATCATATGACTCTTTCATAAGTATACTAATACAACTTTAAAGCGTCCATTACTATCCAAAAGTGAAATATGACAGCAGAGCGAGGGGAGTGGGAGGGTTGTGGGAGACGGAGAGTTTACAAAAGTAACTCGCGTGTTTCCAGGCGACGAGTGAGGTGTTCAACAAGGCGGTTTCATTTCAAGAGAGCGAGGGGAGTGGGAGAGTCGTGGGAGACAGAGAGTTCACAAAAGTAACTCACGTGTTTCCAGGCGGCGTTCGAGGTGTTCAACAAGGCAATTTTGTTCAAGAGATTATTTCCACAGGGCAAGCTTGCAGCGACGATATAGGAAGAGGACGTCGTCGTGTGGTAGAAGACAAGATGATTGCGGCATCTCCTCCAAGCGTAGCGATCGCCAGAGAAAATCGACATCCAGTGGGTGTGGTAGTTCGAGACTTTTGGAGGCGCGTCGGGATGGAAGAAAGTTGGCGGAGACAGAGACAGGCCCGCTGAGTTGAATGGCCATGGCTGTTCTATCTTCATCAACAATCTAAGTAGGTTCACAGATTCGAAATCCATTCGATGGCTCTTGAGGATGGATGCAGACATCAAAAAAAAATTCATATCCAGAAAATTTCACCCAAACAACAGGCTGGCTTTTGCACCGGTCCAGTTAAAGAACCCTTCTCGAGTTGCTGAAGCGGTAGATAGAGTTAATGGTCGTTGATTTCTGGGCTACTAAGTTTTTGCCCGCAAAGCCAAATATGTGGCGTCGCGTAGCAGCTGGTGCCGTCCTAGTCATGACTTGAGGCAAGAGAGATCGGAGGTGCCTGCGGCTGATGGTGAGACGGTGCAAGAAGGAAAGCAGGTTCATTTAGGAGTCTCTGTTGTGACAGATAAGGCTGGGTGGGACACGAGAATAAATTTAGATGGTGGCAACGCCAGCCATGAGGTTGAGCTTTCCGGTGTCGTCGAGGTGGTGGTGGAGGGAACATGTGCCAAGGTCCAGTTTCGGCGTTTGTAGGAAGATAGTAGTTCCAACCGACGCGATTGTTTTCGGATTCTGGTAACGAGTTACAAGGAGTGCCGGCGGGAAGTTGATGAGTCGATGAAAGGCGGTGATACCTAGACGACGAATGTAATTCCCGATGTAGACTCAAATGGAACGAGCCATACGTTTCAGTCTGGGCTGTTGAATTGTTATGGGCCATCGGGCAGTGAGGCCTAGGTTTGGTACGGTTATGGTATGATCCCCAATTATTCGAGGTGGGTTGTCCCTTATCTTGGATATTGGCCTGGGGTCCCGATGATTTATACGGACTAGTCCGGATGGTGGGGTCAAAGTTATGATTGGAATGGTGAGTGGTGCAGCCGGGGATCTTATTCGGGCGGGCCGCTCGTTGGTTGGGGACAGACCAGGCTTGCTTCTGGCTTGAATCATTCAAATGCTCCCCAAAATGTTGCTCAGACTGCCCAAGCGGGGCCTAATTTCTGATCGCCTGTTTCCATTCGAGATCCCTTGGGTAGTAATGTGGCTGCCCCGGACCCCATAGTAGATGAGATGGTATGTAAAGACCAGAACCTCTCGAGGGAAGGCAATAAGTGGTATAGTAGTATGGAGGTTTCTGAGAATGAGCAGGGCCTATGTGGGGTAGGTGCAGTTATTGGGAGTTCCCCTATTGATTCAGTTTTTGAGCATCCCCAAGATGAGTAGGTAGAGGAGGGAGCGGATGGTGAAGATCTTAGAATGCTTTTTGAAGACCCCGAATTTCCCCCGGGTTTTGAGCCGGAGAGAGATCCTTCTGGGCCGATGTTGAGCCCTGAGGAGAATTTTGTGAAGGAGGAAGCACGACAAACCCTCAGGCTAGCTAAAGACCTAGGGTGCGAAGTCATTAACGAAGACCAAGCCCTCAGTAACCTTAAAGATATCATACGAGAACAGAGAGAGGATTCTCATAAGAGAACCGATGAGGATGAGGGAGGAATGGGGAATGATTCGGATAGCGGCTCGCGGAATACATCTAGAGTTAGTGGTACAAGAGGTATGGGGGTCAAGAAAGACCGTTTGGGGTTTAGCAAATTTTCTTATGTCAGTAAGGTCGTGAGTAGAGGCAAACACAAAGTAAGATCCAAAGGCTAAGATTGGGTCCCCCTTTTGTTTGTTGTTGAGCAAGAGTAGGATTGGTAAGGTATGAGCGCGCTTTTTTTCTTAGTAAGTTTTGTTGGTGTCTTGTGATTCCCGCATATGCGGTGTCTGGCCTTGTGCCCAATTATAAAAAAAAAACTAATCTAACTTTAAACCACTTTTAATACCTAATTCCAGCAAAACCCCCTTATTTGATAGGTTACTGTTTACCTTAACTCTTCATATGCAGAAGTCTGGTGTTGGCTAGGGTGACGGCGTGGGCGGCGACAGTTTTCGGCAGTGGCACCGGTTTCAGTAGACAACATGAAGGATGGTGGGAAGGCTATTCGGAGGGATGAATCACGGGGGAGGGGGCGGGGGGGAGGGTTGCGGGTGAATGATAGAATGAGAAATATAAAAAAGAATGACAAAGGAAGAAGAAAGCTCATTGTTGTAGAAGAAACTATAAATTTGTCTCTTCAATAGATGATTTCACGAACATTACACGCGAGTTAAGAAAACTTTAAAATTGTCATTTGACAAGAAAATTTCATAAGTCGTTTGTTTAAGAGACGATTTACTCCCGCTTGCTGACTCGAACGCTAAGTTGGTGCGGGTTTAAGTGAAGTCATCTTTTCAAGAGACAATTTCAACTCAGGGTATTAATGAAATCATCTTTTGAATAGACAATTTTCATGGGGAGTGTTATTTTAGAAATTAGTTTTGAAAGAAGACTAATACACAGATTTATTTTCCAAAAGAAGGTTATTTTGGATTTTTCTTCATTAAAAGTTATATAATGTAGATTAAAGGATTATATCATCAATTAAATTTAAAATTCACTTAAATATCTATTTAATTAACCTTTAACCATTTTCAACCATAAGGTTTTCTAAGTAAGTTAATCTAGATACTCGCAGTGAGTACGTAATCATGGCATACTTTGGGTATAGTATAACATCGTTTCAAAAATATCGGTTTAATCTTCTAGAGGTTTGACCAACATTCATTACATATTCTTATTATAGCATTCTAAGGATTTATTTTTAAACCTTGACTTCTGTTTGAACAAATTTTGTTACAACGCTTAGAAGCTAGGCACCAGTATTAAAGGAAAATATTTCCTTAAAGACTCGTGAATTGTTCATGAGTTAAGTTGCCCTACACTTTACAACAAAATGGCATTATGGAGAGAAAACATTGGTTATTTACTTGCAACAATCTTACGATTATTTAAGATGTTTTGACACTCTTTGTTATGCCATTGTTCTCATAAAAAAACCCACTAGGAAATTAAGTCTTCAGGGAATTCTTAGTATTTTATTGGCTTAATCCTTATCATAAACGTTACAAATGGTAGATCTAGAAAACAAACGTGTTTTCACCACTAGTGATGTAATCCTTCACACTAGTAATGATATAACGAAGCTTGTTTCTAGTTATCAATCTAATGATACTAGTTTTTTTTTATAATTAGAGGCACAAAGGCCAAAAAGAATCCACAAAAGTGGATAACAACATAAGTTGTGCTTACCAAAACCTAACAGCTTACCCCTTGGCTTACCATAACTACCTTGCAAGATCTGCTAAACAGTCTTCCTTATCTATTTGATCTACCTACGTTCTTTCCCTTACCCGACCTATTACAAACACGAGAAAATTTACCAAACCCCATAGGGGCTTTCTTCAAGCGTTGATCCTTCCTGGGAAGAGCTTCCACTTTACCTGTCTTAAGAGGAACAACCCTCGCCTTGGACCCATCCTTAACTGCCTGATCCTCCTAGTAAGACCCATTGCAAGACTCGCGAATGATATTTTCAAGGTTCACAAGAGCTCAACTTTCATCAGGCACTGAGCATCCAAATTTTTTGGCTAATAGAAGAGTTTGCCTTGCTTCTTCCTGCACATATGCTTCCTTTGAAGTTGTCTCCTTATCTCTTGAAACATCAACTGGTTCAAAGCCTAGGGTATTCTGGATCTTGGAATAAACTTCTACGGTCCTCCCCAACCTCCTCTTCCTCGACTGACTCAGCTTGGGAAAGTCCGATCTCCGGCCCTTGCTGGTTAATACCTCCTACACCTTTCAAAGCTGCCCCTACTTGTTCAATGCATACATCAAAGTTATTGTCTTCCCTGACCGGCGACTCAAAGCCTTCCACCTGATCATGGCTCAGGATCTCTTCAATTAGCGGGCCAGGACAAGCTACTATCCTAGGATTTGGAGCATGAACAATGACCGGTTTTGTAACACGTCATATGGATAACTGTCCAACAACCTAGCTCTCAAACCATTCAGGCTTGAAAACTAACCACTTTAGGCCCTCAATCCTCACTTGGGCTTAAAAGTGGAAGGCCTTGTTGCTGTAGTCCACACATATGTACCCTTGTAAACCATTCACATTACTACTCATATCCCGATGTGGGGTGGGGGTATTACATACTCCCCCACTCAAAGAACGCGACGTCCTCGTCGCAAGCCTAACATCCAAGTCCCATGGACCTCCTAGGTAGGTGTCGTAGATCATCTTGACACGGTCCCGAGTCAGCTCCGATACCATTTGTAACACCCCATATGGGTAACTGTCCAACAACCTAGCTCTTAAACCATTCAGGCTTGAAAACTAATCACTTTAGGCCCTCAATCCTCACTTTGGGCTTAAAAGTGGAAGGCCTTGTTGCTGTAGTCAACCCATATGTACCCTTATAAACCATTCACATTACTACTCATATCCCGATGTGGGATGAGGGTATTACAGGTTTACAAGAATCAGTCAAACTTGCACCTACCATCTTACCCTAATCTACTATGCCGGTCACATTTGGACAACTCTGGGGAAATTCTGACCCACCCCCTTCACCAATACGCCCGAAACCCATGCCATTTGAGACCACCTCAACCCAATTACCTTGTTATCCAATCTCTTGCCCTTAATTTGCAGGCCCAGCCTGGCCATAAGCCAAAGATGGATACCGGACCCAAACCAAGCAGGCTGACCCACTCCATACCACCAAATTGGCTACCACAGGGCCCTAATGGAGCCATAGTAAAACGCCACTCCAGAGTCCGATGCTGTCTTCTCCTATCCAACTAGCATGGAACTAGCAACATGGGGATCTGAACCAACCGCCTAGGAAAAAGATCGTGTCAACTCGCCGTCTTCCTTCCCCTCCTTTCAAGGACAAACATCAGCCTGGGAAGCACCCACATAACGGAGATGAATCCGAGCCTTCGGGCATCGAGCAACAGCCTCCGATCTATCCTCTGACATGTTTTTCAGCTTCTCAATCAGAATCTATGTGGTCCTAGCAACCACAACAACCTCCGTATAGGGAGCTTGAGTCGACTCCACCTTGCCAACCTTCCCCACTCCTACAGGCTCACCGCTAGAGCGAGAATCATCGGGGCTCAATGATGTAGGGACACCCCACGCCGTTGCCTTACCAGACCCGCCAGCATCTTCTTCTTTCTTCAACCTACGCGGATATTTGGCTTTTCCTGAGAAAAGCTTATAACTCAAGAATCACCGACCGTGAATAAATCTTGTTGCAGCCTCAGCTTGATCCAGGACTTAGAACTCAACCAATGCAAATGCCAACGGGTTGTTGACCCGAGACTTACGGAAGATGGAGAAATGTTTCATTCCTTCAACATTTGCAAGTAACTTACCAATGTTGGCCTTCGAAGCTTTGCTACTTACGTTATTAACAAACAAAGTTGCTCGCGAGACTTGGTCAGACTTCTCCTCTGCACTGGAAGGGACCCCACCTCTGCCCAACTGATCCCTCTCACCTCTAGGTTTGGATTTGGGGGACGACGACCGGTAGCGGGAGAAATCCCTCCATCGGCTTTGTGATCTTCCCATGCTAACCTCATTGTAACACCTCAAACACCGCAACAAGTGAACACTTTGACCCCTCCGCCGGCTAATCTGCCTTCTCCGAAAACTTCTTGATCTCCTACGTACATATTTGGGCTTCAACCGACTCTGCTTCACTGGAAAGGGGGAGCACCTATACCTTTTCCCAAGACCCTCCTTGTGCCTTCTCGCTTCTTCCCGCCTTCTCGAAGGGTCTCTCCAAACTCTGGAACAAGCTCCCGCTTCATCTCTCGATCTCCTTAAGCCACGACCTTTCGCCTTCTCCCACTCTGACTTTCGACCTCTCCCTCTCTCGCTCATACTTCTCTAGAACTTTTATTGAGGATGAATGTTTTACTTATCAAATTGATTATGTTTATCTAATGGCAATCTACGACCTCAACCTAAAACAAGTAACATATCTCCTTGTATCATAATTGAAATACCCCAAACCTTAGTATGTTATTTAAACACCTAAATATGGTATATTAAGACTAAAAAGAGTCTTAGAAGTATTAGTAAACAAATCTAAACAATAGGAAACACAAAATGTGCTTTAAGGTCAATAAAGGCCAAAATGTGCTCTAAGCTTGGGATAAGCTTGGTTAAGACCTAATGAACTTACCAAGACCTTATTTATATACTAATGAACATATTAAACCAATTAGCAAAGAAAACCAAGCTTGAAAACAAGTTAAAACACAAAATGTGCTTTAAGGAGTCTTAAAGCACATTTTTGAAAAATTGTCTTGTAAATGAGTTTTGAATGGCTAAATGTCCATCATTACTCTTTAATTAACATGTGTACTATATAGTATCACATTTGGAAGTTTATATCAATGGGAAATCAAAAATTTCACTTCTATGTGCCTTGTTTTTATGAATAGTAACTTTTATAAGCTAGTTTGTAACATATGTTATTATAAGTAATTAAATTGACAAATAAAGACTAAAGTACCCCTAAGTACTATTGGGGGCCGGTTTTTAAGGTGTGGTGACTCACCACCCTTGTTAATATGTTAAGTAAATAAAAGATGACTACTTAGTTACTATTTACTTTATTAAGTACAAATATCTTCTAAAAGCAAGACTTATCTCATTTGCTTCATTCTTTCTTGCATTCCCACCGTCTCCAACACTTCACCTTCTCCATTTCCTTGCTCTCTCTCACGGTAATACACCACCTCCATCAAAACTCCATCTTTGACCTCTTGTAATTCCTAGCTCATTTAACCAAATAAAAAACAAACACCACCATTCTCTTCCTCTCATCAAGCTCTTCATTCCTATCTTCTCAAAACTCCAAGACCACCACTTCGGTGCCATGGATTTCCACCATTGAAGGAGTTTGAGCTTATTTCTACATATTATTGTTCTCCTTTGCTTCTAGGTAAGGAATCTCAAATAAAAACTTCATTTCCTCCATGTTTTGTTGTTGACCGAAAATGCCCATTGAAGGTGCTCTTTATATTGCTTTGTTCTAGCTTCATTCCAACCTTTCAAGGACTAGGTGGAGTCCTCTCTTGATAGATATTCAAACTTTCTTCAAGTTCTAAGGTAAAACAACTATCTTAATGTTTTTGAAACAATGTAAAACCTAGGGTTTACAATGAGTTTAAGCTTGGAGCTTGTATACTCATTACATTGCCTGTATATTGTTAGTAGTTGACAAGGAATCAATACCTAGCCGATTTTAAACAAGGAAAAAAAAAGTTTGTGTGAAAAGAGGTAAACATGCTAACCTAATGTGTTTAATGCCTTAGGAGAAATGAGCTTATAATGCTTGTTAAAACTACTTAAAGAGCTAATGATAATGACCTAGTGAAATGTTCTCAAGGAGATTAGTAAAAGGACATATGTGTTGTTGTGTGTATTTGCAGGTCAAAGGCATATATATTGTGGAAATTCAGTGTTTAAGAGTTATGCACTTTAAGGGCCTAAGAGCCATGCATTTTAAGGGCTAAGTGCCATGCTATTTAAATTATGCACTATATTGTGATGTAGTGTAAATTTGGTGAAACTTTGTGTGTGAGAGTGTTCTTGGTGAATTTAGGTGTTCTTGTGTGTTTAATGGAGAAAACAATGTGTTTTGGTTTAGTAATGTTCTAGGAGAACCTATGTCAAAATTTAGGTAAGAAGCAAGAAGTTCTAAGGGTTTAGAGTGAGTTTGGTAAGCTAGGAAATGTTTAGTATGGAAGGTGATCAACTAGTGGAAGAAACATGCATTGAGTTGTTTAAAGATGTCAAAAGGGCTTAGGCAATGTTTTAGAGGATTTAGAATGCAAAAGATTGTATTTAGGACTTGTGCATTGTTGGTGAAAAAGGGATGAAGTGATTTGTTGCATGGGAGTTATAAAACTTGTAAGATGTTCAAGGAGTTGCTTATAAAGAAAAAAATGCTTGGGAGATGATGTTGTAGTGGTGAGGAAATATTATTGGCATAGTGGTTATCATAGGTATGAAACACCACTTGGAAAACTAAGGAGGAAACAACATAAGTGTTAGGAATTTCGGTATGAAATGAGTAAGTGTTTAAGGTGATAGATATGAGTTTCATGAATGTTGTATGAGGATATAAGTGTACCAAATGATGTTAGAAAACATTAGGAGGCCTTAGGAGAAGTTTGGAGTTAAATGGGCAATGGAAAATAAGGGTCTGGAGCAGACCGACCTTGCGGCCGAACTTGCCAAGGTCGGTCGAGCCCAGTTTACCCTGTGAAAATTGGCTTCTGGAATGGACCGACCTTGGGGACCGGACTTGCAAGGTCGGTCGGGCTTGTATTTTGTGTACGAATTAAGTTTCTGGAATCCACCAAACATGGGACCGGACTTGGCAAGTTCGGTTGGGCCTGAATTTTCAAAGGGAAGAAACTCTCGGGAATGACCGAACATGCGACCGAACTTACAAGGTCGGTCGGAGTAGAAAATTTTGACGGTAATATGCTCTGGAATGGACCGACCTTGTGTAAGGTCGGTCGGTAAGGTCGGTCGGACCTAAACTGGTAAAAAAAAAAACAAGAATGGCTTAAGTAATAAACCCTAGGGGGTATAATGTAGGTGATCAAGTATAAGTTTAGACATTAAACATGTCATATAATCATGTTAAACATTTAGTAAATTTTAGGTTAAATAAATTAATTAACCGACGTTATTAATCATGTATAGGAGTGACCTACGGTGGAAACAAATCGAAGCAAGGACCAAGGTATGGTTTTCTTGCAGTCTGTTGCCTACCGGTTTACACCGGCTTGTGTGTTGCTTGTTTTTCTGTGTGTTTATGACTTTGTAAGATTAAACCATGTAAAGAGTTTACAGTTGTTAAATATTATGTTGTTAAGTATGACTCTCTCTTCCCTTGTGTGTGTCTAACAAGACTTGACCTATTATTGTGAATTGTGTATTGAGTTCAATAATGAACTGCTAACAAGTGCTAACGGGGGAAGTGAGGAGTCCGGTCTGTTCCGGCCACGCGTGTGAGTATGGGAGTCGATGTCATAACCGGTTCGATTCTCTTTGTATGTTATGGTTGTTTTCCAATTTGGTTTCCAATCTTCCCTTTAGCTTAACCAAGGCTATTTTACTGACTCACGTCGGGCCATAGGGGCATACTATGTGTTATTTCGGTGTGCTTGGATCACTATATCCGAGGCACCTTGTGTTAAGTTATCCGTTCAATCTAACAGGACGGTAACGAGTTATGTAACGAGCTTAGCATGGGCATGGCAACATTCTCTAGGCTCTCTATGGGGACTAACTGTGTTGGTTCTCTTCCTAAAAGGAATTGTTCTTGTGTGATGTGTGTGATGTTGTGTACAATACCCATGTTATGATATATGTATAAGTTGTGTGTTTTAAAATGAATGTCATGTCATCATGACAATTAGTTGCGCGCATCCCGGTAGCCGATGCTGCGCGTTAACCATACCAGCCAAGGGTTGCTGACCCCCTCGGGGCTCCATATTTCTTTTACTGCAGGATGAGGATCGAAGAAGCGGAATGGCTTTAGATTCTAGGATGCAGGTTTACTTTTGATTACTTTTGGATGTTGGCCCGGGATGCGCCTGTGCTCCCGTGGCGTTATATATTTTGGTTGCGAATAGTTCACAGTGATAGTATACAGTGAAGGATGTAAGTAAACACTCGGTTTTATGTTAATGTATATGTGGTTTTTAGTTCTATGCTCGGGAGTCTGATCATCAGACCGATACACTTGTATTTATTCAGCCTTGTTAACCACGTGGGTGGTTGACGGCGTTGTAGCACCAATCGTTTAGTTACTGTTTAGTTGTTTAAATTCCGCTGCGATTTCAAGTAATGTTATGTGCGTAGTAGGGGTGTTACAATAATAGAACACTAATTTTGCATTTGAGAAAGATTGCACATAAACTAAACATAATTCATCTAATGAATAAAAAAGATGACACCAATCAGAGGAAACTCTTGCAGAAATTTATGAGCTAGTTTAAGTGAGTGGGTAGAAAGTAAGAGAGAAAATGAAATGATGAGACGTGAATGTAAGTCATGTATATAGTGTGCTTGTTCTTTAGGTTAGCAGCATTTCGAGAGATATTTAACTGAATGTGTTTCTTTGTCAATGCAATGAAATTTCATATCTACAATTATGAGTTAATTTTATGATGTGCAACATATACGTCGTTTCCTTACAAAATAAGGGGCATTTGTTTTGGGTGGGAAATAGAGTGGAATCAAGTCAGAGAAATGAAAAATAATTCCTTTTTTTCTAGTTACTTGTTTGGGCATTAGAAAATGAAATGAATTACCGGGCAATGGTTGCTGGCTGCCGATCAACGGCCATTAATTGTTGATCAACATCCACCGGTCATCGGTCAATGATCATATGTCACCAGTCAAAGTGTAAGGGAAAAGAGAATCTCATTCCCTAGTAAGGACTAGAGGGTGACGAATCATGTTAGTAGGTTTGAGGTAATCTCATTCATTTTCATTTTCTAAGAATAAGAAAATTTGGCTAAACATGAAACATGAAAGCGTATTAGCATTATGATGTTTTTATTCAAGATAAGGCTTTTTTAACAATAGTGTCCAAAAGTTTAAACAATACTATCATTCTATAAACTAGAAAACGCCAAAATGATGTTTAAAGTTATTTTAATTGTTTATGCCATTTTTAACTGTTTGTGCTATTTTAACTGTATGTGCTATTTTAACTATCAATCATTCTGAGTTACATCCAAATGTAGCTAACATGGCTACATTTGAGGGCATTTTAGTCAAATTAAAGCACTATGATAGCTACATTAGGGGTAAAATTTGTAAACTAGAAAAGTTGGGAGGGAGAGATACGAGGAGCACACAAACGTTTTTTTTTTCATTTCTTTCTTTTTGTTCTTTTATTCTATTTTTTTATCCTTATCACAACACAAAATTTAAATGGTTGTAACTTTTAATATATAATTCCAAAATGAAAAAAATTATATCATTGTTCACCTAAATTCAAGCTCTTCAAAATAAGACCAGTCATGGATATGTATTAACAACTTAAAAAAATATTTTTACATGTATAGTGTACAAAATGTAAAAAAAACTTGTACAGATGGTCACATAAACCTGTACGAATCATTAAATATGTACATCCTTAGATTAAAATCTGTACATATAAGGGAGAAAACTTGTACATATGGCATACAAAGATGTACAGATGTTCATTAAAGAACATGTACATTCTCACATTTGAACATGTACATCGTCACATTAAAACATGTACATTCTCACATTAAAATATGTACATACATCCTCACATTAAAATATCATGGTATACATGTAAAAATAAGTTTTTAAAAAAGTTGTCAAAACATATCCAAAACTGGTCTTATTTTGAAGAGCTCGAATTTAGGTGAACAATGATATAATTTTTTTTCATTTTGGACTTATATATTAAAAGTTACAACCATTTAAAATTGTTGTGTTAAAGAAATAAAAAATTGAAAAAAGAAAAGAAAAAAAAGGAAGTGTACACGCCTGCCCTCCTACCTCCCCTTTTTTTTTAAAAAAAAAGAAAAGAAAGCAAATTGACGCGTGCATATCTCTCAAATCTGGCATATGTAACCATCTTGGCTACAGTCAGATGTAGGCAAGAATTTGCCTTTAACTATTTGTCCGACGAGTTCATTTTGTAAGGGTGGCTACATTCTTTTGATTTTTTTATGAAATGTCATTATATTTTTGGTTAGTTCATGAAATGCTCTTCTAAAAAAAGAAAGTCATAAATAGGTCATTTTTTTTACAAAAGTCTATAAAATATCACTATGTCATTGACGAGAAGAAAAAGACAAAAATATCCATACTAGTTAACATAGTACTTTTATAATTCATAATATTCTTTAAAAAATTAACTAAAATTCATAAAAAATTCAAATACTGTAAAAATATAGATCAATGTAAAAAATATTTAAAAAATTATAAAAATTTGAAAAATAAAATATATATTATCATAAAATGTTGAAAAGGTAAATTTGTATAAGATTTTTTAATTATCAGTGTAACACCCCAACCGCTAATACCGTCATTACTATACAAATACTTACCTTCGCAGCGGATATTACATACACAACGACGGGTGTACAATGCCGCAAGTCACCCATGTGACTAACATGGCCAGTTACATTACTACATACTATCGGTCTGATGAATTTGAACATACCGAGTACTCTACACAATACATTACTTTCCATTGCATACTCAAATCATAATTCAAATACAACTCCAATACAATACTATACCGAGTCTACTACAATCCTTAGATTACCGATACAGTTTGGACTTCCAAATTTGCATTACAATACAAATACAATTCCTATTACTCAACTACCCATGCTTACATAGCAGCCCCGTCCTACACTCTCGAACGGTGGTCGGCTTCGAAGTACCTGTAAATAAAAACGGTGCCCCTAGGGGCTCAGCAAATTGCTGCATATGAAATTCGCATACCCCACGTGCTAACCGGGGTACGCCGACTACTTTGGTTGGGTATACATGGAGTTCGTTTTACATGCATACATACTAATACTACGACAATACAAGCATCAATACTTACATACATATACGAGGTTCAATACTTACTAGGGAAGACAATTCGATAGTCAACCGTTCATGTTAGTTACTCACTCATTACTTCCTCGTTACATTACTCATTACTCTGTTCGTGCTTTGTTCGATATTCGTTACTCTACTCGTACTTACTCCTTACTGGTTACTCATCACTTTACTCATACCTACTCATCACTCGGTGTTCATTACTTGCTCATACTTACATCCTTACTCGATCCTCATTACTTACTCTTTCATACTCATCATTCAATGTTCATTACCTTACTCGCACACATTCCTTACTCCATACTCATTACTATACTTGTACATACTCATTGCTCAATACTCCATACTTACGCATACATACTCAATACTCAATACTTACTCATAGCCTCCGGGCAGAGTCATACTCAAGACTCGCCACCAGACTTACAAATACAAGCAGAGCTATACACTTAGCTCCACAAATACTCAAATGTCCGTTTTACCGAACTACTCAAATTCCCAACACTCCTCTCTCGGAGTATCTTACAATCTCATGGATTAGCCTAGAAGTATCTCTCTCGATAACCTCCACTAGCTTAGGGAATTACCATCGTCTAGTATTCTCAGATTTAAGGGTTTCCCCAACGTATCGAATACTTCTCATGTTCGGGACATTACTTACATTAGTCGGGTCCTCTCATTGTGGGTCGACTAATTCTCTAAGGGGTTTGGAGATCCCTCATCATTCTTTACTACTCTCATGGTTCATGTCTTTCACCAACACCAATACCTCTAGAAGAGGTTACTTATATACTTTCACTACTTATTGTTTGTGGATTATCCATTTCGGTTCTCTTACCGTTATCGGGAGGTTACTACTCGCGTACACTCTCTCACACTCTAGTGAGTTCATTAGTTTGCGTTATCATTTCTTGGTTCGTTAGTTTTAGTGTGTTTTTACATTTCCGTTAATTCACAACATGACTCTTACTACGAGTCACTAAACAACAAGACTCATCTAGGAGTCGGTCTACACACTAAGTTAAGCCACACGATCATTCAAGAAGGGTTAGCTCATGCAACATACAACAAGACATACAATGAAAGGCAATAAACCATTTTCATGCTTTAATCTTGATTAGCCGGCATACAGCATACAAATCAACGTAGCTCGGTTAGCATACGGGGCATAAGAAAGTCACACCTTTCACCGGGGTTAGCTTTACCGTGTGTTCTCACGTTCCTCGGTTCACACTTGTTCCACTGATAATGTTTCAAATATTGATATTAATACTAAGTCCATACGGTACGTAAATAATCACTACTCCCTTAATTTAACCCCGTTAATCGTAGGTTCTTATGTGCATACTATTTTATTTTATTTTTTTCCTTACCACCATTACTCTCCCCATGGTCTACTGCTTAAGCCCATATTTTTTTGCCCGACCTACCTTGCCAAGGTCGGTCGCAAGGTAGGTCGGAGTCAGAAGGTTGCTGGCCGAATTTTTTTTTAACCCGACCTACCTTACCAAGGTCGGTCGCAAGGTAGGTCGAAGTTAGAAGACTTCAGAATTGAAGATTCCAGCCCGACCTACCTTGCCAAGGTCGGTCGCAAGGTAGGTCGAACCCAGTACCCCTTTTTACTACTCATTTTGAACTCTAAATTCACCTCAATTCTTACCCAATCCTTTCCTAATCATTTCCACATGTTTCCTACATGTTTAAGTACCTTAAAACATTCTTAATCATGCCCTAAACCTTCTCAAATCTTTACTCAAATTCCTTACTCATGTTCTTGCTCAATTTCTACAAACTTAATACTCATTTTTGCACTTATGCACTCTAGTGCATTTCTAAACTTCCTCTTGGCAGTTTCTCACCTCCTACCACCTTACTAAATTACTTATTGACCATTCCTAATTCATCCTTGACAAATGCATTATCTATACTCAAATCCATCCTCCCTTACCAAGGTCCAGCACACTAACTCATTTCTCATTTTTCCAATGCTTTACTACACCCATTTGCTTCAGATTTTACCCACTCACATATTCATCCTCCATCTACCATTTCAAGGTTATCAAACATCTATACTTAACCCAATACAGACCTTGGTTCTCCCATTCACCAAGTCATTCAAAAATGCTTATTTTCTACTAAAATTTTGTCATAGTTTGCCTACAAATCTACATATCCAAATTCATCCATTCTCACCAAAATCCATCCTAACTAGCCACACCCATACATGGGTCCTACCAGCACTCAAAGCAATCATAATTTACCAACACTTCCTCAAACAACAATACCAATACACATACTCAAATTACTTGGCTCTAAGGCCTTCCATCCAAACATCAATTCCACAATTACTCTATTCTAGTTACCAACAAAATACATTTCCATTCCAGTTTTGGTTCATTCATTCATTACCCATCCCAATATACTACTACATATAAAATATACATTAAGGTAGGTTTTTCTTACCTTAAATTTCTCATAAGTTCCTCTTTTGCTCCCTTCCTTCTCCTTTCTTCTTTTCGGTCAAGTTGGGCAATGGAGTTGCCAAACTCCATCCCAACACCCACATTACACCAAAATAATACAATTAAACTTCTAACCCTTAGAATTCACTAATTCAATGAAAGGCTTAGAACACATAAGTTAGGGTTTACCTTTTTGGAATTTTTAAGAGGGGTTTTAACCCTTGATTCAAGGAGGTGATCCCACCACCATTGGGAGGTTGGAATGATGCTCAAAAGAGAGAGAAAAACAGGGCATTAAAAATCGGCCACATAAAGAAGGAAGGAGATGAGCTCTTTTCTTTGAAATTTTTACCTTAATGGAAAGAGGAGACTCCAAGCTTTGATTTGGTACCATTTTCTCTTATAATGGACAAAACCCATGGAAATGAACTTCCTCATTTTGGGATTTTGAAAAGATAGAAAGGTAGAGCTTGGAGAGAGGAGCAAGAATATGTACTTATTTTCTCATTTGGAGCTTTAATATGGCTTGAGCATGTAAGAGAAGAGAATAAGCCATGTGGGCTTATTTGAGAGCTTCAAAATCGGCCAAACCAGAGAAAGAAG
This sequence comes from Limonium bicolor, assembly GCA_023374045.1. Taxonomy (NCBI): domain Eukaryota; kingdom Viridiplantae; phylum Streptophyta; class Magnoliopsida; order Caryophyllales; family Plumbaginaceae; genus Limonium; species Limonium bicolor. Next base: position 473,248,664 of record CM041777.1, on the reverse strand, counting down.
AAGAGAGGAAGCAGGAGGGGGGGTGCTCACGTAGGGAAAAGAAAGGAATGGGAGGAGAGAGAGGGAAAAAGTGGGTATAAGCTACTTTTTCACTTTTTGCTTTTGTTACTTTTGACTTATTTAATTAGTTAGTCAAGTGTGAGTGGGTGTGTGTGAGCTGGTCCACATACTAAAACCGGCCCCCACATAATATACCAGCTGGAGCGTTTTTCATCTTTTATAGAAAACGCTCGTTATTTTACCCGGTTTTAGCACTGTTCACTAACTGGGCCCGTTTTCTGGAATTTTCTCGTTTCTTTAATTTTATTGGTTATTAAGCCTCCATTAATGCTTAATTATAGTTATTCAATGAACTATAATTTTTACGGGTTCATTTGACCACTCAAAGTCACATTTTCGGGTTTTCTTAAAAAACGTGCGCTAAAGCTTTATTAGCATTTTTAACACATTATTTGGATCCGTTTTCTTCAGGAATCATTCCCGTATACTAATTAGGCATGAATAAGCCTTAGGACTCCACACAATACTCTAACCGAGGTCTCGTACCTCCTATGGTTATATAACGCTTATTTTAGCGTTTTTCGCTTTTTAAGCGTTTTCTCATTTCTTTTGGATTTATTTTCCTTACCAAAATTACTTAGGCACTATTAGGCCCATTAATACCATACTAGAATAATTTAATCACCATATTTAAGTTCGGGGTATTTCAATCAGTACTATATAGTGTTTTAAAGATATAATTTATACCAAAATTTATACTATTTTATACAAATCGAGTACCATAATTTATGTCAATTAAGTACCATAATTTTATCATACATTTTTTAAATTATGTTTTTCTATCAATTTAAATTATTTATTCTAAAAATATTATTTTATATCAATTAACGGATATTCAGAAGAAAAAAAATTTAAAAATGTATATTCTATTTTGTAGATAACTTTATGACATAATATTTTGTAGATAACAAAAAAATATTATGTGATAAAGTTTATCTTTACAATAGAATATAATTTTTTAAAATATAAAATTTCTAAATATTAGTTGAAAATATAAAATTATTGTTTTTTGAAAAAATAATTTAAATTGCTTGAAAAATCTAAATAACGTAAGGGAAAAATTATGACATTTAATTGGTATAAATTATAGTACTTGATTGGTATAAATTGGTAGAAACATTGGTATAAATTATGTGTATAAAATACTATATTCTTTTTTTATGTACTGAATAGTTTAAAAAACTCTAAGAAATATTTATTTTTTTCAATATTTCATGATATTATAATATATATTTTCTTTATTTTCCAATTTTTTATAATATTTTGAATATCTTTTTATAATTATCTATATTTTTATAGTATTTTAATTTCTTTGTGAACTTTAGTGAATTTTTAATACTTATGGCATATTGTGAAGTTTAAAAGTACGTTGTTAACTAATAGGGGAATTTGTATCATTTTTCCTTCTGATCAGTGACATAGGCTGCGTTCGGTATGGTTGTTTTGTGGTTGTTTTGGTCTGGCTGTTTTGGTGGAGTTTTATATGTGGCTATATTATTGGAGTAGAACGTAGGACCCACGTGGGACCCACGTGGGGACCACTGCCAAAAATGCCACATTAAGGCGCTGTCCGAACGCAGCCATAGTGATATTTCATGGACTTTTACAAAAATGTAGTGGCATGTTGTGATTTTATTTTGACATTTCATGAATTTGCCAAAAGTATAATGACATTTCATTAAATTTCCTTAATCTTTTTAACATATTATGAATAATTATTTGAATTTTAAAAATTATACTACAATGGACTAGTAAAATTAATACCGCAAATAGGAATCAAATTACTGAAACATGTCTCAGCTCTTCAAGGACTAAAGACAAAAGAAGATCAACATTACGGTTCCTACGGAGCACACATGATATGACAACCCATAACAGATTAACTACTTTACATTCCCAACCCACAACATATTAACTACTTTGAGTAACTAATAATCATTATTATAATTTTTATGATTAAGAAACTAATCTTAGATGCTCTCATCTTATACGATGAATTACCTTAAATGTACACATAGGCAACCCATTGATCAATAATAACACATGGAAAAGACCATAATCCTATGTATTAAGTTATTTACAAAAAGAACAACAACACTTTGAATTCCACTACTAATTTTTCTTGCTAAATTGTCCTTTCCGGTTAATACTTCTTAAGGATTTCCAAAGATTAAGCTTAAAGTTAACAAAAACAAGGAACGCGAGACAGGTGTGTGGCACATATTATTTCACTTTTTATTAAATGGAGACTAGGAATTTCTTACAAAGAGGCACCTACATGCAATAAACAAATATGAAATGCGAACATGTGGTAGACGGATCACGCCTGAATGTGGCCAGATCATTCCTAGGACCACAAATATATAGTATATAAATATTGCGGAAAACAACTTATTAGAACACTTTGTCTTATAACGAATATTTTTCTTAAAAAAGAACAAAAAAGTTCTCTTGATTACTTCAAAATGAAAATACATAAATTATACTCATAAGATGATGTAACGTTGATCCATTTTATATTCATACCTTGATTTGGAATTTCCATCACTCTAGGCTGTTGAAAAACAAGCATAACCTCATACTGTAATGTAGTATTAAAGAAAGAGCATTATGGTAACGTCCGTCAATGGCTCTTAATTCAATAGTACTATAAAACTTAGAGATTGATTGATATGTCGATTCTTCAATTTTTAGTATGAATGTTGGCCTAAAGATTAGGAACTCATTAAAGTAGAAACACTTAATGACAAGATTGTCAGAAAGCTTGGGGTACTCTCAAACAGCTGCCTGCGCCCTGTCCAGCAGATTATTTTCTCTCCTCTCTTTGGCTTCTTCCTTTCCTCTCCACCGTCCTCCCAATCTCTCCCTCTCCCCTTCATCCAGGTTTCGTTTTCTGCCGCCAATTCACTGGGAGAGTAGCTCTCTCCTTCTCTCCATTAGTCCAAAATTTTAAGCTAGTAAAACCATTACAAAGAGTCGGATTCTGAACAGCCGACTTCGCTTCACCACTGCCGTTGTTGTTCACAATTCTTCAGTGCGCTGTTCTGCTCTGGAATTCAGGTTCTTTTGTATAAACCGCTCCTCTTATACCGACATACTCTCTGTTGTTCAAAATTTGAATTCAATCTCTGTAGACGGCCCTCTTTTTATTTTCCTTCCATCTAACAACTGCCTCCCTTTACTGGGTCTACTGCATCTATCTCTGTTTTCCTGGGTTTCTTATAGATGTAATTTATCTCCGCAATTCTCGTTGGATGATGCTGATACAGAATTCCACTATGCATCTACAGGCGTGACTTGGATTCGCTGTTCCTCTGCAACATCATGACCTCCTCTGTGCAACAACACTCTGGTAATTTTGTATTTATATACTGAACAATTTACTCCTTTTTTTTTATAGCTGAATTGATTTTATCGCGCTGCTGTTTGGTTATTAATATATTTAATTGCTACAATTATCTTAGAATTTCTCAGTTCGATATCTACCACATAATATTACATGCAATCACGGGGTCTTTCACTCTAGAGTATAATCAGATTTCGATTACTACTATTGCTTATTCTGTCTTCTGTTATAGCGGATTATTGACAATTAACAAATGGCACACGTGTAGTGCAAAGACCCCCTTTTTATTATTACTGACTGATGACCGCTAAATTCTGTGGCTTTGCGATTTTTCATCTATGCATGTGGAGGGAAAAAATTTAAGCTCAAATAATCCATAGTGATTCTGTGGTATGTAAAAATGGGAGGGTGTTGGGGGGAATGTTTAAGCAAGTGTCATCTACCTGATCATCATGTGCTGTCTAATCTTAAGTCACCTTATGATCATACGCTGTTTCTACTGCTAAAAGTTAGGAGAGAATAAGAAGCACTCATCTGACTCTATTTTCCGTTTTCCCTCAAGCACACAACCCATAAAATTGGTCTTTCCTTATTCCAACAGTAGCTGTGCTGTCTTTCTTTTTCAATTAGTCTAAAAACTGAAGTATGAATTGGAAGACTTCCGTTACCACTCTTATTTGTTATTTTAGGTACCATAGGTAACAAATGTACTAAATTTGTTCAAGTCCTTCTTTCTAATCTCTCTGACTGATTAATACCGTGAAAGGAGCTTGGATTGATTCACCTAGAAGTGCAACTATCAGGTTTAAGTCTCAGATTCACCTTCATAGGTTGAAGAAAACGTTGCTGTTTACTTTATCTCATCTATGAAATTTTGCACAGAGATATGCTGTAAAGTAAGTACGCGTTCAAAAGTTCCGCCGTTATTGGTTACTGCAGGTAATGGTGAAGTTGACGAGCACCAAAAGCATGCTGAAAAGAGTGGTTACTATTCATCTGCCGAAATGTCTCATGTAGCAGCTATTACACACGCAAATGTTCAGTATGGAGTGCCCCCTCCTATTGGAGGATCAACTATGGTGCATGCATGATTTCTCTATTCTGTTCTGTTTGATATTGCTTTCATTCAGTCTTACATATGCTGAAAATCTGACGACCCGGTAGATGTTTTATCTGTCAATTTTGTATACTTGGATATGACCAATATCCTTCATCTAGATTTACTCTTTCACTTTGTATTTTCTTTTGTTGCTCAGTTATAACCTTTGTAGTTCCTTCTGTCGATAAATGTGAGCTTTCTCTGCCCAAAGCCTATAACTCTTCAGTACTTTCCTTATTCTCCATGAGCAAGTGGACTATTTTAAGAGGATCTGTTGGTAAGCCTATCATTTTAGAAAATGATGTTCGGGTTCCTGATCATATTGAAATAAAAAAATAGTCACTTTCTTTTCTGTTGGAACACATTGGAGCATATAAAATTGCTGATAAAATTATGATAATAGACCAAAAGTTCTCAGGTAACTGGGGATATCTGATGGTACGTAAGAGAATGTGGGGATCTTATTGTATTATGGGTTTAGGTTTTAGGGCTACTGGAGTTAGGGACGATGTACAATCATTACTGTGGATTAATAGGTCCTCTCTTGTCTTTTGTGGATGATTAATAGAATTATCTTTCTAATGTGCATGTGATGCTGTGCGATTGTATGCTTTTCATCTTTAAGATTCCGATGCTTATTCGCCTTTTATTCTGTTGTATATATTAGAATTGATTTTTCAAATGTGCATGATGTTGTGCGATTATATGTTTTTTCAACATTAACATATCAATGCTTATTCGTCTTGCATTTACTTGTATATCAGTCATTAATGTCGGATCTAAGTGCAAGTAAAACATTGCATATGTAATCTTGAGCTCAAGATTTTGGCTATAATCTTGAAATTTTGGGTTTTTTAAGGCTAATTTGATGTTTTAATTTAGTCAAGTACATAGTGGAATTGGTCTCACTTATTGAGTTGTTGATTGAAAGAATCTAATCTTCTTACTTTTAACATGCAACCTTAGATTATGGAGACAGACTAGCTTAAAAGACTAGTCCATTAGATGGGACCATCACTTTAAACCATATTTCTTTATGATGGAAGTGTTACATTATTATCACCTCTTCTAAGGCAATTATGTGATAGAGCTACTATAGACTGCCCACACTGATTGGGTCACACTTGTTTTCAAAGGGCAACTCAAATCCTGCTTTGGTTTTTAGTTTCTTTCTTCCATATGCATTGGTTATTAACCAGAACCCTAAAAGTAGCAACCCAAGTAAAAAGAGAATGAAATTTGGACTGCTCTCTTAGGTGGTGATCACGTTAATTCTGTGTGTGTGTGTGTGTGTGTGTGGGGGGGGGGGGGGCGCTGTAGTGAGTTTTTATTGTGTTTTAGTGGCCATTAACATGGTTTTGGTTGTAGATATTGTGCTCAGCATTTACAGTCTTAGTCTTTCTGCCAAAAATACTAAATAGGATATTGTTTAACAAAACCCATTATGTTTAATCAAGTATATGTCCTGCATTGAAGGTGTGGACAGGTCAATTTTCTTGACAGTGCCATTGCAAGATGCAGCAAGTGAATTAATTGTTTTTCTGCTCCAGGTCTGCTTAAAGATATTATGGTGCTGGATTGTTGTAATTGTGGTTCGTTGATATTCATATTTGTTTTTCCAGGCGCCAGCTGCTTATCCAGATCCTTACTACAGAAGCGTGTTTGCCCCTTATGACCCACAGTCTTATCCAGCTCAACCCTACCCCGTGCAGCCTATGGTAATTTAGTTTGAGCTGCATGACTATTCTGCAATGTCATGTTTTCAGTATTTTTGGTTGGTTATAACTTATACCCAGATACTCCATATAGACATTTTCTTACAGCACATTAAATCCTTGGATTCCTCAATATTATGCATGATCTAGGTCCACCTTCAGTTGATGGGAATGCAGCAAGCCGGGATCCCCTTACCATCAGATGCAGTTGAGGAGCCTGTTTTTGTGAATGCAAAACAATATCATGGCATCTTGAGGCGCAGGCAATCTCGAGCAAAAGCTGAATCAGAAAACAAGGTAGTGAAAGTACGAAAGGTGCGTGATCATATTTTTAAACCGAGCTTTATTCCTGTTTGCTTCATGACATTTTGGTATTTTACCTTTCGATTTATCTTGTTTTGATAAATAGTAGTATATTAAACTAAAGGAGAAACACCAAAACTTTACAATGTAATGATTGCTAAGTAGAACATTTCTAATTACAAGATTCGCATGGGGCTGTGCTGTGCAAAAGACATTCATGAAGATTCTATTGTTCATTTTTCTCGCAACAAAATAGGTGAGAGAATTGAATACAAAAGAGAAGTTTTACTAAGCATGACAGTTTCGATTTATCTTTAACCACTCGGAACATAGGGTTACTGTGCGCCAACAAAGTTTAGTGAGTATTACACTTTTGGTTTATCTTTAGCCACTCAAAACATAGGCTTACTGTTTGCCAACAAAGTTTATGAGCGTTTTGATTTATCTTTAACCACTCAAAACATAGGCCTACTGTCTGCAAACAGGTCCTTCCATATACTATTACAGGAGGGAGAGAGACTGTTCTTTTTCAGTAACAAGTTTAGATGCAAGATAGATATGCTTATTCTTGTTGCTAGTGCAGCAGGCTTTTCTGACCAAGTGTTGATAGGAGTGTTACCGAATTCCTTTCTCTTCTATTTATGCTAATTGGTGAACGTTCGAGTGCTCTTTAAAAACACAGTTTTTATATCAAATGTGGTATGTTAGTGTGGTGGAGGTAGAAATTCACTTCACTCATCAATTAAATGATGTTTGAAGGGTTAAACTCGGCTGGGGTATTTTGTCTTCTGGCGCAAAGATTCACTGGATGAGCTTCTAGAATAGATTTTCTTTTTGATAATGCCGTACAGCTCTTCTCATCTTTCACCGAAACAACTGCTGTTAATATCCAACAGGTTGCTTATTGAATCAAATGTTGACCGTAGTGCCTAGTTTCAAACTAACCGCAATTTATGTGTACTATTAGAATGGTCTGCCTGTTGGTTTCTAGATCTTCTATATCACTATTTTGTATCACATGATTGCAGCCTTACCTGCATGAGTCGAGACACTTGCATGCTGTGAGAAGGGCGAGGGGCTGTGGTGGTAGGTTTGTTAATGCTAAGAAAAAGGAAAACCAAGGCAAAGAAGACACTGAAAATCACAGGTCGGAGAATGGGGTGGTTTCCGGCGATAGGGATAAGTCGGTGGACTCAGATCCTCTTAGCTCTGATAAAAGTTGAGTGTCTAGATCACCATACGGCACCAAGGCCATGTTTGGGTTCTGCTGTAGCCACAACACTTAGAGAGCGGGATCTTGGGAGTTTATGGACTCCTGGTTTAGTGTTAGAAGTTCTGTACAGCTTCATCTTCAGAGGTAGGAGATTATTGGTGGACATGGTAGCCACCAGTAATTCTCAAGAACGCTTCATAGTTAGTTTAAATAGATAAGATAGGGGTGTCTTTCGCAATGTGCCATTTTCTATACTTTTCCTTTTCCACTGTCCATGCCTTTTTGTTGGTATGGGAAATGATGGTTAAGCGTGTTTTACTACTGCACAGAATTGTTCTTCTCTCACACGTCTTGTAATATTTGTTGCTTTTGTTTCACAAATCGGGTTCCGTTGGAGTTGCCTTTTTGTTATATCAAATTTCAGGGTTGTAAAGCAATCATTAATGGGTCTGCATTATGTTCTAGTAGGTTAACTTTTGATTACTGCATCTGCAATTGTTGCTATCACCAAACCTATTGTCTTGCAAGCTCATGGAAAAACAGGTTATTCCGTTAATGGTATACGTATCTATTTTTTATTTTATAAGTCTTTTTTATAAGTTTTTCTCTCTCAGACCAAAATGGATGTATATTATTGCTAGTGATATTGCTGCTTCAACACTGAATAATGGATACGGTTGAAGGGATCATAAGTTTTTGGCACGTTGAAAATCAACATCATTCTTAATGTAATTTACAATGTGACATTGTCGCATTTTAAAAGAAAAGTTATTTAAAAAAATATCAATCTCACACAACCTTTCAACCTTGAAGCAACCCAGCATGCTAAGCCGAATATCTCTTGATGTACTTTCCAGAAAGAGAAAAAAAAAAAAAAACACAATACGTAACAGCGCTAAAAACAAGTCCCTATTTTACAAAATTGCAACATACCCATCAGAACTCCAGGATGAGTGAATTACACGATTATGGATGGAACGAGAAAATGTCTTGGTTTCGCTATGTCAAATGCAAAAGCACTACACTGCATGCAATTGTTACGGTGAATTCAATTCAGGCAACTACAACCAAGACGCTGAGAACAAACACCTCTGCATGAAAAACAAAGGAGAAAAACTACACCAGCAAGGCAAGGCCAACCTTCTTCGGGGAGATGCTTTCAGCTTTTCTATTTCCAGGGAAAGCCTTTTGTGAAACATCTACCAGAGCCTTGAAGCTATACGGTTCGTGCATTGACAGTTCTGACAAAACTTTCCTGTTCAGCTGAATGTTCTCCTTCATTAGCCCGTGTATGAAGGTGCTGTAGTTCACCTGAAATCCATATAAAAAATAAAAAACTGTTTAAAGGAAAAGTTTCAGATGATCAAACTATACCGAGAAACGTTATCAGTCAATAGCTACAGGGAGAACAAAAACCCACAACCCAGTTCAGACTTCAGAGGAACCAATGATTTTCTGTCTCATTATTCATTAAAGACTGGAAGCTTGCAAACTCAAAGAATGTTAACCTAACTCAATGCATAATTTGGTCCCAATCAAGTTTCTGGAAAGCATAAGCTATAAGTATCTCCATTAGTCTGAGGACAGATTCTGGGTATACTCTCATTATAAGCTTTGATTTACATAATTTCAATTGGGTACCAACAGCACAAAAGCATTCATTATCTCCTTTAGACCAACACACTGAGACTCACTGAGAACAATTTAATTGATCGGTTAGGCACAGTTATCAGATTCATGCCAGGCCAATGTGCTGTGCAATGCATGAAGATTGCCACAACAATAGCACATCACAGACACAACGATGCATGAGTAAACAATATGAGGTGTTCATTTTTTCATTCACTGAAGGGCACAGCACAATCATTTACAAACAAGACAGCTACCTGACTGCCATAGCTCTAGGGAATAGGGAATCAAATAAGCAACCAGCAAACAGATATAGAAGGATGAATGGGAGGTGCAACTGTTGCTGTTAAAGATGAGGAACATGAAAATTAGAGAAGAAATTATTGTTGAAAGAGAACAATCTAGGACTTATTATTCTTTTATATCTTGTTCTTTCTAAGTTTGAGTTGTTCTAGAAGTGGACGCTGTAAGCGCCACAAGATGCACCAAAGGTGAAAAGCATCAGTTCAGTATATCATGATCATAGCATCACATCCAGCATCAGATGTGGTGGTGGATGAGCATCATGTGTGTGAACACGAGAGGAAGACACCCGATAACTAGAGCAGTAGTCGATTTATGCCTAGATTCTTGAGATTCAGGTCAGACGACAGTAGCTTGTCTACAGCAAATCCAATGAGCAAACACAGTACTACACTACAATTAGGTGGAAGAAAAAAACCCTTCAAAGAATAATCCTAGTTAGATGGAAACAAGCCTTCAGAACAAGCTATAACTTACACGATGTCCTTCAACAGCTACAAGCATAAGCTGGCTCAAGTATTGAACTGAGTGCACTTATATGTTGGACAAGTACTGAACTACCCTCCTGGCCACGAATCATGAGTTACAGCAGTTCCTCGCACACTCCTAGCTTAATTCTGTCATCCTTGCTAATATCATCCATAATTCAAATCAAGGACAAACGATATTGACTAGACCATTGACTTCTCTGACTTAAATCCAGTCTTCAAGCCTACAGCCCAAAACTATCAAGAAAGGACATAAGCTCACTGTGATGAGTCATAACTATAGATATTAAAGCTCAATTCTGTCATCCTTGCTACTATCATCCACAATTCAAATCAAGGACAAACGATATCGACTAGACCATTGGCTACTCTGACTTAAATCCAGTGCTACAAGCCTACAGCACAAAACTATCAAGAAAGGACATAAGATCACTGTGAAGAGTCATAACCATAGCAGCTCAGTTGCAAATCAAGTGTATAAATGCTGGGGTGGTAGAAGGAATTTTGGTTGGGTAGAAGTTTGTGCACAAGGCAGATAGGGAGGCATACTGGTGATATGGGATGAATCCCAATTCCAGATTGAAAGCTTCGCAAAGGGGGTCTTTGGGTCTGAGATGCTCAAGTACTGCTCTCGATCGGTGGAGAGTACAGAAGTGATAACACATTTTTGGGAAGCTTGCAGATGGGATTCAGTTCGCTCCACCTGGCAAACTCTGAAGGCTAGCTGTCCCCATCAAGTTTATGGCCCTTTCTTCAATTCCAAGCTGTGGGCGCGCTGATATTGTTGATTCTCAAGTCTGGTATAGAACATATCCCCTGGTGTGGTCTTGGAAGCGCTAACTGTGCAGTCTTTTTATTTTGTTTATTCTAGCAATTTGTTCAGGGTGGCAGTTTTTTTTTTCTTTTCTTGAGAGCCTTGTGAGTCCTTGCTTGTCAAAATGTTGGTTGGTGAGCCGCCCTATAGAGGGTGTGGTTGTTAGCTCCAAGTTTTGAAGGGGAACGCTATTCTGTTGGTTGCTGCTGCCCTGTCCAGTCCGCTTAGTTTAGCCAAGTTTTGCTTAGTGTTGGTGGGTTAGATTGCTGGGTCTGTTCAGTTGAATTTTGGTGCTTCTTTGTTTGGAACATGTCTGTAATTGGATGGTGGGGTACTCTTTTTTCTCCTTAGGTTTTTTCCCACTGGGTTTTGCCTACGAGGTTTTAACGAGGCCCAACCAAACCCATCCGCCTGACTGGTTTCGGGGTCGTTTTATTTTATATAAGGCAAGAGCCACAATTATCAAAAAAAAAATTAAAGCTCACCCTTCCTTCCAGAAAGACGCAATGTAATTAAACCACCATCCATATTATATCACACTCTATTTTGACCTTCAATGCTCACTCTACATTGACGTTCCTCACTCCTTAATTCTGTCATTCTCTTTCATATCATCCATAATTCAACTCAAGGATGATCAATATCAACTAGAAAATTAGCTTTCTGAATTGAATGCAGTACGACAAGCTAGAGCACAAAAGCTATCAAGAAAGGACATGTGCTCACTGTGACGATGTCAATAACTATTGGTATTTGAGCTCATCCTTATCCCGCCCAGTAAGCCATGACATAGTTTTGAATCACCATCCATATTGTAGCCTACTCTATTTTTTTCGATAATTAGTGGTTTATTAATAGGCTTACACCATTACAACGTCATACACCTCACCAGCTAGCATCGCTACTGCCTTCTCAGAGAAAACAAAACGAAATGGTGAGCCTACTATCAGGACAGCAAAAAAAAAAAAAAAAGACAAACAACACAAACAAGCAGGGGTTTGGATCTTCCCCTTCGAGACATTGCCTTGCCTCATTAAAACCTCCCTAGGTAAAAACTCAGTGGGAAAAGCCTGAGGAAAAAGAGTACAAGACCCCTATAGAGATTCAAAGAAAACATAGATCTTCCTTCAGGTTCGTGGCCTCCATAAAATGTATCACCAGCATCGGCATTTCTACCCACCATGATTTGGTCCATCTCCATACCCCATTTTAATTTCCCAATTCCTACTCTATTTTGACCTTCCTCCTTCACTCCTTCTGTAATTCTCTGATTCTTGTTCATATCCTCTATAATTTAAATCAAGGATGAATGACATCCACTAGAACATTGGCTACTCTAAGTTAATTCCAGTGCTACAAGCCTGCAGAACAAAACTATCAGGAAAGGACATGAGCTCACTGTGAAGATGACAACAACTATTTGTATTAAAGCTCATCATAACCCTGCCCAGTAAGCCACACTGTTGTTACGAACCACTACCATATTATAACCTACACTATTTTGACTTTCAATACTACTCTACTTTGACCTTCCCCACTAACTCTTAACTCCATTCTCTCACTCTTGTTCATATCATCCATATTCTCTTCAAGGACACCGGAATCAACTAGAGCAATAACTACATGGAATTCGATCCAGTACTATAGACAATGAACATGTGCTCACTGTGAAGAGGTTAATCACTATTGGCATTTGAGCTCATCCGTTAGCCAATACCTAACTTTCTCATTAAATTTAAGTTCCATATTCAGCTTTTTCAATTTTTTTTCTCCTTTTAGGTATTCCAAAATGGAAATAGTTGAACAAGCCATGAGATTATATTCCATGCAGGATATCTCTTGCCTTAGTCAATAACTGGATACAATGCAAGCTACATGGATCTCCTTCTCTGCCTCCTTTGAAATTTAGTTACAGGAAAAGTTTAGTCAGCTAACTATTCTAAGCGCCAATTCTAGCTGATCTGTGCAAACATTAATCCTGTTGTTCTCTTTGGACAAGCCAGTTATCTTCACCAGCTAAGTTAGCCCGTGGATACAACATATAACATTTTGCACTACAACATTTGTCTGAGGTTGGCACTAATAGAAATGATAGAAAGAGAGAATATGTCCACCATGGTTCTGAAGGAAAGCAAAACTGAAGCAGTTTTCTTAGGCAAGAACAACCAAACAAGCCCAACAGAAGGTAACAAGATGAACAACAATTTTCAGAGTTTCCATATTTTCAAGTTTAAGCTCAGGATGAAGGTAAAAAGAATGGAGAGCCATGACGAACTCATACCAAATGGTGTACTTTCCCAGTCATCAAGTTCCTCACTGCAATCATCCTCGGTCCAAAAACAATTAAAAATAAAGAGGATGCTCCCATTTCTAGCTGCTCATCCTATATGGACGTTAGCAAGCTTGTGACTCTAGAAAATCACAACTTAACAACAGGTAACGGAAAAGGGAAGTCTATTTGCACAATTGAAAATATCACTCAGACCAGGCTGAAGTCGAGGCATAACTGCCAGTATCAAGCAGTAAACAACAAGATTGAACACAGCACGCAATGACGTCCCGACGCTAAAATAATTTACCATCGGTAAACTAGACTACGAGAAACATCGAGCAATCAAACAACATATGTGGAGACAGAAACGGAATACAAAGATAGAGAACATACTCCATGTTGTCGAGTGCCCGCGTTGATGCGTTCGATCCATAAGCCACGCATGTCGCGCTTCTTGTTGCGGCGATCCCGGTAAGAATATTGCAAAGCCTTCTCAACTCTCTCCCTGGCTATCCTTATGCAGTTCTTAGCCCTCCCTCTGAACCCCTTAGCTAGCTTAAATATCTTTTTCTTGTTCATCTTCTCTCTGTTGTAACCTTAACCTTCTCTGTGACGGGGAAGACCACCGACGAGACACTACCACTAGCGGCGGAAGCGGAGGCGGTGATGTTGAGTTGAATAATAGCCTGTCGAAGGAAACTCCAACGAGAGGGTTTAAGGAGGCCGTGTTCCAAAAGGAGGACTGGTTAGAAAAAAGAAGAAGCATAAAATGCCATCAGTTTATAATTGACCATATATTCCATTTTGAAAAGTTGTTCATAAAATGTTATGATTTGAGTTTGCCCAGCAGGAACCACCACCCGTCGCTGCTTATCTAGCAACAGATCGTCAAGCAAAATGTAACGGCGAGTCTTGCCAGCACGAACTTTCTCACAGATCTGATTGTACGTTGAGTCGGTTTTAGATGCTTCCCGGATTCTGACCGTCAAGTCACTTTCCACGCGAGAGATATTGTTTATTACCCCGAAACAATGCCGACTTAGAGCATCAGGTACAACATTGTGCCGACCCGGTCTATGGATCCACTCAAAGTCAAATTCACCCAAAAACTCTTGTCATCTCGCTTGCTTAGGGGGATAACTTCTTATGCGTGGTGAAATATGTGTTGGCCACATTATCCGTGACAACGAGGAACTTAGTTCCGAGAAGGTAATGCCTCCAAATCGTAAGGCAATGGATTACCGTCAGCATCTCTTTCTCGTGAGCCGAATAGCGTTGTTCGGCTCCATTTAACTTCCGACTCTCTAAGGCACAGGGGTGACCCTCTTGTACGAGGACACCCGCAATTCCTCTGTCAGATGCATCTGTGTGGACCTCAAATGGCTTATCGAATTCGGGCAACTTAAGCACTGGTTCCGAGGAAATAGTTCTCTTCAGCAACTCGAATGCTTCCTGGCGCGCACCCGTCCACGCCCACGTTTCACCCTTTTTGAGTAAATTGGTAAGAGGGGCAACCTTATGAGAATACCCTTCCACAAATCGGCGATAATAGTTCGCCAAACCAAGGAAAGAGCGGAGTTCAGATACATCCCTCGGAGTCGACCACTCTAGGATCGCTTTCACCTTGGATGGGTCCATACGGACCGCCCCAACGGAGATGATGTGGCCGAGGAAAACAATTTCTCGTTGACCAAAGGAACACTTTTCCCTCTTCACATAAAGCTCATGCACCCGTAAGCGATCAAATACCAGTTCCACATGACGCAAATGATCCTCTAAGTTACTGCTATATACAACAATGTCATCAAGATAGACAACAACAAATACATCGAGGTAGCCAAAAAGAACATCATTCATTAAATTACAAAATGTAGCAGAGGCGTTACATAGACCAAAAGGCATTACAAGAAATTCGAAAGTGAAATACCCGTGAAAATATAATACATATATACATTATTTGTATACGTTGTAAATTATTAAGTGTCTTTCTCTTTCTTGGTTCACTCAATATTTATATTAACGCCTTGCGGTGTTATTGATTATAATTATTATTTTGTTTGTTAAGGTTTGACAATTTTAATATGGTACTAATCAAACATATTTTGTCATAGTAGCTATTTTATCATTAAGCAAACTTGTAAGAGATTTGTATATATATTTGACAAAACTTGGATGAGTATATTTATGTTTTGGAAAAGAAAAAGTGTGTTTAAAAATATTGAATTAGTAGTCAATTGACTTATTTTTCTTAATGTCTTGGATTTGATTTTTATATTCAGTTGGGGCTTTATTTCCTTAAACCTTTATATGTTATATTTTGGTAGAAACTTTAGCATTACAAAGTGAAAAACCCTTATAATTTAATATACCATTATTTGGCATTATATGATTATTTAATTACTACTTAAATCGATATTAGTATTATTGTAATGGGCTCATTGTTAATACTATTCTAGTTTTATATTTTATTAGTAGATAATGAGAATATTGACAAGTATATATTTTACTTTTATTATGTGAGGGAGATATACTAGTAATTAAGGGTAAAGAAATAAATTAGAAACCAGTAAAATTTAACCTAATTTATCATCTCTTCTTATTCTTCTTCTTTCCTGATTCACACGGCCGTCTACATTCTCTTCTACCCTGCGCCTTTCTTCCTCAATCCTCCCTCTCGATTTATTCATCTCGGTCACTATTTCCGCACCGGTTTTTATTTCATCTTCAATCTTCTCACGAGCAACACATAACACCCATCACTTCATTTCACTGTTGTAATCATTATTGCCACGGTAGTCAGCACAGAAGAGCCCCAGTTTTCACTTTCGTCACACATCCACCCAGGAACCCGACTCCCCCTTCTATTCTTCCCGTCGTCTCCAACTCCATCACAACAAAATGGTAATCATTAAAGGAAAATTGTGGGTTTTATAAAATTTGGAGACCTAGAACCTGGATTGTAAAAATAAGTTAGTTGACCATTTTTAGAGTCTGGTGCAGTTAGTCATAATGACGATTTTGGCTAACGATAGGGTAAGTGTATATATTATTTTATTAATAACATGATTAATTATAGCGGTCGGTGGTGATATGATTATTTGTATTTTAATCATAGGATGTTGAGATACTTTGACGTATCACTGGGTGACTAGTTTGGAAGGATTTTGTCTACTGTCGTGCTAGCGATTGATTACGGTGGATTATTGTGAATGTCTGCTTAAGCGCGAATTCCAGGTAAACCTTGTGTTCACCTATCTTTACTTTGTGATTGTGTGTGCTATTTTGACACTGGTTATATTGGTTGTGATTGTTAAATTATGCTTATACGATATTGATGGTATGGAATGATTTGAGAACTTTGATATTACATATATGGCTATTTTATTCTGGAATTGATGGGAAATTAACTTTGGAATTGGAAAAAGGTCTTTGGATAAATTATATATATATTTGCGCTGTTGAGTCTCAGACCACAGCTAAGCTCTATGATCTACTCCATTAGTTAGAAAAACTTTTGGGGGGTGTGCACACTTAAGGACTTAGAGTGAGGGTGAACTGGATCGGTCCCAACTCTGTTGTGGTACCAATTATTGGAATTTGTGAACTGTGAAACTTTGGTGACTCCCGTCATTCCAGAATTGATTTGTTATATTGTTGATTGGTGATTGAGATTATTTTGATGCTATTGTTTGATTGGTTATGTGGCTATGGATGTTTATTGTACTCAAATGGATTTTCACAATGTATTTGACAAGGTGTTGCAGGGTTTACTCAGTTTCTCTGATTTGCGCGGTCCTTTCTTGTGTGTTATTATGTTTTCTGACCGCAGGTAATGAAGCTGACCTGGATGTAAAGCGTGAGAGTTGGGTTTGGGAATTGACATAGACTCCACTTCAATTCATTTAAAGTATTTAGATGGTTATAGCTTTGCGTTGAAGGTTTGAAATTTAGTTGAGATGTAACCTTTTTATCTTCATTTATTTTCCGGTTAAGGTTGAAGTTTTTGTATTTAGCCTTAGCACTCACTAGGCTGGTGAGTGTGGCAGTAACACCCCATTAGGTTTTTGTCTTCCGCAGCTGAGTAGATGATAGGAAAAAAAATTCGACGTTAATTTAACTTCGACCTTAATAATATACCGGCTAGTTTTGGGGGTGTTACAGAAAGACCCATAACGGGTTACACAACTAGTTTTTCCCTCATCACCCTCTGCTATACGGACTTGCCGATACCCCGATCGGAGATCAAGCTTCGTGAAGTACGAGGCTTTAGACAAACGATCGAACAGGTCATCAGGTCTTGGAATGGGATACTTGTTCTTCACAGTGACCTTGTTCAAAGCTCTGTAGTCAACGCAGAGTCGAAGTGAGCCATCAGCCTTCTTTTGGAAAAGCACGAGAGCTCCATATGGCGATGTGGAAAGTTCGTGCTGGCAAGACTCGCCGTTACATTTTGCTTGACGATCTGTTGCTAGATAAGCAGCGACGGGTGGTGGTTCCTGCTGGGAAAATTCGAATTGAGTTGATGCGGGAGTTTCATGATGCGAAGTGGGCGGGTCATGCCGGGGTAAACCGAACCCTAGCTCTCATCCGCCGATGAAATACCCCAAACCTTAATATGTTAATTAATTATGTAATTATGATTTTCTAAGGCTAATTAAGTCCTTAAGATCATTGGTGAAGAGATAAAAACCAAAAAGAAAAAGAAAATGCGTAAAAGTCACAAAACGTGAAAACGCGTATTTAATTATTTAAGGAGGTATATAACCTTCACTGGGGTTATAAATATATTTTTACACCCTAAATACACACTAAGAATATGTGGGAAAAATTCCGGAAGGAAACGGATCCAAATAATGCGTTAAAACGCTAACGGAGCCTTAAAGCGCGTTTTTCGAGAAAACCCGAAAACGTGACTTTAAATGGTCAAAAGACCCCGTAAAAATTATAGTTGATCATATAACTATAAATAAACATTAATGGGAGTATAATAACCATTAAAATTAATTAAACGAGAAAATTCCGGAAAACGGACCCGGTTAGTGAATAGTGCTAAAACCAGGTAAATAAACGAGCGTTTCTGTAAAAAAAAAATGAAAAATGCTTTAGTGTGTACATATTAGTGGGCCGGTTTTATTAATATAGATAGCCCCTCACACATGACTAGTTAACTAATTAAATAAGTCAAAAGCAAAACAAAAGTGAAAAAGTTAACATATACCCCACGCACACTCTCTCTCCTCTCATTCTCTCATTTCCTCACGTGAGCCCTCTTCTCTTTCCTCTCTTTCCTTCTTCCTCCAGCGATTTTCTCCCCTCCTCTCTGTGTGTTGGCGATTTTGAAGCCCCTTCAATGGCTTCCCACCTTTCTCCTCTTGCACAAGCTTCGTCCATGCTCCAAATGAAAAACTAATCACATATTCTTCTTCCTCTCATCAAGCTCTACACTTCTCTCTTTTCAAAATCCAAAAATAGTGAAGTTCATCTCCATGGGTTTTCCCCATTTGAAGAGAAAATGGCACCAATGTGTAGCTTGGAGCCTCCTCTTTCAAACAAGGTAAAAATCTCATTGGAAAACTCATTTTTGTTCTTCCTCCTATGGTAGCCGATTTTTCTCTCTCTCTCTCTCTTACCTTGTTTTTCTCTTGTTTTGGAGCCTTGTTACAACCCTCCAATGGTGGAGTAAATGCCTTCTTGATTCAAGGGAAAAAATCCCTCTTAAAAGGCTCAAAAGGTAAACCCTAACCTTATGTTTTAAGCCCTTTGATTGAATTAAAATTTCCTAAGGGTTTAGATAATTAATGGAATGTATTTTGTGTTTCTTGAATGTTGGGATGGAGTTTGGAAACTCCATTCCCTCTTGACCGATTTTGAGGAGATGAGGAGTAAGAGGAGAATTAAGGAGAAACTTGTGCATTTAAGGTAAGAAAACTACCTTAATAACTATCTTGGTTGTTTAAGAATTTGGGATGGGTTAAATTGAATAATGAACCCAAAAATATGGAAAATAATGTGCTTAGTTGATTTGAGGGATTTGTGAAGTTAATTGTGAATTAAAGGGCCTTGGAACCAAGTGTTTTGAGTTTGTGTTTATATTGTGGTTTATTGAGATTTTGGGAGTTATGTTGTTGATTGATGGACTTTGAGCATTTATTATGTGCTGGTAGGACCCTTGTAAGGGTGTGGCTAGATTAGGAATGAAAATGATGAGAATTGATGGAAATGGATATGTTAGGTTTATAGGGAGGTTATGGCGAAATTTTGGTAGAAAAAGAGTGTTTTGATGATGGCTTAGTGAATGAGAGAACCTTGGTGTTTATAGTGTTGAGTAGAGTGGATTAATGGCCTTATAATGGTAGATGGAGAATGGAGATAAGAGAGTACAAAATCTGTAGCATAATGATGCTTGGTAACTTGGAATCTCAAGAAAAAGAGTTGGTGTTTGTAACTTGTGAAACAAGGAGCGAATGTGGGTTTTAGAAGTGCATTTATGTAGGAATGATTGGTAATGGTCATTGATGGATTTGGTAAGTTTGGTAGGAGGTAAAAACTATCAAAAGGAAATAGAAATGCACAAGTGTGCAAAATGCAAGAATGTGAAAAGTGAGTTCGTTGAATTTGAGCAAGAATTGGGTGGTGGATTAAACCAAAGATTTGGAGAGGTTTAGAGCATGTTTTGAGGTGTTTAATTATGTAGGAAACTTATGGAAAGTTTATGGAATGATTAGGGGTGGATTAAGGGCTGATTTGGGGTTGAAAAATGACCTTTGTAGCAGTTTTTAGTAGGGTCCGGGACCTAGGATATGTACCAAGTCCCGGACCGCATCAAAAAACATGCCATGCAGGAATTGGTCCGGGACTTAAGTCCAGGACCAAGTCCAGGACCAATGCCAAAAACAAGCCGAGAGTAATTTCCAGAGGTGGTCCGGGACCTTGTGTCCGGACTAAGTCCCGGACCAGACCAAAAATGGCCTAAAATGTGTTTTAAAGTGTTCTAAAGGTGGGGGATTGATGGGTAATGGTTTTGGATGTTGTTAAGGCCTTTTTTGGTGACTTTTAAAGGTCCTAAGAAGTATAAACAAGTGTTGGGAGTGATTGGGAAAGTTGTGAGTTTAAGTACACAAAGTTAAACCGAAATAACGGGATAACGGGGTAAGTACGGGAATAGCAATTATGTACCTACCGTAACACCTTAATGTTAATTGAACCATTTGACATGTAAATAGTGGTTCAAGAGTAAGACATGAAGAACAAGTGTGAACCGAGGCACGTGAGAACACCGGTAAAGTAATTCCCCGCGGTGACAGGTATGGTTTTCTTGCAACCTGTGTCCTACCGGGTTACACCGGCTTGTATGCCAACTTGTTTTTCTGTGTGTTTGCCACCTTGCAAGATAAAGCATGAAATGAATTTATAGTAATTCATTAATGTGGCATAAATAATTTCGATACCGTTTAACCTTATTTATGTGTTAAACCGTAGCTAACCGACTCTAGGATCACATAAGAGTTCGGTATCCGAATTAAACGTCCCAATCCACGGGAACGTACTAACTACGGCTATCCGTGCTTTAGTTGTATATTTTGGTTATGTGTGTTGTGTGTTGCCTTTGTTTAATGTATCGTTGTTAATGAATGTTGTTGTCCATGTTCGTCGAATGGGATGTTACCTCCCTTGTGTGTGATTAACCAAACTTGTAACACCAAATGGTACATGTATGTGATAAGTTCCATAAAAGGAACTTCTAACTGATATGTATATATTATGGGGGGTGAGGAATCCGGTCGTTCCGGTCGCGCGCGTTGTTTGGGAGTTGATGTATATATTTGAATTAACTCCCACTCTGTTATGTTATGGTTGTTTTTCCTTCTTGGATTACAATCACCCACTAGCTTAACCAAAGCTTACCTACCTCATTATTATTAGGGGCTAGGGGGACTAATGTTATGTTAAGGTTGCTTTCCTTCCTTGGATTGCAACCGCCCACAAGCTTAACCAAGGCTTACCTATCTCATCACTATTGGAGCTAGGGGGAAATTGTGTATTGGTGTGATCGGGTCTATATTAATACCGACACATCTAGGTATTGTTATGTGTATTGGTGTGATCAGGTCTATATTAATACCGACACATCTATGTAATGTTATGTGTGTTGGTGTGCGGACCCATATTTAATCCGACACACCTTAAGTAAAGTGTACATAATCTAACAAGTGATGATGTGTTGACTTTGCTGGTTGTAACCCATATTCGGTTGTGTATGCTTATAAGCGTGTTATGTGTTTATTGTTTTTTTGCATGCTTTAATAAAATAAACTACATGCTCACTCAACAATTAGTTGTGCGTGGCCCGGTAGCATGCGGGCTGCAGGATTACCATACCAGCAAAGGTGCTGACCCCCTTTGGGGGCCCCCATTACTTTTCAGGTACAATGAAGCTGGTAGCCGTTCGAGAGTAGGACGGGGTAACTGTTTATGTATGGGTGGTTATTTAGTTCAGCGTGATATCGATGATGGAATGTATTAGACTCGGTACAGTTTGGATTGTAGATGTATTTGTATTCAGTTTATAATGGACTTGTAAATGTAAAGTGTAATGCTCGGTAATCTTGTCCATCAGACCAGTACGTTGTGTAAGTAATAGCCTTGTTAGCCACGTGGGTGGCTAACGGCGTGTAACACCCATTGAAATAGTCAGTGTTTATGATGTGATTTCCGCTGCGATCAATGGTTAAGTGTGGTGTTATTAGTAGGGGTGTTACATTCGAAGCTACTATTGGAAGAAGATGGTCCCAGACATTGAAGAATATGTGAAGTCTTGTCTGGTATGCCAGCAGGACAAAGTAGAGAGGAAGAAGACGGCGTGCCTATTAAATCCGTTGCCTATTCCTAATCGTCCTTGGGAGTCGGTCTCCCTGGATTTTGTGTCGGGCTTCCCTAGTGTCGAGGGGAAGTCCTCAGTGCTGGTGGTTGTTGACCGGTTCTCGAAGTATGCTGTTTTCGTGGCTGTGCCAACGAATTGTCCAGCTGAAATGACAGCGAAGCTTTTCTATTCCCACGTGGTAAAGTACTTTGGACTTCCTCGGGATATTATCAGTGATCGAGATACTCGGTTCACTGGCAGATTTTGGGTCACATTATTCGGACTAATGGGTTCCGAGTTGAAATTTTCGACAACTAACCATCCGTAGACGGATGGACAGACGGAGAGGATAAACACGCTCCTTGAGGAGTATCTTTGTCATTATGTTACGGCTTCCCAAAAGAATTGGTTGCATCTGCTAGACACGACACAACTATGCTCCAATATGCACAAGAGCAGTGCCACGAAGCAGAGTCCCTTCGAGTTAGTTATGGGCTGGCAACCCTTAACTCCGGCGGAAGTTGCGAAGCAGGCTGCAACGGGGCAGTTCCCAGCTGCCTATGAATTTGTTCGAGACCGACAAGAACTATTTAGGTTGGCGAGGGAAAATTTAGAGCTTGCCACCAACTGAATGAAGAAGAATGCCGATGCTAAGCGCAGGCCGCTGGAGTTCAATGTCGGGGATCGTGTCATGCTTAAGCTTACTCCACAGATCTTGAAGAAGATAAGAAGACCCTTGCATAAGGGACTTGTCCAACGTTTTGATGGACCTTTTGAGGTCGTTCAACGTATCGGTAATGCCGCATACCGTCTTGACCTTCCAGAAAGGTTGAGGATGCACCCTACTTTTCATGTGAGCTTTTTGAAACCTTACACGGCAGATGAACAAAGTTTGCATGAGGATAAAGCTCGGGCTCCGCTGACTATATCTGTTCAATACGAGAAAGGAATCCAAGAAGTACTCGCCCACCGGCGAGCGGGTTGGAAAGCTAATCAACGAACAGACTTTCTGATTCACTGGAAGGGAGAGGCCAGAGAAGATGCGACGTGGGAACGAGAGGGCAATTTATGACAATTTAGGGATGAGATACAAAAGTACTTAGAATCTTTGCCGAGGACGGCAAAGACTTAGGTGGGGGAGGTTTGTTACGTCCAATTTTTGTAAGGACAAAGGCAAGCAGCCTGAAAACCAAAATGTACTTGTATATAACGATGTAATGTAAGCCTTCGGGCCTTGTATCTTCATCAATAAAAGAAGTAGCCCTTTTGTACCTGCGTTGCGATGACTCGGTCTCTCTCTCTGCTATCCACCCTTTAAGCTAATTTGCAGGTATGCAGGTAGCTGAGGGCCCCATTGGGGATGGAGCTTTGAAACTAGGGTGTGAGCTTCTGTTACCCAGATGCCGAGAACTGGTGGCATCAACTCAGTATGTCCCTTGTTATTCTTACCCTGATGTGTGGGCGGCACATCGTTAGAGCCTTTGTGGCTCGCACAGGGATGAGTTGGACTAGGGTGGAGATAAGTGTGTTGGTATTCGTCCGATGCCCTCACCCTCCGGTCATCGGTGCTTGCACTGACTGTGTGGGTTAACCTCGTGGTTACCCGAGCGCTGGTGTTACTTGTACTTGGGCCGCGCACTTGGGAAGGAGCTGCAAGTGGTGCGCGGAACCCCTTTGACCTTGAAGTTCAAAGTTAAGGGCTTTGGGATGGCCGGGGAACTTATCTGCTAAGGGTGGTATAAGTCCACTCTCATCCTTATGGTTATGAGTGGCGCATCCCGGCATGCTGGCATAGCGCAGCATCGCCGGAGCCCCGGGGTGAATTTCCCTAGGGCATGTCAAGCTATGTGCTTGTCATCGTTAGTATGCGATTGCCTGTTTGCTTTAATGCATGTGTTCAATGTTGCTGTGCGCATATGTGTTTGCTTGGCTGCTTGAATGTTTCGAAGTGTTTTCCGCTGCGTGATTTCCTGAGTTTTTTTTCAGGAATTTGTACATTACTGTAACACCCTGGATTTTTACCTCAAATGATAGCTTAAGATAATACAAATCCAACGGCGCAAACGGAAGTCAAAACGGAGCTTGAACGAACAAGTTATGGTCAAAACAGCACCCAGTCTGAGCTTGTGTCCGGACATCAACGTTCGGACACAAGTCGAGACTTCAGAAACCAAAATCAGACGGATGTCCGAACATCGAAGTTCAGACGCTTTCGGAAATCAGATACGCGTAAAGTCCGAACATGTGTCCGAATGTCAAAGTTCGGACACAAGTCGAACCAAAAACAGAGAAACAGATGGGTGTGTCCGAACATTGATGCTAGGACAGATGTTCGGACACAACCAAATGACGAAACCCTTTGTAATATTTCGGGGCCTGTCCGAACATGGATGTCCGGATGGACGTTCGGACAGGTCCCTAAATGCAGTTCTTAAAACGTAACCAGAAACCAAAACCCACCAAAACACTTATATAAACCATAACAACAATATGGAAGACATTTGAATGGGAAATGTTGCCAATAAGTACCTCGTCACAAAGCTCAAACTCCATAAGGTCAATTCATAAACTGTCAAAAATACTTATTAGTAAGCACCATAAGAATGTAATCTTAAAACAGCAGCGGATTCAAAAACCTCCAGGGCATTACCGCCACATCCAATCCCCATGGGTGCTCAGGCTAAGGAACTAAATACATCCAACCAAACGTTAATTCAACTTATGCGAAAGCTAATCAAAGTCCAAAATATAAATCGTTTGGAAAACGTCACAATACTTCTATAACATTGTAATTCAGACATTGTCTCGATAACTCATTATTCCTGAGCTATGTGATTCGCTGTCCCAATCCCCAAACTTAGTCGTCCATACTTGCGATCATAAAACATAGACAAAAACACATAAAGGATCGCACAAATCAGAAAAACTGAGTAAAGACTATCTCAACCCGTAAAATACGTTTTAGAACCTCATTTGCCATTTATCAATCAGAGAGGAATAATTTGGTGAACATTAGACGAACTTCCAGAATCCAAAACAACATCTAAAATCACAGTAGGGAGCTTTCAACAGGAGATCACCACAATTCCAAACACGGGGTCACCTATGGGACCCCAAACAAAAGGACAGTCACCTATGGGACCGTCAAACAACCACCTCACCCTAAGTCCTTAAGTGTGCACACCCCCTATGAGACAACAGTAACATAGAGTAGATCAAAGGGCTTAACTGCAACAATGTGTGCAGCGCAAATAATAATAATCATGGGGAGCACCTATGGGCTCCCAAACAACAGAATACAACCTGCGAAAGACTCCCAAAATCCAGAACCAAATTCACAGCGCAATCCAATTCCTCAATTCCAAAACGTGGGAACAATCCCCAATTCCAAAACACAACTGAGAACTCATAAAAGCACAACGAAACCTTTTCCAACTGTTTTACAAAACTTCAGTCAAACAATCATTGAGCATAGAATTTACCTGGAACAAACCAAAATCCCTCAAGAGCCCAACTGCTCCAGTCTATCGATAGCGCTCGTCGATGTAATCGACGTCTAAGTAGCCAAAACAGCAATCAGAAGAAACCAACAACGCGTACCATAATTATACAACCCTGGTTAGAATACATTACCCCACAATTTACTAACTGGCACCAGAGAATTGATTAGACCTCGACGGAACCGGCGTGGAATCACCAAGAATTGAAGAAGAAGAGCGTGAAGGGTTTGAATAGAGTATAAGTGCAGGAACGGCGTATTGAGGATGAAGAAGGATGAGAGGATCGATGTTTTAAATAGAGAACTAATTGTAAAACAATAGAGAAAACATAAATTTAGTAATTAAAAGTCTAGGTTTTAAGGAGAGAAGATATTAAATAAAAGAAGAGAATTCAGTTTTGCCAATATTCAAAAGGTGTAGAACTTATAATTAAATTAATGAATCCACAGCTTGAAAATAGAAGAACGTGGGTAACCGTTGTAACAAGATGAGAATGAGAAGTAAAATATTTAGGAAGTTAATTAATAAATATCAGCTTGGAAGGAAGTAGTTTGGAAATAAATAAATATATATATTGCAAATGGTTTCAAGGTTCAATAGAAAAGAAACAATCACGTTAAAAGGATGAATCAAAATGCTAGTAATATATTTGCTGAGAGAAGAATAAGGAGAGTTAATAAATATTATTTTAGGTAGTCAAACGGGATTTGAGCTCTTGAAATTAAATAACTACAAGGAGAAAGCCAAATTGAATTCGAACTCCATATATCTAAAGTTAATAAATTGGGAAGAAGATTCTAGAATAGTATTTTAGAGCTTGAATAAATAAAACGAGGTTAGGAGGATAACGTAATATCCAAATAGTATGCTATCCGTATTATATATCTAAAATCGAATAAGGCCAAAACGTTACAAATAGTTGTAAACACTTTTAAGGAGAAGGATTAATTTAGGAATAGATGTCGTTTAATTCTCTGGGCCACCCTAATACTAACCTCAGTCTCATTAATCAAACTATATACTATATCATTCCGAACCTGTAATTCCCGGGTATTTCAGTTACAAATTTTGAAATAACTGTCCGCTAACAGACGTTAGTCTCACCGTTAAGTCTCTCTGGTAATTAAAGGCCTTTTTCCGGTCCCATGTGTTTTTTTTACGTTTTTTTATTATAGAACTACACAATTGCAACAAAGGGCAGTATTACAGAACTACAGAATTGCAACAGATATGTAGGAACTGCACAATTGCAACACACCTGAATCAAATAGCAACAAAACACATTCTCTGCGCACAATTGTAACAGATAATAGCATCTTTAATTATACCAGAATCGTACAACAGCTTTCATTACTAACAGATAATAGTATATGTTAAAACTCAAACAAAATAGCAACAAAAGACATTCTCTACAATACATACAAATCTATTACAGCAGCTAGCAATTTAGTAAGTGTCATTTCAATTTCATGCCACTACAATATATACAAAAAGCTAGCTAGTCTACCGATCCATTCTCAAAAATAAGGTTGTCATGCTCTCTCTGACATGATACAAGTCTTTTGCACTGTAAGTCGAGGATGTGGCAAAGTGCTCTTTAATATGGAACAAGAAAAGGAATGAAACACATAATGAGATTAAAATAAGACGCAAAAAATCTGCATAAAGAATTAAATACATGACAATGTTGTCTATCGTATTACCTTGTCTTTAGAGTTCTCAAATGCTGGGAAGTACCCGCAGAACTTGTACATGTACTGCATCACGTAGTACCCGCAACTCCTGGAATCCTTTTGGGTAGGGCACTAAATCACTAAAATTCACAAGTGTAAAACAATAAGCAGCATTTGAATGAAATAAATGAATTACCCAAACCTTGATGTATGTGACTTTCATGTCAACAAGCTCCCCCTGAGTTTTTTTGTAACAATTGTCACATATTAACAAAACCGTTAAGCACAATGAACGAGTTAATTAATTTTGGTACAAAAAACGACAAATAATTAAGCAGTAATACAAACTTACCTTTTGATTAAGTCTTTAGTGTTTAATTATGTCCACTACCCTAGTGGATCTAGAACGAGCAGAGAAGCAGTGGCGGCGCAGAAGATAAACAAAGCCCAATGGTGGCTACAATTTCAAATACAAAATGAAATGAGGAATGAAGGTAAAAAAAGTTAGCTAATTAGTATGTAAATGTACATCAGAACTCATGTTTGGTGATACGACATTAGCAAAAATAATTTATTCATTTCATCAGCAACATTAGAGCAATGTTTCATGTATTCACACAACCTCCCCGGCACCCTATTGACTGAGTCGTAAGATAAACGCTCCGGGCACACTGTAGAAATGGAGGTGACGTTCTTCTCATGACATTTCTAAGTAGACCTCTATTATATCATATGTACTATAAAAAGTTAGCCAATGCGACTTCATAGGTACTTATTCTATATGTTTTTACAGTATAAGAAAAGAACACTTACGTTAGATAAGCTTGAATTATGTTAATATTCAAGTAATCTCCACACATCATCTCTCTGATGTCCCCAAAGTTGATCGCCATGGTCATATCTTCTTTGTAGTGAAACAACGACTTTGGAAGCATCATCATGAAGTTAATGCATTGAGGTGACCTCACAATGATCTTGTCATAGAGATTGATCTAACAAGTCCCTAAGACTTTAATTAGTTTTTCAGGCAGTGCTAACCTACTTGTCGGCGCCTCAGAAGTCCTGGTGTAAGCCCAGG
The DNA here is from genome assembly GCA_023374045.1 of Limonium bicolor. Classification (NCBI taxonomy): domain Eukaryota; kingdom Viridiplantae; phylum Streptophyta; class Magnoliopsida; order Caryophyllales; family Plumbaginaceae; genus Limonium; species Limonium bicolor. The sequence goes on along the minus strand of CM041777.1, from coordinate 473,220,311 downwards.
TCACTGTATTCTTACCTTTCCCACCCCGGGTCACTGGATTCTTACCCTTAACACACAAATAATAATGCATAAGAAGGTAAAGATAATTAAAAATCAATTATAGTAACATTAAACATCTATCTAGAACATACCCTTGTACTGCGGACAGGCGCCACCGGCTGGTTGATCTCTTCATTGTGCCGGGATACGCGACAAGGAAGCTCAGGGATCTATAATGGATTGTATTAGACACTAAATGCTATATAATGGATTATATTTAGACACTAAATGGTTGTCAAACAGTCTTACCTCATCGGTGACAACAATATAACATACTGGCTAGGGCAATATGTCTCCCTTCGCTTCAACCAACGTGCATTTGTTGTCAAACTCTATCGGAAGATATGCATTCTCAAATCCTTCGATTATCAAGTCCAAGGTCACATGGGCGTAGAATGCGGGTAGATGTACGAAATTAATGAGCGTGAGTGGACTTGATGGCAACACTGTCCCGTAGGCCACATCTACAGGGTGCCCGTCCAATGGTACTTGGAGACGACATTTTTTTGCTCCTTTAATAAACATAGATATTGCATGAAATAAATAAGTGCTTCCAATCTAATACTATTTAAGGACTTTAGTTAAGGAGAAAATAGTGAAACAAAGCTAACCTGGATGTTGGCAAACGGGTACGGGTCAGCGGCCGGAGCACAAGATGAGGAAGACAGTCGAGGAGGATCATGCTGCTGCTGAGTAGTCGCATGTGCAATTGCATCCAATGCTTGCTGCAGCCTCTCCTCATAAGCTCGGCGCTCAGCAGCCAATCTCTCCTCGTTAGCTTGGCAATCAGCAGCCAATTTCTCCTCATTAGCTTGGCGCTCAATAACGAACTTACGCTTTACCATCGCCTCGATGTCAGCAACATTCATCTGACCCTTCTTAGCAGATGGTGGGAATACGTGCTTTTGACGCACTTCTCCCCCAAATCCTTTAAAACTCCCTAGGTGATCCTTCATCCTGAGTGCTTGATTGAGAGGGTCGTCTTGAGAAGGAGGAGCGTGTAAGTCTATTTCTCCTCTCTGTGTCACTTCATACTGTCCAATTGTCAAGGAAGTTAGCACTAAATTTAAGTTCTACAAACGCTTGAGTCTATAATTAAATTATTTAATAGCTACTTCCAAACACTTATAATTTGGTCAGCCAGTTGTGCCGTCGCAGCATGCGGAAATATCCTCTGACCTTCTCTAGTCGTTCTCTGGCTTCCCAGTAGGTACATCTACACCATACTCGCCTCAGAGACATCCTCGATCGGGCATTCACTGCTGTCTTCGTTCCTCTCCGTCAGCAAACCGGCTTCTTTCCACTAATTGAGGCTGCACACATATCCCCTTCGTCCCATGGTGTGGGGATAGAGATTCACTTCACGGTTTTGCCGTGCTTGTTCTTGTCTTTGCTGTTAAGACATTACAATATAAAATTAATTAGAAAATCAGGGATAAAACATTATAAGCATTAATTCAGAAAAGAGTACACATAAACATACCCTGAACTCAGGGTTGGAGTGGTGCTCAATGAATTCCTTCCACTCCTCTTCGGTGATCATGCCATTGTATACGACATACGGCGAAGGCTCGCGTGGGGGCACCCTAGTTATCTAGTTCTCCACCAAGTAGTGACGGAATGATTTAGCTTTTCTGTCCACCTCAAAAAGAACGATCTTCTTCACTTCTTCTAGGATCTTGTACCGTTCTTGCACCTTCTTCTAGATGGTCTCCTTAACTTCTCTCGGGACTTGTGGCCATGTGTGGTTGATGGAGCAATGTGATCTGGACAGAGTCCCTAGCATATTAGCGAACTCTGACCTGCTACCCCCACAATACCTCCCATACCGGTCCCAGACAAGATTGATCTCATCCGGTTTCTACAGCTTCAGCCCACAAGTCGGGCCTCTATCTCTAGGTCTCTGAGTATCACTCGTAGAAGGTGCACTCACGGAAGGGGCAACAACAGTATCGCCAGCTGTAGTAGGGCCAGCAGTAAGAGGGCCAGCAGTAGAAGTGAAATACCCCAAACTTAGATATGGTGTTTAAATGATAAACTAAGTTATAAGGAGGCTAAACAATGCCTTAGAAACATTAAGAAACATTTCTAATCAAAGAAAGCATAAGGAAACACCAAAAGAGCAGTTTAAGCAAAAACGTGGTCTAAGCTTGGAGAGACTTGGGAGAGTACCCAAATATTGTTCTAAGACCTTAGTAATATCCTAATGGTCATTTTAAATCAATTACCAAAGAAAACCAAGCTTGAAAACAAGTTAAAACACAAAATGTGCTTTAAGGAGTCTTAAAGCACATTTTTGAAAAGTTGTCTTGTAAATGAGTTTTGAATGGCTAAATGTCCATCATTACTCTTTAATTAACATGTGTACTATATAGTATCACATTTGGAAGTCTATATCAATAGGAAATCAAAAATTTCACAATAATGTGCCTTGTTTTGTGAATAGTAATTTAATTAAGCTAGTTTATAACATAAGTCAATATAAGTGAGATATTTGGTCAACAAAGACTTAAGTACCCTTGTTACTTAATGGGGGCCGGTTTTTATAAGGTGAGTCACCACCTTTATTAGTCATTAAGCAAATAAGAAAGGAAAATTATAGGATAAAGTAGAAACTACTATTCACTTTATACATAAATATCTCATTTTACTCACCTCTCTCCTCACCTCTTCATTCTCTCTTGTTCCCATGATTCTCTCAAGCTCTCTCCCTTCTCCATTAACGTGAAGAGCAACTCCATGCTAGCTCTACCTTCTCTTGCACACTACTTACTCATTTTAGCTCCAAAACCAAAACAAATTACATATTCCTCTTAGTTAGCTCATGCTCTCTCTTTCTATCTTTTCAAAACTTCAAGAGCTTTGATTTGGTGCCAAGCCAAACCACTATTAGAGGAGGAAATTCAAGTTTGGAGACTCCATTGGCTTCTCCATTCTCTTAAGGTAAAGAAAGTGCAAGAAAATCTAGGTTTCCATCACCTTTCTTCTTGACCGAAAATGTATGCTCATGAGGCTTCATTTTAATGCCTTGTTCTAGCTTGTTTTCTACTCCTCAAAGGATTGAGGAGGTCCTTCTTGCTTCATATCCAAGCTTGTCTTGAGAAACCAAGGTAAAACAATCACCTTAATACCTTAAAGCACATTTTTAACCTAGGGTTTGTTCCTTAGGGTTAATGTATTATCTAGTACTCATTGGAGTCATTGGATATTGGTTAGAACATTGGCAAGGAGATATATATTGGTGACCGAGATTGAGCAAGGAAAAACCTAAGGAAGAAAGCTTTTAAAGCTTGTAAAAGAACAAGGTAAATTACTTACCTTAAGGTGTTTTATTGTTTAAGGGAATGGGATTTAGATATGTGATGAGTTTAGTGTAGAGTTTACATTAGAAAAGGGTTATATATGACCTAGAAGAAACAATGACTATGTTTGAGAACTTGTGACTAAGGAGCCAATGAGAAAAGAGATAGTCAAACAATGTTGAAATGAATTACAAGAAGCATTTTATTTCAATGGGAGCCTTGTTGTGTGTATTCGCAGGTTGAAGGCAAATATATGTGGAAATTCAGTGGTTAAGATTATTGTCATTTAAGGGCCTAAGTGCCAAGCATTTAAGTTTATACACTATATGATGATGTGGTGTAGTTTTGGTGTAGATTGTGTGTTAAGGTGTTGTGATGAGAATTTGAGTGATATTGGTTGATTGATGGAGAAAAACTAAGTGTTAGGATGTACTATATGCTAGAGAACCCATGGCAAAATTTAAAGGAGAACTTAAGTGTTTAAGATGTTCTAAGGGGATTTAATGACTAAGGAAGTACTAGGAAGTTCTAGAGGTTGTCTTGATGAAAAAGGGGTGAGATTAAGGTGTTTTAATGAGTTATAATGACTTAGGCATCGCTATGAAGGATTTAGGAATCAAGAGAATGTACTTGAGTATTTAGGACTTAGGCAAACGTTGGTAAACAACTAGGAAGGAATTAATGTGTTGATGGATGGAAGCATAAGCTTGTTAAGGAACTTTAAGTAAATGCATAAAAGAGTTTTAGATGGGGGAAGATGCTTGGGAGATGATGTTATAGTGGTGAGGGAGCATTTGGCATAGTGGTTACATTAGGCATGAACCACCACCTAGAAATCCTAGGGGAAAATATTACAAGTGTTGGCATGATTACAAGGAAAATGCTAAACGATTAAAGTGGATGTTGGTGAGTGATTTAAAGTGTTTAGTGGTTGGCTTAAGGTGTATTTGAGGTGCCCAAATGAGGTTAGAACATATTAGGATATATGAGGAGAAGTTGGTGTTAAATGGGAATTTAGAAACAAGGTTTTGGAGCCGACCGACCTTAGGGACCGGACCTGCAAGGTCGGTCGAGCTCAATTTACACTACCGGAAATGGTCTCTGGAATCGACCGAACTTGGGGACCGGACTTACAAGTTCGGTCGGGCTTGTATTTTGTGAAGGAATTAAGTCTCTGGAATGGACCGACCTTGGGACCGGACTTGCAAGGTCAGTCATGCCTAGAATTTTGTACGGGAATTAGTCTCTGGAATCAACCGAACATAGGACCGAACTTGGCAAGTTCGGTCGAGCTCAAATTTCCCTCGGGGAAAACTCTCGGGAATGGACCGACCTTGGGAACCGGACTTGCAAGGTCGGTCGGGGTAGAATTTTCAAACGGTAATATGTTCTGGAATGGACCGACCTTGGGTAAGGTCGGTCATAAGTTCGGTCGGGCCTAAAACAAAAAAATAAATAAATTTTGGATTCTAAGGATGATAATTGGTAATAAGGTATACCTTTGGTAGGGTGGTAATGATTAGGACCCTAAGAACTTAAGGGAATTAAGTTAAGTTAAGTAAGAACCTTAATGTTTAAAAATTAAGTTTAAAAGGTTAAGTGGTGAGGTCTTAAGGGAATATCCATTGGGAATCTTTAGGAACTAAGTGAATTAAGTAAAGTGCAAATAACTAATGGCCTAAAAATGAATCAATGTTTTAGGTTTGTGAATTGGGACCCTGGAGAAGGTTAAACAAACGACGATCGACGGTGAACGGTACAATCTTTCTTGTGACCTGCTTGATAACGAGGTGTCCCTCGGCTTGTGTGCTATCTGTTTAAATGCTATGACTAAAACAAGATAAAGCATGCAACCGGTTATATTTGTTCTCGTTGTGTATGTGTCATCTTTGCACTAACCCACGAGACTTGAGATTGCTACTAACCAAGTTTAGTACTTACTGAGTTAAGAATAAGAGTTAAGTTTTGGTGATTGTTGGTTAATACCCGTTAGGGTTTAACCAGCACATGGTATTTAAGATTACTACTAACTGGAACTTGAGAGAGGAAACCCGGGACCGAACTCCGGTCATGCATGCTAAGGAAAGGGGGACGGTATCTGAATCAGATCCGCCCTCCGCTTAAGGACTTGTCTTCGGACTTGTAGCCTAGGGCCGGTTGCCGGCTCAGCTGCACTGGACTCCCGTCCAGGGTAGGTGGCATTAAGATGGTGCGGTGGGATCACCTAAATCCCAGGTTTGAATTAAGCTACAACCATTCCCTTCCAGGAACGGTTTGTATACTGAGAATAAGTTGAGATTAAGATTAAGGTAAGGTAAGGAACTGAGATTAAGGAAATGAGGACTAAGGAGGGGGTTACTAACCCACTTGATAAGGGAACGCTTGAGACGTTCATTGTTTGTGAACTATGCATGTTCATCTGTGGATTATTATTATTGCACTTCATATCATGCTTGTGTATGTAATCAATTTCCATGCTATCGACAATTAGTCGTCGTAGCCCCGTTAGCTTGGGGGCCATGAGAGGGAGTACCAGCATTCGTGCTGACCCCCTTTGGGGGCTGTTTTTACACTTGCAGGTAAGAGACCCATGAGGACGCACCACGAGAGTAGGAGCGGTTAGACTTAGGATGGGATGTTTATTTTGAGTACGGGTTGCGCTTGTGCACCCGTCTGTTTATATTTAAACTAATGTAAGGTTGTGATTATGACTTAGTTACTTGTACTCGGTTGGTGGTTGGTATTATGGATGGTGATGTTTTGGGTTGGTTATGTATTTTGGATAAGTGTTCTAAATGTTAAGGCCGATATATTCTAACGATCAGATCGTGGCAAGGTCCAGGTGTTTGTTATTTCCGCTGCGACGAATTCGTTTAAGTGTTCAGTTTTGCGATAACCACGATTGGCTTTGGATGGGGTGTTACAAGAAGGGCCCGCGGTAGAAGGAACACTGGTAGAAGGAACCGGTACCATTTGCTGATCATTTTCTAACTCGTCACAAAATAACTCGAACTCTTCAGCCATGTCTGCAAGAATTGAAATAAAATTAAGCATTAGATAATGACACAAAAAAATACACAGAATTTAACAATGGTCATATACAAGCAACAAATAAAAGATTGTTAGCTACTTATAAATTTTAATGGTAATAACTTACATGCGCCATTATTTCTCAATCCACATTTCCTCGTTATGGGCTGATCGTATATACTCACGATGACCAGTGACCTCAGCCTCTTCTAATAAATTACATATTAAAAATACGTTCACGGGTGGGATTTAATAATCATGGAAAGAGGTATATCTTGGGCGGATAACTATGTTTGGTAGTTTGTCAAATACTATATATATCTTACCTGATCTAGTAGACGGTTAGCCGATGCTAAGACAATTGAGGTCAGAAGCCAAAATAATGTCGTAGTCCTGATGCATAAACAAAAAAACAACAACATTAGAATTCATCAAAAAATCAAGGTTAAAATGCTAGCTAAACCGGGACAAAAATTTGACAGCATCTCCCCTATATTTCTAACATTAACAAATCACTTTTATCAACATCAAATTCACACCATGAGAATTACTTACAAACTAATTTTATATTTTAAAACTAAACTACTATCTATTAATTGTAAAACTAAATGCTAAGAATAACCAAATCAAATTTACTCTTCAAAGCAATAAAGAAAGAAATATAACTACAACAATTGATAGTTTAGTTTGCAAAATTACTATTAGTAAGCAGTGAATTTGGCAATTAGTGCATAAACAGCCCACGAACTAGGTTCCAATTAACTGTGAATCTGGGCACAAATATATGAACAAGGTTAGAACATTTGCCATTACATTCTCAGGAATCGATAGAAACAACGTTAGAACTAGGAATTGACATATATAAGAACAAAGTTAGAACAAGGAATAATCGATAGAAATTGCATACCCAGTTAGAGTCGAAGGCGACGACCAGTGGTAGATGGGTGGTGACCGGCGACGATGGGAGTTACAAAGGTGGCGGGAGCGACTGCGGCGATGGACATTACTAAGGTGATGGGAGTGAGGAGGAAATTTCGGCAAGGAAGTAGCGTGAGAGAGAAGTCTTAGAGGTTACTATAAGTGTGCAGAGTAAACAGCCAAAATTTCTGGTTAAAAGGACTTTTGAATTACGGTTCACATAAAAACCGTAATCTAAAGTCTAACGAAATAAAAAATAGAGTGTGAAATTTTTTTGGCCTATGCTGGGTTTCAAACTCAAGATCGATGGTGTTGACTCATGTACCAGCGGCCACTGAGCCAAGAGTCTTATTCGATCATCATTGTGCAACATATTTAGAATAAGTTTTTTAAAGCTAAAATAACCTGGCAAACGACGTCGTTAACTGTCATTTAGATTACGCGCGGCGTCAAAAAAATCAAATAGTGCAGGAAATATTTGGCATCAGGTTAAAACGACGGCGTTAACCATCAATGGACGGGGACTTTAGATCACGGTTATTAGTAAACCGTAATCTAAAGTCCGTTGACCGTCAAAGCGTGCGTCTACACATGAAGTTTAAATTACGGTTTACTGATAACCGTGATCTAAAGTTCGTTGTAAAAAATACGCGCCTACCACAGATCAATTATTGTTTACGGTTATTTTCTATAAACGTCATTAATTAATTCCAGCCCTCGTATTAATCATGGTTTGTGTTTAAGCCATGAATAATCAGTCGTCATTAAAGGCTTCCGTTCCACCAGTGAAACCAACTGGTTTCAGTCTTTAATGAAACTATGTGTTCCCTTTATTTACCATGCTAAAAAAGGAAAAACGATGGCAACGTCTGTAGCATTTGTTTGCTTGATGAACTTGTTCTAGTCAATTGCTTGGTAGTTAGGAAGGAAAACAACTGGCTTCAATTTTCATTTCACCTCCTCGTAATTTCTCACTTCCTTTTGTTTATGATGCTAGGATAATTGATTAGATTTACCCTGTATATTCACAACCCTAGCTAAAAAATGTGAATGATTCAGTGCTTAGTTTAGGACCACCTTTTTAGCTAAGAAAATGAAACTAGTAACTCAGGATTTAGTTTTCATGTAGCAAATCACTATCTTAGAATCATTTTTTTAGAAAATAAAATAATAACAAAAATGGGGGAGAAAAAGTAAAAGAATGAATTAACTACCCGAGTGTAAGATTTACGTTCTGCTAAGTTAGTTTAAGAGCTTTATGGTCAATTTGCAGTTAATCAGGATTGAATAAATGCTTTAGTGTCATTTTCCACTTTCTCTTGGATTCACTCACTGGCCCATAACTTGTTTGGCCCCGAATTTTAAAAAACAATGATAATCTTGATTAGCGGCCCACATTCAAAACAAACAAATATGATGAGGAGAGGAACACATGTATATGCCCACAATTTTGTAATTTAAGTTCATGATGTGTTTGATTGGTTGCTTATTCTTAGTTTCTTCATTATGATTATTTTCTACCATATGCTACATGTTCTAGAATAGCTTGGAAATTGTTGGGCCCAGCCCAATATAGAGGCCTAAGACTTAGGAAGCCCTAGATAGCCCATAGGTCACCCCCTTTGTAGAGAAGCTTTAGATCAAGGTATCATCCATAAATGACAGGTCCTGGACATGCCTATGTCAGAAAAAAATTCACAATTAACAAAAATCCAATTCAAAGTCTTATGTCAATGTCTACTTGAGCATAATTCCAACCCCTAGCTTTAGTCAAAATCAAAGGCCTAGAATGAGGCCCAATTCAGCCCAAAATAATGAGGCCCAATCTGACATAATCAAATAAACCCAATCTGGCTGAACCCAATGGCACATCCTAGCCCAAAATATAAATTTGGCCCATCGTTAAACTCTGTCCAAATTATTAAACCTGGCCTAGATTATTCGACCCAGCCCATTTCAACTTGGCCCATTCCAACTTAGCCCATTCCTAAGGCCTATTTCAGCCCAATAATAAGGCCCAATCTAGCCCATAAGCCAAACCTGACTCAAGGCCCAAACCCGACCTGAGGCCCAAAAGTTAATTAATACAAATTCAATCTAATTTCAGCCCATTTTGAAAATCCAATTTCAGCCCAACTTGTAAATCCAATTTCAGCCCAATTCGTAAACAAATTTTAGCCCAATTTGTAAATCTAATTTCAATCCCAATTCCAATTCTAATTCAATTTCAATCAAATTCCATTTAAATTCAGACTCAATCTTAATTCAATTTAAATCCAATTTCAATTCAGTTCCAATGAATTTTTAATTCCATTCAAGTTCAATTCAATCTCAATTTCAATCCAATTTCAAGCTAAAATCAATTTAATTTAAATCTAACTTCAATTCAATTCTAATTCAACTTCAATTTTAATCTAATTTCAATTTCAATCCCAACTTCAATTCAATCCAATCTAATTCCAATTTCAATTCAATTTAAAATTCTTCTGAATTCCAATTCAATTCAAAATTCATCTTAATTCTAAATCTATCCAATCTAAATCTAATTCAAAATTCATCTCAATTCCAAATCAATCCAATCTAAATCCAAATAAAAATTCATCTCAATTCTTATTCAATTCAACTTCAATTCCAATTCAATCTCAATTCAATTCAAAAATTCATTCAATCTCAATTCAATTCAAAAATTCATTCAATTCCAACTCAATTTAAAAATCCATTCACTTTGAAAACCCATTTCAATCCCAAATAATTATAAACTTTGTAAATCTCAAATTCTAACTTCAAGCTCTTTGAAAGGTTCAAAATTCCTCAAAATCGCAAATACCTCCAAACTCTAATTATCTCATGGACTCAAATCATCCCTCAAATTTCCAATTTTCCCACACTCTGAATGTCTCACAGACCCGTGCGTCTGACAGACTTTGTCATCCTAATGATTCGAATGTCTCACAGACTTGAGCTTCTCACAAACTCCAACATCTGAAGGTTTCAAACGTCTCACGGACTCGAGCATTTCACAAACTAACATCTCAAACCCAAAATTTCTCGAAACTCTGAACTCCTCTAAATCTCAAACACATCAAAAACCTTCTAAACCCCAAAAACCGTGAACTACGTAAGGTCTGATCTCAACAGAGAGTTGAGTACATAGGTAACCCATCTAGGGTGCTGCGACCTTATTCCAATAAAAAACCCTTTTCCCATTGTAAAGCGCTACTCATACCTCTTTAAGCATTCAAATATCTCCCGACTCATATAAAATCCTTGAATCTTTAGACGACTTCAGATCTTCCTCATTTATTCAATCTTTAAACCTTTCCCCGGCTTTCCATTCTACATTCAATCAACTCTTAATCCATCAATCCTTTCTTTGGTGCCAGCTTGGCAGAGAAGCTCACCTCATCCACTCTCTATCTCTCGTCCTATCCTATCCTATCCTCATGGCTCTTTGAAATGAATCTCCCTAAAAAGGTTTTGAAAAAAGGCAATCTCGACAATTAGAGACCTAGGTTTCCTCGGACACCAATCCAAAGTAGTGGTCGTTTCCACTTCTAAGGGGTGTAACCCAGTACGAACCTACATAAAATCTCTAAAATGACCAGATAAGTCCTATCCATATGCAATAATCTCAGAGTCAATTAACGGTTCTTAGAACCCTCCTTCCTTTCTTTCATAGTTCAATTTAGGTCAAAATAGATGGCGACTCTAGTCAATTCCGCCCTCAGGGCATAAGTCCGCATGGAGCCCATTAAGAGCGGGTGAAGTGCTTACTAACATTCCCCTTTAAGCTTTTTGAGAAAGACAATCGACAAAATAGGTATTTGAGGGATGCCAGGGTGACAGGTTTTCACCTTCCACTGAATGGTAAATTTTAGGATCTAGACTTTTTTAGTCAGACCACATTTAGATAGGTACCCCTCTCATACCGAAAATCCACCCTCCATACACCCTGGTACATTCAATTATGAGAGGGAAAGATGATTAATACTTTCGATAATATGGTTAAGGTGTGATTAACTACACTATACCAACACTAGTCCCCCTAAGTCTCACTTTCAGAGCTTACGAGGGAAGTAGAACTTTAAAAAGTCACGCTCATTTTAGCTATAAATACCGTTGGGTGCGAAGGGGATCATCGCATCACTTCTTCTCGCCTTTGTGGGCTCTATGTTCCTTGTTTCGTTCTTTTGTAAAATAAAGGATGTTGTTACTCTGAGGGGGCCAATGTGCGGTAGAGGGATATTGTTGAGTTTGATGTTTCTAGATTGATTGGCTTTGTGGTCGGTGATCATGGAGGTGGCATTGGAGTTGACGATTGCTAGAGTGTTGGTAATGTAGACAAATTTGAGAAGGTGATTAGATTCTAAAAATGGTGGTGGAGAGGGACCGCTGCTGGTTTGAAGGGGGATTTGATCGTAAAAGATCTGCCCTTTGCCTCGTGTCGGAGGTGTTCACCCTAGGTTATCAGTGTGGCATCTCTTCTGCTGCCCTGTAGTGCCATCAGTGTTGAGGGATCCGCAACGTGACCGGGAGGGAGAGGTTGAGGAAGCGTAGCTACAGGGTGATTGTCTGTGTTGCGCCCTGCTACCCGGCTTCTTTGACACCGATATGAAGACAAATAGAAAGAAACTGACTTCTTGGGTGTGGCCATACTTCGCAAAGAAATGATATCCTAAGAAGGCCGAAACATACATCTCGCATGGGCGGTGAGCACCGAAACCGGATCCTTTGCGAAGCACTTGAAGATGCACCACATCTATAAGGATACTGTAACAGGAGGGACTAGCGGCTAAACTCAACTTACCTGTTTTATTGAACGATAATCCGTAGGTTTTTTTTATATGATAAAGAAAAAGATAATAAATGGCATGGCTATATTTATGATTACTGAAGAAATGCCCTTTAATTTTGGTGAAAGAACCAAATTTAAATATTTTGTTTACACCACATTACAATCATAATTTTGGAGAGTGCCTAGGAACACACTTAAACATAGAGCTTTTGCACAACATGCAATATACATAAAAAATTTAATGGAAACGATAGATAACTTTGATGGTCGTTTAGCTTGACTAGTGATGTGCGGACGTCAGCTAATGTGGCGTTTATTTGTGTTACACTTCACTGGATTGATTGTTATTAGACGCTTCAAAATCGTATTATTGCTTTTGACATTTTTGATGATGCGCATACCGACCATAACATTTCTAAAAGTTTGATTGAAATATTATCTAAATGGAATTTGTTAAAAAGGTTGTTCTTTATTTCTTTAGATAATGCTTCGAACAACTCTAAGTGTGCACCATTTCTTAAAAAGAATATTGCACTCAAAAACTTGCATGATGGATATTTCTTACATGTTCGATGTTTGTACATGTGTTTAAATTTGTGTGTTCAAAATGAATACATAACTAGACTGTTGCACTAGAACCACTTAGGCTTGTTATGAGAAAATTAAGAAATTGCATCTTGTTAAATAAGAATATAAAAAAAATGTGTGCGTAAGCTAATTTACATGATCGTTATCTTGCTCCCAATACCCCCACTTGAGGAAACTCTACTTATGACTTGTTACTCAAAACTAAGAAACACCAGCCCACTTTATCTCATATTTATGACACTATGGTTGTTCAAGCCGGTGATGATTTAACGACTCCTGAGTTTTGGTCTAGTGCTATGGCTGTGTGCAATGTGTTAAAATGTTTATACAATACAACCAAGGTCTTTTCATTGGTTTATGAACCTAGTATGCATCTCTTCATAAATGAATACATATGTATTTTCAATGTTTTGCATGTGAACAGACATGTAAGTGGGATCAATGGGGTCATCAACGATATGATTAATATGGTTTACATACTTTAATGAATTTTATTTGATTTATTGTATTACAACTGTTCTTAATCCACAAGTAAAAATAGATGGTCTAACCAAATTTCTTGACTATTATTCTAGGAGGTCAACCGAGCTAAATTATGTTGAGAAACATGTTGGAAAGGTTAATATAATTTTGAGAACTTTATAGGATGAACATACTTAAAAGTCTCATCCAGACAAGCTTTCTGTAGGTGCTTCTAGTGGTAGTAGTGGTTCCTCTTCTAAACCAACACACCCCATAGCAAAATAAGTTCTTTAATTGCTAGTATTTTGAAAAGACCAAAATCTATTCAATAAGGTTTCGAATTTTGTACATATGACAATTATCTTAACTTAACTTTTAGTTTTAATGATGATGATAGTGATATAGATGTTCTTAAGTGGTAAAAAGTTCATGAAGGCAAGTTTCCCATCTTTGCAGAATGGCCCGAGGTGTGCTAGCAATTCCAGCATCAATAGTTGCATATGAGTTAGCATTTAGTGCATGCAAACGAGTATTGGATGAAAGAGATCAAGCCTTGCACCACACTCAATTAAGGCCTGTGTTGAGAAGTATGATTAGAATGTAGCTGATTTGTGATCCCTAGCATGAGCATAGTAGTATGAAGGGGATCATGATGATTGATTTGAGATGAATAAAGAAGAAACCACTTAGGACTTCTATCTTGTAATCTTTTATAATGTAGTAGTATTAATTTTTTTCATGGAATCTTTTTATAACTTGTAGTCGTGTAACCTCTTAGTAGTTGCACTCTTTTTTCTTATTAGGATTTTCCCAAGGGATTTTACCTAATAAGGTTTTCACGAGACAATGAATTCATATCATATAATAAAAAATTTCTTATTCCTAAATTTAAGTTTCAATCATAAATTCCAAGTATTTCTTACATTAAAGTGAATTCATTTAATTTAATTTTATAACCTCTAAGTAATTTTGGGAGATTTTAGTATAAAAAAGAGTGTTCTGCACCTAACCTCCCCAGACGACCGCCCTAAGTAAGTCAGTCTTTTGTTGCAAAATTATCCTGGCCAACCCACAACGGGGTGGTCCTTGGGTTGGTCGGGTAAAAAATTCAAGATCGAATCTTGAACCGGTACTGGTCAAGAAACGTTTGGAACTAGTTTTTCACTGATTCCAAAGCCAAATACACCCCTATGAATCAGAAACAAAATCGCCCCGGAACCGGTCCTAGTCAGTTCGGACTCCAAATTCGCTTCTCCAGAACTGGACCGGATAAAAACTGTGGCCAACATTACTTAGCATAGAGTAAAAGGAGTGGATATCTGGGTGTTCCAAGAAGATGTTGTACCTGCGAAGGCCGTCCATCAAAAGGAATTCAATTTCTTTTGTCCAGGTTAGTTCCCCAGTTCCTAGTGTGACTCATAATTCCATGGTTCCTTTCGAACGGGCCTTCATGCCTAAGAAACCCGTGATACTGCTGCTGAAATCGTTCACTCATTCCTCTGGGGTGTTTAACCGTTTGATTGTGCTGATGATGATTAGGATGAAACTGCTACCGTTGTCCACTAATATGCAGTGAACGTTTCGGTTGTGTACGTACATGTGATGACGAGGGGGTCGTTGTGGGGAATAATATGTCTTTGAAGTCGTCTCCTATGAAACTGATAGTTGGTGTATCCCTTTTGGTTAATGCACTCAAGTCGGTGAGGTATGGCTCATTGATGGCTCATTTTTGGTCTTAACATGTGTCGTAGCCCCTACCGGCAATCATGAAGGTCAAGCCATCCTTGTTTTCTTGGGTGGTGATCGTCGGTGTCAAAGTCGCTATTTAACTGAGGTTTTCTCCCTCCCTTCCCGCTTGATGGGGCATTAGGGTGGTAAGTGAATTTACCTAAGTTTTCGTAATGGGAGGCCCAATCAAGCTCTTTATGGAGTCCGTGGCTGTCTTCCGTGTGATGGCCTGTGTGGGCCTGGAACTCGTAGTACCTCTTTGTTTTTTTGTCAGGCCATGGGGTGAACCATGTGCGAAGGTTTCCAATAAGGCCATCCTTCGAAGCAATTGCAAAGACTTCGGTCATGGGTTGGTTGAAGCGCCTAAGCTCCGATACGTCGAGTTGTTTCTCATGTCGGAAATGCTAATCTTAAGTCGGATTACCCCGAGGGTGAGTTTGGCTCTAGTTTCCATAGTTATGGTTCTTGTTGTAGCTAATCGCTCTGGTGCGGTGTCCAGCATCATGATTCTTGTTGTGGCCCTAGGCTATGCTGCTTTCTTGGCGGGCTCGTTTTTGTCGTCAAAGTAGTTGTGGGCTACTTTGAGCATTTATCTGGCTACCTAGGTGGCTTTTTAACCTTTGATGAAGTTTTTTTGGCCCACGTGACTAGCTCATCACATGACTTGGGGGTTGTCACAGTTACTTCCCTTACAAACTTGACTTTTGCCAGCCCGTACCGGTGGGTTGAGACTATGATCTAGTCCTTGTGTTCTTTGATTTTCGTGACAGCGTTGTACAACCTTTTGGTGTACCCCTTAACATCTTCATGTGGGTGCTGGCGCATCCCTATAAGATCGGCGAATGTCTTCTTGGTACACCTCTCGGCAACAAAGTGGACCAAGAAGAGTCGCTTGAGCTGCTTGAAGTTGTGGATGGACTTGTTTGGTATGCGTGTGAACCACGTGAATGCCCGTTCAACCAAGAATGATGGGAAGAGGCAGTAGTGATCATGGTCGTCAATGCGTTTCACAGTCATGGTGTACTTGAAGCGAGACAGGTGTTCGACAAGGTCTCTTGAGCCATGTTACATGAGGATGTTTTGGCATAGTTGGTATGGAGAGGGGCCTGGTTTATCTTGTCGAAGAATGGGTCGAGGCCCTCCACTCTTTCACTGCCGTAGTCTGTTGTTGTTTGTTGTTGTGTAAGTCTACTGTTGTTTGTTGTTGGGTGAAGCGTCAGGATAAGTTAGCTAGTTATTGTTACACATAGGGGTGAGCATTCGGTTATTCGGCTATACTCGAAATACAAATTATAAATAATAGTTCAGTTTCTGGGTTTTGTTTGGTTATAACCAAAGACCCAAATTTCAGTTGCAGAACCGAAATAACCAAGAACCAAATAACCAAATTATTAAGGTTAGACCTGTAAATCAGATCGAAAACCATTTGAATTCGGGTTTCAGTTAGAACCAAATTATAAGAAAGAATTAAATTATATAAAAAAACTGAATTGCAAAAAAGAACCGAAAGGGTTGTAAAAGCCAAAACACATAATTTAGCATATATGTTACTCGGTTATTCAGGAAAACCCTTGAACCAAACTAAATTATACTTTGATTTTACCTGAATAACTGAATAACCAAAGTTTTTTTTAAAACAATTAATAATTTTGGTTCTTTTCAGAAACCTGTCTAAGGAGACAGTTTCATAAGTTGCATCGTAGTGTTTGTTGGGTGTTCTTCTGTCCAAGGTAGGTGAACTCGGTGGAGTGTAGGTCCTTCTGTTTTTCAACCACAAGTTGATGTCATTGGAATTGTTTCAAGTGAGAGGTAAGATGAACAGATGCTTTGAAGTGATAGTGAAAAGGTTCTTACAAATAACTCCAAATGTTAGAGATGCTAGTCTACAAGCTAGAGTTGAACCTACAAATTTGGGGTTGGGATTACTATTTTCTATGTTCATGATGGTGTTCTACTCCGATAGTAAACGATGAAGACAAAAATATGATTTATGTGGTTCAGTCGTGGATGACCTAGTCTACGGGTGTTTGACAGAGGTTCTTAGTAGCATTGAGTGAGTACAAATGGAGGTACAAAGGGAGTATTTGGGAGTTCTGTGTTTTGCCTTCTCTAGTTGTGTGTAATAAATCTGTTATTGTTGTTATTTATAAGAAATAGGACGAGAGAGTTGGTGCATCTCCTGGCTTGTCCCTCACTTGCTAATTGGGATGATGACGCAGGGCATGCCATGAGATGGTGCTAATGTCACCCTAGCTAGGTTGCTTTGTCAGGGATGAAACTTCCTCGCTATACTTGACCATGCATTCTCAATTGTAGAAAGGGCACTCGCTATCTTGGGGTATTAATGGCGTGTTAGAGAGGCGTGCGAGTTGGTAACCAAGGGCGTCTAAAGTGGTAATGACGGGTTATTCGATGAGACTGATTGGACAGGATGTTATAGGGGGTGAAACTAGCTAGTTGTACGGTATGAAACGTATTATCAGCAAGTGTACTGGTCTATCGTAGCAAGTTTTCCTAGGTAGTATTCTCTAGGTTATCGAACCAAAGGAGGCTGTGTCTAGTTTGAGTCTTTAATCTACTAACTAATAAACTGAAAGAAAATAACAATAATAATTGGGGGTTTGATTGCAGAAATAAAATAAACAAAATAAACTGGAAACAAATAAAAGTGATTATCTAATAAATCTAAATGGTGAATCCTGGTTTACTACTTCTCCCTAGTTTATCAATTCCCTTCCCGAGTGTTTTCTAAATTCTAGATTGCAACCTCAGATCTAAATTAATCTAAAACCGGTCTCCCGCAAGATAGATTCTTACTAGCAATTCCCAAATCCTAACTCTCGTTATGAATTTACAAATTAACTAATACTCCCTCCGTTCAACAATAACTGTCATTTTAGAAACTTGCACACTTATTAAGAAAAGTAGGACAATGATGCATGTGCCCCTACTTTTTACTTTTCCATTTAGATACTAATAATTACTTTTATATTGAATAGTAGGGGTAAAAGTGGAAAGAAGTGTGTCAAAAAGCTAGAATGACAGATATTTTTGAACAAGAATCACATCCTAAAACGACAGATATTAATGAACGGAGGGAGTAGCATTAATGATTCATCTGGTTTCTAGTCAGCTAATCCCCAAGAATTGTCATCTGTAGTTTCACTGGTAATATTCCTATGGTCTAATGAACGCCACAGTTCTCACTTGTAAGCAATTCATACCAAATAAACTCAGGCAATAAATAATCACAAGAGAATATCAATAAATAACTAGGAACAAAACTACAATCTGTATAGAATTTATATTCGACAACTCAGGAAGTAAAACAATAAACTAGTTGTCCATAGTAAAACCAGAATTATAACAACTACCCAGACATCGGAGACAAAGAAATAACAACAATATAAAAGAGATAAGAAAATATCATCTGATTATGGGATGATGACGAATTCGATCTCTAACTTCTGCTCCGATCTATCTGTGTAGCTCTCAAACTTCTGCTCTCGCTGCGCGGCTACCGTTCTCTCTGTCTCTCTTCTTTTTCTGCTCGCGGCGGCTCTGTCTAGGGTTCTGTTTCGTATCTGTATCTGTGTATAAGTTTGAGAATAGTCTCGTCGTGTCGATCCCTCCCGTCCAATGCCTGCGCCTCTGTATATATGCCAGCTCCAGACATGCTCTGCACCTCGGTCAAATTCTGCGTCGCCCAACAAAGTCTGCTCTGACAATTTGTTGGCCCGGTCCAAGTAAATTGTTCGCCCGTGCATGTGCATCACCCATTGCATATAAATGTCGAAGTCCAAATGTCTCGCGCCTCTCTTTCAAATGTCGGCGCTCCAACCCTTTGCGTGCGTGCAGATATCAGCCCATCATCCAAACGTAAAAGTCCTCTATCTCAATATATGTGGTCAAAGGCGGCCCACCAATCCCGAGTGTCTGCGCGTCTGAAGTTTTGCCGGCCCTGCATATGCCGTCCGCGTCCAGTGCCTGCATTGCCCATGCGAGAGTTTAATTCCCATCAATCATTAATGTCATAATTAGCTCTTGATTAGGGCCCAAAGTCAACTCCAATACGTCCTCTGCATGCGGCCCGTCAAGTCCAAGATTACCGGCCCACGTCATGCGGCCATTCTCATGCCATACGTCCCAGCTTTGAAATTGAGTACGGCTGTATTTGTGCAGCTTCATTCTTTTCTTTGCATGGGATGGGACCGAGCCACATATGCTCGTATGTGAATATAAAACTTGGTCCCAGTTTGGTTGTCAAGCTTTTTCACATATGTTTTTAGATCCTTTTTTTAGTATTTTTACCTGTTTTAGCATAATACCACATGTGAGAAATAATCTAAACATTTAACATAATTAAGCATATAAGTAAGGAATTTATCATATAAACCAATACAATATTAATCACATTAAGCATAGAGACATAGATAAATTCCGCACTTATCACTAGTGCTCCTGATGTGTCCCCGATCGATCGTGGATGTATCACTGACCCAAATAAACTTTGTTGGTTAAGGAAAGACACGAGATAAACTTAAACTGGAAACTCCATTTCGATTGAGAATTTACTCACAGAAATTCACTCAATCTTCCTCGCCCTCACACACGGACTCCGGGACAGTTTAGGACTTTATCCTAAAGTCCTCTACCCTCTCTTGATAGCTGGCCTACGGTTCCCCAACCACTCTCCGACTGATCAGTCTACCAAATAAAAAGTATTGTCACTCAACCCCATTCCTGACCAGCTCACTAACTCTCTAGCACTCACACACCACACACACACCACACACACACACACACACACCACCACACACCACACACACACACCACACCACACACACACCCACACACACACACACACACACACACACACACACACACCACACACACCCACACACACCACACCACACACACACACACACACACACACACACACACACACACACACACACACACACACACACACACACACCCACACACACACACACACACACACACACCACACACCAACCACACACACACACACACACACACACCACACACACACACACACTTAAGTCTGATCCACACTTGCCCTGATTATCTCTATCTTTTTCTCTCTTGTGTAAGCTTACTTACATATGAAATAAATGCAAGTATATATACAGTTAGTTAAAGTATAACTACCATCCTATAAACCCCTAGACTCTAGGAGTCGACTACAACTCCTATATTTCACATAACAACCACACTATACTTGTAGAGAGTCTTCAACTTGATTTAGGGTCATTTGGAATACGTGTCACCTTGTGGTTGGTCACGTCGGTGGCAGCTCTCTCGATTGGTTGAGCACCACTTGTGTGACCCACTTGTCTGATCTTGTATGGCTAATTAATGCTCTCTTAGATATCATTATAGCTATGTGATCCTTCTGATTAATAGCCCTTGACTTATCTTGTTCTCTTGCACATTAATGAGTTGTGTTCTTGTCGTGTGCTAGTTGATTATGTGGGTATGTAAGTCTGTATGAATATGTCGATCCTATTGCAGTATTTACTCCTTAAGCATAAGAGATATGGTCGAGTGATGCCTGACTTCTTGTGTGTACTAGAAGTTCTAGCGTGAGCTCTCCTGGATAGGTGCCCGACTGGTTGAGCACATGTCGTGAACTGATTGCGCTTGCAACCTTGCGTGCTAAGCCACTCCTTTGTCTGTCTATCTGAATCTTAAAGCTTGACAAACATATTAGATAGACACTACAAGGTTTGCTATCATCAAAACTAAAGGATCTCGACTTAACAATTTCCCCCTTTTTGATGATGGCAACCTATACAAAATTATATGTACTTGGCAATTTGAAAGTTCGAGAGATTCCCCATGAGTTTGTTAAAGGTAAAAATATTAATTTGAACAGACACAAGATAACAACTTTTATTTATACTATACCATAGTAGAAAGTTCTTCACTAAGATATTACATAACACAAGGAAAATAGTCATAACACAAGTACATATCTTTCTTTCCCCCTTTGCCATACATCAAAAATAGGGAGAAACTACACATCATAAGGTATTGTAAAGGCCATAACATTCCATAGACTACAAATATGGTGAAGATAAACTAGATAGAGTGACGAGTTTGGTGATCCCATTCGATAACATCTAGGCCATAAGGTTCATCCTCTGAAAAGAAAGCTTTGAGCAAGGGTGATTCAGCTGTGGTGGAAAGGTCTGACTCATCAGTGTCTACTGTGAACTCCATGCAGTGTAGAGAACGAGTATGTGATCGAGTTACACTTGAGGTGACAGACCAAGCTGTGAGTGAGTCGGAGTTTGGTTGGACATAACTTTGTGCGACGTATTTCCTAGGGTGTTGGGCAAACATGAACTTGCGAATGGTGGAGTGTACCGTTTGTTCATTTGAGATGGATGAGCTTTGTAGAGTTTGTGCCATTTTGTGAGATGTGAAGCAATGATTGTGAGTGGCAAATGAACTGAGCAAGTATTTATAGACTCTTGAGTATATGCTCAACGATTGATCGGTGAGTGGTAATAAATGAGGTGCTACATCTTGTGGGCTATGTTTGTAGGCTTTTTAGGTGTCAACTTTGGAGATTGGATTAGTGGAATGGATGGGACTAAATATCTCTAATCATTTTACAATTTTTAATCAAGGAAGAAGCAGCCAATACAATAAATTATTTCATAACCAAGCTTTAACCATTCAAGTCAAGAAAGAACCATTTGCATTTTCATTCATATCAAAAGATTGACTTGGAAACAAATAGTCAATGTCAGTAAAAACATAAAGGAAAAATAAAAATCTAATCTAGAAAGTAATTTTTGCTCACAGTTTCACTCATGTCTCTAAGAGACAAGGAACACTCAAGCTTAGAGGGGGGAGTCTATGAAGTCTATAGCTCCTTGAACCATGTGGTGAACACTTGGTTCTCTGGAGACAGCCTGCACAGCAGTGAGAGTAACTCTCACACTCTTTAGAGCATCCCTAGCTGAAGTATCCAGACTGGTCCCCGATCTATCGTGCACCGGTGAACGACTTCTCTTCCTCTTCAGTGCTGATGCCCTTGCAGTTGGTCGAGGATCTGACCTTGAGTCCTCACTCTTTGTTGGCTTCTAAGTGATCACCACCTGATCTCCCTTCGTCTTGATCCCCATTTTGGACAACATCTCAGAACAGATGTTGTCCTGAGCGGTGCGCGCGCACTCGTGGAACCTGTCGATGTCCACTCCGTTTTCTTGTAGCGCCTTGGTCACCACTCCCCCATGCACAAGACCTTGGTTTACATAGCAGCTCTCCTCAATGGTAAGAAGAATCATAGCAGGGAGATTGATTTTCTCCTTAGTCTTGAGGGCATAAAGTAACCTCACATCTCTTGCATTGACGATGTGGGTGGGTTGGTTCCATGGGGTGATGTTGTGGGTGAGCAGACTGAAGAGAACGCTGTCTGGTATGGACATCTTTGCTGCAGGGAAATTCTTCATTGTTGCTCCTTTGTTGAGCATATTTACCATATTTCCTCCCAGGTGTCCTAGGTCATTCCAAGTTGTTTCTTTTGGAATGAGCGGTCCTTTAGGCTCTAGGCTGAAAATCTCGGAGATCCAAGACTTGGAGATGTTGATGTCTATACCTTGAACCCTTGAGATAATATAGTCATCGTCGTCGCTTTGGAGTGAACCAAGATGGCACATGTGCACTTTGAGTAGCTCTGTGTAGACGGTGATGGGTTGTTGGAAGAAGTTCACCCATCCTTGGTATTCCAATAGCTCCTGGATCTCTCCTAGACCCATCTTGTCCATCCATTCTAGGTCCAGCGTCTTTGGTAAGATGGGACATGACCTATTGTTGATGTTTTCATCCTTGATCAAGGCTGAGTCTAGCTCCTTGAGCTTCTTGAGGCGCTTCAATGACTGATGTGGTTGAGACTTGGCAACTGCCTTCTTGGCTTGAACAAGTTCATCGAGCTCTTTAGCATGTGGAGAAGGGGTCATCTTTTCTTTGCCCTTCGTCTTCTCTGATTTCTTTCATTGCTCAGCCATTGGTAGGATCGGTGAGGACTCCGTATCGCTAGCACCTTCATGACTGGTTTCAAGAGACATCAGGGACCTGTCAACGACTGGTCCCTAAATACGTCGATAGGCCTTGCTTCTTCTTCTGACTCAGGTGCCATCACGTCCTCTTCTTGACCTCTTTCTTCTGTTGTAGCCTCATGCTGTGACTTTTCATCACTCTGCACTTCCCCCTCCTCTAACTGTCTAATGACAACCTCGACGACCACTGAGGGAGTGATTTCCTCATCGTCGGTGAAGTGTAACTTGTGAGTTGCTGCTTCTGGTGTGGAATGGGCTTTTTGTGGAGTTTCTTCTTGGGTTTTGGTGCACTTGGAGGCATGAGTTGCGTAAGTTACATGACTCGTTGTAGCAGTGGAGAGGTCTTGGTTTTTTGGGACTTTGAGATTTTTGGCTTTGGAATGTTTGGTGGCGAATTTTGGAGAAGGAGCAAGAGAAGACATGTTTGGATTTTCGGTAGGAGTAGGAGTTAGGAGTATTTTGGGTTTGAGAATTTCGGTTTGGATTAGGTGGTGAAGCTTAGGCAAGTAGATGCTTATATAGTGTACCTCTTCTTGTTGCAGTTCACCTTCGTCTGTCACCCTTCGCACAAGTTGATCTTCTGTTTCTTTGGACAGGCGAGGGGGCGGTGATTCTTTGTGTGGTTCTGTCGGCCGCATGTCAGTCACTTATACTGATGAAGATTCCTTGAGGAAAGCCTTCTTCTTAGAGCGGATAGCGGATTTTGGTGCCATGATTGATCGAAGGATTTTCTAGAGTTTGAGAACTTTTTGCTAGAGAATTCTTAGAGTGGCTGTGAGGCAAGGGATTTTTCGCGCAAGAGCTCTCTAGAGTGTTTGTAAGGAAGAAGAGAAATTGCTTGAATGTTTAGAGAGTTTAGAAGGTGAGGGCAAATAACGTGATGAGAGCAGGACTCCCATCACCCTTTTATAGTTATCGAGTAACGGTCGGCGACCGCTCCTCGTCCTCTCGCTGACATTTCCCAACTATACTAAACATAACGAACAGTGGTCGTGACAGTTGTCATCGATCCGTTGCATTTTTCTCATCTCTATCCATTGCACTCTCTCTAATCTATCCTTACTTTTATGGAAATGCTGACATATCTGTTTCAAGTAGCCGTTTGACATGTTTTCCATGCATTTAGCTGTTCGTTGACTACTGAACGACTGGTTTAAAGGTGTTGCTCATGTGTCGATGACCGATCATGGGAATAAAAAGACAGCCTAATCGTGATTAATGAATATCATTCCCAGATTATGAATAATCTTGTTGAATTTTTCTCTACTTAGAGGTTTATTAAAAATGTCAGCTAGTTGGTCTTCGGTAGAAATGTACTTTAAACCAACTAATGCCTTTTCACAACAATCTCTAAGAAAATGATGTCTTATGTTAATATGCTTGGTACGAGAATGATGCACAGGGTTTTTAGAAATAGAGATGGCACTTGTATTATCACACATAATTGGTAACATACCTCTCTTGACTCCATAATCACCAATTTGCTGTTTGAGCCATAAACGTTGAGCACAACAGCTTGCTGCGGCTATGTATTCAGATTTAGCAGTTGAGATTGCTACACTTTGTTGTTTCTTTGATCCCCATGCGATCAAACATGATCCAACAAAGAATGCTGTCCTTGATAGATCCTCCATAATCTGCATCTGAAAAACCTATAATATTTTAGTTGTTGAGCTTAGGATAAAAGAGACCAAGGTTCATGGTCCTTTTGAGGTAATGTAGAATTCGTTTTACGGTTGTGAGGTGACTTTCTCTTGGATCTGCTTGAAACCTGACACATAAGCAAACACTATACATAATGTCAGGTCTACTAGCAGTTAAATAGAGTAGATAAACAATCATCTCTCTATAGGATTGCTGGTCGACCGGTCGGCCACTAGTTGTGATGCCCATTTTTGTGCCAACAGCCATAGGTGTGTCAAATGGTTTGCATGCCTCCATTCCAAATCTCTTTAGCAAATCCTTCACATACTTTTACTGGGATATGATTGTCCCTTCGTCATCTTGCTTGCCTTGAAGTCCTAAGAAGAACTTCAATTCTCCTAAATCACTCATCTCAAATTCCTTTTTCATCATAGCCTCAAACTTCTTGCAATATTTCTCATCAGAGGCTCCAAAGATTATATCATCAACATATACTTGCACAATTAAGAAGTCCCTTTTGTTGTTGTAAACAAACAAGGTTTTATTCACCTTTCCTCTCTTGAATTGGTTTTCTAAAAGATAGGAGGATAGACGGTTGTACCATGATCTTGGAGCTTGTTTGAGCCCGTAAAGATCTTTGTCAAGCTTGAGTACCAAGTCTTTTCCTTCCTGAGTCTCAAAACCTGGAGGTTGTTCAACATACACTTCTTCCTTAACATACCTCTCGAGGAAGGCACTTTTGATGTCAAGTTGGAAGAGTTTGATTCCTTTATGTGCAGTAAATACAATTAGTAATCTGATGGACTCCATCCTTGCTACTGGAGCAAAGGTCTCTTGGAAGTCTATCCCTTCTTATTGATGATATCCTTGAGTTACCAGATGAGCTTTGTTCCTAACAACTTCTCTCATCTCATTTAGCTTGTTTCTAAAGACCAATTTTGTACCAAGTATTCCGTGATATGAAGGACGAGGCACAAGATGCCAGACTTTGCATCTTTCAAACTGATTCAATTCTTCTTGTATTGCTTTAATCTAGTCTAAGTCTTGAAGAGCTTCTTTGATATTTTTGGGTTTGATGGGTGAGACTATTGTTGAGAATGCTAGAGATCTTGAGCTTGTGCTCTGGTTTGAAATCCTTTGGAGATATTTGATATGATGTTCTCCAATGGATGACCTTTGTATAGAGTACAAGATTGATGAATGGTCGATGGTGATAGAGGATCTTCGACATTATGAATCTCTTCATTGACCTGTTATTGACCTGTCGCTGACCCGTAGGGCAAGTTTTCCTTGGTTGGTGATTCATGTTTGGGATTATCTGTGTGATCTTGATCAGCTAGATCAAATCCAAGTTCTTCATCTTCTTCAGAATCCTTGACCTTATGAACTTCAGCCCCATCAAAGACCACATGTACACTTTCTTCCACCTTCAATGTCCTTTTGTTGTAGACTTTGTATGCCCGGCTCCTTTCAGAGTACCCAAGGAAGATGGCCGCATCACTTCTGGCATCAAATTTTCCTAGGGGATTCTTTTCATTGTTGTGGACATAACATTTACAACCAAAGATCCTGAAGTGAATTATGTTTGGCTTTCTTTCCTTAATTAGCTCCTAGGGTGTTTTGTTGAGGATAGGTCGTATGAGCATTCTATTTATGATGTAGCATGCAGTCACCACAGCTTCTGCCCAGAAGACCTGAGGAAGACTGCTCCCCAATAGCATGACCCTAGCTACCTCTTGTAGTGTTCTGTTCTTACGCTCCACTACCCCATTTTGTTGGGGTGTCCTTGGTGCTGAATATGTATGATTGATTCCATGTTGTTTACACATATCCATGAATTGTTGATTCTCAAACTCTAACCCATGATCAAATTGAAGAGCCTTGATCTTGTGGTTGAGTTGTACTTGGACTTTTCCTGCAAAGACGTGAAATTTCTCAAAGACTTCGTCTTTGGAAGAAATAAAGAGTGTCCAAACAAATCGTGAGAAATCATTAACAATCACAAACACATACCAATTTCCTCTAAAACTTTTGATTCTCATAGGTCCACATAACTCCATGTGAAGTAATTCAAGTGGCTTGGATGTACTTACTAAGTTGTTTAATTTGAAAGAAGTCTTAGTTTGCTTGCTTCTAACACAAACATCACAAAGATTGGTTTCAGATCTTTTAATCTCAATAAGACCTCTTACTAACCGTTTCTTGACAAGTTTTCTCAATAATGAAATGCTAACATGCCCTAATATTTTGTACCATAGTGTGGAGTCATCTATTGAAGTAGTCATGCATGAAAGGTTTGGACTGTCAATATCCTCCAAACTAGTTACATAAACATTTTCCCACCTTTTCCCTTTTAGCAACTCTTTGTCATTGTTCTAACTTACCATGCTACAATGTGTAGAATAGAAGTGAACTGAATTTCCTTTGTCACATATTGTGATACATTGAGCAAATTGAACTTTAAATCATTAACTAAGTTGACATTATCTGTAACATAATCTGAAGTAAAACCAGCCTTACCTACACCGATGATTTTTCCTTTCTTGTTATCGCAAAATAAATGGTTCCTTGGCTTCCAGGTTCGAGTGAGAAGTAATTCTTTTTGTCTGCTATCATGTGTTTAGAGCACCCACTGTCGATGTACAAGTAGAGGTCCATTCCCATTCGATTATTCACTTATTAAGATAGTGGCGTGGGGTTAGGGTCCTCAAAAGAGTTTGACCCATTTCCACCATCAACTACTGTTCTAGGATCATTTTTACTACCCATTTTAGTCCTATTATCTTGAGTTACCAATGCCTCATAAAACGCATTCTATAGCATTGGCCTCATGATGACCCGGTTGTCTTCATAGGTTACAAACACCTCTACGACTGGTGTTAGGGTTAAGCCCTAATTCAGCAAGTGTACCGGTCTTTGTAACAAGTTTTCCTAGAAAGTATTCTCTAGGTTATCGAACCAAGGAGGCAGTGTCTAGTCTAATCTGAATCTAAAACAACTATTAAATTAATGAAATCAGAAAACAGGAAATTGGGGGGTTTAATTGATGAAATTGTATTTCTATAAGTAAAATAAACAATAAGAAGTACAATAACAGTAACTGCAGAAAGGAAAGTGTTAGTTTTCTTGGTAATTGTGGGAGAAATCTCGGTTTACTACTCCTCTCATTTCTTGGTTCCCTTCTCAATGTGTTTATCAAATTCTAGATTAAAATCCTAGAACAGATTATTTCACGTTCGGTCTCCCGCTAGGCGAAATCTAATTAGTAATTACCAAACCCTAACTCTAGTTATGAATTTCCTAATTGCTAATAGCTTTAAGTATGATCTAGTTAGATAATCAACTAATATTTTAGAGGAATTTCCGTCTCCAAATTAATTGGTTTTATTCCTGTAGTCTATTGAATGCCGCAGTTCTCACTTATAAGCAAACAAACTAGTAATCTCTAACAATTGGCCAGACTATCAGAGAATTAATATAAACAAAGAACAAAACTTTAATCTCATTAAAACTGGTAAAAACCAGAAAGATAATAGAACCTCGAATTCGGATTACATAGCAAACCGGAATCTAAAAGTACTACTCAGCCATAGACATGTTAACAATAAACAAATATGTGGAAAATAGTATTAGAGAAGTAGAACAAGAAGAAACTCTGGTTTGAGACTCCGTGGTGAAGTCTCTGTGTCGAATCCCCAATATGCTCTGCTCAAACTCCCAGTCAAAATCTCCCAAAATCAGCTAACTCTCCCTCTCTAATGTCAACAATCTCACGTAGAATGAAAACTTAGGTTAAAACTCTTGCTCTCTTCTTCTGATTATGCGGTGGCCCTTCTTGTTAAACAAAAAAAAAAGAATCTTTTATTTTAGTGACAGTGATCTCCGGCCCTCCGCTAATATTGGTCTGGGTTTACAAACAAGTACGCAAACCCGGACCACCTCTTAAACTAGGTGTTGAGCAAAATCTATACAATATTATATATAGATTTATAGCAAACTAATAGGCAAGTGCACCTAGTCGGAGTAGTACAACAAGTATCGTATCCTCAGGGAAATTGTTCAATTTTCCTAGTTTCGGTATTAAATAAACAGTAAATAAAAGGGGGTTTAGCCAGTGGCAATCTTGGTGTTTTTCGGTTGGACAGATAAAAACAATTAAAAGCTTAAATAAAACTGTTGTGTATTGAGTGGATGGAAAATGAAATTTGGATGGAGTGAGAGTGAGTGTTGGTGAGCGTTGAGTTGCGATCGATTTTGTCAAATAGAGGCAGAAGCAGTGGGTTTATATAAGAGTAAAGAGAGGACAAAGCTCGGAGTAGGCGTGAGTGAATAAATTAAGGGATGCGACGTCTGATATGTCTGATAGGGTAGATAGATATGTTTGCAGGCGCCGTAATTGAGGAAAAACAGAGAAGGCGGTGCAGAATTTCAGTCGCGTGATTTCTGGATTCGGCGCCGTCATTTTACACGTGTCCAGATTTGTGTCCGGATTTGGCCTATCCGGACGTGAGACGTCCGAGTTTCTATCCGTGGTAAGGACACATATGTCCTGGCGAGATTTGTACGTGTCCGAGTTTCTGTTCGTATACGGACACACTTATATTTCTTGTCCATGTTTGCGTCCATATACGGACACATTCTACTTTAGAGCTCTCCGGATTTGCGTCCGGGTATGGCTCATCCGGACGTGTGTATTTTTTCCTCGTTTTTCTGCAAACTTTGACAGGCTCCAGATTCTTCGTTTGAGCTATGTTTTTAAATCTGTTTGCGCCTATGCGTTCGTCTCTTCGTCTATTTTGCTCCTATCTTGGGTTTTCCCATGTTTAACCAATAAATCTGTAAGATATCCAATAAAACATAAACTAGAGGAAAACTAACCAAAGTGGAGAAATGAGCAGGAAAAGTGCTAATATAACATATGAAATACACCCATAAATCATGCTCATTTGGACACTTATCACACCCCCACACTTACCTTTTTGCTTGTCCTCAAGCAAAACCATGTACCCAAGAAAGTAGGGAATGCTCAATACTAACAAATATTATTATGAAGGGTAGGATAAGGAGGTGAACAGTTCATGATCTTAAAATTTTTGAGGAGTGTGATCCATCAACTACTAGTGGCACAGGTGTGCTCAGGGTAAAAACAAAATTTAGAGTTTCGAGGTATGATCCGGAGTGCTTCAATGCTTCTCAGTTTAGGTGACTTTGAGAACTTTACCACGACCAACTTCTCTTAAGAATGGGAATTGAGGAGAAAACAAAAGGAAAAATAGATTTATGCATTTGTTTCATTTTTGCATAAGAGATGAGAAGATAATATGTAGGCATTAAGCCTTTGTATTTAAGAACACTCAACTCTCATTTGTTGGTTACCAATGGTGTCTCGCAAGTCCCTTGTTATTATTATTTTTTGAACCGAGAAGTACCCCTTAGCAATCCCTAAGAGAGAAGACAGAAAGAACCCCCGAGCAATAAAAATCAAACCATTGTAGATCATTTGGTCGCACCGCGTAAAAACGCTCCTCAAGAGCAATCATTAATAAAAAATTTTGTACCATTTATCCCACAATTCATAATAGTATTTGTTCATAAAGAGAACAACCCACATCAGCAGGGTCCATAATTTAAATTTTGGACAAACGCATGATAAGTAGAGAGATTAAACATTTTAGCACAAAATTTACCGAAAAGGGCACTCCCCCATACTTAAATTGAACAATGTCCTCATTGTTCACCAGAAAAACAAGGGACGGTTTCAGAAGACCTTTTTGGAAAGTAGAAAAATAGAGAAAACACAAAGGTCACAAATAAACATTTGAGCGCAGGAGCTATCCACAACAGGATTCAGCATAGCAAAATTAAAGAAACTAGTACTCCCCTGAGTTTGTTTTTGCTGACGGTATAGGAGTTCCCCCACACTTGAGCTTCAGCCTCAAGTAGTGCAGCTTGGTTGTAGTGTAGACATAAAGTTGCACCTGCATAAGACACTAGAAGCAACCATACTACAAACGAGGTTAAGAGTTTAGCAAAAACAAAATTTAAAGAGAACCTAAAAATTAAAAGAAAATAAAAGCAAATGAAAGAAAATTTCATCCTGGTTGCCTCCCGGGAAGCTGCCCTTCTTTAACGTCTTTGGCACTGACGCTTTGAAGCGTACTCAAATATGAGGATCTTGTAGAATTATTGCATGAGCATCAAATTTCTCGAGATTACCACCCTGGTAATGCTTTAGTCTTGACCCATTTACCATGAAAGTGTGTCCTTTAGCATTTACCAACTCAACTGATCCATATGGGGTGACCTTGGAGACAGTAAAGGGTCCAGCCCAATGGGATTTTAGTTTACCAGGGAACAGCTTCAACCTGGAATTGTACAGTAGAACCAAATCTCCCATATGGAACTCCCGTTTAAGGATCATCTTGTCGTGCCACTTCTTGATTTTCTCTTTGTAGATACGGTTATTTTCGTAGGCATCCTCTTGAAACTCTTCTAACTCAGTAAGCTGAAATTTTTGTTTGTCATCTGCTCTTAGTAGATCAAAGTTTAGTGCTTTCATGGCCCAAAATGATTTGTGCACGAGCTCGACCGGTAAATGACAAGCTTTTCCGAAGACTAATTGATATGGGGACATTCCGATGGGTGTCTTGTAGGCTGTTCTATATGCCTAGAGTGCATCATCCAACTTCAGGGACCAGTCTTTTCTTGAAGAATTAACTGTCTTTTGTAGGATCCACTTCAATTCTCGGTTAGAGACCTCAGCCTGGCCATTTGTTTGAGGGTGATAAGGTAAGGCTACCTTGTGTCTCACTCCATATTTTGTCATTAGGGTTGTGAACTGCTTATTGCAGAAGTGGGATCCTCCATCACTGATTATAGCACGTGGGACTCCGAACCTTGTAAATATGTTCTTTTTCAAGAATTTAAGCACTACCTTTCCATCATTTATGGGAGAGGCGATAGCTTCCACCCACTTAGTCACATAGTCGACTGCTACCAAGATGAATAAATTTGAGCAGGACGAAGGAAAGGGTCCCACGAAGTCAATTCCCCACACGTCGAAAGGTTCTACCTCAAGTATGATGTTGAGAGGCATCTCATGTTTTCGGGAGGTGTTCCCAAGTCTTTGGCACTCGTCGCAGGAAGCTACAAAGGAATGACAGTCTTTATGCTGGGTTTTCCAAAAGAAACCTGATTGAAGTACCTTAGCTGCTGCTCGTGCTGGCCCATGATGTCCTCCGGCTTCAAGAGAGTGACAATGTCGTAGAATGCTTTGGATTTCGTTTCGGGGCACACACCTTCTCACCATCCCGTCTGCATAGACCTTGAAAAGGAGAGGGTCCTCCCAGTAGTAATGTTTTACATCTGAAAATAACTTCTTCTGCTGGTAGGTTAGCCCGTGTGGTATTACTCCTCGTGCTAGGTAGTTGGCCATGTCAGCGTACCATGGATCACCAGTGTCGCAATCATAAAAATGCACTCATCTGGAAAGAATTCACTGATGGATGTGCCATCACTTGGTGCCTCTATGCGAGATAGGTGGTCTACTACTACATTTTGCACTCCTGGCTTGTCTCTGATTTCAATATCAAATTCTTGTAGTAGGAGTATCCACCAGAGGAGTCGAGGTTTGGCATCTTCTTTGGCGAATAGATACTTCAGAGCGGAGTGATCGGTGTGAATTATTACTTTTCTTCCCTAGAGATATGATAGGAATTTATCCAGAGCAAAGAATACTGCTAGAAGTTCCTTCTCAGTAGTTACATAATTCTTCTGGGCATCATTGAGAGTTCTACTTGCATAGTAGATGGTTCTCAGGATCTTCTCCTTCTTTTGACATAAAGTGGCCCCCACTACGTAGTCGCTGGCGTCGCACATAATTTCGAATGGTAGGCTCCAGTCCGGTGATATCACGATGGGGGCGGAGATGAGGCAATCTTTTAGTGTGTTGAAGGCTTGTAGGCATTTGTCAGTGAAATTGAATTTGACGTCTTTAGCCAGGAGATCACATAGAGGCTTCGAAATCTTGGAAAAGCCCTTGATAAATCTTCTATAGAACCCAGCATGGCCAAGGAAGCTTCTGATGTCTTTCACCGTCGTAGGTGGTGGTAATTTTTCAATGACCTCGACCTTGGCTTTGTCAACTTCAATGCCTTTTGAAGATATTTTGTGCCCAAGAACTATTCCTTCTTTAACCATGAAATGGCATTTTCCCAGTTAAGCACAAGGTTTGTTTCTTCACACCGGGTGAGGATGGCATCCAGATTGTTTAAACAGGATTCAAATGTGAGACCGAAGACAGAGAAATCGTCCATGAAGACCTCGATGCTCTTCTTAAGATAGTCGCTAAAGATTGACATCATGCATCTTTGAAATGTGGCTGGGGCATTGCATAGACCAAAGGGCATCTGATTATATGCAAATGTCCCGTATGGGCATGTGAATGTGGTCTTTTCTTGGTCATCTAAAGCAATGGGTATTTGAAAATATCCTGAATAGCCATCCAGGAAGCAGTAGTAGTCTTGCCCAGCCAATCTTTCCAGCATCTGATCAATGAAGGGTAAAGGAAAGTGGTCCTTCCGCGTGACGCTGTTTAGTTTCCTATAGTCGATGCAGACTCTCCAGCCCGTTGTGGTTCTCTGGGGGATTAAATCACCCTTGTCGTTGGGGACCACCGTGAGACCTCCTTTTTTCGGGACAACTTGAACGGGGCTCACCCATTTGCTGTCAGAGATGAAGTAGATGATTCCGGCGTCAAGCAGTTTGAGCACCTCTTTCTTTACCACGTCTTTCATGTTGGGATTTAACCTTCTCTGTGGTTGGACTAATGGCTTATAGGTATCTTCCATGTATATGTGATGTGTGCAGAAATGGGGTTGATACCTTTGATATCCGAGATGGACCAGCCTATCACCTTCTTATGGTTCTAAAGGATCTTTACAAGGCGTTCCTCCTATGTACTTGTTAGAGATGAAGAAATAATAACAGGTAGAGTACAAAGATTAGAAAGATAGACATACTTCAGGTGTGAAGGTAATGGTTTCATTTCTACGAGAGGGGGGTGTTCAATTGATGGTGGTATCTTTTGAGTAGAATGCTCTAATGGTTCTGGTGGTGGGTAGCGTGGTTTAGCATATAATTTTCTTTTATCCAGAGCTGTTACCATTTCAATTGTGTCATGGTGTATTGGTTGGTTATCATAGGATTCAACTAAAGCATTTTCGAGAGCATCATTACGAATAATAGCAGAGGAATTATCATGCACAATAGAGTCGACGATGTCTATGGAAAGGGTGGCTTCTATATGTGCGGGTTTCTTTATGAATTTGGACATGTCGTATTCTAAAGTTTCATTATGCAGTCTTAAAATGATCTTTCCTTTTTCAACGTCGATTAATGCTCTAGCAGTTCTCATGAAAGGTCGTCCTAAGATTAAGGGCACCCTAGTGTCTTCTTCCATGTCAATCATAATAAAATCAGCGGGGAACACAAAAGTTCCTACAGTAACAATCAAGTCTTCTATTATCCCTTTCGGGAATACTAAAGACCTATCTTCTAATTGTAATTGAATAGAAGTAGGCATGCATTCACCAATCTTAAGTTTGTTGAAAGTTGAGAGTGGCATTAAATTGATACTAGCTCCTAGGTCACATAACCCACTACCACCATCAACATTATCAATGGAACATGGAATAATTGGCAAACCTGGATCTCCAAGTTTTGGAGGGAGGTTCTTTAGAAGCACTGTTGACACTTCCGGCGTAAGGTGCACAGTTTCCACTTCCTACAACGATCTTTTGTTTGTGATGATATCCTTCGTGAACTTTGCATATATTGCCATTTGTTTCAAAGCATCTACAAAAGGAATATTAATTGTTAGTTTCTTGAAGTGGGTTAGAAACTTTCCAAACTGTTCATCTAAATTTTTCTTTTTTATTCTGTTTGGAAACGGAAGTGGGGGAAGAATCTTAGTTAGAGAGGAAGGAGTAGATTCAGGAGGCTCCTTCTCCTTGGAAGTATTTTTCGGAGGAGGAGGGGCTCCTTCAGCATCTTCTTGTTCTTCTTCTTGATCTTCTTGAGGCTTGTGAGCTTGCTGTTCTTGATTATCAAATTCATCTCGGGGAAGGGATGAGTTGAGCGGCCTCCCACTTCTCAAAGTCACTGCCTTGGCATGTTCTCTTGGATTTGGATTTGGTTGACTAGGGAAGGTGCCAGGTGACCTTTGTGCAAGCTGCTGGCTGATTTGTCCAGTTGTTGGTTGGTTTGTTGTATCTGGGCTTCAACCCTTCTGTCAGTGGCTTCTTGATCCACGAGTCTGGTTTGGGTCGAAGTCATGAATCCCTTCATTAGGTTTCTGAATTCCTCATTTGGATCAGCAGAGGATGAGGATGGTTGTTGTTGGTAGAAACCTGGAGGGGCACCTTGTGCTCTATAACCCATATTAGAGTTTGGTTGGGGTCTATTTCCCTGATAGGTATTGGAACTGTTGTTCTGCCCCCCTAGTTTTGATCGTTGTTTTTCCATGAGAAATTTGGATGATTTCTCCATGGGTAGTTGTTGTTGATGTTATTGTTGTAGGAATTACCGGGGTGGTTTCCTATGAAGTGTACATCTTCGTGCTCGCATTTACCTTTGCATTGATGGGTTTCATGAGGTCCGATGCATATGGCACATCCTTCTACAGATGAACCTGGAGATGAGGAAGCTATTGTCTTTATGATTTCGTTTTGAGATGTTGTTAGCTTCTTCACCATCTTTGCAAAGGACGAGATCTGGGCTGATAAATGACCTGTAGGCTCAACGTGGAGTAGGCCTGCTGCTCGTGGCGTTCTTCCTTTGAATCTCGTCCACTGTCTTGTATTGCTCGTCATGGTTTTGAGAAGGTTCATCCCTTCTTGAGGAGATTTCATCATGAAACATCCTTCTGCAGAGGAATTTACGAGTAGTCGGTTCCCATCATCCAGGCCATTGAAGAATGACAGGCAGAGGGATTGATCGTCGAGACCATGGTGGGAACACTTCATTAGCATATCCTTGAATCTGTCCCATGCGTCGTACAATGTTTCTCCCGGCTCCTGACAGAATGTGTTAATTTCTCCGATCAATTGCCTTGTTCTACTGGTTGGGTAGTATTTGGCAAGGAACTTCTGGGCCATTTGCAGCCATGTGTGGATTGATCGGGAAGGAAGACTTCGGTACCACCTGTTTGCTGAATCTGACAACGAGTGAGGAAATAGTTGTAGACAGATTCTTTCTTTGACGGTACCGGTTTGACCAAAGGAATTACAGAAGCCTAGGAAGAGACTTAAATGATTCGGGGCTTCATCTGGAATTGCTCCACTAAACTTGCCTAAATCCCGGACGGCGGTGATGTAGTGGGTTTTGAAAGCTCATCGTCCGGTTTCTTGCGGTGTTAGTTTGGGGATACTATTCTGATTGCCTTCCTTCAGTATCCGTTTGGTGGTAATCAGAAGGCACGGTGTTGTGGTTGATTTTCGTTAGGTCCATTTCATCTATACTTTGTTATCGCCCCATGTCTTGATTTTTCTGTTTCTTCGTGCTTGTACTAGAGTGCGCTCGGGTTCGGGTTTCGGACTGATTGGTGGAGAACCTCGGGTTCGATGTTTTGCATGACAGAAGATAATTGATTTGAGAGAAATTGCGAAATTAACAGTAAATAGATAAATAAAAGCAGAAATTTTAATTAGACTGATAACTTTAATTAAACAAAAATTAAAGTACCGAAAACTAGGGGAAATTGATGGAATCAATCTCCCCGGCAACGGCGCCAAAAACTTGTTGAGCAAAATCTATACAATATTATATATAGATTTATAGCAAACTAATAGGCAAGTGCACCTAGTCGGAGTAGTACAACAAGTGTCGTATCCTCAGGGAAATTGTTCAATTTTCCTAGTTTCGGTATTTAATAAACAGTAAATAAAAGGGGGTTTAGCCAGTGGCAATCTTGGTGTTTTTGGGTTGGAAGATAAAAACAATTAAAAGCTTAAATAAAACTGTTGTGTATCGAGTGGATGGAAAATGAAATTTGGATGGAGTGAGAGTGAGTGTTGGTGAGCGTTGAGTTGTGATCGATTTTGTCAAATAGAGGCAGAAGCAGTGGGTTTATATAGGAGTAAAGAGGGGGAAGAGGACAAAGCTTGGAGCAGGCGTGGGTGAAGAAATTAAGGGATGCAGCGCCTGATATGTCTGATGGGGTAGATAGATATGTTTGTAGGCGCCGTAATTGAGGAAAAACAGAGAAGGCGGTGCAGAATTTCAGTCGCATGATTTCTGGATTCAGCGCAGTCATTTTACACGTGTCTGGATTTGTGTCCAGATTTGGCCCATCCGGACGTGAGACGTCCGAGTTTCTGTCCGCGGTAAGGACACAGATGTCCTGGCGAGATTTGTACGTGTTCGAGTTTCTGTTCGTATACGGACACACTTATATTTCTTGTCCATGTTTGCGTCCGTATATGAACACATTCTACTCTAGAGCTGTCCGGATTTGCGTCCGTATACGGACACATTCTACTTTAGAGCTGTCCGGATTTGCGTCCGGGTATGGCTCATCTGGACGTGTGTATTTTTTCCTCGTTTTTTTGCAAACTTCGACAGGCTCCAGATTCTTCGTTTTAGCTCCATTTTTAAATCCGTTTGCGCCTATGCGTTCGTCTCTTCATCTATTTTGCTCCTATCTTGGTTTTCCTCATGTTTAACCAATAAATCTGTAAGATAACCAACAAAACATAAACTAGGAGAAAACTAACGAAAGTGGAGAAATGAGCAGGAAAAGTGCTAATATAACATATGAAATACACCCATAAATCATGCTCATTTGGACACTTATCACTAGGCAGAACGTTTCTCTGAAGGATGGTCCGGGTTTACAAACAAGTACGTAAACCCGGACCACGTCTGAAAATTGGCAGAGAGATCTTCAAAGGATTGGTCCGGGTTTACAAAATGGTACACAAACCCGGACCATCATAAAAACACGGCAGCAGGTTGATCGAAGAGATGGTCTGGGTTTGCAAACAAGTTCCCAAACCCAGACCAGTTGTAACTTAAACTTTCCCCTTCAAAAATCATCATTTCACTTCTGGTTTGACTTCTAATGGTTGAATCAAACCCTAAAGTCTTCTTTTAAGCATCTTCTTGAGCGTTTTACCCTGAAAACACATCAAATCAATCATAGGAAGCAAATATAACAATAAAGCGTAAATAAAACAATAAGAAGGGAATTTAAAGTCATAACGTAGATAATTAAGCATGAATTAGCTTCGTAAACTTAGGTGAATTCCCGACTTGTCAACTTCCCCACACTTAATCTTTGCTTGCCTACAAGCAAATAGAAACATACTGAGATCTTACAGAAGGGAGACACCAGTTTAGAACCGTGCACAAGGAGATCTAATAATGAAAAGCAGTCACAGAAAACAATGTTCCGCACTTGCAGGTTTTCATAAGCAGTGAATTGAGAAGTACTTTCCAAAGGCTTAAGACACATAGTAAAACCACTTGGCTCAGATTTCACTCAGGGACTACTTTCCAATTCATTTTCCCCAATCCATGGACAATAAGGGGTAAGAAGTAATATCTTATTCCATATTACCTTTCATCACCACATACTCATAATCATGAAAGAATTTGCACTTTGCATTTGAAATTAATAAATTTCTTTAACTTTCTAAATAAGCATTAACTTTCTTCTTTATATCCCTTTGACTTTTCTCTCCATTTATGTAACGGTGTTGGGTCTTCTATCCCATATCAGATGACCTTAGGTAGATGGGTAATGAAGCACCCCAAGGACTTAATTACTAAATGGACGAGGCCAGTTTTTGGGCTAAAAATTAGATTAGAGGAGTACCTTGTCTTTGTCCTTCCTTCCTTTCATTCAAGAATCATTTCCAAAGTCCCCAAGTGAAATCAAAGACAAATAGTTACACTAATAGGCTTAACTTTTTCAATGAAGAAATAGAAAAACATTCACTAAAACTATACATACAAGCAGTGCAACCAGAATTTCCATACTATTCTTCAGCTTTGATCCCACAACTAGTGCTACTTGTGAGGTGTTCCAAACCAACTTTTCTAACCACTGAATAAGACTCGATTATGTTATGCAACAAAAAATTTTGAAGGCCAACAAAAATTTAGTGAAAATTAAGTGGTAGCCTTAAAAATGTTCAAAATTAGCACATTTGAATGTAATTGAGCATGAGCATGTGCAATTTCCCCTCCCCACACTTAAAATAAGCAATGTCCTCATTGCTTCATGAAAATGACTAAAAAGAAGAAAAAGACATATTCAACAGAAAACAACGTTCGAAGATAAAAAGAAGTTAGAAAATTACACCCTTGGAGTATGGTGGGGACAACGTCCCCACACTTATGTAAGAACATTAGGGTGTTGAATACTGCAAAAATTTCAACAGAGTTTCCTTTGTTTCTCTCAATACCTCACACTTAGCAGATTCAGACCTGTACTTCAATCAATAAAATCAACAGCCAATAGTGGCTTACAGAAGCATTAAAAGTACTAGTAAAACGTAATAGTTAAGAAATACAACAAGAATGTAAAGACAGAATCGAATCCAAAAGAAAATAAAACAGAAAGTACAACCGAATGAAACTGCTCAGAAATAACTAAGAAAGTAAAACAAAACAAAACAAAAGTCATAAAACAAAATAAACCGAAACTGCAGAAGGTGAAGTGGCCTAAGGTCGTGGAGGCTGTGGTTGAGACCCATGAGGAAGACACCACACCTCTGTACGTGCAAACCGGGCATCATAATCAACCATCCTCGCTTCCTGATGAGCCTCAAAAGCAGCCCGACGCTCCTCTAATGATGTAAGATATACACCGTAGTTATGGACCTGAGTAAATAATGCATCCTGGTGTGAGTCAGACCCATCAAAACGAGTGGTGCACACCCCCTGCCAATCTTTGAACTCAGCCATCATCTCCTCGTAACCTGGAGTCTGACCTGCTACAGGCATATCAGCATCCTGAATCTCTGAAGGTCCACCTACATCGGCACCAGAAGACCGGGCAGCTCTCTCTCCCAGTTGGGCACGACGGAGCTTAATCCATCTGTCCCCAATCTTCTCCCACTGAAAGTGATGCATAATTGTCATGTCCAAGGGAGGGCTGGGGTACTGAGGCTGCTCATCAGTAACATCAACTCCAACCTTCTCAAAAAGATACTACAGAAAGTATGGGAAAGCGAGAGAAGTAGTGCTATCTACATCCGTGATCCGAAGAATATGCTCAAAAATAACCCCACGTAAAAATATAGGACAAGCACCGCGAGAGAACTCATCATCCAAAAGATGGCACAGAAAAAAGCAGTCTAGAGAATTAAGGTTAGCACACTCTCTAGGACGAACATTATGCAACAAGATAGCCAGAATCAAACGCTCAAGTAGGGTATGTAGTGTGTCCCCCGTCCCTACCTTCTTATCCCTCGTAGACCATCGCTGACGGTTCCGCACCTCAGGGTTATTGACGACTAGACGCATATAATGCTCTTTCGCCCTCTTGATATCATTATCCCTATTTCTGACAGCCTCTCTCAAATCACGGGATATATAATCAGGCACTCCAAAATATTCCACAATGTGATAATGATTTAGAAATATAGTTTTCCCTTTGACCTTGGACTGTATGACTGACATCTCATCATTCCTCTCAGCATTAGCATAAAACAATTTAACCAACCTTGGGTAATAGCAACTTACACCACGATTCAATAGATTACCCCAATCCTTTGAACGAAATATAGTATTCAACCCAAATTCAGCTATTAGTTCAGCAGATACTGACCTTTCTGGAATAATTTTCTGGTCCTTCACATTATACCAGTCGAATGCCGCCTCACTGATGAAATCTGAACACTGAGTCTCACGGTACTAAACTGGCTGAGTCGGTACAGGCGCGACAGAGGTGAATGCTGTGGCAGTGGACCTTCGGGCTCTCTTTGGGGCCATTTGTTGCTTTGATAGAATTTTTGGCAATCGACACACACAAGGGAAAAGAAATTCTATTTGGTAGTGTGTGGTGGTGCGCGCCTGAATTTGGGAATTGGGTACTGGGCGAATCGCGACAGTGGGGAAACTGAGAGTGGTGGTTGGGTGAATGGAGCTGGGTCGGTGCGGGGAGGTGAAAGGTATGGTCGAAGGTGGTGCGAACGGGGTGAAGGGGAAGGGTGTACGGGTTAAAACGTATTATCAGCAAGTGTACTGATCTATCGTAGCAAGTTTTCCTAGGTAGTATTCTCTAGGTTATCGAACCAAACGAGGCTGTGTCTAGTTTGAGTCTTTAATCTACCAACTAATAAACTGAAGGAAAAATAACAATAATAAATGAGGGTTGGTTTGCATAAATTAAATAAACGATTAATTCTCACAAAAACAATTAAAAATGATTTTCTAGTAAATCTAAAAGGGTGAATACTGGTTTACAATTTCCTCCTAGTTTATCAATTCCCTTCCTGAGTGTTTTCTAAATTCTAAAATTGCAACCTCAGATCTAAATTAATCTAAAACCGGTCCCCCGCTAGATAGATCCTTACTAGCAATTCCCAAATCCTAACTCTCGTTATGAATTTACAAATTAACTAGTGTGGAGGGTGATTTTTCGGTATGAGGGGGGTCAATCTAAATATGGTCTGACTAAAAGCCTAGATCCTAGAAACTGCCATTCTGTGGAGGGTGAAGACCCGTTATTTATGGCATCCCTCAAATACCTACTATATCATCCGTCTTTCCCATAAAGCATAATGGGAATGCTAGTGAGCACTACACCCGCTCTCAATGGGCTCCACACGGTCTTATGCCTCTATAAGGCGGAAATGACTAGAGTCGCCACCTAGTTTGACCTAAGGAACTAGGAAGGGAGGAGAAGGGTTCTAAGAACCGTTAATTGACTCTGTGATTTGCCTATGGATTGGACTTATCTGGTCATACCAATGATTCCGTGTGGGTTCGCACTGGGTTACACCCCTTAGAAGTGGCAATGACCACGACTTTGGATTGGTGCCCGAGGAAACCTCGGTCTCCAATTGTCGGGATTACCGTCTTTCGAAGCCAAAGGATAGGAATGAGTGGTTAAAGCCAAAAGATAGGAATGAGTGGGGAGTGAGGAAAGGATGATTTCGAAGAGTTGAAGAATAGGCTGGTCTTGAAGTTTGTTTTGGTTGAAGTGTTGAGGGGTTTTCCGGGTTAGTAAAGTTCAACTTTTGGAGTGGTCAAATTTTTGAGGTGTTTTGGGAAGTCGAAGGTGTTGAAGAGGAATTCGGGTTTTCAGGATGATTTGAGTGTGGGAGAGAATATTCGATTTGCAGGTGTTCGGGTTTCGAAGATGTTTTGGGTTTCAGATGACTAGGGTTGTTCGGGAGTATTCGACAATTGGAGGTCCTATGTGACTTGGAGTTCATTCAGAGAAGGATTAAGAAGTGCTTATGTGACTTGAAGTTCTAATGAGAGGGTTGAGTTGGTTTACTCAAAATTGTCTCTCGTAAAATTTTTAAAAACCGAAAAATCATTTTATTATAAAAGGGCGGATAATCCCGAGGGATTACCCTATGTACCCCCTCGAACACGACACTTAATCAATGGTAAGTGCCGAGGCTCGAAAGATGGGGCAATGAATTTATGTCAAAAACTAGAGTTCAGAGAGCAACACCATAAATGAGATGTTCTCGGTCGAACCCTAATAACGTCTCTAACTCCCAGGTTTTAAAACGTTAAAAACCAAAAACATTGAAATCAAGTGGAAGGGAGTTAGACTATTCTGAAATCCCGGCTGCAACTAGGAAGACAGTCATATCCCTAGCACCCCGCCGCGTAATAATCTAGGCTGCAATTAGAGGAGGTTTGTCACCTTAATGCCCCGCCTAAAGAAATCCAGACTGCGACAAGGGATGTGGCGACCCCAGTGCCCCGTCTCGGATTTTTATTTGGAAGAGGGACTAGTGATGTCCAACCAGGAAGAAAACGTTTTTGAAGGAGTTAGACATTCCACATCCCCCGAAAATGGCTTATTTTTGAGTTTGGAAACTGAGTTGGAAAATGTTTGGAGTTGTTCAGAATTATTGATGAAGAAACACTGATTTTGAGAAATGTCTTAGGAGAAAACTTTCTGTATATGTGAGAAGAACTTTCTGCATTTTGAGAAGAGTCTTCTGTGA
Organism: Limonium bicolor; assembly: GCA_023374045.1. Classification (NCBI taxonomy): domain Eukaryota; kingdom Viridiplantae; phylum Streptophyta; class Magnoliopsida; order Caryophyllales; family Plumbaginaceae; genus Limonium; species Limonium bicolor. The sequence continues at coordinate 473,177,512 of CM041777.1, read as the reverse complement.
TGTGAGAAGAGTTTTTCCTTTTAAAATTCCATAAAATGGTCTCTTTAAAAACTCGATGAAATTTCAATAAAGTGATTGTTTGAAATTTGAGGAAGAAGATTTTTAAGGTTAAAGCTGAAAAATGAGAGATGTTTGGACTTTTGAATGGGATTTACAAGCTGAGTTTGAATTGGATTGGATTGGTTGAATTGAATCGGACTGAATTGAATTGAAGATGAGATGGTTTGAATTGGATAGAATTGAGTTTAGGCCAATCTTGAATTGAATTTGGGCCGGGTCAAAATTTTGGGTCAAGGTCAATGTTTTGGTAAATGTCAAAGTCGAAATTCAGGTAGTCTAAGGTTTGAGTCAAGGTTCAGGTCAAAGTTCGGGTCAAGGTCCAGGTCAAAGTTCTGGTCAAAGTTCAGATGGTCAGGGCTTGGGACTTGGTATATATATATATATTTGTGGACTTAGGTTATTTTTGTGAACTTGGATTGGATTAAAGTTGGATAACATTTCATGGGTGAGTTTTTTGAGATTTGGAGAGGATTTGATTTGGGTCGGACTTGAAGTGTTGGGCTAAAGGGTTGATTTGTGGACTTAGGTCTATTTTGGACTTTAGGCCGTGGGCTTTGAGTTTTGGGCCGTGGGTTTTGGGCTTGGGCTGTGGACTTTGGACTTGGGCCGTGGGTTTTGAGCTTGAGCCGTGGGCTTTGGACTTGGGCCGTGGGTTTTGGGCTTTAGGTTTGGGCCTTGGGTTTTGGTTTTGGGCCGTGGGCTGGATCATGGGTAATGAGCCAAATTTGGGTAATGGGCCGATCTGGGTAATGGGCTGAATTTGGGCTTGGGTTTGGGCCGAGTTTGGGCTTTGGGCCGTATTGGGCTTGGGTCTGAGCCGAGTTTGGGCTTTGGGCCGGACCATGGGTAATGGGCCGAATTTGGGTAATGGGCCGATGTGGGTAATGGGCTGAGTTTGGGCTTTAGGTCGGATCATGGGTAATGGGCCGAATTTGGGCTTTGGACCGGACCGTGGGTAATGGGCCGAATTCAGGTAATGGGCCGATGTGGGTAATGGGCCGAATTTGGGCTTAGGTCTGGGCCGAGTTAGGGCTTTGAGCCGTATTGGGCTTTGCGTCGGATCATGGGTAATGGGCCGAATTCGGGTAATGGGCCGATGTGGGTAATGGGCTGAATTTGGGCTTGGGTCTGGGCCGAGTTTGGGCTTTGGGCCGGATCATTGGTAATGAGCCGAATTTGGGCTTTGGGCCGGACCATGGGTAATAGGCCGAATTCAGGTAATGGGCCGATGTGGGTAATGGGCCGAATTTGGGCTTGGGTCTGGGCCAAGTTTGGGCTTTTGGCCGTATTGGGCTTTGGCCGGATCATGGGTAATGGGCCTAATTCGGGTAATGGGCAGAATTTGGGCTTAGGTCTGGGCTGAGTTTGGGCTTTGGGCCGTATTGGGCTTGGGTCTGGACCGAGTTTGGGCTTTGGGCCGGATCATGGGTAATGGGCCGAATTTGGGCTTTGGGCCATGGGCTTTGGACTGGGCTGATTAAATGGACCAGAATGAATTAGATATGGGCCACAAATGACTTGGACTGAAATCAGGGCACTACTTGGGCCTTTTGACTTGGATTGAAGGAATTGTCTTGTAATGAGTTTGATCTCTTTCTTTTTTATTCAGAAATTTGATTTTTGAATGGAATCATTGATTGTGAGTTTTAATCTGAATGTTAAGGATGATTTGGAAAGGCTTTTCACTAGGAAGGATGTCCCCCACAAACGGGTGCTACGACCCTCGGGTACTACGACCTTAATGTGGGTTTAATCCATGAATAAACTAGGGCTTTTCTAAAATGGCCCATAGAAAGATGTGGGCCCGGCTAACCTAGTAAGTCTGGGTAACCTAGCAGGCTGTCTATGGTTTAAATAATAAACAGATAAAAAATGCAATGAAATAAAGCAAAGCTGTGAAATGCCAAGTGTATACATGCGTGGCATAATGTAAATAATCAGAGAGCAAGCGACGTCTGATGAATAATAACACAAAAGCAACGATGAAGCAAAACAGGTCTTGTTTTAAGGCTATGTACATAGGCCATCATCTTAACCCACAGCGAGGAACAAAAACTTGGAGCCCTAATGTGGCAAATCTTTACCGTTAGTCGTACCTCAGTTCATCATTTGTCCCTTTTTTTTTTATGTCAACCCATTTGAATTTCTACAGTAGTGCAGGAGCCAACTAAATGTATCTATGTCACTTGAGTCCAGTATTCCACCATTTACAAAATAGAACCTGAGTAAGAAATCAATACTCAATCAACAATTTACAGCAGAAGACCAAAATCAGGAGCTAAATACACGCTTTCACACCCAATCCTCCTAAATCTACCGTTGGCTCCAAACACCTTTACTGCACAGATAAGGACATGCTAATTAAAATAGTCCCGTTTTATACACTGCTGCTTATGGGCTACTCAAATTGTAACCTCTGAAATGGCACCTGAACTAATACAACTAGTGTGACAGATTGAAGCTTGCTCTACTGATTTATCAAACAAATAAGATGAGGGTCTTGGTCCTAGGATTTCTAGCTCATTCTTTCCACACCCCCTTACAAACATGAATAGATTATAGAAGCTAAACACAATGACATAGATTTAGAGAGGCAAGCGGGATATGACAAACAAATTCAGAAATCATTATCAAAAGTGCGAGGCATAATAGGCATTCACATCATTGGCAGAGATTCATATCTCAACATATATTTCCGGAAGCAACACAGAACAACTATGAAGGGAATACAGAACTGGGCAGTAAAGTTCACTGGGTTTTGAATAGTAGCCATGGTGATCTGGAATTGATATCAATGAGAAGCATAGATAGTCCCCTACAACTATACCGGGACACACCATGGACTAAACCAAACATTAGTCTGACAAATAAATCAGAAGAAACAAAATCAAACCTACTACAAACACCTTTACCGTGTTCACCGTCGAATCAAAATACCATGAAAGCTGACCAAAACGTGACTGGAGATGGACCAGTCCATAAATGGGATTTTAACAGCAAGAAAATAATCGATCTTGTGACTGGAGGTGGACCAGTGACGGTATCTAAAACTCAATATAACCCAAATGACTCCAAGGTATCCGAAACAAGGCGAGGATATCCGGAATAAATGGAACTTGACATTCAAACTTAAAATCGAATCTTCCATGTCCGTGGACTTCTGAGTCCATACCAGGCTGGGTGTTTATCCAAGATTTTTGCAGAAACAGAATGAAAATACCAACACAAGAGAGGGGAATCAACAAAAGAGAAAACTTATGCTCGAAAATAATATAGAAAACCAATATCCATCTCCTTTTGATCACACATATAGATAAGAAATTCTGTCTCGCATCATTTTTTTATACCCGGATGCTCATGGTGAGCTCGGCATTTACATATGCGCAATAAATAGACGGGAAAACGAACAAATCGACATTCAACTATTGAGAATGGTCAAAAACGCGTTAGAACAGCTTGTGGAACGGTTCTGGCAAGGCTATGTAATTTGAAGCATTTCCGATGACAGTGTAAGACAAGATTACCAAAGGAAATGAAAGTTTATTCTCCAACGCAATCAGAGGCATACAAAATAGTGGTTCGAAGCCCTGATGCTGGTTTTGATCGAAAAAGAAAACGCCAAGAGAGAACGAATAGTTCAAGCCCAGTTTCGTACAGAGGAGAAAAGAAGAAGGAAAATAGAGCGTGAGCTTACACTATCGATCACCGGGGAGCCGAGCTCTAAGAGATTTCCGGTGGTAATGGGAGTTCTCCGGTGGATTAGGGTAGTGATAGAGGATTTCAGCGACAGGTTGGCTTCGGGTGTGAATGGTGGTGGCGAATTGTTGTTTTGGCGGAACATGAAGAGGGAGTTCTCTCTTTTCTTTTTTTTTCTAGGTTTTGTTCTCGAGTTTGAACGAGGGAGAAGCCAAGAACACAGGGAACCAGAAAAGGGGAATGAGAGTAATGGGGATTGATGTCTACTGGTTAAAAAACCTGTCCTACTGTAGGTTTTTTAAGGTTGTTTTATAATGGAGGGGGCAGACAGATGTCTAGTTAGGGTTTCTTGTGGGCATGGGCTTGCTATTGACCTTTATTTGGACCAATTAAATAACAAGTGGGCTGGCCAGGACTGGACCATGTTGAGACTAGACAACAAAGAAAAACCAAAAACAATTCTACCCTTATCTGGGATCGAACTCGAGACCCCTAGGTATCTCCTCCTATGCATTAACCAACTGGGCTACAACAACATTCGGTAGAAGACAGCGACAACAAAAACAAAAGCTCCGTCGCGGGATAAAATGAAAATAACAACATCCCGATCCCTTACCAAGAATCAAACCCGTAACCAACAGGTTGCATGGCGAGCATCTTGACCAGTTTTGCTAGATCGAATTTCAGTATATTCATGGGAGAGATAATACAAGAGCTCTAAATTTGACTGGATAATTCTTCTGACAACCCGACGGGTCTCAAAGAAATATATACAATAAAATGAGATGATTAATCTAATGCATGAAATTATGGAATATAACTAAAAAAAATAAGGTTCAAAACATAACGAGGTATAAATAAACGGAAGAGCAGATGCACATGAAGTAATAAAAATAATGTCCACGAAATGGTGATGCAAACGCATAAAATAAAATAAACAAACTAATAGTAGTAAAGCGGGACATAAAATGATGGAAATGATGATGACAAAATAATGAGAAAATCAGTAGGAAATAATAAAAAACAAGAGAGGTCTTTAATAATAAAAAAGTGAAATATTTTAAAATAAAAGCAACAAAATAAGTATACAAAATGAAGTCGGTCAAAAACGGATTACAACAATAAAAAAAATCTCATGCTCCTTTTCCATAGGAATGTGAGATTTAAATGTCGGAAAAAAAGAAATTCCTTTGGTTGAAAACGGGGACGACCGCCCTGTTTCTAGAAGCATGATTATTCTTGTGTTTTTGTTTCAATATAAAACGGGTGAGAATTTTTGGTGTCTACAGATGGCTCCCCTTGATTCAATTCTGCAATAGAAGGCTTGCAGAATTGGATCAAGGTTGACGGGGCGCCAAAAATTCTCACTAGGGTTTTTATGAGGGACATTAAGATGCGATCATGGATAAAACACCTTGTGAACGCGACGGGAAAGTAACACGATAACCGAATGCACGAGGACTTAGGAGTGCCTCAACTGGACCTCTTGATATCCAGTCCTAGGACTTACGACGGGCCTAGAATGCGATTGAAAGTACGAGGACTTAGGAGTGCCTCAACTAGACCTCTTGATATCTAGCTATAGGACTTATGACAAGCCTATAATACCAACAACCCGACTTGGTTTAAGGTGCACGAGGGCTTAGGAGTGCCTCAACTGGACCTCTTGATATCCAGTCCTAGGGCTTATGACGGGCCTAGAATGCGATTGAAAGTACGAGGACTTAGGAGTGCCTCAACTAGACCTCTTGATATCTAGCTATACTACTTACGACGAGCCTATAATACCAACAACCTGACTTGGTTTAAGGTGCACGAGGGCTTAGGAGTCCCTCAACTGGACCTCTTGATATCCAGTCCTAGGGCTTATGACGGGCCTAGAATGCGATTGAAAGTACGAGGACTTAGGAGTGCCTCAACTAGACCTCTTGATATCTAGCTATAGGACTTATGGTGAGCCTATAATACCAACAACCCGCCTTGGTTTAAGGTACACGAGGGCTTAGGAGTGCCTCAACTGGACCTCTTGATATCTAGTCCTAGGGCTTATGACAGGCCTAGAATACGATTGAAAGTACGAGGACTTAGGAGTGCCTCAACTAAACCTCTTGATATCTAGCTACAAGACTTATGATGAGCCCATAATACTTTAAGGAGTTGTACGAAACTCGCTGCGGTGAGAGGTTGATCTGAAGTTGAATTTAGTTGCATGCTGACTTGGGATTGGACGGTCTCTAATGGGTCCTTAGATCCTCAACGAAGGATTTGAGATTGGAAATTTTCCTTTGGTGTTGTATCTCTTAACTGCATGAGTGTTGGGGATGATGTGATCGGGTGATTCCGATATATACGGTTGGATGGTTTGACATAACCTTTGGGGACCGTAGTGGTCAAGCGTGATTTTTATGATATTGGAGAGGGCTTCAGCCGATGACTCTGGTAGTTTGACGGCGGCCCTGATGTTGCACTGAGATGGCTCCGGCATGGCCCTGAGATGGCTCCCGGCATGGCCCTGAGATGGCTCCGGTATAGCCTCGAGATGGCTCCGGTATGGCCTTGAGATTGTCCTCTCAGTTGAGGCGGATTTCTTCATAAAGTGATAGCAACGGTTTTGTGGTTCGAGGGGTGGGGGTTTTTATTTGGGACGGGGTCGCACCCTGAGAGGGTTGCCTACGTACTCAACTCCCTGTTGAGATCAGACCTTACATAGTTCATGAATTTTGGCGAGTGAGGAGTTTGGTGGTGATGAGGGATGTCTTGCGGGGCATCTCTTTGAACGGTGTCTGAAGACTTGTAATCCTTTGCTTCAGTAACTGCACAATTTTCCACATCACTCAGAGAATGGCTATCATTCCGGTTGGTGAAGGAGACTGGCGCTATGCTATGGCTTCCCTTACAAGAATGGTTTACTTATCTTTCCCTTTCTGTGGTGTAGGATATTATGTCCGAACCGATGAATGTAAATCTATTCTACATGCATTTTTTGGAATTGGATATGATTGAATGCAGAGGGGATGTCGTGTCAAGGTGAGCTCAACCAAGAATTCTAGTTAAGTCAGATTGGTCATCTCTCTAAGCCACTTCCTTCTTGAAAAATCTTCCCGAAAGAGGTCTCTCAGGATCTCCTATACCTTTCCGTTTCCTCTCTTAAGGTCAGTTAGGCTTTCTCTAATAGGGGTGACAAACACTCATTTTTCACTTTCTTCCTGATTTCTCTAACACTCGTTTGTGCACGATTGTATTGACGAGATCGGACGTGTTGTGGCGTTTCATGTTTCGAATTTGGTACTTTTCAAATCAAGCAATTACCATCTCTAAGTCAGAGGTCTTTCACTGGGTTATAACGGGGCTGCAGGGTGTGTCACATGGGACTGGAGGATTTGTTTGAGAATTGTGGAGCTTTTGTGCAACAGAGGATATGCTTCACCTTTGCCATGGGTGGAGCGATTTTGGACTTCTTTCGCATTTGTGCAGATTACGATGTGTTCTCATTTTTGTTTTGCTACTTTCTTTGAGTAGTCTATTCGCGCTTCTTTGTGCTTGACATTTTCGTTCTTATATATTTCTCAAGTGTGAATGTTTCGTGTAATGTGAGGCTTTCATTCTCTCTCTTCCTTTGAGTATTTTTTGTTTCATTCCTCTCGTTTTCATCCTCTTTGGGGTTTTCTTTCAAGCTTTCTTCCATGCTTTAAATGGTGGGGAAGGAACCATGGCTCCGGTTCTTTTTATCCTCTTTTGCAGGGGTGAATGGTTGTGTGATGCGGGGTGGTATATCGTGGAGCTGTTTTCGAAAAGATTTTCAATAAAAGGCTCAGCGGGTTTCACTAAGGGATCATTTTCAGGGTCAATAAAGCTTTTGGCCTTGTGGAGGTTTTCTTCGATCCTAGGTGCCTCGTCATTCCTATTGACAGATAATTGTTTCCTCTACTATTCCCAAATTTTGACATGAATGGTTACGCGCTTTTCTCATCAATATTTGATTCTGCGATGGAGGATCCTCACATGGTGCTTTGAAATTTAAATGCGTCAAGCGCTCTGGGTTTTGCACGCTCTGTGTTTCTCTCATGCACTCGACTCTCACGGGAGGTTGGAGATCCTTTCAAGACCTCTTTGGAGAAAATGATACAAGAGTTTGGCGGCCTTTGATGACTTATGTGACTTTCCTAGAATTAAAGATCGAGATACACCTCGAGACTGGGGATATGCAAACGCAAATGCAATTATGCTAAACCTAATGCAGATGATAATGATAACTTTGGTGTGGATGCATTTTTTGGATTTTTGTGTGGATGCATTTCTTTGTGGATGCATTTTTTGGATTTTTTGAATGAATGTGTTTTTTTTTGTGGCGGTTCAGACATAATATCGTTTCAACTGGTCGAGATTGACAAGACTTTGAAATTCTTCTCCATCTAAATCTGTCAATAATACAACACCATGAGGGGTTATCTCTTTGACCAGATAAAGGCCCACCTAGTTCGGTCTGAATTTCCCTCGCGGGTCTGGCAAATCCTTTCTCAGCTCTTTTAGGACGAGATCACCCACTTGGATGTTTCGTTCTTTGACCCTTTTGTTGAACGCTCTTGCCATTCTCTTCTGGTAACCCTGGATATGGTATAGCGCCATTAGGCATTTTTCATCAAGAAGAGCAAGACTGTCATAGCGTTGTTGCAACCAGTCACTTTCAGCAATTTTCAGTTCGTTAGTGACCCGAAGAGTTAGAATTTCAAGCTCGATTGGCAAGAGACATTCTGACCCATACACCAAGGAATACGGGGTGGCTCCAGTTGCAGTTCTGACAGTAGTTCGGTAACCCCAGAGAGCGTAGTGTAGCTTTTCCGGCCAATCTCTGTATGTTTCGACCATTTTTGACAATGCGCTCTTTACGGCTTTGTTGGCAGCCTTAACTGCTCCATTGGTCTAAGGTCTGTATGGGGATGATTTATGGTAACAGATGTTGTATTTCTCCATAACCCGGATAGTGTCCCTGTCGAACTGAGGGCCGTTGTCTAACACGAACTATGAGGGGATCCCATATCGGTATATGATGTCTCTTTCGATAAACTGGGCAACTTGTCCTGATCCGATATTCGCAAACGACCGTGCTTCGACCCATTTGCTGAAATAATCTATTGCCACAAGGATGTAGCGATGCCCATTTGAAGCTTTAGGGTGAATTTCTCCGATGATGTCGATTCCCCATATAGAGAACGGCCAAGGGGACGCCATGGCTGACAGGGGTAAGGGAGGCAGGTGTTGCAAGTTAGCATGCGTCTGACACTTGGCGCACTTTTTCACAAATGCGTGGCAGTCGGCTTCCATCGTTGTCCAATACACTAGTACAAAATAGACCTATCGCAGTGGTTGATTTTGGGTCTATCGCAGCGGTTCTAGAACCGCTGCGATGAGGTGCGCTGTGATAGGGTCTCGACCTATCTCAGCAGTTTTTGAACCGCTACAGTAGGTTACCTATGGCAGCGGTTCCTAACTAACAACCGCTGCCATAGGTGGGCTTCTGGGAAAAAAACAAGCCTATGGCAGCGGTTCCTAGCTAACAACCGCTGCCATAGGTGGGCTTCTGAAAAAAAAAACAAGCCTATTGCAGCGGTTGTTAGCTAGGAACCGCTGCCATAGGTATTTGTTTTTTTTAAAAAAATTCTGCTTCATCTTCTTCCTCGCGCAGCCATTCACCAATTCAGAATCGGCGCAAAATATGTTCCTTTTTTCACCAGATCAAGTTGCAAAATTATCGTGAGGCGCACAACATGTTCCTTGTTCTCCAAACCTGTTGCAAAATTACCGTGAGATGAGAATACAGGGGCGCAACCCTTGTTCCTCGTCCACCAACTAGATTTACAAAATTACAGTAAAAGAGGTGTAGATATGAGAAGAGAAAGAGACACATAGCATATATGTTCTTGTTCGCCAGTTAGGGTTGCAAAATTACCGCATGTGAATATTAATGAAGGCGTAGAGCATCTTGTTCTCAGTTAGGGTTACAAAATTACTGAAGTAAAGATAAGTTCGAGCATATTACCATGAGGGAAGAGAAGAAGAATAAATGAGTGAAAGAACAAGAGAGCGCAGAGCATGCGTACCTTGTTCGCCATTGACCGTGAGTGAAGAGAAGAAGAGAGCGCAGAGTTGTTCCTTGTTCGCCGCGGCCAGAAGAAGAAGAGCACAGAGCATAATTAACGTCAGTTAACAGAGGAGAAACTTTTATATTAAAACAAAAAGTCTATTACAGCGGTTCCTAGTAACAACCAACCCCTGCAATAGGCTAAAAAAAATTGGGAAAGTGAAATTTTTGAAAAAATAAGCGGGAATTTCTTTTTTTTTTGAAAAAATCGACCTACCAATTGCAACGGTTCCTAGCTAACAACCGCTGCAATAGGCTTAAAATAAAGCGGGATAGTGAAATTTTTTAAAAGTATAAGCGGGATTTTTTTTTTGAAAAAATCGACCTACCTATTGCAGTGGTTCCTAGTAACAACCGCTGCAATAGGCTAAAAAAACTGGGAAAGTGAAATTTTTGAAAAAAATAAGCGGGAATTTTTTTTTTTGAAAAAATCGACCTACCTATTGCAGCGGTTCCTAGCTAACAACTGCTGCAATAGGCTTAAAATAAAGCGGGATAGTGAAATTTTTTAAAAAAAAACAGGATTTTTTTTTAAAAAAATCGACCTACCTACCGCGGCGCCCCTATTGCAGCGGTTGTAAGAGGAACCGCTGCAATAGGACGTTTTAAAATTTTTGTGTCACCTACCGCAGCGGTTGTTAGCTAGGAACCGCTACGGTAGGTGACGCGAAAATTTTAAAACGTCCTATTGCAGCGGTTCCTCTTACAACCGCTGCAATAGGGGCGCTGCGGTAGGTCTGTTTTGTACTAGTGATAGTACCCTAGTCCGAGGATTTTCCGGGATAGGGAACGTCTTCTAGCATGGGTCCCACACACTCCCTCGTGGACATCCTCGATGATCTTATCAACCTCTTTTCAGGTCACACATAAGTGTTGAACTCCATTCGGCATTCTCTTGTAGACCCTGGTTCCGCAGATCACATATTGATTCGACATTCTCCTTAGCGCAATGCGGTCTTGCTTTGTGGCTTCTGGTGGATACTCTCCTTTCCTGAGGAAATTCTCAATGTCCACAAACCACTCATCTCCGGTTTCCTCTGCTTCGATGGCTCCAACTTCAAACGAGGGTACATTGGTCATTGTTATCCATAAGGGAAAGTATAAAGAGGCGCTTGGTACTTGGACTACTGAAGCTAGAGAGGCTAAAGAGTCCGCAAAGACGTTCTGGCTCCGGTTCACATGCTTGAAAGTTACATTTCGAAAGCAGGTGATTAGGTGTGAAAGGTAGTCATGGTAGGGGATCAATAGTTCTTCTCTGATCTCCCAAGTCTGGTTGACTTGCGAAATAACGAGATTAGAGTCGCCAAAGACCTCTAACTCCTCCACTTGCAATTCTAACGCCATTTCAAGTCCCAGGATGCAGGCTTCGTATTCTGCCATGTTATTAGTGACCGGGTAATTGATTTTTACCGCAGCTGGAAGCAGATCTCCCTTAGGGTGGATCAACAAGATCCCGGCCCCTTTACCCTTATGGTTGACGACACCATCAAAGTACAACCTCCAACAGGTTTTCTGTAATGTCATGATTTGCTCGTCTGGGAAGTCGTCATTGCTAAAGAACTCGGATGCTACTGGGCATTCTGCTAGATGCTCGGCTATGGCACTCCCTTTGATTGATTTCTAGATTTTGAAAGTGATATCGAATTCAGACAACAACAGGGACCATCTGGATAAGCGACCGTCAAGAATTGGCTTTTCCAGAAGGTACTTTATAGGGTTCATGCATGCAATCAGATGAACCTCCTGCCCTAACAAGTAGTGCCTTAGCTTCTTCGTGGCCCAAACCAAAGCGGCACAAAACTTGTGGATATCGGAGTATCGTGTTTCTGCATCAACCCATTTTTTACTGATATGGTAGATCAACTTATCCGCGGTGGGGATCCTTGTTCCTGGGCCAGCATGGCGCCCATTGACGTTTCTCGGGCAGTGAGGTAAAGGATCATCGGCTTACCCTCTTGGGGCGGTACCAAGACTGGCGGGTTCTGTAAATAGGTTTTTATCTTCTCAAATGCTTTTTGACACTGTTCATTCCAGACTTTAGACGCATCTTTCTTCAACAGACGGAAGATAGGCTCACAGGTCTCGGTTAGCTGCATGATGAATCTTCTGATGTACTGAACTCTGCCTAAGAAACCCCTGATTTCCTTTTCGGTCTTCGGAGGAGACATTTCTTGAATGGCTTTTATCTTATCCGGATCTACCTCGATTCCACGGGTTGTGATCATGAAGCCCAGAAGCTTTCCCCCTGTTACCCCGAATGTACATTTTTCCGGGTTGAGTTTCATTTGATATTTTCGCATCCGATCAAAGAACTTTCTCAAGTTTGTTAAGTGGTCCTCCCGTTGGGTGGCTTTGACAATCATGTCATCTACGTATACCTCCACTTCCTTGTGAATCATATCATGCAATAATGTAGTGGCACCCTTTTGATACGTGGCTCCGGCATTTTTCAAGCTAAAGGGCATGTTTACGTAACAAAAGGTTCCCCACTGTGTAATAAAAGACGTCTTTTCCTGATCTTCTACGGCCATTTGGATTTGATATTGTAACCTGAGAATCCATCCATGAATGACAGTAGCGCATGTTGGGCAGTATTGTCAACAAGGATATCAATGTGGGGTAAGGGAAAGCTGTCTTTGGGGCTGGCCTTGTTTAAGTCCCGAAAGTCAATACACACTCGCACCTTTCCATTTTTCTTTGGAACGGATACGATATTAGCTAGCCAATCGGGGTAATTGACGACCCGAATAAAGCCAACACGTAACAATTTCTCAACTTCTTCTTTCACTTTCAGTTGATGCTTGTTATACCCAAAATTTTGACCCCCCTGGTTAGGGTCCTCGAGGTTTTGGTGTTGTGAGGGGCATGTCGATCAAGTAATGAGAGATTCCGGCTCGATCGGCGCATTCCAGGGCATGGGGAGCAGTTTCGTCGTTGTAAGGGGCGTTTTCGTAATTTTTAAGGCTCCCGAGACCTTCTATAGGCTTTCTCTGTCCTCCAAAAGAAGCCCAAATCAGCTTGAAATGCTTTACAATTTTACCCCATGATAGAGGATGACATTTTAAGCATAATGGCGTTGGAATTTTGATTTTTCGAACTTCCAATAATTTTCTAGCAATTTCTGATTGAATCTGACAAGAAATTCAATTTAAAAATATTCCAACATTTAAAAAATCCGATTCCACTTCATAAAAATCATAATTGCCATCCTTGACACGTGGTTAAAATTTCACAGCAAAATTCCTTTGGGAAGTCATTTAATTAAAATGCCAAAAAATCTTACTTTTACTAGATTTTCTTTATCTTTAAGAAAGTCTATATAAAGGGATAGTTTTTTTTTGATAAAATCAGAATCTCATAAGCTCTTAGAACCCTAGGCAGTCAAAGCTCTTCTCCATAGCCAGCCTCCCACGTTTTTGCACCTTCAAACACCAAAACAACACCGAGATCTCACCGAAATCAACAACGAAACACGTTTTCCAATTCCCAACACATCAAAAATCATCAAACATCAACCAGACCACCTCCAAAACATGAAGAACACCTTCAACAATCAACAACCAGAAGCTCAGGTCGAACTCAATCCGGAACCGGCACCATCGGAGCCTCCGAAGAATCCCGACGTGAAGAATCCTCTTGAATTCGAAGGTAAAACAGGTTGCAATTCTACTTTTCTAACTCTCCACGACTTTATTAACTCTTTGTCAAATTTTGGGTTCAAACTAACCTTTTTACGCTTCTGTATTGCTAATTGCTTTTGCTTCTGCCTTGTTACTTGTTTGTCAAGTTTCGTGGTTAATTAGACTTCAAACTGTAATCTTTCAATTACTAACGTATTGTATATCTTTCACGCTACACGTGCATAATTTTTTAGCCGAAAACACCGTCGGGAACCATCAGAAAACCCCTGTCCGTGGGTGGTCCGGGACCACGGACACCCACGGACGGCGGCAAAATTTTTAAAATTTCAAAGTTAGGGGTTTTCTAAATAATGTCTGGGCCCATAGACAGCTTGTCCGTGGCCCCGGACTTTTCAAAATTTTGTTTTTTCTAAAATTCGACTTTTCTATATAATTAGGTTAACTGGGGTCCGTGGTCTCGGACTTGGGGTCCGTGGCTGCGGACGTAAACAAAATTTGACCTAATTCTGCCTCCGAAACCCTAGTCTAGGTACTTTCAGTTTCCACTTTAAATTTCTGTCAAAAATGTTAAAAACACAAAAAAATCAGAAGCGCGCACTTTGCAGAAGGTTATTTTCTGAGTGGTTAAACTGGTGTAAAATTAAAAGAAAAGAAATTAAAAACTCAAATTAAACGTCGGGCTGCAAACAAATCCCGGTCGTAGTTAGTAAAACAAGTGTCGTATCCACAGGGAGATTGTTCAATTTATCCTAGTCTTGGTAGTTAATTAAAAACTGTAAAAAGGGGTTTAGCCGGAGGCAAGCTTGATTTGTTGTTGGATTAATACAGAAATAATAAAAACAGTAAAAAGGTGAATTAAGTGATGTGGATGGAAAAATGTATCCTAGGATAGCGGGGGAATTTCCTAAATTACTTAAACATATTTATAACCATGTCTCAATTATTTATTGTCTATTAGAGTTAATAATTGTCAGTTACGAACTCTTAATAATAGCCTTAATATTTTCCTGCTCAGTCCGGAGTGTAAATACTAAGATTAATTCCTTTGTGGTACCTAGACTATCTCAAAATCATATGTTGATAGTTACCATAAAAATGCAGTATTTTGTCAGAATAAGCATTTAACAATATTAGTTCAAAGGAATTAAAACAAGTTAACAAGTGAGACAGGTGATAAATATTGTTTACGTAATATTAGAAATAAATCCCCATCCTAGGATACAAAAAAAAATTACTCAGACATTAACGGAGATAAGAAGATAGCACAGACAGATTTTGACATTAATTCAGAGGAAGAACTGGTCTGCTCTCGCTCTCACTGCTGCTCTTCTATTTCTTTTGTTACTGCGTGAGTGTGGAATGTTGTGGTGTTACGGGAGGAAATTAAATGGAAGGGAATGGATGAGTGTGGTGAGCGAATTCTTCAGACTCCCGTCGTGCGTGGTGTATTTGTTGTGTTGAAGGGGTGAGTTTATATAGAGGCAGAGGAGAAGAAGATCCGTACGCAATTTGATTGCAGACTGATTGCTCCTTGATTGATTAGGGGACAGAGCCGACGAGTGGAGCAATTTAAGGTAGGCGGTGCGGGAGTAGATGGATAACGGAATCAAGTTGCAGATGACGGCGAAGACGGGCGAAGAAAACTGGTCGCGACTGATTATTAGTCACGACCCCCCTCACGTCCGCCTCTGCCTTTGCTCCTGTCCGCCTCCAGTTTGGGCGGTTGTGTTGGTGTGTCCGCCTGTGGTACCGCCCACAAGACAGGCGGTTGTGTTGGTATGACGTCCGCCTCCTGTACCGCTTGATACTAGGCGGTTGGTGCCCTGGTGTCCGCCTGTGGTACCACCCACAATATAGGCGGTTGCCTATTGGTAGTGTCCGCCCGGATATAGGGCGGTTGCCCATGCGGTCACAAGCCTATTTTCCTTCCAACTTTGACCGGCTCTAGATTCTTCGTTTGGACTCCGTTTTTGAGCCGTCTGTGGTTATGCGTTGGTCTCTTCGTGTACTTTCTTCCTAGCTTGGCTTTTCCTCATGTTTAAACCAATAAATTTGTGAGATAATCAATAAAACATAAACTAGAGGAAAAACATACGATAAGTGAGAAATGAGCAGAAAAGTGCTGATATAATATATGAAATACACCATAAAACATGCTCATTTAGACACTTATCACACCCCCACACTTACCTTTTGCTTTCCTCAAGCAAAACCATGTACCCAAACAAGTAGGGAATGCTCAATATTAACAAATACTATTATGAAGGGTAGGATAAAGAAGTCAATAGTACATGATCTCAAACTTATAGAGGAGTATGATCCATCACCTACTGGTGGCATAGGTGTACTCAGGGCAAAAATAAAAATTAGAGTTTCGGGGTATGATCCGGAGTACTTCAATGCTTCTTAGTTAAGGTGACTTTGAGAACTTTTACCATGGCCAACTTCTCTCATGAATGGGCATTGAGGAGAAAACAAAAGGAAAAATAGAATTATGCATTTGTTTCACTTTTGCATAAGAGATGAGAAGATAATATGTAGGCATTAAGCCTTCGTATTTTAAAGAACACTCAACTCTCTTTGTTGGTTACCAATGGTGTCTCGCAAGTACCTTATTTATTATTTTTGTATATATATTTTTTTGACAGAGAAGCACCCCTTAGCAATCCCTAAGAAAGAAGACAGAAAGAACCCCTGAGTAATAAAAATCCATTCATTTCAGATCATTTGGTCACACCGCATAAAAATGCTCCTCAAAAGTAATCAAAATTTTAAAATTTTTGTACATTTATACCATTTATCCCACAATTCATAACAGTATTTATTCTTAAAGAGAACAACCCATATAAAAAGGGTCCACGATATTGAATTTGGACAAACGCAAGATAAGCAGAGAGATTAAGCATTTTAGCATAAAATGTCATCGAAAAGGGCACACTCCCCCACACTTAGATTGAACAATGTCCTCATTGTTCATAAAAAAAACAAGGGAAGGTTTCAGGAGACCTTTTCGGTAAGTAGATAAAATAGAGAGAACACGAAGCTCACGAATATTCATTTAAGCACATAAACTCTCCTCTGCATATTTATTTAAATAAAAGCATAATTAAAGAAACTGGTACTCCCCTGAGATTATTTTTGCTAGCGTGTATTGGAGTTCCCCCACACTTGAGCTTCAGCCTCAAGTAGCGTAGCTTGGTTGCGGTGTAGACATGAAATTGCACCTGCATAAGACACTAGAAGCAACCATACTATAAACGGGGTTAAAAGTTAGCAAAAACAAAATTTAAAGGGAACCTGAAAATTAAAACAGCATAAAAAGCATATAAAAGATAAGTTCGTCCGGGTTGCCTCCCGGAAAGCTGCCCTTCTTTAACATCTTTGGCTAGACGCTTTGTCGTTAGATCGATCCTGGGGGGTGGTTATGAGGAGTAGATCCAAAGCATGACTCGATGGTATTTTTGAGTGTCCACCGGGATGCATGTTTTCTTTTCTTATCCCGCTCTTCGTCCGGGATTGGTGGTGGTATCTCTGTAATAGACATGCCGTCTGGAAGGGTGATAAACAGAAGTGGGGATGATGATGATTGAGTATCCCTTACGAACTTGAGATCTTTGGATTTGCTATCTGGAGATCTTCCTGATGCAAACTCCAGCTTTTCGTTATAAGCCTGAAGGGTGATTTTCCCCTGGGCTACCCAAATGTGCACATCGGCTGTGGCAAGGAATGGTCGTCCAAGGATGAGAGGTGTAGTGGAGTTCTCTTCGATGTCTAGAATGACAAAATCGCATGGGAAGTATAAGTGCTCCACTTTGATGATAACATCCTCCACCACTCCGCTTGGGTATGTTACCGAACCATCTGCCAGTTGAAGGGTCATCTTAGTCTTTTTCATTTCTCCAATTCCTAGCTTTTTGAAAGTGGAGAGGGGCATCAAATTTATGGAGGCACCCAGATCGCATAAGGAGTATGGAAATGAGGTGCTACCAATTGTGACTGGAATGGTGAAGCTGCCCGGATCATTGTATTTTGACGGTAGTGGTTGTTGCAGAATAGCTGAGCAAGCTACATTGAGAGGTACCGTACCGACTTCGGCCAATTTAGTTTTGTTGGATATGAGGTGTTTGAGGAATTTGGCATAGTTTGGCATTTTGGCAATGAGGTCTACAAACTGTATGTTGACGTTTAGTTGCTTCAGCATTGCCAGAAACTTACCATATTCATTATCCAATTTCTGCTTCTGGAGTCGATGAGGAAATGGTATAGGCGGTTCTGGTGAAGATGGTTTTGAAGCTGGTGGAATAGTGAGGACGCTTGGAGATGTCTTTTCTGTTGGAACCTCAACTTTTTCTTCACTATCCTCTTTGGATTCTTCTGATCTTTGCGGGATGTGAATCTCGTCGGTTTTCTTACCGCTTCTCAAGGTTATCGCCTTAACCTCTTCTTCTTCTTCTTCAAAGTCGAGCTTTTCATTTTCATAACCGGCCACCAAGTGCTCAAGGTAGGTATTCTCAGATTGAATGCGATTTTTATAGACTTTGGCGGTGCTTTCAAGTTCAGCTACATTCCTTTTGGAAGTTTCGATTGCTACAACCCACTCTTGGAGGGAAGGGTGTAGTTCTGGAACTTTAGCTGTTTTAGCCACCTCCATCTTTTCTTCATCGTGCTCCTTCACATAGATGCACTTGGCTTGCTTTCTTGGATTTGGTTCATTTTGGCTGGGGAGAGCCCCTGGCGGTCTTCGAGCAAGATGTTCTGCAAGTTGATTGAATTTACCTTCGATTTTCTGGTTGAAGGCTTCTTGTGCAGAAAGCTGGTTCTGAGTCATAGACATATAACCCTTCATCATCTCTTTCAGTTCTGCGTTTGGATCAGAAGAGGATGAAGATGGTTGTTGTTGTTGTTGTTGGAAACCTGGAGGGGCACCTAGTGCTCTATAACCCATATTAGAGTTTGGTTGGGGTCGGTTTCCCTGATAGGTATTGGAATTGTTGTTCTGCCCTCCTTGGTTCTGATCATTATTTTTCCATGAGAAATTCGGGTGATTTCTCCATGGGTAGTGTTGTTGTTGATGTTATTGTTGTAGGAATTACCGGGGCGGTTTCCTATGAATTGTACTTCCTCGTACTGGCCTTTGCCTTCGCATTGATGAGTTTCATGAGGACCGGCGCATATGACACATCCTTCTGTAGGTGGAGCTGGTGGTGAACTTGTAGGTGGAGAAGCTATTGTTTTTACAATTTCGTTTTGTGATGTTGTTAGCTTTTCCACCATCTTTGCAAGGGACGAGATCTGGGCTGATAAATAATCTGTAGGCTCAACGTGGAGTAGGCCTGCTGCTCGTGGCGTTCTTCCCTTGGATCTCGTCCACTGTCTTGTATTGCTCGTCATGGTTTCGAGAAGGTCCATTCCTTCTTTAGGAGATTTCATCATGAAACTTCCTCCTGCAGAGGAATTGACGAGTAGTCGGTTCCCATCATCCAGACCGTTGAAGAATGACAGGCAGAGGGATTGATCGTCGAGACCATGGTGGGAACACTTCATTAGCATATCCTTGAATCTGTCCCATGCGTCGTACAACGTTTCTCCTGGCTCCTGACAGAAAGTGTTGATCTCACCGATCAATTGCCTTGTTCTACTGGTTGGGTAGTATTTGGCAAGAAATTTTTGGGCCATTTGCAGCCATGTGGTGATTGATCGGGAGGGAAGGCTTCGGTACCACCCGTTTGCTGAATCCGACAACGAGTGAGGAAATAGTTGTAGACGGATTCTTTCTTTGACGTTGCCGGTCTGACCAAAGGAATTGCAGAAGTCTAGGAAGAGACTCAGATGATTTGGGGCTTCATCTGGGTTCGCTCCACTAAACTTGACTAAATCCCGAACGGCGGTGATGTAGTGGGTTTTGAAAACCCATTGTCCGGCTTCTTGTGGTGTCAGTTCAGGGAGAACTATGGCTGATGCTCTTCCTTCGGTATCCGGTTGGTGGTAATCAGATAGGGCACGGTGTTCTGGTTGATTTGCATGGTCCATTTCATTTATAATTTCGTTATTGGCCATGGCTTGGTTTCTCAGGTTTCTTTGTGCTTGTAATAAAGTGCGCTCGGGTTCGGGTCTCGGACTGATTGGTGGAGAGCCTTGGGTTCGAGTATTTGGCATGCACAGAAGATAACTTGTGGTTTGTCAGAAACTGCAAAATTAATTAGTAAATAGATAAAGAAAAGCAAATATATTGGTTAGGCTGATAAACGTTAGTTAAACAACACTGATATATTTTTTTGTTTTTTTTAACAAGAGTAAAATGACAGATTATTAAATGACAAGGGAAAGAAATGACAGAAAATTAAAGTTAGGAGTTAGTATACTGGAAATTATAAGTTAGTAGTTAGTATACAGAAATTTGAAGGACAATGGAAATGAAATGTTAAGGACAATGGAAATGAAATGTTAAGGACAATGGAAATGAAATGTTAAGGACAATGGAAAGAGATGACAGGAAATTTTAAGTTAGTAGTTAGGGGCAATGGAAAGAAATGACAATGGAAAGAAATGACAGAAATAATAACAATAATATTAAGATGTCCGAAGTTAGATGTCCAAGTCAGATGTCCAAGTCAGATGTCCAAGTAAGATGTCCAAGTCAGATGTCCGAGATTAACAATTTAATAGTATTAACAGATTATTACAATATAGCGAGTGAACTACCGGAAACTAGGGAAATTGATGGAATCAATCTCCCCGGCAACGGCGCCAATTAGCAGAAGGTTATTTTCTGAGTGGTTAAACTGGTGTAAAATTAAAAGAAAAGAAATTAAAAACTCAAATTAAACGTCGGGCTGCAAACAAATCCCGGTCGTAGTTAGTAAAACAAGTGTCGTATCCACAGGGAGATTGTTCAATTTATCCTAGTCTTGGTAGTTAATTAAAAACTGTAAAAAGGGGTTTAGCCGGAGGCAAGCTTGATTTGTTGTTGGATTAATATAGAAATAATAAAAACAGTAAAAAGGTGAATTAAGTGATGTGGATGGAAAAATGTATCCTAGGATAGCGGGGGAATTTCCTAAATTACTTAAACATATTTATAACCATGTCTCAATTATTTATTGTCTATTAGAGTTAATAATTGTCAGTTACGAACTCTTAATAATAGCCTTAATATTTTCCTGCTCAGTCCGGAGTGTAAATACTAAGATTAATTCCTTTGTGGTACCTAGACTATCTCAAAATCATATGTTGATAGTTACCATAAAAATGCAGTATTTTGTCAGAATAAGCATTTAACAATATTAGTTAAAAGGAATTAAAACAAGTTAACAAGTGAGACAGGTGATAAATATTGTTTACGTAATATTAGAAATAAATCCCCATCCTAGGATACAAAAAGAAAATTACTCAGACATTAACGGAGATAAGAAGATAGCACAGACAGATTTTGACATTAATTCAGAGGAAGAACTGGTCTGCTCTCGCTCTCACTGCTGCTCTTCTATTTCTTTTGTTACTGCGTGAGTGTGGAATGTTGTGGTGTTACGGGAGGAAATTAAATGGAAGGGAATGGATGAGTGTGGTGAGCGAATTCTTCAGACTCCCGTCGTGCGTGGTGTATTTGTTGTGTTGAAGGGGTGAGTTTATATAGAGGCAGAGGAGAAGAAGATCCGTACGCAATTTGATTGCAGACTGATTGCTCCTTGATTGATTAGGGGACAGAGCCGACGAGTGGAGCGATTTAAGGTAGGCGGTGTGGGAGTAGATGGATAACGGAATCAAGTTGCAGACGACGGCGAAGACGGGCGAAGAAAACTGGTCGCGACTGATTATTAGTCACGACCCCCCTCACGTCCGCCTCTGCCTTTGCTCCTGTCCGCCTCCAGTTTGGGCGGTTGTGTTGGTGTGTCCGCCTGTGGTACCGCCCACAAGACAGGCGGTTGTGTTGGTATGACGTCCGTACCTAGCTTGATACTAGGCGGTTGGTGCCCTGGTGTCCGCCTGTGGTACCACAATATAGGCGGTTGCCTATTGGTAGTGTCCGCCCGGATATAGGGCGGTTGCCCATGCGGTCACAAGCCTATTTTCCTTCCAACTTTGACCGGCTCTAGATTCTTCGTTTGGACTCCGTTTTTCGAGCCGTCTGTGGTTATGCGTTGGTCTCTTCGTGTACTTTCTTCCTAGCTTGGATTTTCCTCATGTTTAAACCAATAAATTTGTGAGATAATCAATAAAACACAAACTAGAGGAAAAACATACGATAAGTGAGAAATGAGCAGAAAAGTGCTGATATAATATATGAAATACACCCATAAAACATGCTCATTTAGACACTTATCACACTTAGGTTAAAACGACTCGTAATAAGCCGTAATTAAACTAAGTAGAGGATAAACGACTTCGAAGGGTAATGAAAGTAATTTGAACCCTAAATAAGTCGAATACCAAGCCCCCGAACCCGAACTCTACCTTTCCTGATTTACTCTAGGTTAAAATTAGGTGGCGACTCATAATAGTTTCCAGTGAGCTAGCTTAGGTTTTAATAATTATTGTTATATGACATAGTTATTAACCTTAGGTTATAAGTGGACCTAAAACCTGCGTAGATCCTAATTAATTTTAATCAACATAGGATAGGGTTTAAAATCGAGGCTCACAGACTGGCGACTCTGCTGGGGACAACTTCTTAATTTTAACTTGTTTAACTTTAAGAAAGAGGGCTTAACTTGAAAAATGTTTATTTATGGCTTTGTTACATTGTTTGTTTACTTTTGTGCGCAATTTAAATTTCTGCACCTTTGCATCATGTGAGAGCGAGGGTCCATGCAAACCAATTTCACCCCGGGAACCGTTTGAGGGTCCCCTATCAGGGACTCACACCTTTTAGGTGATGTGAATAAGTGGGGGAAAAGAGGAGGGTGTCGTCTAACCACACCCTCTTAATACCTGGGCTTTAGCCCCAAGCATTTTCCTGCCAGTACCCTTACCTAGCCCATTGTTTGGTCAGTCAAAGACCCGACCGTAGACGCACACCTTCAGGTGATGTGAAAAAAGTAGGGAAGCCCAAAGAGAATAGCGTGCAAGCCCTATTCCTTTGTGGTGACCTGGGTCTGCGCCCCAAGCACCTCTCCGGATCGATCCATACCTGTTGGATTTAATCGTCAAGCGAGGACATGTTGAATTTGTGTGGGCCCTAATTGTTTGTATGATCGACCCACTACCAAGCCTAGGAACTGATAGGAATCTTTCCTACACCAGACTCGGCCCAACTCAAATTCGTAACCTTGTTGTTTACGGCCCAGCGGCCCTTTGTTTGAGTATGTAAGTCGTTTATTTGGGTTTTAGCCTAAAAGCTCGGGTTAGGTAATTCCTCTATCGGCCCAATTGAATTGCCCACTTACTTCCAGGCCCACATGAAAGAAATTCACTAGGACTATGGAGTGATCCACAAGATTAGAAAATCACTTAGGCCTTAGGGCTTCTCTACAGTCCTTAAAGTTTTGTGAACCACGTAATATCACAATATTCGAGACATGTACTTTCATTTCCGACTCACAATTTCGGCTATGTTCCTTTCTGATAAACGACATTGCGAAAACAGGCAGACCGTCATCACAAACATGGAGGGAAAAGGCAGGCCAGATGGTGTAGAAGATAGGATGGCAGAAATAGAGCTTAGGCTGGAAGCCATGACAAAAGATTTGAAAGGCTTGAGAGACAAGATCAATTCTCAAGGTGTAGATTTGCATGTCCCAAGAAGGGCCACTGATGCCAGAACTGAACTTGAAGCCATGATGGCTGCCATGGATCGAAGACATAATAGTGTCAGGGATGCCACAGAATCCAACTATATTGCTATAATTGAAGAATTGAAGGCAAAGGTTCTCTCCCTGGAGGCCGAACGTCAAGCTCAGGACGAACTAGCGGGCAGGCTTCTTAACTCTCTTCATGATCGTACAGAAGCTGGCCCCATCTGGGCCCAGGGTTCACAGGGAAATGTCGAGGAACTTGTCGCAAAATTCCGAAAAGCTATTAAGCAGCAAGAAGTGGTCAACCAGGCAACAACTTGCATTCAAGGTTGCACCCGAAAAAGGACTAGACAGCATGAAGAAGGCGCCAGTGGGTGGGTAGGAGGTCCACGTTCGGATGTTAGAGCAATAGAGTCACCACAGCAGAACTCTGATCTAAGACAATTTACTAATATCGGCCAGACACTAAGTCAAGCGCTTGAGGAACTTCGAAGGAGAAGTCTGCTACAACCAAAGGCCCCGAAGGCAGGACTTGCTCGATTGGGGAAAGATCTGCACCAATTCTGTCACTACCATCAGCTTCCCGGTCATGACACTGACCATTGCAGGGCCTTGCAGCATAAGATCCAAGACTTTATTGACCAGGGATTTCAGTTCTCGAAGCGCGAGAACATTTTCGGAAGTCCCGTGCCAGAGCATCACTAGGAGTTATCTTTATTTTGGTTTCCCCACTTGTTCCCTTAGTCATTCGATGTAGTTTCCTTTTTCCTTAGTTAGCTTAGTTGGTCGTTGTTTTTCTTTTGAAATAGTCTAAACAATAAGGGATTTTGTTGTCGCACTTGTCTGCTATTAATAAGAGAAATGTTTGTTTTGCTTTCATGAAAAGTCCAAATTGGTATTTATACATTCATTCTCGCATCTTTCGAAAAAAAGCACGCTGTCTCGTGGAACCCACCTGCAAGTGTTATAAGGTAGAACCCTTTGTTTTCACCAATTCCTTTGTACAAAGCCACCACTCCGCATACAGACACCACTTTCATCATATACATCCCATGTGTCTCACCACTCCACTTTCTCAACATTTCACCAAATACGTAAGGCCAACAATTTGTTGTCACAAAATCACCCATCACCTCCCCATAGGATCACCTCATCACCACCCACCATTACACACACAGCCATCCACTACAAATAACCTGGGTACCCAAAGGGCTCATTAAAAAACCCCACAACAATACTGGGTGCAATCTGAGTTAAGGAACGATAATGTTTATTTCTTTTGTTTAAATGTGCAAACAAGTCTCTAAGTGTACACTTCACGAGAGTGCCTTGAGCGGTAGAACCAAGAGCGAAAGAGCGTGTCATTCTTACACGACTCCAGAGAGATCACATTCAAAGGAAAGGTAAACGGCATGACTCCGACCGAAGGAGATAATTTGTAAGTTTACGCTTAAACCTGTGAAAAGTAACAAAGAACGGATACACAACTATTAGGGATGACGAAGCACCTAGATACAGCACCACACAGGCAAAAAGAGTGTGAACCCTAACATTACACCCTAGGCACCCCCGCTGAGCTTTTCGTATACATCCTCTTTTACAACATTAAAAACTCCACAGACAAGCCAGCCAATGATGAACAACCGACCCGGTGACCAAAGGAAGCAAGGAGCCCGATTTCCGAACAGCAACTTCACAAGTCTAAAGAAGCAAAACTGCTACCAACATGACAAAACGATCCGTAAATGGTCCCAAAGTGACACAGGATCCCAATGGGCTAACATCAAGAACGACTCTCAAAGCTCAAAACCTGGGAACACAAGAACCCCGAGGGAAAAGAGATTCATAGAAAGGCAAGCCTGAAAAACCTCGAAGAAATCCAAAATCAGGAAAAAGAGAGAAGGTGCAAGGAAAAACTCAAAGTTCCAAGCTCATAAGTGAAGTCATCACGAAGTAGCCAAACGACTTCAAGACAAAGAAAGCAAGTCCGGGAGAAGGTGCAAGTTGCAGCTTTGGTCACCCTTATAGCTCCACATATCCTAGACATTCCTCCATTGTCCTGTTGTCATTCATCACACCTCATAGCCACGTTATAAGCTTAAAAGACTTCCGACTTAATAGTTGTGTATTCAATCGAGTGAAAGTAACAGGTTGAACGCGTAAATCTAACAAATGTCAAATTCAATGGTTAAGAAGTCTTGACCAAAAGGAGGGCACGAGTGCAAACATCAAACACATTGAGTGTAGGATAGAAGGCACCACATCAAAATAAACCCTGACCTTGTGAGGATGAGATTTGTTTTTGCGCAATTAATCAAAGAAAATACTGGGGGCAGTCGACCGTTCCGATCGATTGCCATAAAGTCTTGAAAACTTAGATCGCCTCAAGGAAAAATATTGGGGGCAATTGTTGGTCCCCAACAATTGCAACAACAACACCGATGGAGGCCCAAAAACCCAAAACCCAAAGGTTTTAAAACCCTCTCATATCACTCAGGCCCGTCCTAAGCCTTACCTCCACATCAAACATCCTCAGGCCCGTCCTAAGCCCTACCTCCACATCAAACATCCTCAGGCCCATCCTAAGCCCTACCTCCACATCAAACATCCTCAGGCCCGTCCTAAGCCCTTCCTCCACATCAAATTCCCTCAGGCCCGTCATAAGCCCTTCCTCCTTTGAGCCTCGATTTTTAAACCCTACCCTATGTTGATGCGAGTTGATTAGGATCTAATCGGGTTTTAGGTCCACTTATAACCTGGGATTAACAACTATGTCATATAACAATAATTATTAAAACCTAAGCTAGCTCACTGGAACCTATTATGAGTCGCCACCTAATTTTAACCTAGAGTAAATTAGGAAAGGTAGAGTTCGGGTTCGGGGGCTTGGTATTCGACTTAATTAGGGTTCAATTACTTTCATTACCCTTAGAAGTCGCTTTTCCTCTACTTAGCTTAATTACGGCTTATTACGAGTCATTTTAACCTAAGTGCGCGCTTCTGATTTTTTGTATTTTTAACTTTTTTTGACAGAAAATTAAAGTGAAATTAAAACTACCTAAACTAGGGTTTCGGAGGCCGAATTAGGTCAAATTTTGATTCCGTCCGTGGCCGCGGACCTATTGTCCGAACCCACGGACCCCAGTTAACCTAATTACACAGAAAAGTCAAATTTAAACAGAAACGAGATTTTGAAAAGTTCAGGGCCACGGACAGGATGTACGTGGGCCCGGACATGTTTTATAAAACCCTAACTTTTGAAAATAAAAATATCCCGCCACCGTCCGGGGGCGTCTGGGACCCCGGACATGGCGTCCGTGGGTGCGGACCGCCCTCGGACAGCGGCGTTGAGGCTGTTCCCGGAGGTGTTTTTGGCTCAAAATTTATGGGTTTGTAGCCTGAAAGATTATAAACATGATAGTAATCAAAATTTTTCAATTTGGCCACGAATTAAGGACGAAACTTATTGAACAAGTTAGTGGACAGAAACGCAAACAAACCTTAATTCAGAAGCAAGGAAAAGTTATTTCGATTAGAAATTTCAACCAGAAGTGTATTAATATCAGAGGAGTTATAGAATTCAAATTTCAACCTGTTTGGACTTCGGGATTTGATTGTTCCTTCACGTCGGGAATCTTCGAGAGCCTCGTTGGTGACCAATCCAGTTCAACTTCGATCCGAGCTTCTGACCCCTTCTTCCTTGTGATTTTAACCATGGTTTGGTTCTGTATTTTTGGTGTTTTGGTGCTTGGAAGTTCAATGGGAGAAGAAAGAATGTGTTTTTTTTGTGATTTCGGGATGATTTCGGTGTTGATTTGTGGCTTGGGAGTGCAAAAACGTGGGAAAAAGGTTGACGACTGCCTTTCCTGACTTTGGGGATGTTCTTCTCTGCCCTAGGCCGGTTTTGGAGGGTCCTTTTATAGAGAGAGCAAAGCCACGTTGATAGAACAAAGTTTTTTTTATCTAAAATCCTGATTTTGTGCTCTAAGAGAATCTGATTTTTTAAAACATGTTACAGAACGATAATATTCTGAAATTTTAACCAAAGATAAAAGATGATTTTTAGGAATTTTGAGAGTTGGAATCAGGTTATTTAGATAAATAACCAATTACGTAAAAATCTCACAATATGGAATCTCCCATAATTCATAACTTATGATTGGAATAGTAAAAATAACGAAATTCCAACTGCATTAGTCTTTAACAATCATCCTCTATATTGTGCTAAAATTTCATGACATTTTGCTTTGATTTCGGTATTTTCCAAAGGAGAGAGAACATTGCAAAAATGATTGAATTTCTCTTTTAAATTTTGGGCTAAGGTTCAAAATAAGATAATTTCAGGTTTATGACTGTATGTAGTCATGCTCACCATGTGACAATTTTATTTTAATTTTTGAAACCTTTTAATTTCTATTTTGAGGCTATTTCATGCGTTAATTATTAAAGAAATTAGCTTATAATATGAATTAAAAGCTAAATTTCCAGAATAAATATTATCAGAAAGTCATGAAATACCTTTCATAATGACTATGATATTTGGAAATGTTTGGAGATAATGAACAAGTCATATGAGAATAGAAAATCCCGAGAATGTCCCTAGAAAATCCTACATTGGTGCATTTTGATCACTTTGCCCTTTGTAACACATATGCCTTTGAGACTACTCTGGGGGGGTTGAAATTTTGGGTATAACAGATTGCCCCCCGTCAACTAGGCTTTATAATGAAGATGAAAAGACTAGTTGATGCCTGAGTGATACCCCAAAATTGTGGATCTTAAAAGACCCTATATGCCGTTTGAAATCTAGTGGGTTGTGTCGAGCTATTCTAAGGCGTCGACTACCTAAACTGAATGATGTCAAGCTATTCTAAGGCGTTGACTACCTAAACTGAATGAAAAGATGTCAAGCTATTCTAAGGCGTTGACTACCTATGATAAATGAAATGATGTCAAGCTATTCTAAGGCATTGACTACCTAAAAATGATGAAAATGAAATAATGTGTAGATACAGGAATGCTGATATGCTAGCGATGCTTATGATGCTGATGATGTTGATGATGCTGATGTTGATGATGCTCGGATGCTTCTAGGGACCGAAACCTGTGCCAATGCTCCTGGCTGGACCCAATGTGGACTTATTGCCATCGCCCCCCAAGCCGGTGTGCAGGGATAACTCCTGGTAAAAACCCTAGGGACTTATTGCTTTCGCCCACCATTCGTTGATCCCAAAGTAAGCTGACATAATACAGGAGGATTTATTGCCATCACCTCGCCAACTTTTTTGTCGCCAGGTCTTGTGACGCTCCTGGATAATGCAACTAGGTCTTATGATGAGCCTATATGAATGAGATGAATGCAATGTGTTTGATGAGAGTGGGTAAGCTAAAGGGACTTATTACGAGCCTAAAGGAATGCAACTAGGTCTTATGACGAGCCTAAGGGATTGAGCTCTTCTACTCGGGTGAGTTCTGCTACTCTGGTAAGTTCTGCTACTCTGGTGAGAATCTGTATCTCTGAAGAATCTGAATCTTCGGGGCTAGAATCTGTATCTCTAAAGAATCTCTATCTTCGGGGTGAGAATCTGTATCTCTGAAGAATCTGTATCTTGGTGGTGAGAATCTATATCTCTGAAGAATCTGTATCTTCGAGGTGAGAATCTGTATCTCTGAAGAATCTGTATCTTCGGGGCGAGAATCTGTATCTCTAGTCTATGATGAGGAGTCTCGTAAGGATGGATGCAAGGTAAATTTTATGCAAATGATCATGATGAAAGTTGATTATGAAAGTGCCAAACGTGGCAATGATGATGTGCATGTCAAAATACAATCAAAGTGCATGTAGGAAACTTGTCCAAAACAAGAAATCATTGGAAAATGTACCAAACATGGCAATGTTAAGGATTAAAAATTGTCTAAAGCAAGACATTTCTAGAAAGTGTGCCAAATGTGGCCATGATGAGGTTTATGAGACCGAAGTGTTTGAAGGAAAGTTGTTCAAGACAAGAAATTGTTGAAAGTGGTGCCAAACGTGGTAGTGTTTGAAGAAAATTCTGTTTACTGAAAAGGAAAGTGAAATGATCATTTCCTGACCATAGACTTCGGACTTGTAATTTATCTCCCTAGGAGATGATCATGCCATCGGTGGGGTATGGTGTATGATGTAAAGGTAAGGGCTTTTGTGGGCCTGTGTAGTGGTTTGGGCCTGTGTGGTGTATGGCGTGAATGTAAGGGCTTATGCAAGCCTGTGTGATGTATGATGTGAAAGGTAAGGGCTTATGCGGGCCGGTGGTGTATGATGGTGGTGGTGATGTTTGAGCTTTGGGTTCCAATTGGTGTTGACATGACAATTGTTGGAACCAACAATTACCCCCAGTATTTTTGCTTAGGACAATCTGAGCTAAAGTTCATGGTAATCGATCGGAACGATCAATTGCCCCCAGTATTTTCTTTGATTAAACGCGCGAACGAGTCCCGTCCTCACAGGGTCAAGGCTTATGTTTTGAGGTGGTGCTTCCAAACCTATACTCGGCGTGTTTGGTGCTTGCACTCATTCCTCACCTACGGTAACAACTTCTAGACCATTGAATTCGATATTTGATGGATTTACGCATTTGATCTATTACTTTCACGTGAGTGGACACACAACTATCAAGTCAGAAGTCTTTAAAGCTTATAACGTGGCCATGGGGTGTGATGAAGGACAACGGGACCATGGAGGGATATTTGAGGTATGTGGAGCTTCAGTGGGTGACCAAAGCTACACCTTGCATCTTCTCTCGGATTCATCTTCCTTGTCTTGAAGTCGTCTAGCTGCTTTGTGTTGACGTTGTTTTCGAGCTTCTGGACTTGGACTTTTGAAGTTGTCCTTTACACCATTTCTCTTCTCTTCGTTATTTGGATTTCTTCGAGGCACTTCGGGTTTGCCTCTTTGTTTTATCCTTTCTTGACTTCGCCTTCAGGGTTCTTGTGTCTCCCGGTTTTGAGTTTTGAGAGCTGTTTTGATGTGAGCTCTTTGGATCCTGTGTCACTTTGGGACCATATACGGATCACCTCGTCATGCTGATAGCGGTTTTGCTTCTTTAGACTGATGAAAACGTTATCTGAGAGTCAGGCTCCTCGCTTCCTTTGGTCACTGGGTCGGTTATTCATCATGGGCTGGCTTGTTCTATGGAGCTTTGCAATATCAAAAAGGGATATATGAAAGGCTCAGCGGGGGTGCCTAGGGTTTAATGTCAGGGTTCACAAGCTTTTGGCTATGTGGTGATGTACCTAGGTGCTTCGTCATTCCTGATAGTTGTGTATCCGCTCTTTGTTACTTTTCGCAGGTCTAAGAGTAAATTTACAAACTATCTCCTTTGGTCGGAGTTATGCCGTTTACCTTACCTTTGAATGTGGTCTCGCCGGAGTCGTGTAAAAATGACACGCTCGTTCACTCATGGTTTTTCGGCTCAAGTCACTCTCGTAAATTCTCACTCTAAGACTCGTTCGCATATTTAAACGAAAGGTGAAAGATGACGAACTTAAACTCGGATTGCCCCCAGTATTAATCCAGGGTTAATAACAACAATTTGACAAATGTAGGCTTGAACCGCTTCATGGGTTGTTTGGATGTTTTGGGGTGAGTAGTGGTGTTTGGTTGGACATGTTCATCTTTTTAGAACAAAAGACAAGTCATTTTGTTCAGTTGCCAAGAAATGACAATTTCATGAACATTAGTTTTAAGAAATGTTTGCTAATGAGCAAGATGATTTGGTTGAAGGTGCAAGGTGAATGAACACATTTCTTTTATTATCATTTTTGTGATTACAAACTGAAAAAGCCGAAAAACTGAAATTTTAAAATCTAAACTTCATTAAAATAGAAATGTGATAAACTTCCCACAAAATTGAAAAGAGTAAACAAAACACTACTAGACTTTTGCCTATTCAACAAACTGAAGTCCTTGATCGATAAGGTCTTCGATCTTGTGCTTTAATGCTCTGCAGTCGTCAGTACTGTGTCCTGGTAGTTGATGAAACTGGCAGAACTGATGGAGATGTTCCCCGACTTGGGTGATCCCAGGACTAGGTGTGAGAGGCTGTAGTAAGTCTAGCTCTTGTAGCTTCACGAGTGCTTGACTGAGAGGCCGGCCAATGTCGGTAAACTATCTCGGTGCAGAGAACCTCTTGGATCGGGGTGAGGCCTTGACGCTCTGCTTTGCAGCACTAGGTTTTTGTATGGTGCTCACTTGGTACAAAACTTGAGCTGCTTTGCCCGGTCCTGACTTAAAGGTCTCGATACTTACACCCTGGGCTTTGGGTTGTCCCAACTTCAGCTCGCCTTTGTGAATCCTTTCTTCCATGACTCTTACCTGTCCCATCAGCATGTCGAAATTAGGGAAGTATGTGCAACTCAGCTCGTTGTTGTATTGTCTCTACATATTGTCCACAATCATTCGAATCTGTTCTTGCTCGTCCATTTTCGTAGGCATAGCAGCGGCCTTCATCCTCCACCGTTTGATGAAGTCAGACATTGATTCACCGTTTCCCTGCCGGGTTCTGACAAGATCGGACCTGGTGACTTCAAGATTCTTAGCATACTCGAAATGGTGCAGGAAAGCCTCACAAACCTCTTCATAGGTTTTAGTGTTCATCCTCTGAGTCAAGTACCAACGTTGAAGTATTTCATCGAGATAACGGGTGAAAACCTTGGCCTTCTGCATGTCATTCAACCTAAGGATGGACATTTCCCTATCGAACATCGCCAGATGGACCTGCGGGTCTGAGGAACCCCTGTATAGAGCAAGTGTGGGTAGCTTCAACTTTAGAGGGAGATTAACCTCGGGGTACGATTCCATAGAAGAGTAATCGAAACCAGCCGGCTTGCTAGCTTTTTCCATGCGCTCGATCCTTTTCAGGGCCTTCCTTAATTCTGCAGTTAGTTGGCGGTCCGGGACGACTTGCTCTACAAATCTTTGTGCATCCTGGGCCTCAACAGAGTTAACTTCGATGTAGTCACGCTCATTCCCAGAGTCAGCAATCTTTCCTGAAATGTTTTCCTGATGACCAACCTCAAGGGAATTGATTTTGCTTTTCAGCCCTTCGATGATGGTGACATACTTAGCCTCCATGTCGTTAGTGGTGGACCTATGTTTATGTTCTATAGCATCAAAGGCAGCCACGTACCTTTGCTCTAAGGCTGCAAATTGGGCCTCCATGCTGACTGGGTTTCCTCCCTCTGCCATACTTGGGATTCGGGCTTATCTGCTGGAAAACAAAAGTGGATTGAGCTAAAATTCTGGACCGTGAAGAAGTTTTAGGTAAGAACTTGTTTGGGCTGCTAGAAAAGCATATGAGCTGGAATGTTTCAAAGATTATGGGTAGGCACTAAGGGCCAAAATGAGTTGGAGAGAGGCACATGGGCCGGAATGATTCATGAGCTATGAACTGGTGCCTAGGCTGAAATGCTTGAAGAGCGTGGTTCTTGAGCCGGAATGTTCTGAGAATTGGGCGCTTGGGCCAGAATGTGTTTGGGCTAGAAGTAAAGCGCATGGGCCGAAGTGATTTCTAAATCATGTTCTGGATGTGAATTGGAATTTGGGCCGAGTAATTATGATTGGGCCTGAAGGTGATACCCATGTCTAGGATCGTGGGTCATAACCCGAGTGAAAAGTCTTCCTGGACTAGAATGGGCCTCAAAAAGGAAAGGCCTGATGGATATTTATGGATCGCTTTAGGTGGATTTGTTTTTTCATGGGCCTAGAACTAAATTGATAATTCAAATTGGGCTGAAAGAGAGAAATCACTTAAGTCTAAACTTTTGGGCCGAAGCCCAAATGTTTCACATATCAAACCAAAAAGGACCTCTGGACCGCAAACAAATAGAGCCGTCAATTCAGGTTGGGCTAGGTTGATGTAGGAGGAGTTCCTATCAATCTCTAGGCTGGGTAGTGGGCTGGTCACACAAGCAAACAAGGCCCACACAAATTTAACATGTCCTCACTAGTCGTCTACATCAAACCGGGTATGGATCGATCCGGAGAGGTGCTAGGTCACCACAAAGGAATAGGGATTGCACGCTATTCTCTCTGGGCTTCCCCACTCTTTTCACATCACCTGAAGGTGTGTGTCTACGGTTGGGTCTTTGACTGACCAAACAATAGGCTAGGTAAGGGCACTGCCAGGAAAACGCTTGGGGCTAAGGCCCTGGTATTAAGGGGATGTGGTTAGACGACATCCTCCTCTTTTCCCCCGCTTATTCACATCACCTAAAAGGTGTGAGTCCCTGACAGGGGACCCCCAAACGGGTCCCAGAGTGAAAGCGGTTTGTGTGGACCCTCGCTCTCATATGATGCAAGGGTGAAGAAAATTAAAGTGCGCACAAAAGTAAACAAACAAAGTAATAAAGCCATAAATAAACAATTTTTCGAGTTAAGCCCTCTTTCTTAAAATTAAACAAGTTAGAATTAAGAATTTGTCCCCAGCAGAGTCGCCAGTCTGTGAGCCTCGATTTTTAAACCCTACCCTATGTTGATTCGAGTTGATTAGGATCTAATCGGGTTTTAGGTCCACTTATAACCTAGGATTAACAACTTTGTCATAAAACAATAATTATTAAAACCTAAGCTAGCTCACTGGAACCTATTATGAGTCGCCACCTAATTTTAACCTAGAGTAAATTAGGAAAGGTAGAGTCCGGGTTCGGGGGCTTGGTATTCGACTTAATTAGGGTTCAATTACTTTCATTACCCTTAGAAGTCGCTTTTCCTCTACTTAGCTTAATTACGGCTTATTACGAGTCGTTTTAACCTAAGTGCGCGCTTCTGATTTTTTGTATTTTTAACTTTTTTTGTCAGAAAATTAAAGTGAAATTAAAACTACCTAAACTAGGGTTTTGGAGGCAGAATTAGGTCAAATTTTGATTCCGTCCGTGGCCGTGGACCTATTGTCCGAACCCACGGACCCCAGTTAACCTAATTACACAGAAAAGTCAAATTTAAACGGAAACGAGATTTTGAAAAGTCCGGGGCCACGGACAGGATGTCCGTGGGCCCGGACATGTTTTATAAAACCCTAACATTTGAAAATAAAAATATCCCGCCACCGTCCGGGGGCGTCCGGGCTTACGGACAGGGCATCCGGGACCCCGGACATGGCGTCCGTGGGTGCGGACCGCCCTCGGACAGCGGCGTTGAGGCTGTTCCCGGAGGTGTTTTTGGCTCAAAATTTATTGGTTTGTAGCTTGAAAGATTATAAACATGTTAGTAATCAAAAATTTTTATTTTGGCCACGAATTAAGGACGAAACTTATTGAACAAGTTAGTGGACAGAAACATAAACAAACCTTAATTCAGAAGCAAGGAAAAGTTATTTCGATTAGAAATTTCAACCAGAAGTGTATTAATATCAGAGGAGTTAAAGAATTCAAATTTCAACCTGTTTGGACTTCGGGTTTTGATTGTTCCTTCACGTCCGGAATCTTTGAGAGCCTCGTTGGTGACCAATCCGGTTCAACTTCGATCCGAGCTTCTGACCCCTTCTTCCTTGTGTTGTTAACCACGGTTTGGTTCTGTATTTTTGGTGTTTTGGTGCTTGGAAGTTCAATGGGAGAAGAAAGAATGTGTTTTTGGTGATTTCGGGATGATTTCGGTGTTGATTTGAGGCTTGGGAGTGCAAAAACGTGGGAAGAAGGTTGACGGCTGCCTTTCCTGACTTTGGGGATGTTCTTCTCTGCCCTAGGTTGTTTTTGGAGGGTCCTTTTATAGAGAGAGCAAAGCCACGTTGATAGAACAAAGTTTTTATCTAAAATCCTGATTTTGTGCTCTAAGAGAATCTGATTTTTTAAAACGCGTTACAGAACGATAAAAATTGTGAAATTTTAACCGAAGATAAAAGATGATTTTAGGAATTTTGAGAGTTGGAATCAGGTTATTTCGATAAATAACCAGTTAGATAAAAATCTCACAATATGGAATCTCCCATAATTCATAACTTATGATTGGAAAGTCGAAATAGCGAAATTCCAACGGCTTAGTCTCTAAAAAGAATCCTCTATCTGGTGCTACAATTTCATGACATTTTGCTTTGATTTCGGTATTTTCCAAAGGAGAGAGAAAATTGTAAAAATGATTGAATTTCTCTTTTAAATTTTGGGCTAAGGTTCCAAATAAGATAATTTCAGGTTTATGACTGTATGTAGTCATGCTAACCATGTGACAATTTTATTTTAATTTTTGAAACCTTTTAATTTCTATTTTGAGGCTATTTCATGCGTTAATTATTAAAGATTAGCTTATAATATGAATTAAAAGCTAAATTTCCAGAATAAATGTTATCAGAAAGTCATGAAATACCTTTCATAATAACTATGATATTTGGAAGTGTTTGGAGATAATGAACAAGTCATATGAGAATAGAAAATCCCGAGAATGTCCCTAGAAAATCCTACATTGGTGCATTTTGACCACTTTACCCTTTGTAACACGTATGCCTTTGAGACTACTCCGGGGGGGGGGGGGTTGAAATTTTAGGTATAACACCTCCACATCAAATTCCCCCAGGCCCGTCCTAAGCCCTACCTTCACATTCAAACATTCACAGGCCCGTCTTAAGCCCTTCCTCCACATTCAAACATCCACAATCCCGTCTTGAGCCCTACCATCTCCAGGTTTGACATAAACCCTAATCCTTCCATATTCATTTAGACCCGCCATGCACTTGACCCACTGTTATAACCCATAGTTCATAAGCTTATATTATATCCGTTACAATGTTATTCTAAGTTGGATCTAATTCTTTGCTATCAGTTGGGATGTCAGCGGCATTGTTTTAATTGCCAAGGACAAGGAAGTCATTCGATTAATTAATTAAGGTAATTAATTATCTGATTTGTAAGGAAATGGTTTCCTTATTTCTTTTCTTTTCCTGAGCATTTATCAGCACGTCAGTTCAGTCGTGAGAGCGTTCTTCATCGTAGTGCTGAGCGACAGTTTTTCCCTTCTTCCTCTTCCTCTCTCTCTCTCTCTAGTTCTTTCTCTGCTGTGAATTCTAGTGCTGCTGTTGTGACCGGATTGAAGACCTCATTGCTGCTGTGTTTCTCTTCTTCAATCAGGTTTGTGTTACGGTAATTCTGGATTCCGTTGTTGGGTTTCTCCTCTCGCAGTTCTGATATTTGGGGCTCCGAATGTATTGATTCAGCGACAACGATCCTACGTTGGGAATTCAGATTGCTGAGGCTACGCTGCGGTTGAATTCTTCTGCATTCTCAATCAGGTTTGTGCTGCAGAATTGAGGAATGTTGATGTTCTAGGTTTCTTGTTTGACTTCTGATTGTGGGCTGTCGATTTGTGTTGTTCAGCGATTGTGTTCGTGTCTGGTTGGAGAGCTTTCCGGGCTACGTTTTTACTTGAGTGCGTCATCGATTCTTCTGCTAATTGAGGTAGGTGGTTGCTTGATGCGGTTTGGAAGTTCAGCCATAGGGAGTTTCAACGGTTTATAATCCGGATTGTGGTGTGATTCTGAGTTCGTTGGGCGTTTTCAACTGGTTAAACCCCTATGGTATTCTGTGTTTTAATCTGACTTGATGTGGGTATTGTTCTGGCAAATTGTGTGGTGTTTTATGCAACTTTTTCTGCTCTGTTCGTCTTTCTGGAAACTAAAGTTTTCGCACTGTCCGAACTTCTGTCCGAGCTTTGAAGTTCGGACAGTGTTTTGCCCTTCTGATTTCCAAGGTTCAGGGTATGTCCGAACATCTGTCCGAGCATTAATGTTCGGACACTCCTTTGGTTTCCCCTCTGATTTTTGTTCGACCTGTGTCCGAACTTCGACGTCCGGACACAAGTTCGGACCTCCCGCGTAACTTTTCCCGTAAACCCGTCCGACCATCTGTCTGAATTTCGATGTTCGGACATTCTGAAATCCTCTGTCTGATTTCAAATCGACTTGTGTCCGAACATTGATGTCCGGACACAAGTTCAGACATTTGGCAAACTCTGGTTTCTGAGTCTCGACTTGCGTCCGAACTTCGACGTTCGGACCCAAGTTCGGACACCCCTCTGTTTTCAGTGTAACTTCTTCGTCTGAACTCCTATTTGAGTGCCGTTTGTGGCGTTGGACTCCTCTAAGTCCCTACTACTGTATTATAAGTGTTTTGGCATGTTTTCATGCAAGGTTGCTTCTGTTTTTGCAAACCTTCTGTTTTGGGGCACTTTACTCTGTTTTTGAGCCGTGAATGGCTGGGTCGAGCTATTCCGTGGTATACCATGTAGATGTCATTCTGAGTGTGGGTCATACCCTTTCTGTTCTGTGGGGTTGACGAACCCTTTGACTCTTTTTGAGTCATTTCTACGTTGCCGAGAGATCTGTTATGATCTATGGGTCTTCGACCCTTCTAAGTGTGTGCATTGTACTGTGTCCCCCATCTGTTTGTGAACTCTGGTTATTTCTGAACTGGGAACTCTGGTGTTCCGTTCCGTATTCATTTCAGTGATGCTCTAACTGTTTTTGAGAACTGTGGTTTTGTGCTAACCTCTGTCTCTCTTCTGTTTTCAATTGTTTTGAGCGACCTCACTGATGACGGTCGCTGCTGACTGGGCATAGTTGTGTGCTCATTCCCCTACTCTTATCATTTTTGCAGATTGATCAGCGAGGATCAACTTAAGTTCGGAAGCCATAATGTTTATCTTTTGATCGTTCAGACTATTTGTTGTGTTATTGTAGCCTTCGGGCCTTATTATGTTTTGTCCTCTGTTTCTGACTTGGATTTGTATTTGGGAGTTGTGATAACTTCAGTTGTTTTGGAATACTTTGGTTTATACTATTTATGAAAGCACCGTTTTGGGCCTTAATGCGAATGTCAGTTTAGAGCCTTGCGTTATTAGGTAGTAATACGCGGCGTGTAATGCCCCTAACTCTTAGGCCGGTTTTGGGGGTGTTATATTTAGTGGTATCAAAGCCAGGTTTGGCTTTCTTTGGTGTATGTGGGTGTGTTTGTTTGTGTAAGGGCCAGTTGTGTTAGCTTATGGGAGTCCGAGTCAGTTCTGACAAGTTTTGGATTTGTGTATCTTAGAATGCCTCCTCATAGGACACCAGTAACCCCTCAGGGAGATGCCACAGAGACAATGCAGCAGTTTGTGGCGCAGCTGGTAGAGGAGCAGGTGGTGCAGGCCCAGCTGGGGCGAATGTTGTGGGAGGCCGAGTTAGGGCGCTCCAAGAGTTTATGAAGCTGAAGCCGCCTTCCTTCGACGGCTGTGGTGACCCTCAGGAGGCGAGCCACTGGATTGCCGAGGTTGAGGACCTGCTCAGAGTGATGGGTTCAGAGGACGATCAAAAGGTCGACTTCGCCACGTTTCTCTTTAAGGGGGAGGCGAAGGAGTGGTGGTGTATGGTGATGGGTAGGCATCCCCAGCCTTGGACCTGGGATCAGTTCTGCTTGGAGTTCAACAAGCAGTTCTACCCTGACGTTTACAAGGATCAGAAGATCAATGAGTACAATCAACTGTGTCAGGGGAGAGACATGTCAGTTGAGGAGTACGTAAGGAAGTTCGAGACTCTCTCGAAGTATGCTCTGGAGCCAGATGAGCATAGGAAGGCCCGTAAGTTCGAGAGCGGGCTCAGAGCAGATATCAGGTCTGCTGTGACACCTCTTCGTCACCTGACCTTCAGAGATGTGGCGGATGTCGCTCTACTGGTAGAGGCCGACATCAAAGGTAGACAGGCTGGCAAGGACCACAAAGGGAAGAGACATGATGAAGAGTCTCGGAAGAAGGAGGCTGCTCCTCCTCAGAAGAAGCAGTCTTATGGAGATCGCCAAGGAGCTTCTTCATCTTCGTCAGCTAGGGCGAAGTGTGGGTCTTGTGGTCACTCCCATCCTGGTAGGGAGTGCTACAAGAAGACTGGTGCCTGCTTTAAGTGCGGGTCGATGGAGCACCGGATTGCTTAGTGCCCACAGGCATCCGGTAGAGGCGCAGGAGATAGAGGCACCGGTTCAGATTCAGGGGCGAGGTCCGACCAGAAGAAGCCTCAGACTCAGGCCCGAGTTTATGCTATGGCGGGGGAGCGTGATCGAGCTGGTGATCGTGTCGTCTCAGGTATCCTCCAGATCCATTCTCAGGATGTATTTTGTCTGTTTGACTCTGGAGCTACGCATTCTTTTATCTGCTCCGATTTGTTGGGTAATCTTGAGTTGACTGTTGTGCCTAGTGAAGTAGATTTATGTGTGAGTAGTCCTTTGGGTGGGATTGCTCCTTGCATTCTTGATTATGTGTGTAAGGCTTGTCCCATAGTAGTTCGGGGCAAGACCTTTTGTGCTGACCTCATCCCGATGCGGATGGCCTGTTTTAATGTAATCTTGGGCATGGATTGGCTAGCAGAGCACCATGCCCATATAGGCTGTGCAGCGAGGAGAGTAGTGTTTGATCTGCCAGGCGGGAGCCGTTTTGTCTTCTCTGGGAATGCAGTTCCAGGTGCGCCTGTGTTGGTGTCGGCGTTGCAGACGGCTAGCTTCTTGAGTAAGGGCTGCCAGGGCTTTTTGTGCTATCTTCCGGAGGTACGCGAGGGATCTAGCTTGGAGAGCATCCCGATTGTCAGAGAGTTCCCCGAAGTGTTTCAGGATGACGTACCCGTACTTCCACCAGAGAGGGAGGTGGAGGTGGAGTTCACCATCGATTTAGCGCCAGAGACTTAGCCCATCTCTAGGGCCCCTATCGTATGAGTCCGACAGAGTTGAAGGAACTGAAGGTTCAGCTGTAGGAGTTGCTGGATAAGGGCTTCATCCGCCCTGGTGTTTCGCCTTGGGGAGCGCCAGTGCTATTTGTGAAGAAGAAGGATGGAACCTTCAGGCTATGCATCGATTATAGGGAGCTGAATAAGGTGACCATCAAGAACCGCTATCCCCTCCCACGTATCGATGATTTGTTTGACCAGTTGGCGGGTGCCACAATGTTCTCGAAGATAGACCTTCGTTCAGGCTACCATCAGTTGAGGATTAAGGCTGAGGATGTGCCTAAGTCCGCTTTTAGGACTCGTTATGGTCATTACGAGTTCCTAGTTATGCCGTTTGGGTTGACTAATGCTCCCTCAGTATTTATGGATATGATGAACTAGGTTTTCAAACCCTATCTGGATCAGTTTGTAGTGGTCTTCATAGATGATATCTCGGTGTACTCCAAGAGCGCGGAGGAGCATGAGGAGCACCTGAGGATTGTTTTGCAGACGCTGAAGGAGCGGGAGCTTTATGCTAAGCTGAAGAAGTGTGACTTCTGGCTCGATCGTGTAGTATTCTTGGGACATGTAGTCTCGAAGGACGGCATCTCGGTGGATCCCGAGAAGATCAGAGCTGTGATGGAGTGGGCGAGGCCCACGAATGTCGCTGAGATTCGTAGTTTCCTTGGGTTAGCTGGGTATTACAGGAAGTTCGTTGAGGGGTTTTCTAAGATTGTATCCCCGCTGACCCGTCTATTAAGGAAGGAGATCAAGTATGAGTAGAGTGAGGCTTGCGAGCAGAGCTTCCAGGAAATTAAGAAGTGGTTGATGACAACACCGATTCTGACTTTGCCTTCTGGGACTGAGGATTCGAGGTCTTCTGTGATGCGTCCCATAAGGGACTAGGATGTGTTTTGATGCAGCAGGGTAAGGTAGTGGCTTATGGCTCTCGACAGCTGAAGCCTTATGAAAAGAACTACCCTACCCACGATCTGGAGTTGGCAGCTGTAGTGTTCACGCTGAAGATTTGGAGACATTATCTGTATGGGGCGTCGTGTAAGGTCTACACGGACCACAAGAGTCTCAAGTATCTGTTCACTCAGAAAGAACTGAATTTGAGGCAGAGGAGGTGGTTGGAGTTACTTCATGACTATGATTTAGAGATTCTCTACCACCTGAGTAGAGCGAACGTGGTGGCAGATGCCTTGAGTCTGAGAGGTGCTCCAGGTGTAGCTTGTGCTTTGACAGGAGTTCAGAGGTCCGCCTTAGAGCTCCAGCGTATGGGTGTTTGGGTAGTCAGACCAGCCAGTGCCAGTATGATAGCAGCGCTTCAGGTTCAGTCTTCGTTGGTCGATAGGATCAGTGTTGGTCAGGAGGCAGATTCAGCTTTGTGTCGGATCAGAGAGGGGCTGTCTTCAGAGCAGAGTTCAGACTTCAGTGTCTCCAGTGATGGTTGTCTGCGTTTCAGAGGCCGGGTGTGTGTGCTAGACGATGCAGTTCTGCGCAGGGAGATCCTTCAGGAGGCTCATGGAGCTCCATACTCGGTGCACCCGGGAGGGGTGAAGATGTACCGGGATCTCAGGGAGTCATTCTGGTGGTCTGGGATGAAGCGTGACATCTCCGAGTTCGTTTCGAAGTGCCAGACCTGTCAGCAGGTGAAGACTGAGCATTAGAGGCCAGCGGGTTTGCTTCAGCCCCTTCCCATTCCTGAGTGGAAGTGGGAGAGTGTGGGAATGGACTTTGTCATGGGTTTGCCCAGGACTTCTTCGGGCTGTGACGCTGTGTGGGTTATAGTTGATCGACTGACGAAGTCTGCCCATTTTCTGCCAGTGAAGAAGACGTTTAGTTTGGAGCGTTTGGCTCTTCTGTATCTCGATGAGATAGTGAGACTGCATGGTGTGCCTACTACTATAGTTTCTGATCGTGATCCGCGTTTTGTTTCGAGGTTCTGGCGCAGTTTGCATAAGGCCTTGGGCATGAGTCTAGCCTTCAGTTCAGCCTACCATCCTCAGTCGGAGAGCGAAGCGACTTGGGAGCTCGAGGACGAGCTACATGCCAAGTTTCCCTCCCTATTCGAGCAGTAAGGTGAGTCAATTTCAAGGACGAAATTCTTTTAAGGGGGAGCTGATGTTATAACCCATAGTTCATAACCTTATATTATATCCGTTACAATGTTATTCTAAGTTGGACCTAATTCTTTGCTATCAGTTGGGATGTAAGCGGCATTGTTTTAATTGCCACGGACAAGGAAGTCATTCGATTAATTAATTAAGGTAATTAATTATCTGATTTGTAAGGAAAGGGTTTCCTTATTTCTTTTCTTTTCCTGAGCATTTACCAGCACGTCAGTTCAGTCGTGAGAGCGTTCTTCATCGTAGTGCTGAGCGACAGTTTTTCCCCTCTTCCTCTCTCTCTCTAGTTCTTTCTCTGCTGTGAATTCTGGTGCTGCTGTTGTGACCGGATTGAAGACCTCGTTGCTGCTGCGTTTCTCTTCTTCAATCAGGTTTGTGTTGCCGTAATTCTGGATTCAGTTGTTGGGTTTCTCCTCTCGCGATTCTGATATTTGGGGCTCCGAATGTATTGATTCAGCTACGGCGATCCTGCGTTGGGAATTCAGATTGCTGAGGCTACGCTGCGGTTGAATTCTTCTGCATTCTCAATCAGGTTTGTGCTGCAGAATTGAGGAATGTTGATGTTCTAGGTTTCTTGTTTGACTTCTGATTGTGGGTTGTCGATTTGTGTTGTTCAGCGATTGTGTTCGTGTCTGGTTGGAGAGCTTTCCGGGCTACGTTTTTGCTTGAGTGCGTCATCGATTCTTCTGCTAATTGAGGTAGGTGGTTGCTTGATGCGGTTTGGAAGTTCAGCCATAGGGAGTTTCAACGGTTTATAATCCGGATTGTGGTGTGATTCTGAGTTCGTTGGGCGTTTTCAACTGGTTAAACCCCTATGGTATTCTGTGTTTTAATCTGACTTGGTGTGGGTATTGTTCTGGCAAATTGTGTGGTGTTTTATGCAACTTTTTCTGCTCTGTTCGTCTTTCTGGAAACTAAAGTTTTCGCACTGTCCGAACTTCTGTCCGAGCTTTGAAGTACGGACAATGTGTTTTGCCCTTCTGATTTCCAAGGTTCGGGGTGTGTCCGAACATCTGTCCGAGCATTGATGTTCGGACACTCCTTTGGTTTCCCCTCTGATTTTTGTTCGACCTGTGTCCGAACTTCGACGTCCGGACACAAGTTCGGACCTCCCGCGTAACTTTTCCCGTTAAACCCGTCTGAACATCTGTCCGAATTTCGATGTTCGGACATTCTGAAATCCTCTGTCTGATTTCAAATCGACTTGTGTCCGAACATTGATGTCCGGACACAAGTTCGGACATTTGGCAAACTCTGGTTTCTGAGTCTCGACTTGCGTCCGAACTTCGACGTTCGGACCCAAGTTCGGACACCCCTCTGTTTTCAGTGTAATTTCTTCGTCTGAACTCCGATTTGAGTGCCGTTTGTGACATTGGACTCTTCTAAGTCCCTACTACTGTATTATAAGTGTTTTTCCATGTTTTCATGCAAGGTTGCTTCTGTTTTTGCAAACCTTCTGTTTTGGGGCACTTTACTCTGTTTCTGAGTCGTGAATGGTTGGGTCGAGCTATTCCGTGGTACACCATGTAGACGTCATTCTGAGTGTGGGTCATTCCCTTTCTGTTCTGTGGGGTTGACAAACCCTTTGACTCTTTTTGAGTCATTTCTGCGTTGCCGAGAGATCTATTATGATCTATGGGTCTTTGACCCTTCTGAGTGTGTGCATTGTACTGTGTCCCCCATCTGTTTGTGAACTCTGGTTATTTCTGAACTAGGAACTCTAGTGTTCCGTTCCGTATTCGTTTCAGTGATGCTCTGACTGTTTTTGAGAACTGTGGTTTTGTGCTAACCTCTGCCTCTCTTCTGTTTTCAATTGTTTTGAGCGACCTCACTGATGACGGTCGCTGCTTACTGGGCATAGTTGTGTGCTCATTCCCCTACTCTTATCATTTTTTCAGATTGATCAGCGAGGATCAACTTAAGTTCGGAAGCCATAGTGTTTATCTTTTGATCGTTCAGACTATTTGTTGTGTTATTGTAGCCTTCGGGCCTT
Source organism: Limonium bicolor (assembly GCA_023374045.1). Classification (NCBI taxonomy): domain Eukaryota; kingdom Viridiplantae; phylum Streptophyta; class Magnoliopsida; order Caryophyllales; family Plumbaginaceae; genus Limonium; species Limonium bicolor. The sequence continues at coordinate 473,133,438 of CM041777.1, read as the reverse complement.
ATACTGTTTTGACCTCTGTTTCTGACTTGGATTTGTATTTGGGAGTTGTGATAACTTCAGTTGTTTTGGAATACTTTGGTTTATACTATTTATGAAAGCATCGTTTTGGGCCTTAATGCGAATGTCAGTTTAGAGCCTTGCATTATTAGGTAGTAATACGCGGCGTGTAATGCCCCTAACTCTTAGGCCGGTTTTGGGGGTGTTACACCCATCTTCACTTAGATTCCTTCCTTAGGCTCGTCATAAGACCTAGCACCATTCTTAGGCTCATCATAAGACCTAGTTGCATTCATTTAGGCTTGTCATAAGACCTAAATCCATCCTTTAGGCTCGTCATAAGACCTAGACCCAGCCTTTAGGCTTGTCATAAGACCTAGATCCTATCTTTAGGTTCGTCATAAGACCTAGAACCATTCTTAGGCTCGTCATAAGACCTAGTTGCATTTCTTTAGGCTCGTCATAAGACCTAGTTGCGTTCCTTTAGGCTCGTCATAAGACCTAGACCCTACCTTTAGGCTCGTCATAAGACCTATTTGCATTCCTTTAGGCTCGTAATAAGACCTTTTAGCTTACCCACTCTTATCAAACACATTGCATTCATCTCAGTCATATAGGCTCGTCATAAGACCTAATTGCATTATCTAGGCGTGTCACAAGACCTGGCGACCGAAAAGTTGGCGAGGTGATGGCAATAAATCCTCCGGTGTTATGTCAGCTTACTTTGGGATCAATGAATGGTAGGCAAAGGCAATAAGTCCCCAAGGTTTTTACCAGGAGTTATCCCTGCACACCGGCTTGGGGGCGATGGCAATAAGTCCACATTGGGTCCAGCCAGGAGCATTGGCACGGGTTTCGGTCCCCAGAAGCATCTGAGAATCATCAACATCATCAGCATCAGCATCATTAGCATTGTTAGCATTTCAGCATTCTTGCATTTGCATACCACCCAATTTTCACATCCCAGGTAGTCTACGCCTTAGAATAGCTTGACACGTTTTCACTTATAGGTAGTCAGCGCCTTAGAGTAGCTCGACAACGTCTTATTCCTTAGGTAGTCAGCACCTCCGAATAGCTGGACGTAGTCAACATGATTTCAGACAAGAGGATTTTATGGAATCCAAAATTTTGGGGCATCACTCAAGCATCAACCAGACTTTTCACATCCATTACAAAGTCCAGTTGACGGGGGGCAATATGTTATACCCAAAATTTTGACCCCTTCTGGTTAGGGTCTACGAGGTTTTGGTGTTGTGAGGGGCATTTCGATCAAGTAATGAGAGATTCTGGATCGATCGGCGCATTCCAGGGCATGGGGAGCAGTTTCGTCGTTGTCAGGGGCATTTTCGTAATTTTAAGGCTCCCGAGACCTCCTATAGGCTTTCTCTCTCCTCCAAAAGATGACCAAACCAGCTTGAAATGCTTTGCAATTTTAACCCATGATAGAGGATGACATTTTAAGCATAATGGCGTTGGAATTTTGATTTTTTGAACTTCCAATAATTTTCTAGCAATTTCTGACTGAATCTGACGAGAAATTCAATTTAAAAATATTCCGACATTTAAAAAATCCTATTCCACTTCAGAAAAATCATAATTGCCATCCTTGACACGTGGTTAAAATTTCACAGCAAAATTCCTTTGGGAAGTCATTTAATTAAAATGCCAAAAAATCTTACTTTTACTAGATTTTCTTTATCTTTAAGAAAGTCTATATAAAGGGATAGGTTTTTTTTGATAAAATCAGAATCTCATAAGCTCTTAGAACTCTAGGCAGTCAAAGCTCTTCTCCATAGCCAGCCTCCCACGTTTTTGCACCTTCAAACACCAAAACAACACTGAGATCTCACCGAAATCAACACCGAAACACGTTTTCCAATTCCCAACACATCAAAAATCATCAAACATCAACCAGACCACCTCCAAAACGTGAAGAACACCTTCAAAAATCAACAACCAGAAGCTCGGGTCGAACTCAATCCGGAACCGGCCCCATCGGAGCCTTCGAAGAATCCCGACGTGAAGAATCCTCTTGAATTCGAAGGTAAAACAGGTTGCAATTCTACTTTTCTAACTCTCCATGACCTTATTAACTCTTTGTCAAATTTTGGGTTCAAACTAACCTTTTTACGCTTCTGTATTGCTAATTGCTTTTGCTTCTGCCTTGTTACTTGTTTGTCAAGTTTCATGGTTAATTAGACTTCAAACTGCAATCTTTCAATTACTAACGTAATGTATATATTTTAGGCTACACGTGCATAATTTTTTAGCCGAAAACACCGTCGAGAACCATCAGAAAACCCCTGTCCGTGGGTGGTTCGGGACCTCGGACCAATGGTCCAGGACCACGGACAGGTTGTCCGTGGCCACGGACACCCACAGACGGCAGCATAATTTTTAACATTTCAAAATTAGGGTTTTTCTAAATAATGTCTGGGCCCACGCTTCGATGGTCAGGGAGATGTCATCAATCAGGATTGGCAGTGAGATGGTTCCCAAAGCCTTCCTATGGCTGTTGTCATAGGCACTCAATGTCATGTCTACTGGCTTGAAATCGTTGAGTCCCATATGACGGGCTACTCGGAGCGGGCAGAAATTCACTTCAGCACCATCATTAATCCAAGTCTTGGGGACCAGGAATCCTCCAGCCTTCACAATTATGTAGAGGGCCCTTCCTGATTGACGAGGGATCTCATCATCGGTGAATGTTATGGAGAGATCAGGAGTCCAGGATAGGTGAGCTATAATGTTTTCAACTGATGCCGGCTGCTTCTTGTCCATTCCTAAATGCCGAGCTACTGCATCTTTGTGCTCTTCTGAAATTGTCAGCAGGGACCAGATTGTGATGGGTATGCTGGTGGTCTTCAGTTTTCTCAACAGTTCTTCTTCTCCCACCAACTTGTTCTCTGACTCATTCAGAGTAAGGTCATGGACTTTCTGCTGCAGTGTTTCTGGCTCCTCTGTGAGTTCAGCGGGTTTGAAATGCTTTCCTGAGCGGGTTAAGTGATTGATTTTTTCAGGGTCATTGCGGTGTTTTTCCTCATCCTCTATCAGGAGGGGTACCTTAACCGTGGTCATGGCCGGTGGATTTTCATCTTCATCTGTGATCATGATCACATTACATACGGCAGTATTTCTTTTTCTCTACTTCTCAAAGATTTTATGCTTGCACCAAGCCTCAACAATTTCTAGTGCCCTCTTTTTCTTGTGGAGGTCTTCAGCCTCAGAAGTCAACATCAGCAATGTTTCTAAATCCCCTTCTATCTGTAGTCCCACGTCGTATTGGAAGAAGATTGACACCCTCCCTTGATACCTTAACTTATCGATAGCATTCTGAGCCTGGTCCCTTTTAATCAAATACTCCCTTAACAAAGGTAGCGTGTCCAAATGAATTTCGGGACTGGGGATTCTGAAGGTATTCAACAGCGGTGACGCTACAATAGATGGGGAAGATTTCTCATGGGTTGTTTTAGATGATTCTCCAATATCATCCAATCTCACAATTTCTCGAAGGTTTGGTAGACTTTCCTCTTCTCCACTGGATCCGATCATGTTCACATGTCTGGGAATTGAATTATTCTGGGTACTTGGGCCAGTTTTTGGAAACTCGACCTCTCCAGCGTCGATCAAATCTTGGATAGCGTGGCGCAAGACCCTGCAATTATCTGTAATGTGTCCCTTGATCAGGTGGTATTCACAGAAGTTGGTAAGGTTGGTTCCCATCTGGGTGACTCCTGGTTTGGGTTTTGGGTGTCCCAGCAAAAGCCCACTTTTCTTCAGCTTTTCATAGGCTTTGTCCATTGGCATTCCTAAGCTGGTGTAATTCCTTTTGGGTTGAGCTTGGTAGATGTTCGGCGGTGGGGTTGCCGAATAATCTGGTTTTAGCCCGCTGACCTGGGCTTGGTAAACTGGAGTTTGAGGTTGATTGTTTTGGGGAGTAGGGACAGATTTTCCAACTGTGTCTGTCTTGGACTGCTTGTTCTGATAATTCGTCCCTCAAGGGTTTGACCCTTGGAAATTCAAACCCTTCAGACGTCCAGCTAGAGACAGTTCCTTTGCAGCGGTGGCAGTAGCTTTCAAGTGTCGGAAATCACAAATTCCGAGGGACTTAAGATGGTCTGAGTAAGGGTTTTCCAGGCAATCGATAATGATTCTTATTTGCTCATCTTCGCTGGGCCGGTCTAGCATCTACCCTGCCTTCTCTCTCCACCCGGTGATGAATTCCATCAATGTCTCATGATTTCTTGGTCTCATAGTCTCCAAATCTCTCCTGGTGACCCCTAGGTGAGTGTTATAGCTATACTGCTCCACAAAAGCTTGGTAGACTTCTTCTAACTTTTTTCTCGAGAAGTTCAGCTTCGACACCCAAGTTTGGGCAGACCCTTCGAGATAGCTGGGGAAGCAGATTATCTTCATTTCATCATCTAGCCCATACATAGTCATGACCTGGTCAAACTGGGCGAGATGGTGCCTAGGGTCCCCTTTCCCAGAGTATTTAGAGATTTCTGGCAGTTTTAGATTCTCGGGCAACTTGGAGTTTGGCTTCAATTAGAAATGACGGAAACCCAGCATCTTGGCTCGCTCTCCGAGCTGCATCTCTGCTAGTAACTTTTCCTATAGAGATTTCTTCATTTGACCGAAGTCAATTGGAAGGTGCTCAGCAGGCGGGGCTTGATTATAGTCGTGAATCAAATGGTTAGACGGCTGTGGTAGTGGTTGGGTATTGGGAATTGCTTCCTCGAAACTGACAGCATGTCCGGGGCGGTGTACTGATATGGCCTCATCTGCATGGCGTCAGGGAGTGGCGAATTAGGGTAAACATTTTCCAGTGGCTTAGCCCGGCTGAGATTGGCAGTTTGGGCAGTGATTCCAGTAGGCGGGAGCGGTGGTAATTTGGGGAAGGTAGTTGGCTGGGTTGTGGTCAGAATTGGCGGTGGCATGGGGGCCCCAGATAACAAATCAGTTGCTTGAAACATTGTGGGATGGGTGATAGCATGTTCTTTCTTTGATTGTGGTGTGAGATTGAATACAGGGTTTTAGGTGAATGTAAGCTTCGGTGTGTCGTCGATGTAATCATCATCAGCATCAGTAAAGTATGGGTCTTTCCCCTTGCTTGCTCTTTCTCTGCTCAATTGTTCCTCCAACCGTTCGATTGTCTGCTTAATAGCTTTTTCATTTTTTAGCGATTGCTCCAGCATGCGATACAGAACATTCGGATCAGGAAGATTTGCAGCACTGCCACTGGCCCCAACAGCCACACTTGCGCTTGCTTCAGCAGCTGACTCAACCGTGGTATTTTCAGAAGCAGTAGTGGGATTCATCATACTTGGGTCCATGATGTCCGATAAGGCTTCCATTATGGTGTCACTGGCCAGCCTACCCCTGGAGTCTCTCCTCCAAAACCGGGTAATGTTGGAAGACTGGTTCGGAACTAGACTAAAAAATCTTCACAATCTACTGTCGACGGTGCTGTACTGTGGAATAGTACGGAGATCATTAGTTTGAATGCACATTTCGAAAAAAAAGGTAGGAGGGGAGAAGGTCGTCCCCATGATTTACGTGAAATGTTTTGCGAAAGGGGGTTTTCTAAGTCATTCGATTGTGAAGAAAAGGCGCACGAGCCTAGTTTTCATTTCCAAAACGTTTGTCATATCGATATCACATAGCCGCCGTTGCATATATATAAAGGGGAACGGGATTACAATCCGATTCAAAGGGGAATATAACCGTTAGTTCTAAAGGGGAAATACACCCGCTAGTTAGTTAATCATTACTAAAGGGGATTCATCCACTAGCTAGCTAATCATTACAAAAAGGGATTCAACCACTGGCTAGCTAATCATTACAAAAGGGGATTCATCCACTAGCTAATCATTACAAAAGGGGAAGGCATATCCGCTAGTCAAATAACTAAACTAAAAGGGGAGGCAAACCCGCAAGTCCTAGTAGCCGAAGAGGAGACTAATCAGCTAGTGATCTCCTTTTGCTTCTGCTCCCATTTCTCCTGCTTTCTGAGTTGACTTCTTGTCGGGGTCGGTTACAAATCCACGATGATTGGAATATTGGGATTTGGAACGATCACTGCATGGTTAGGGGCATAAGCACTGTCTATCATCCGGTCGACTCTTTTGCCGAGCCACAGCTTGTAAGACATACTCAACATGATGCTCCCTATGGGGAGATCAAAGATAGCCCATTTCTCCCTCTTTGTCTGACTTATATACTCGAACGGCTAGGGTTTCTATTTTCTATCATCTTGTATCGTGATGTCGTATATGATTTGTAATTTTTCCTTTATCGTCGAATACTGAAGATTATGTATCGATCCCCCGTGCTCGTCTTCTATCGCATGTGCATGTGGCCGCTGTCTTCAATGTCCGTGTAGCCCAGGTATCATATGCCCATATGCAATTGTTACCAGCCCATCTACTTGTCATGTGCATGCACCATCATCCAAATCAATTTTCGTTCATATAAGTCCGCGCCTCTGATTTATGTATGCCGCCTAGAGAAATCAATGATCCAGCTGCACCTGAATTGTCTGCGGCTCTGCCTGCATGTGGACATGTGATGATTCAACCCCGTCATGCCAAAATTAATGGTCCGGGATTGTAGATCGGCACATAAACCCGGACCATGTCTGAAATTAGGCAGAAAGTTGTACTCATGGTTGGTCCGGGTTTGTATGTCCAGACACAAACCCAGGCACACCTTAAAATGCATCAGATTAGTTGTTTTTGCTCCCGATTGGTCCCGGTTTGATCGTTAAGTTCTTGATATATGTTCCTAGACTTTTTCTTCAGCATTTTTGACTTGTTTTAGCATAAAACCACAAGTAAGGGAAGTTCTTTGCATATAACATAAAATAACTTATAAGTAAGGAATTTATCATATAAACCAATAAAATATTAATCACATTAAGCATAGAAGCATAGATAAATTCCGCACTTATCAATGGGAGTGAAGGTGGTGGCCACTGGGTTAGTGCAGGCAGGCGTACAGGGTGTAAGGTGGTGGGTCTGGAGAAGTCGGCTAGATTGCTAGAGCGAACGGGGAAAATGACGGTGAGTTGGGGTTGGTGCGAATGGGGAAAGTGAACGACACTGGAGGTTGAAGTAAGATGGGGCGACGGCCGGTGCAGAGCGAAAAGTTAGAGCTGAGTTTTTGGCGAGGTTGAATACAGGAGGGGTCGGGTCGCGGCTGGAGCTTGAAGACGGAAAGGGATTATAATTATGGATTGAAAAAAATATTGCGGTCCGCCTATTCTGCAGAAAAACTGGTCCAGGTTTGCAAACCGGTACGCTAAAACTTGGACCACACTAAAAACAAGTCAGTAGGTCATCCGCGTTTTGGTCCGGGTTTGCAAACAAGTGCGCAAACCTGGACCACCTCCAAAAATAGGCAGTAAGGGGCTCGAACTTATGGTATGGGTCTGCAAACCAGTACGCAAACCCAGACCACATCAAAAACATGGTAGAAGCTTCGCCAAACTCTTGGTTCGAGTTTGCAAACAAGTACGTAAACCCGGACCACCCTTAAAAGTGGCCAGAAACTCAAATCTGCAACTGATGTCCCTATAGACCCCTGAATCTATCTTCGAAACAATGAAACACTAAACAAAACATGTCTAACAAACACATTAGTCAAAAAATGAAGAATGAAATACAATAAAACTTACAAGAAATGAAAAAAAATAGAAACCGTAAAACTTACAAAACTGGGTTGCCTCCCAGCCAGCCGCCCTCTTTAAGATCTTTGGCTAGACCTTGGTTCATCAGTTTGAAGAATTGAGATCCCGGAGCCAGAGTGTTGATTGAACCATATCAACATCCTCCCTTGATACAACTTCAACTGGGAACCATTAACCTTGAATGTTTTCCCTTTCTCGTTGACTACACCAATGACTCTAAACAGTCGTAACTGTGAATGGACCTGACCAACGAGACTTCATCTTTCCCAGAAATAATTTTAGTCTCGATATTGAGCATTAGCACTCGGTCACCAATCCGAAGCTCCCATTTCACAAGTAATTTGTCATGTCATCTCTTAGTCCGTTCTTCGTAAAATTTGGCATTCTCATAGGCCTCTTCTTTGAATTCATCCAGTTCAAATAGTTACAATTTTCTTTCCTCACCGGCCTTCTGAAGATCACAATTCAGTACCTTAAGTGCCTGTGAGCCTCGATTTTTGAACCCTATCCTAGGTTGATTAGATTGATTAGGATCTGGTCACCTAAGCTAAGAAACTATGCCATAAAACATTAATTACTAAGTCCTAAGTCAGCTCACTGGAACCTAATTAGAGTCGCCACCTAATTTTAACCTAGATTAAATTAGGAAAGGAGAGTTCAGGTTCGGGGGCTTGGTATACGACTTATTTAGGGCTCAATTACTTTTATTACCCCTTGAAGTTGTTTTTCTTTTACTTAGTTTAATTATGGCTTATTACGAGTCATTTTATCCTAAGTGTGCACTTCTGATTTTTTTTTGTATTTTTTAAATTTTTTGACAGAAAATTAAAGTAAAAATTAAAACTACCTAAACTAGGGTTTCGGAGGCAAAATTAGGTCAAATTTTAATTATGTCCGTAGCCACAGACCTAATGTCCGAGACCACGAACCCCAATTGAATTACATGATTACAAAAATAGAACTACAATAAAAACGAAAACTTGACACGTTCGGGGCCACGGACTGGGTGTCCGTGGGCCCGGACATGCACCGTTAAAAACCCTAAACTTTGAAAAATCAAAAAATAAGAAATCTCGCCACCGTTCGGGGGCGTCCGGGTTTACTGACAGGGCGTCCGAGACCCCGGACATAGCGTCCGTAGGTGCGGACCGCCCTCGGATGGCGGCGTTTGGGTGGTTTCCGGTGGTGTTTTTGGCTCAAAATTTATGTACGTGTAGCCTGAAAGATGCATAATACGTTAGTAATCAAAAGTTTTCAATTTGAAATTGAATCAATGACGAAACTTAGTAAGCAAGTAATTAGGCAGAAACGAGAGAAAATGACGATTCAGAAGCCGTAGTAGGTTGGTTCTCACCCAAAATGCAAAATAATACTTATGAAGTCGATGTGAGTTAAGAAATCAAGTTCCCAACCTTATTTACCTTCGGGATTGAATTTAAACTTTACAACGGGATACTCCGAGAGCTCGGTCGGGACTTGTTTCGGCTTAAGTTTGAAACCACCTTCTGACTATTGGTTATTGGTGATGTTCTTCATGTTTTGGTTCTGTTTTAGTGAAGATTCGATGATGGATGGTGTTGTAGGAGTTTGAAAAAGTGTTTTTATGTTGATTTCGTGAGATTTCGATGGAATTTTGGGGCTCAGATGTGTAAAAACATGGGGAGGTTGTGATGGCTGAATTTATTGAGGTGTTGGGGTTCTGATTTGATCAAGGGATAAGGTTCCTTATATAGGCTTCCTTAAAGATAGAAAAATTCGATAAAAACCGAGGTTTACCGACGTTTTAGCTCAAGGGCTTCCAAAAGGAATTTGACTATGAAATTTTAAACATGGGTAAAGGATGGTATTTCTGTTTTTTACAAAGTGGAATCGTATTTTTTGGATATCGCAATATTTTTAAATTCAATTTCACGACAGATTCAATCAGAAATTGCTAGAAAATTATTGGAAATTCGAAAAATCAAAATTCCAACAGCATTTTGCCCAAAATGTCATCTTATATCATGGGTTAAAATTTCAAAGCATTTTGAATTGATTTTACCCTTATTTGGAGGAGAGAGAAAGCTCATAAGGGGCTTAGGAGCCTTGAAAAATTACGAAAATGCCTCTTAAGATGACTAAGCTATCCCTAGTACTCAGAGATATGCTGATTGAACTGGGAAGCCTCACTACTTGACCAAACTAGCCTATTAGTAGAGACTCTCTTTTGGGGGGTTTAAAATTTTGGGTATAACAGATTTCCCCCCGTCAACTAGGCTTTGTAATGGAAATGAAAAGGCTAGTTGATGCTTGAGTGATACCCCAAAATTTTGGATCTTAAAAGACCCTGCATGCAGTTGAAAACCGACAAATTATGTCGAGCTGTTCTAAGGCGCTGACTACCTATGAGTAAAGTGAAAGGATGTTGAACGATTCTAAGGCATCGACCACCTAAAGGTAAGAATGAAGTAATGTCGGACTATTCTAAGGCGTCAACTACCTATACGGATGATATGATGTCAGGCTATTCTAAGGCGTTGACTACCTATAATGAATGAGATGATGTCAAGCTATTCTAAGGCGTTGACTACCTATAATGAATGAAAAGATGTCAAGCCATTCTAAGGCATTGACTACCTATAATGAATGAAAAGATGTCATGCTATTCTAAGGCGTTGACTACCTATAATGAATGAAAAGATGTCAAGCTATTCTAAGGCATTGACTACCTATAATGAATGAAATGATGTCAAGCTATTCTAAGGCGTTGACTACCTAAAGGTGATTGAAAAATCGGTGTGGGGTCGAGTTCTTCCCCTCAGGTGAGTTCGTTTACTCAGGTGAGTTCTTATACTCTAGTGAGTTCTTCTACTCGGGTGAGTTCTTCTACTCGGGTGAGTTCTTCTACTCTGGTGAGTTCTTTTACTCTTGTGAGTTCTTCTACTCTGGTGAGTTCTTCTACTCGGGTGAGTTCTTCTACTCGAGTGAGTTCTTCTACTCAGGTGAGTTCTTCTACTCGGGTGAGTTCTTCTACTCGGGTGAGTTCTTCTACTCGGGTGAGTTCTTCTACTCTGGTGAGTTCTCTACTTGGGTGAGTTCTTCTACTCTGGTGCTGGAAGGTGCAAAACTGCAGAGGTGATGGTCTTATGGAAATGATGAAAACTGATTACTGGAGTGCCAAACATGGCAATGGTAATAAGGTGTGTGAAATCAAAATGTATGAAAGATAATCGTTCAAAACAGGTAACTGTTGGAAAAGGTGCCAAACGTGGCAATGTTAAGGTGTTATGCAGAAGTTGTAAAGTGTTTGTTGGAAGTTTGTCCAAAACAAGGAACTGTTGAAAAATGTGCCAAACATGGCAATGGTGAGGATTGAAAATTGTCCAAAGCAAAAAATTGCTAGAATGTGTGCCAAACATGGCAGTGTTTGAAGAAAAATTGTTCAAGACAAGAAATTACTGACGAAGGTGCCAAACGTGTCAGTGTTTGAAGAAAATTTTGTCTACTGAAAAGGAAAGTGAAATTACCATTTCCTGACTAAAGATTTCATACTTGTAATTTATCTCCTAGGAGATGAACATTCTACCGGTGGGGGGTGGTGTTTGATGTGGAGATCTTTTGAGTGATGATCAAGGAATATATATGGTGTATGATGTGAAGGTAAGGGCTTGTGTGGGCCTGTGTAGTGGTGGTGCGAAGGTAAGGGCTTATGTGAGCCAGTGTGGTGAAGTGGCGTTCGTGTGGAGGTAAGGGCTTATGTGGGCCTGAGGTGTTTGATGTGAAGGTAAGGGCTTATGTGTGCCTGTGGTGGGATGGTAGTGCTAAAGCTTTAGGTTTCAATTGGTGTTGTCATGGCAATTGTTGGAACCAACAATTGCCCCCAGTATTTTTCCTTAGGACAATCTGAGCTAGAGTTCATGGCAATCGATCGGAACAATCGATTGCCCCCAATATTTTCTTTGATTGAACGTGCAAACGAGTCTCATCCTCACAGGGTCAAGGCTTATGTTTTGATTTGGTGCTTGCTAACCTACAATCAACGTGTTTGGTGTTTACACCCGTTTCTCACTTACGGTCACAACTTCTAGACCATTGAATTTGATATTTAATGAACTTATGCATTCGATCTATTACTTTCACGTGATTGGATACACAACTACCAAGTCGAAAGTCTTTGAGGCTTATAACGTGGCCATGAGGTGTGATGAAAGACAACGGGACCATGGAGGGATGTTTGTGGTATGTGGAGCTTAAAGGGGAGACCAAAGCTGCACCTTGCGTCTTCTCTCAGATTTTTCTTCCTTGTCTTGAAGTCGTCTAGCTGCTTTGTGTTGATGTTGTTTTCGAGCTTCTAGACTTGGACATTTGAAGTTGTCCTTTACACAATTTCTCTTCTCTTTGTCATTTGGATTTCTTCGAGGCACTTCGGGTTTGCCTTTTTTTCTTTATCCTTTCTTGACTTTGCCCTCGGGGTTCTTGTGTCTCCCGATTTTAGGTTTTGAGAACATTTGCGGATCGTTTCGTCATGCTGATAGCGGCATTGCTTCTTCGGACTGATGAGAACATTATCTGAGAGTCGGGCTCCTCGCTTCGTTCGATCACTGGGTCGGACATTCATCATTGGCTAGGTTATTTTGTGGAGTTCATAATATTGAAAGGGATATATGAAAGGCTCAGCGGGGGTGCCTAGGTTTAATGTCAGCGTTCACAAGCTTTTGGCTATGTGGTGATGTACCTAGGCGCTTCGTCATTCCTGATAGTTGTGTATTTGCTCTTTGTTACTTTTCACAATTCTAAGAGTAAATTTACATTATCTCCTTCGGTCAAAGTTATGCCATTTACCTTATCTTTGAATGTGGTCTCACCGGAGTCGTGTAAAAGTGACACACTCGTTCACTCATGGTTTTACCACTCAAGACACTCTCGTGAGATTTTCACTCCGAAACTCATTCACACATTTAAACGAAAGATGAAAGATGATGAACTTAAACTCATATTGCCCCCAGTCTTGATTTTGGGTTTATGAAAACAATTTAAAAGATGGGGATTTGGAACCGCTTTGTGGGTTGTTTGGATGTCTTGGGATAAGCTATGGGGCTTGGCAAGGCACGTTCAAAATTTTGGAAACGAAATACAAGTCTTTGCATTCCCTTGTCGGGAAATGATTACTTCATGAACCATTTTCTCAAAAGAAACTTGTGTGAAACAGAATTTTTTTTACCATTTGGACTTGAAAAAGTCATCCACTTGTGAACATGAGGAAGAAGATGATTCTTATTAGTGGTTTGAAAACAATCATTCTTTGAGTGATGCATTTGAAAGATGAATATTATGGCAGGTTATGGAGTAGAATGCACGGGAACCCTAAACTTTCTGTTGAATTCCAACTCTGCTAAAAAGTCAGATGTCGGCATGCTGAAAACCAAGCTTTTGACTGCTGGGGTGCCACTGTGATCATCTTCTTCATGAAATCTTAGTACACTCTGCGAAAATCTTGAACTAGGAATGCCTATGGATGACACATGTGGCACTTGAGGCTGAATGTGAGGTGCATGGGTTGAAACGGTTTCATGAATGTGGATTGGCACCCAGGCATGGATGCGGATAGGCACTTGAACCAGGATGAATTGAAAGTGTGGCCCACATGCCAAAATGATTTATAAGTGGATTGGCACTTGGGCCGAATGTTATGAGAATAGGGCACTAAGGCCAGAATGTGTTGTGAGATTGCTGCACTTGGGCCGGAATGTTGTGAAGATGTGACGCTTGGGCTGAAATGTTTAGAGAGTGTGGCACTTGAGCCGGAAAGTGTTTGAAAATGTGGCATTTCGGCCAAAAAGTGTTTGAGGATGTGGCACTTCACTACTAGAAAATACGTATTTAGTGACGGACAATTCTGTCGCTAATCCGTCGCTAAATCTTATTAGCGACGGAGTAGAGACGGAATTGTCCGTCGCTAATTTGGCGACGGAAATTTGGTTTTTTCTGATTAATATTTAGCGACAGAATGTCTGTCACTATTCTGTCGCTAAACTGCTTTCATTTTTAAAAAATATTTAAAATTTTAATTTGTAGAAATATTTTCACCTGTAAATGTTGAAATATAATACATTTTATTCATATCCACCTTTAATATGCAATAGCATAAAGAGTTGTACACATTAATCCCACAACAAACAAAAAATACATGTTCCATCAACACAAAATATGAAGTTGTGCAGTCAAATTTGATACAGACATAGTTCAAGTTAACAAAGTCAAATGTCATATCTATCTAATACCCGCCTCCCAACCATGCCCATCCCCTGGACAATATCCCGTCTGATCACCCGGACCACCCGAACCACCTGAGCCATCATGCGGACCTCTAGGCCACTGACCCCATCCACCCGTACTAGAGCCAGCGCTAGGATCATCGTACGACTGACTCTGCTGAGGGGAAAACATTTGGGAGATCTGCGCTTGTATCATCCTCTGCATCTCCTCGCTGAATATCTTCTGTCGCATCGCTTCCCTCTCCTCAATACGAACCTGCTGCCTGTAATTATCATCGAACTTCTTACTTAGCTCCCGCTCAATCTCCATCTTCATGGACTCGTATGTGCTATGGTCGTAGTCGGAAGAACGTGAGCTAGTGCCGGTGGTATGAAATGAGTCAGGGAAGTACGCTGGTGCTAGCTCACCCACACCGTAGACCCTCTGCTTTCTGGATTTCCCTTCAGCAGCCTTATAAAAAATTTCATTAGGGTCTACTGGTGTGCCTTGCAGAGATGGATCATCAGGAGTGGTTGACTCCTGAGTGGCAGCATCTAGCAGCTCTTCGTATTTATGCTTCATAATCATAACACAATGATATATATAATTAGTACTCATCGCTAATGAATAAATATCAATAATGTAGCTCAACTTAAATAAGTTAAATTAAAACACTTACAGTAGTGTCCTCAACCTTGGAGCATACAGGCACATTGTTTCCATGCTCATCCTTGCTCGAATGAGTGTGTATGAACAATGTGTAAGCATCTAGCTCTATACCGTATTTCTTAGTCTACACAAAAAAACACTTGATTAAATTAGAAGCAAGGCTTTAAAAAATTTGACAGAACCTCCCCTGTTTTTTTACATTTTCCCACACATACAAACCAAGATTGTTCAGTCAGAATCAGATAATGATTAATCGATCAAGGCTTAAAAAAATCTGACATAACCTCCCCTATTTTTATGCATTTTCCCACACATATACAATCAAATATTGCACATATCAGAATCTGATAACAATCACAACTCACATCATGCATTCAAAGTTGCATTATCATATTCACATTCACATGTACTTGCATCCAGTTTCATATACACTTGTAAAACAAAAAGACTCACCAGAACCCTTTTATGCTCCTTAATCGAGCGAGAACCACACACATGAGTAGATAGACCACCACCAGGTGTGTGCTCAGTCCTCCGGTTGTGAGAGTTAGTCTCGCTGATCTTCTTAAACTTCTCATTCGCCCACTGTTGTTCCCAAGCCTGCCAGATTTCATCTCTGACTTATCTCTTCATTTTCCTAGCCTTCATCTTGTAGAGTTTTGTCTGAATATCGTTTTCTCCCAAGCGCGAATACTCATAGACAACACTCTCAAGATCAGGATCCCAACGGAAGCTCTTCTGCATAAATTAGTAAGTGTAAGCATAACATATAAAAAAAGAAGTTAAAGATCAAGAATGGTTAAGTTCCTTGAATTCATTGAAATAGAATCTATGGCCGTCCGGGCCCAAACCTTCCCAACTATAACCCTCTGGAAACCACCTCGTCTCAAAGCAAAGAAGAAAAGAACGAGCAACCTTGTTTACAGGTAGTAGCTCCCTATAATTATATAATGTGTCACAAATTGACAATTAGCATAAATATATATATATATATATATATATATTTAAAACAAAGTTTATTGAGAATTGTTTTTTACTTACATAGTACTTACCTGTAGAGATAGTAATAACCACACGGGGATCAACACCACCACCGTATGAAGCGTGTGAAGCCTCTGAGCTATGCGGTGCTTCGTCAGATGGTGGTGAATCATCATGTCGTGAAGGAGTAGACTAATGTGGAGGAGTAGGCTGACGTGGAGGAGTAGGCTGCCGTGGAGGTGAAGGAGTAAGCTGCCAGCGTAGAGGTAGAGATATAGATCAATGTGTCTCAACAGACGGCTATAAATCTAGGATAATAGAAGAATAGTGTGGGTGAGAGCCGAAATAAGGGGTCCCTATGGGTGCTCATCCTGACAAGGAGTGTGAAGGGGGCGGATGTGTAGAACCCAACAGGGATCCATGACCGGAACCATCCACATGATCATCTGCAGCCTGCTGAGAATCACCTGGGGGAGTAGAAGTGCTGACCCTGCTTCTACTTCGACCAAATGACCACCCAGATTTAAAAAAACTTCTACCTCCTACCATCACTATGAAAACCTATGACAAAAATCACATTAAACACTTAGTAGAATAAATATTTTTATACACTAATTAAAAAACAAATGAAAACAATAATATATTGATGTTGCATAGTAGTTGTATGTAAGTTTACTTGTTAAATTTCTGTATCTGTTATGTCTACTAAATCAAATGTTTCTTTATCATCGACCAAAGGTGATAAAACTACATGATCTATGGTTTCATCTTGTAGTGGCTGAACCTCCTCATCAACTGCTGATGAGTCAGGCATGTTCAAAGTGCTTCTCGCTTTCACTTTAGATTCATCCCACTAATCTTTCCTATCCCTCTTCTTTGATGGGTATGAGCAATAATACACTTGAACGGCTTGATCAACTAGCACAAACGGCTCGTACTTGTCAAATTTCATTGTATGATTAATGTCAACCAGCTTATATCGAGGATGTACTTGTACTCCTCTCTTTTCTGGGTCAAACCAATGACAATTAAACATTACAATCTTCTTCACAGGTAATGTGGGATACTCTAATTCGATGATCTCTTTCAGCACCCCGTAATAATCATACTCCGAGTGAAATACCCCGTAATTAAAAACAGTGATTAATTAGGCTAATTATATTTTTAAAGGCTTAATTACACTTAAATAAATACAAGGGAACAAATCCCGAAGAAAACGGACCTTTAAAATGGGTTAAAAGCATAAACGAACCTTAAAGCGCGTTTTTCGAGGAAACCGGGAAAACGTGACTTTAAGCGGGTCAAACAGACTCGTAACAATTTTGGTCAACTAAATAGTCACTAATAAATATTAGTGGGGCTTTAGAATCAATAAAATTAATTAAACGAGAAAATTCCGAAAAACGGGTACCGGTTAGTAAAAACTGTAACAACCGGGAAGTTGTGGGGTGAGAATGCAAATAAAGAAACTTAGTGTGTCCAATTTTGTAAATAAAAAGCAAAAATTTGAGTGTGTGTGAGTGTGGGATCGAGAGCCCCTCCTCTCTCACTCTCTTTATTCTCTCTTATGTGCTAAAAGACAAAGGGAATAAGTAAAAAGCAAAAAAAAAATAGACTCTCTCTCCTCACTCCCCTCCTCCTCTCACGTTGGCACTCCTCCTCCTTCTCCTTCTCTTTTCTTTCTGCTCCCTTGCGATTTCCATGGAGAAAGAAGAGAGCTCACAAAACTCTTCACTTCTCTCCTCTCTTTGAACACTCAAACCTTCTCCAAATCTAACAAAAATTACACCATTAGAATCCCCTTGCAAACGAGAACACTTTCCTCCTTTCAAAAATCCAAAAGCTCCATTTTCGATTTTATGGGTATTCACCATTTGAAGATTCAAGTCCACCATTAGAAGCACCTTCACCTCCTTATCATCTTGAGGTAAAAAGAAGTTCGAAGATCCATCATTCCTAGCTCTCATTAGCATTTTAAGAATTTTCAGTTTTTGAACTCTTGGTTCCTTGTTGTTCCAGCCGATTTTGGCTCTTTTGTTGGGCTAGGAATCTTGTTCTCTTGCTAGTCAAGAACTTCATCCATTCATTGGAAGGTAATACCATTTCCTAAACCCTAAAACATTAAATTCTAGGGTTAGAGTAAAAATGAATGCTAAATGGGTAGTGTGTATTGGTATGGTGGTGTAGCATTGAGTATTGTGTGAAGAAGAACAAAGGAAGAAGAAAAGAGGAGAAGGAAAGGAAAGAAAGAAAAATAAGAGAACAAGGTAAAGTCTCTTACCTTGAGCTAGTTTGTATTGTGTATTGTAACAGTTTTTGGAGTAGTAAAATGAGTAGTGAATTGAGTAACGAGTAGTGAGTATGTTGTAGTATAATGAGTAATGGTATTGAAACAGTTTTGAAGTTTTTAAATGAAGTGTAAAAGCTTGGGAAAACCATGGGTAGCATGTGTATGTGTGCAGGATTTTATTGTTGTTGTAGTAGTATTGAAATGTGAGTATAATGTATTGAGTAAACAGGTTGTGAGAATATGACTATGTGAGCTGAAATAGTGTGTGGAGAATGTTAGAAATATAGGGGAGACCATGACAAATTTTGTGCAGAAATGAGAAGACTTAAGTTGGTTAAGAAGAGGAAGTATTTGGAGAGTTTAAAAGGGATGTTTAGTAGCTTGTAACAGATTTTAGTATGAGTTTGTAAATGGGATGGAATTAGGTTGAGAGTTAATGTATTTAAGATGCTAAGAGTAGCATTAGTTGAGGGAGTATTGGAGTATAAGGGCTAAGGTGAAAATCTGTAGCATGGGAAGGAAAACAAAAATTTGTAGCATTAGTGTGAAGGAAACTAGTATAAGTGTTGAAATGAAATGAGGAAAAATGTGTAAGGGAATGTAAGGTTTGAGTAGTAAGTTTGGTAGATGGATTAAGGTGATTTAGAACATCTAAATGAGTGGTAAACATGTAGGAAAGTATTGGTAAAGATTGGGGAAACAATGGGTAAAGAAAACACCCAAAAATAGATTTTAAAACTGAAGTACTGGGCCGGACCGACCTTAGGACCGAACTTGCAAGGTCGGTCGAGCCCAGATTTACAAAGACGGGAAAGCTTCTGGAATCGACCGACCTTGCGACCGGACTTGCAAGTTCGGTCGGACCAGAAAATTCCCCCGTCTGAAACCTTCTGGAATGGACCGAACTTGCGACCGGACTTGCAAGTTCGGTCGGCCAGAAAAATTCCACAGATGGAGGCTTCTGGAATGGACCGAACTTGCGACCGGACTTGCAAGTTCGGTCGGCCAGAAAAATTCCCGTAATGCAAGCTACTGGAATGGACCGACCTTGCGACCGGACTTGCAAGGTCGGTCGGGCTAAAATTTTCAAATACGAAACCTACTGGAATGGACCGACCTTGGGACCGGACTTGCAAGGTCGTCGGCCCTGTAATTTTCACACGATGTAGCCTACTGGAATGGACCGGACTTGCAAGGTCGGTCGCAAGTCCGGTCGAGTAAAAAAAAATGTTTTAATCATATGATTATAGTAATCATATATACATACATATATGCCTATATACACATATGCATATATATGTAGTAACACACCATTAATGAAGTAGTAATGGTAAGAAAGTAAGTAAATGAGTAAGGAAGCAAGCTTAAGAAGTAATAAGGAAAAAAAATGGTGTTATAACCAAGTAAGAAAGTAATGAAGTAGTAAGTATACATTGAAAGTATCAATGAAGGAGTAAGTAGATCAATAATAGATCATTGATCATACTACTTCATGTATGTATAGGAATCCCATAGTTGAGCTCCAAAGGAACCGGTAGTACCTTACGACGGTGAACGGTATGATTTCTTCATGCCCTGTATCCTAACTTGGTTACCCCGATTTGTGTGCCTATGTGATCACCAATAAGATAAATGCACGAATCGGACTTATATTGCACTTAATCGTGTTTGAACTATATTGTTCTTGTTTTATGCTCTTGAACATTTAGTTTGTATAATTCATGAAATGTATGGATGGAAATGAAGTGTATGTGTAAGTATGAGTACTTGCGTATTGTATGTATGTATGGAAGTAAGTATGGACTTCTACTAATTCCTAACGATCTAACCCCTAACATGAGTAATGAGTAAAATGGAATGAGTAGAAGCCCGATATAGTTTCGGCCACGCGTGAGGATAAGGAGACACAAGAGGTTGGATCTGAATCCTGGCTATAATCTTTTCCATGGACCAAATCCCTTGAATGGGTAGCATCCTGGATTAGTGGGCCACCTTAAAGCCCGGTGGTGGGATGTAGTAATCCCTGCCCGGAGGTCATACCGACTTAACTGGAAGTAAAGTATGTAAGAAGTATTGTATTGGTATTGGTCTTGACTATTGTAAGTCATTGACCCGGAGTAAAAGTATTGAACACCCGATTAACCCGGGTGTGTAATGAGGCTAACAAGACCTTGTATGTATTAGAGAATTGTATCTCCGTAATGCGGTGAGTATGGTAAGTATGAGTGGATGACCTATACTGTACTTCTTGTATGTATTGTATGTATTGTATGTATGTATGCCTGGTAAAATGAATGTACTGAATTGTATTGTAATGAGCATGTATGTATGTATGAATGAAACGAACCGCATGTATCGATAGCACACGGGGTATGCGGTTATCATATGCAGCGTAAGCTGACCCCCTAGGGGGAATGTTTTTACTCCACAAGTACCCGCGAGGCGTGACGGAAGGGTAAGGACGGAATGTGATACTTTTTGGTAGATAGTAGGATTGAAACGGTGTACCGAGTTGTACACGGCTAAGGCCTTTTTGTGTAGCCGGTGTACCATGTGGTACACCTTTTTGGATATTGAAACCCTGATTGGATAGTAAGGAGAGGATGTATAAACTCTTCATTTTTTGGGAAGTAGTCATGAAATGTAATTCATATTCAGTTTACTCGGTAATCAAATGTAAGTAAGTATCTGGTATTGTAAAGTAAGTAGTATGTATGCATTTCATTCTAATCATCAGACCGAACGGTAAGTAGTAGTAGCCTTGTTAACCTTGGAGGGTTAACGGCGTGTATCACCCGCGTATCACCCGCCGGGAGTAAGTAGGTATTCCGCTGCGAGACGGGTAAGTATGGGATTGATTAGAGGATAATGGAAGAATTAGCGGTTGGGGTGTTACACCGAGTCACCGTAGTTTGTCCCAGAAATGCAAACACCACAGTTGTACGTAGTATGGTCTTCTGAGTAAGACTCTGTGTGGAATTTGTACCCATTCACATAGAAACCAGAGTAGGAGGTTGCCACATTCAACGGGCCTTAGGCCAAGCTACGAACGAATTCGTTTGGCGTGGTAACATCGTTTGACTGTAATACAAAAAATAATATCATAATACCATATTTTATAATGACCTTTATGTATATATATATATATATAATTATTTGTGTATATAGTCACTCACATATGATCAGAACCAGAAGGGAAAATCTGTTTCCATCTTAAGGTTGATTGTCTTATCCGTTAATGTTGGTTCTACTTGTCGTAGTTGTCGCTCTTACATTATACAACAAAAGATTTAAACTGAATTGTGAACACACTATTGAATTATACGTATGAATGATGAATATAACTAATATTTGCATATATCTTACTCAAAATTAGGCTCCATTTCTGCATAATTTCGTAGAATGTACGATTGAGCGGCATCTAACTCACGAGTTGTCAACATTCTTCTTGTTCCTTTGCCAATCGGTTTACCCATTGTTTTAAAAACAGATAATATTTTTGGGTTGTCATCAACATCCTCTACAATTGTCTCGTTTCTACCAAGCTTGTACGGGTACGATGGTCTATCCTCAACGAAGTAAAACTTTATGAATTTGGTGATCTCTTTAAGAATGAATCCATTGCGAATGGATCCCTCAACTTTGTTGTTGTTTCTGATGAACCTTTTCAGTTTCCCCAAGTACCTATATATATATGTGCAGAACAGTTACACCAATGAGTTACATATCACAAAAGTACTACATGTAGTACGTGCATTACTGAAACTTGTATAGAATGTACCTCTCAAACGGATACATCCACCTGTACTGCACAGGTCCACATAAACTTGCTTCAAAGGAGAGATGAAGAGTGAGATGTTCCATTGAGTCAAAAAAGCTTGGTGGGAAATTTTTTTCCAATTTGCACATTATTTCTGGAATTTGACAGTTCAACCTTTGCATATTCGACTCTGAAAGCGACGTGCATGTCAACTCCTTGAAAAATAGGCATAGTTCGATAATTGGCTCCCACACCTTTTGATCAAGAAGATTTCGAAAAGCTATGGGCATCAACCTTTGCAAGAAAACATGACAGTCATGACTTTTCATGCCAAACATTTTGTTGTTGGCCATGTCAACACACCTCTCAATGTTAGAAGCAAATCCATCAGGGAACTTTAACATTTTCACCTATTCACACAAGATTTGAATACTATCTCTGTCCATGACATATTTTGCCATAGGAATTGTGTTTGAACTCAAATCTGGTGCCAACTCAGGACGGTTGCAATAATCGTTCAACTCTTGCCTCGAGTTAAATGTGTCTTTTGTCTTGTCCTTCACATTTACGACTGTGTTGAATATGTTTTTAAAAACATTTTTTTCACTGTGCATCAAATCTATAATATGTATGATCAATAAATTTTTCCAATACAGTAGATCCTAGAAGATACTTCTTTTACTCCATCCATAAGTTTTAGCAATTTGAACATTTACTTCAGCCGAACAAATCTTAGTGACCTTCATTAAATCCATCCGATTCAACTCTGCAAGTATTTCATCACCAGTTTTGAAATGTGGGGCAACCTTGGTCTCTATGTGCCCTTTACGGAAAGACTTTTTATCATTACGAAACTTGTGGTCTAGAGGAAGAAACTTTCTGGAGTTGTCAAACCACGACTGCTTCTTACTACAACGCAATGTGAATGTGTCACTGTCTTCCATGCTATGTGGGCACGCTAGTCTACCAATAGTGCTCCAACCTAATAGCATTGCATATGCAGGAAAGTCGTTTATGGTCCATATCAATGCATCTCTCATTTGAAAATTTTTCTTTCTAGACACATCATATGTTGTGACTCCAGCCCACAACTCTTGCAACTCAACTATAAGAGGTTGTAAAAACACATCAATCTTTCCTTTAGGATTTTTAGGGCCAGGAACAAGTACTGTAAGAAAGAAGAACTCGTCTTTCATACACATCTGATAAATGCGAAATACATCTATTTTTAGGGCTATAATTCTTGCTATTCTGATAACAATTCATGACATATTTCTCACTTATTAGATTCTTTTTCTTATATTTATGTTTTGATATGAACTGATATATTTTATGTGTCAAATGCAGGAAAAAGTCTTGAATATATATATATATATACGATCGATTTTGGACATTAGAGGTGCAAACATTTATTGACGTACTTGGATTAGCATGCTTGCTGGACATTGACAAAGTAATTGTCATTGCATGTGCATGGAATTTGGGCTATGATACATGCACTGGAGAGGGCTTGAGTCCACGGCCTGCACTTGAATTCGCATGCATGCAGATGCATCACATACATTAGCATGCACTCCAGACATTAGCATGAGATGAGTGGCCGACATATTTTGACATTTGAAATAGAGGTTTGGAGTTTTGTCGGGGAGCAGCCGAATTGGAAAGGAACATGGGCTGCGACACTCACATGGGCCGCAGACATGTACAGGGCCCGATGCGGAGGAAAAAGAAGATGGCGCCGAATTTGGATGGAGATGTGTTCAGAAAGAATATTGGGGTTGTTATTGGAGATAAAAAAAAAGAAGAGAAGATAAATTTTTCTATCATTGACCGTGCCTATATATATTTAGTAGGGTTGGAGAATTAAACAATTCCCATATGCCCATGCAGGGGGCTTTACGCCTCCATTATCTCCACATATTCACCCAACCATACGCCCTCATCCTGCTCCAGCCATAACTTTCCTTCGACACTGCTGCCATGCCTCACACACATCACCACCGTGACCTCATCATCGACCGCACCACCACTTCATCACCTCCACCACATAGCACCATACCACTCCCACTTCCACATATTATTTTTGTTACTTATTAATATCTTTCTCTTTTATTTTTGTTATTTTTACAGTTATATTTGAGTAGTTAGTTTAGCTCCCCGGATTAGGGTAGCAAACCGGATCTTTATATTTATTTTGTAATCTCTTTACTAATTCATTAATGCAGTAGTTTAATTCTAGTTCTTCATGTGCTTTAATTCTCTAGCTAATATTAAAGCTATATTTATAGTTTTCTAATCAACGCGCAAGAGCTGAGATAGATAACAAGACATAGGAATTAATCCTGATTAACGACTAGAAGCGTGATCCAGCCTATAGGTTAATTGGTCTCAAATAGAAACTATTCTTTATGTGATTGGTTGTGTCAGGATTAGAGCATTAGTCTGCTGCTAGTTCTAGCAACTGGTTAGGATTTGTTAGACTTAGCCGTTGACGAATTAATAATAGTTTTGAGTTTATTGCAGAATTAGGTAAGAGTTTATTAATAGATTAGAAAGTGAAGGTTTGTAGAATAATCCGGGGTGCTTCCTTTTATTTAGAGTTTTACTCTTTATTTATTTGTTTAGTTTATTTTACTGTTTTTTTATGTTAGTTTGTTGAGTCTTTCTTTTTATTAAATTAGTTGAAAACCTGAAAAAGTGATAATTTCCCGTTTTCTCAGTTTAATTTCTCGGTTAGATTAATAATTTGTCAGTTAATTGAACGAGGTCCCTGAGATCGACAACCCCTACTCAATTCACTATTCCGCAAAACAATAGGTACACTGCCTAGGTAGAGATAGTAACATATTTCTACTAACAACATCCCAGACGGTGAATTATATGGTGTAATTACAACTGACCAGCAAGAGTACTGTCTTTCAAAAGCCGTAAATGGTTGGAAACCATCAGTACATAACCCAAGTCTGACATTCCTAGACTCCGAAGCAAAAGTAGCATGAATCTGGTCAAAGTGTTTCCACGCTTTTGAGTCGGAGGGGTGACACATGTTGTCATCTTCCATTTTGTGTTCTGCATGCCATCTCATATCGGTAGCCGTTGCAGGAGAAGCGTAAAGCCTTTTCAGCCTTGGAATGAGAGGGAAGTACTGCATCTTCTTGAAAGGTACCTTACTTTTTCTCCTTTTTGTCCCCTCTTTGATAGGCTTGTATCTGGGATGAGTACAAAACCTACATACATCCAGATCTTTTTCTTCTCCCCATAAAATCATACATAGTTCGGAACAACAATTGATTTCTTTATAAGGTAACCCAAGACCACGTATTATTTTCTTTGCTTTGTAGAAGTTTTTTGGAATGTCACTGTTTTCTGGACGGAGCTCGCAGTAGGTTTTGCAAACTCGATCAATCAATGCCTGAGATGCTTGGTAGTCATTCTTAATGGACATTAATTCATGGGCGATAGATAGTACACTATGATGCGTGCCACTAAATAACTTTCTTTTAGCATGTTCCATTAACTCTAAAAAAAATTTAGCCTTAGGATTTGGAGTATCCTCTGGATCCTCTTCAACCTCTTCCATAAAATTAAATGTATCCCTGAATTCTTCTGGAACCTCACCAATAGCATGTGCAATCATTTGCTCCAACATTTCAACATGTGGAACCTCAGTAGGCGTAGTGCTGCTCGAGGTAGCTTGTACGGGTGTGTTATCTTCTCCATGGAATATCCAAACAAAGTAATCGTACATAAAACCTTTATGTGCTAAATGAACCTTAACGACATCAGGCTTAAGATACTGTCTGTTTCTACACCTTGTCATGTTGCAAGGGCACTTAATTTTACCATCTTCCATACATTCAGGGTGTTATAGTGCAAAAACAACAAACTCTTCCATCTTTCTCAGCCATTCGGCAGAGATTCTACCTCTCTCAAAGGTTCTCTCATCGTACATCCGTAATCTATCCGGTCTCATACCTATACTAATCAAACACTACTTTAGTTAAAACTAATAAAACTTTTAAAAAATCGACATAGTCTCCCCTATTTTTTTTTTTACTTTTCCGCTTATTTCTAAGCATCCCACAAGGACAATTCACAAATATCAGCAGCTATCAACATAACCCAACAGATTGTCCACACAATATCTACAGCAGCATACAGATCCAATCACTTGATTCTTTGACGCAAATTAAGTAACTAACAAAACACACATATATTAAATAAGATACAAATTTATATACTAGTTTCAACATCCTTGACACGTAGGAAGAGTAAACACACATAGTCTCCTCCTCTCTTATTAGGGTCATCTTTCATTCAAGTAATACAAGAATTAGTAAAATCCCTGTAGCGGTGAATATGACATGTAGGAAGAAGGAGAGAAGACTTTTAAGTCGATTAATTGAGAGATGATGGATAATTAAGTCTATTAATAGTCCAAGTTGTTAACCCAGAGTTACAAAGCTAAAAGAGACACTCTAGAATATTTGTAAAAGAATTCCATTGACCAGAATTAAGTATTATAGGATTATTGCATTTGTTTATAATTTCTGAAGTATTATGATCTGATCAGCAGAGTGATTAATCAGATGTACCCTTCTTCTTTGCTTCTTTTGGTGCTAACTCTATTCTTTGGATGTTGGTTAAAGTGACACACATGAAGCGGCACAAATTAACGTACCCGAATTCATGTGACTTTTGCAAAATGATGGATGGGTTTTCTGTTGACTTCTCTTACGTTGTTATATCGAGAATTGAAGAAGCTTATTAATTAATTAATTCTGCTATGAATCAAATCAACCTGTAAGTGTTCATAGTATAACTGGTTATTTTTTATAAAGTCTATGTGATGTTGATTTGTTAGTTTCTAATAAACATGAATACATCTGTCGAATTCTGTTAAGTTTCTGAGTTATTTAGTTGGAAATAATGTATATAAAATTGTTAGTGTGCGTAATTTGAAAGTGGTGATGATGATGTGACTATAATAATATCATTGACTATACCAATATTATCATAACCGTTTTGTTAGAATATGAGTCAGTCGTCATGCAAGTGAAGTATTGAATTGTTAGACAGTATGTGGCAGTAGTATATTGTCAAAATCAATACTACCTCCGTCCCGTCATAAGTGTCCTGTTTGTTTTTTGGCACGTTTTTCCACCTCAATATTAAACATATATGGTAAAATAATTTTATAAAACTAAATTTTGTATTATATAGTTTATGATGTAAGGAATCATATGTAAAACTTAAATTTTCTAAATTAATTTATCTTATATGTTAAAAATTGAAGTCAAACGACATGTCCAAATAGTAAATAGGACGGTAAAGGTGGGACGGAGGGAGTATAATTTTCAAACATTTGAAAAAAAAGACTATAAAAATCCTTACAAAAATTGAACAAATGATCGATAAGAAAAAAATTGCAGACAAAATTCAATATTATCCAATAAATTGGGAACCGGTGAACAAAAATGTGTGATGATGCGGTATGCCATGAATGAATAATCTGTAGATCGATACAGTAGAGAAGTAGCCAAAAATGAGTGAGCCCAAATCAATTTTCGGTTTGACAATATTGTAACCCTAGGTCTACTACCATCAAAAAAATCAACAATTAACATTCATAATTACCACACAACATCAATACATATGTATACTAACAATTTTTTAGTACAAATTTGCAAGAAAACCCACACAAATTAACTCAAAACTAACAAATTTTCAGATTTCCTATTTCAATATTTGAAATTAATTAGTTAGAGATTTTGGGACTTACCTGAGAGCAGAAAACACGTGCAATAGCAGCCACGAACTTGCTAAGGAAGATGGAAGTGTTGGCCGGCCTCAAAAACGAGTGAGAAATTGCCAAAAATAGCTCATGGGGTCGCTGGTGCGCTGCTCTCCTCGCGTCTGGTTGGACAACGGAGAATTCAGAATAGAGAAGACAGAGTTGGGTCGCGGCGTTAATTTACCTGTCTTTTTAGCGACGGACACTCCCGTCGCTAGTCCGCCGCAAAAAACATCAAAACTACGTCGTTTAAGTTAGTAAAAATAACCCGCGGTCGATAACACAATAGGTCAAAATGATGTCGTTCTTATAGCGACATACATATTCCGTCGCTAATGTTTCTTTTATTTTATTTTTTTTAAAAAAAGATAGCAACGGTTTGTCCGTCGCTAGTCCGTCGCTAAAACAGGCGTCCAGGCCAGAAATTTTGGCGCTAACAGACCCGCCCAATTTCCGTCGCTATTCCCTCACCACATGAACTGTGATGCATACAGGCTAAAGGAAGCCACATGAACTGTGAATGGAAGTAACACCCCTATTTAACGTATTTATAGCGGAAATAAAATACTAAAGACGTACAGACCATCGGGTTCCAAATACCCGACACCAAACCTCACCAATTTACAACTTAAAAGATTACAACAGTCACGGCCTGAACCTCGAGAAAACTTAACATAAATAAAACAGTAATAAAACACATAAACTCTCCACAAAACCTAATCCCATCCCAATCACTCGTTCTCTTCGTGGCCACCTGTATAATAACTCGTACCTGCAAGATAACACCAAGCAGCCCACCCCGAGAGGGGCGGGTCAGTTCCCTGGAATGGAACTGGTACGATCCTCCAAACAAACTTATAATACAACTCTTAAATGAATAACAGCTTGAATACAACCACTTAAAACCACACAGAGGAACAAGGCATCTAAAAAATTACCAAGTCAAGATAACAAGTTGCGAAAGTAATACATAACAGAAAGTTAAAGTTAGTCACTCAGAAGAATCACACCATAAGTTAGTGTACATCCATTGTTTATGTTAGATTCAGTTCCAGTTAGGAATAGGGCATGTATGAGTAATGGTTGCAAAGAGGAGATTAAGGAAAAGAGAATGAAAGAAACGACATGCAAAAATACCCTAGGATGGCTGAGATATTGGCGTCTGAAAATGGGGCAGTAACAGATGGTGGCTGAGAAGAGTTAGCCGAAATTGGAGAAGTTCAGGCGCTTTGACGTGGCGTAATTCCCGAGGCAGGCGTGGCTGAGTCAGCAAGCCCTTGCCACGTCAGCATCCTTCAAAATTTTGGCTCTAAACTTCATTTTATCATAACTTTGGCTAGGATGATCTGTTTTTGACGTTCTTTTTATCAATATTCTTGGTTTTCCATCACCTTTTTATTGGTATAGGTTTCAAGGGCTGGTTTGACCATTCTCAAAAAGTCAACCCTAGCAAGGCTTAATAAGCTTTATGGTTTCCATGATTTTATATTGGCTTTTATGATTCAAATTAATGTTCCAACTCTTTCTAAAATCTTTATAATATACTTGGAGTGTTTAGAAATTTTTCCAAGATTTATTGACTTATAAATCTTATTATTAAATTCATAATACTATATAATAATATATAGTAATCCAATATTTAATAGTATTCTTTAGGATTAAATGGAAGAAATCCCATGATTTAATTTTCATAATTCCATATAAGGATATAATAATTTATAATTCACAATCCCATACTATAATATAATAATTAATAGTATTATTTACGGTTTTAATAAAAGAAATCCCCTAAACTAATTTAAATTAATTTAGGGGTATTTCAGTATATCCCCCTTAAAAGAAACTTCGCCTCGAAGTTTAAACATCAGCTTGAGACGATAATAATTCCAACGAATTTTCATACCAATCCAATCCTCCTTAACTTCCATCCATTCTATTTCAATATTCTACTCGAGATTACTCAGAATCAAACTGAATCAAAATATGCCAAGATATATATTTCATGATGAAAATCAAAAGTCACATACTACTGTGTCATAACGTAAAATTACATACACATATACACCTCTCACTCTACTGATAAAACAACCGGGCATAATCCGGATGAGGTAACGAAAGAGGAGTATGTCAGTATATCCCCCTTAAAAGAGCTAAGGTACGCCCTCGTACCGCTACTAATGTGAATCACAGCAGGATAGGAAAACATCATGTGAATAGATGTGGGTATTTCACTCTCATGGAGTCCTCAGTCTCCCAAGTAGCTTCCTCAACCCCATGATGCTCTCAAAGAACTTTCACTATTTTGACTGATCTGCCTCTCGTTTCTCGGACCTTCGTGTCCAAGATCCGAATAGGAGTCTCCTCATACCTCAGTGTAGGCTCAATCTCCAGTCTTTCTGGCTGCAGTACGTGAGAAGGGTCAGGCATATACTTCTTCAGCTGAGATACATTAAACACGTCGTGTACCTTCCCCAACTCCGCTGGTAGCTCTAGTCTGTAAGCAGCTGGGCCTACTCGCTCCGTAATCCTGTACGGACCGACATACTTAGGGCTTAGTTTCCCCCTCATCCCAAATCTGAATATCCCTCTCATCGGAGACACCCGTAAGAAAACCATGTCTCCCAACTGAAACTCGAGCTCTCTGGTGTGCTGATCCCCATAGGATTTCTGTCTAGACTGCGCTGCCCTCATGTGCTGCTGAATAACTCTGACGTCATCCTGCAGTGTCTGAACGTACTCGGGCCCAATCAAGACTGCCTCGGTAGGGTCACTCCATGATAAGGGAGTCCGGCACGGACTGCCATACAGAGCCTGGAACGGTGCCATGCCGATGGACGAGTGGTAGGAGTTATTGTAGGAGAACTCCACCAGGTGTAGACGCTCTACCTAACTCCCCTGATAGTCCAGAGCGACCGCTCACAGCATATCCTCCAGCGTCTGAATCGTCCTCTCGGTCTGCCCACCAGTCTGAGGGTGAAAGGCTGTGCTAAGGTGTAGCTGAGTACCAAACGCCTCCTGCACCTGACGGCAAAATCTACTGAGGAAACGTGTGTCACGATCGGAGACAATCATCTTCGGTACCCCATGGTACCGGATGTGCTCTGTGGTGAACACCTCAGTCAGCTTGGGCACCTTCCATGTTCCTTGATAGGTATAACCTGGCTGTCTTGGTCAAACCTATCGACTATCCACATCACCCAACAGAATTCAGTCCGCCTCTAGATGGAGGGGAGACCGACCACAAAGTCCATGCTGATGTCGTCAATTTCCAACACGGTACTATAATAACTGAATCTGGCCTCCTGGTCGCGTGCCTCACTCAGTCACATACTTACCCTCTGAACAGGTGAGGCAATCGGGAGAAGAATCTCTACATCCCTCTTCATCCCACACCACCAGAATAACTGCTTCAAATCCTTGTACATCTTGGTGGCTCTAGGGTGTACTGATAATGTAGAGGAATGAGCCTCAGTGAGAATCCTGGTCTGAAGTTCTATCGCATCCTGAGGAACGCAGAGTCTGCCTCTGACTCGAAGGTGTCCCTCGCTGTCTAGCTCGTACTCATACTTCAGACCATCAGTCAAACCGTCTGCTAACTTCTGCCTGACGCCCTGTAGGTATACATCACTGTCCTGGGCTGCGTATATCTCATCAGCTATCGTGGTCGTCTCTATCAAGGCTAGGAGTGAGTATGCTCTCCTGCTCAAAGCGTCTGCCACGACATTCCCTTTACCTTCAGTGTACTGAAGGTTGATGTCATAATCAGCCAGTAGCTCGACCCATCATCGATGTCTTAGGTTCAGCTCCTTCTGGGTCCAGATGTACTTCAGACTCTTATGGTCTGTCATAATCCGGACTGTGGCTCCATACAAGTAATGTCGCCAGATCTTCAAAGCGAAGACTATGGCGAGGAGCTCAAGGTCGTGTGTGGGGTAATTTTCTTCGTGCTTCTTCAGCTGTCGAGAAGCATACACTACCACTCTGCCATTCTGCATCAGTACCCCACCAATCCCTCTGCCTGAAGCATCACAATACACCTCGTATCCCTCATTCCCCTCAGGGATCACTAATACTGGAGCTGTGGTCAGGGCGTCCTTCAACGCCTGAAAGGAGACCTCACAAGCCTCTGTCCATACAAACGGGCTGTCCTTCTTCATCAGAGAGGTCAAGGGCTTGGCTAGCCTGGAGAAGTCCTTCACAAAGCGTCTATAGTAGCCAGCCAACCCAAGGAAACTCCTAACCTCTGTCACAGTGCGAGGTCTATGCCAGCTCTTCACTGCCTCAATCTTAGCTGGGTCTACTGAAACTCCCTCACCTGAAATCACATGTCCAAGAAATGACACCTTGTCCAGCCAGAATTCACACTTGCTGAACTTGGCATATAGTTTCTTCTATCTCAGTGCTGCTCGAGTTCTCCTCCCGACTCTTGGAGAATATCAAGATGTCGTCTATCAACACGACCACTAACTTATCTAACTGGGCTTGGAAGACTCTCTGCATCAGATCCATGAATCTCGCTGGTGCATTGGTCAGTCCAAACGGCATCACTGTGAACTCGTAGTGGCCGTATCTTGTCCGGAAGGCTGTCTTCTCTATATCTGACTCAGCTACAGCTATCTGATGATATCCGGAATGCAGGTCAATCTTGGAGAACACCTTAGCTCTCCTCAGCTGGTCGAACAAGTCATCGATCCTGGGCAGTGGGTACTTGTTCTTGATCGTGACATTGTTCAGCTCCCTGTAGTCGATGCAGAGTCTCATGCTCTCGTCCTTCTTCTTGACGAAAAGCACTGGAGCACCCCAAGGTGAGACACTGGGTCTGATGAAACCCTTATCTAGTAGCTCCTGCAACTGCTTCTTCAACTCAACCATCTCTGCAGGGCCCATCCGGTAGTGAGCCTTAGCAATCGGTCCTATGCCAGGTATGAGGTCGATGTTGAATTCAACCTCTCTCAGCGGTTGTAGTCCAGGTAGCTCCTCTGGAAAAACATCGGGATACTCCGACACAATGGGAACATCGCTCTGGAACTTCGGATCCGTCCTCAGATCCTGGGCATAATAGTAGTAGGCGGTAGCGCCCTTGGACACCTCCTTCATCAGGGATAAAGCCGATACAACCTTCACAGTCGGCTGCTTAGGTTGCATTCGGTATGACACTGTGACCCCTGTAGCTGACTTCAGGAGGAGGCGATGCTCCGCACAGTGTAGTCTGCCTCTGTACCGCTGTAGCGTGTCCATGCCCACAATTATGTCGAATCTCATGCCAGGGAAGACTATGGCATCAAGAAGGAAGTCTGCTCCCTTGATGTGTATGCTCAGATTTTTGCACTGCTTGCTGCACTTGATCAACTCTTTGGATGGCAACAAGACTGAGCAGTCATGGATATCCTCTGTAGGGGCGTCTATCTTAGCATGGTACGCTTGTGATATGAAGGAATGAGAGGCTCCAGAATCAAACAGGATTGTGGCCTCCACTCCATTAACTAGGAACGTGCCTGAAATTATAGGATAGATTTTTAAGATTCTGGGTAAACGTTCCAAGGTAATTACTCAGGGTTAATGTTTATACCTGTGATGACCATTCCATTGCTCTTTGCTTAAGCCTGGTTCAACACATTCAACCTGATTCCTGAGTTTCCAACCCCTACAATGAAGCAATAAAATTCTTAGAATTTCCATTCTTATTGAAAGCTTCATGAGCAAATTAAAATTTACAATGCTGAAATTGTAAAGTACAAGGCTAGGTCTGTCTAAAGGTTAGGTTTAGACGGCCCGGTTTATTGGGTCTGTTAATTATGGGTGTGGGGGCTGTGTTGGCCTTGATTCTCTTCACCCCATGGTAGATGAGTCTAGCTGCCCCACCAAAAATCATTACATCACCCGACTTCAGGAGGATCTTGGTAGCAAGGTCCATCCTCCTTTGATCACCAAATAGGAACTCCGTGTCGTCTCCAAGTGATATGGACACCACTGGAACTCCTCTAGTGACGGACTCTGGTGATTCGTCCTTGTCTTGGTGCATCCCTAGCTTACCCTCCTTTCCATAGAAGTTGATGATGCATACGTCAGAGGTTAGGTCTGGGACGGGCTCGTCCTCCAATTCTTGTGCTGCCTTAACTGCAGCTCTAATGATGGTCTATAGTTCCTCCGGGATTAGTGGCACCTCCACCTTTTCATAGCTCTTGGTGGTGTGGTTCCACTTCTTACCTAGGCACATGATCTTCACCTTCATGGTTGAACCATTCTTTAAGGTAGGGGTGTAAAACCTTCCTTCCTTCACACCTAATTCCCTGATCTTGAGGATTAATGCATACTGGACTGCTAAGGTCAGGTACGCTCGTAGTAAGATCATCCCCGGTCTCAAGACCTCACATTTCTCTGGTGGGTGTGGTTTAGCTTCAAAGGGGATGTTGGGTGTGGAAAATGGCAAAATAGAAAAGCAAATATCGAAAGCTGAACAACAATTTCCATTAAATAAATAAGTCAAGGTTCACAACTGGTAATGAAAGGTTCGAAACAAAACAAAATAAAGGGTTTATAGTTCATCCCTTTTTACATTGACAAAAAAAATTAGCCAATGAAATGTAGAGAAAGTAAAAGTCTAAGCCTCTTCGTGAGGGAAGTAGTCCTCACCAGGTGAACTCGGGTCGTCACTCGCTGCCTCGACGCGGTCCACCAGGTTAAGGATCGTTGCCTTGCCCGGCCTCTGGGGGTAGTTCTGTCCCGGCCTCTGGGGTAGTTCTGTCCCGGCCTCTGTGGATGGCTCTGGGCAGGGCGGCTGGTAGATGGTCCAGCACCTCCTGTGCCACCTCGACCTCCTCCAGTAGTAGTAGCTGGGGCTCTAGCAATGTTCCCGGTGCATGGCTTGTAGTTCCTGGAATCCGGGTTCAGGAAGCATTCGAACGATCTGTGCCCCTTCTTACCGCAGTGGTTGCAATCCACCAGGTTTCCCTTACAATCCTTGCCCGGGTGGTCCTTTTTTCACCACTTGCAGAAGTACTTTCTCGCAGGTTGGTTCCCTGTTTCAGTTTCAAGGTTAGTAATTGTGATAACAAAATGTAACCACATTGGGATTCTAATTTATCTCACCCCTAAATGGCTAGGAGCGGAGGGGCTCAGCATCAGCATGATAAGAGACAATGGCTTTCTCGTTCCCTCCCTTGAAAAATCTTCCTCTCTTGTCATGATTCTGGGAAGAGCTTCATCCATTCCTTCTTCCACCATCTCTCCTTCCTCTTGCCTAGCACAGAGTCCTGTTGGCAATGGTGGTCTCGCAGTCATTTGCGTCATCCGCTAGCTCCTGTCGTGACAATATGTGTTAGTGGGGAAATCTTTGTGTACTAGGAATTCTAAAATCATGTTCCATACCTGTAAGGTCATTCCTCGGGTGGAACCGATCATAGTCATGATCTTGAAATTCAAGCCAGTGTGGAATTTGTCCACCAGATACCTCGGAGCGTAAGCTCCCTCTCCAATAACAGTGAGCAGCTCCATAAATTTATTATAATATTCAGCAACGAAGGAACTCCCCTGCTTCAGCTGCTCGAACTCGCTCCTCATCCTCTTCTGTAGGTAGGATGGATAGAACTTGGCTCTCAGGGCCACCAAGAAGGCTGGGAAGCCGAAGTCCGCCTGGGCAGTCAACTCAGCTCTGGCGGTCTGCCACCATCGATGCGCGGGTCCCTGGAGAAAGTAGGCCGCTATGTCCACCTGGCGACCCGCTGGGACATGTAGAGAGGTGAAGGCCTTCTGCATCTCGTCGATGTATCTCTCTAGGGTCTTCGGTTCTGGCTGGCCTTCATAGACAGGGGGACGAAGGTCGTTGACTGCCTTCAGCCAGTTGAACTCCCGGGGACCATTGGGTGGTGGTGGTGGTGGTTGTGGGATCTGAGCCTGCTGCTGAGCCAATGCAACCGTCACGATCTGCGCTATAACCTCGGGGGTAACAGCGTCGGGTCCATAGCCTCTTGGAGGACCAGCTCCTCTTCCTCCTCTTCGAAACATTTAGCTGGTATTGACGGTTTTGTTACTCAGAAGGCGTATTGTTGAGTCTAAATATCTAAGTAGTAAAGTATATAATATTTATAACGTCTTAAGGACAGTTCGTAGGTACGTGAAGTAAAACGTACGTAGTAAATTAAGTATGGGGTAAGGGTCACGCGCCTTTCTGGAATTCTCACTTCCCAATTCTACCCCAGTTCCCCAGTTTTAAGTGCACCTATAATCTAAGTATTTCACTCGGCTTGTTTTCTCGGGTTCAGAGCGTAACTACGCTCTGATACCAATTTCAGTAACGGCCCTATTTAACGTATTTATAGCGGAAATAAAATACTAAAGGCGTACAGACCATCGGGTTCCAAACACCCGGCACCAAACCTCACCAATTTACAACTTAAAAGATTACAACATCACGGCCTGAACCTCGAGAAAACTTAACAGAAATAAAACAGTAATAAACACATAAACTCTCCACAAAACCTAATCCCATCCCAATCACTCGTTCTCTTCGTGGCCACCTGTATAATAACTCGTACCTGCAAGATAAAACCAAGCAGCCCACCCCGAGAGGGGCGGGTCAGTTCCCTGGAATGGAACTGGTACGATCCTCCAAACAAACTTATAATACAACTCTTAAATGAATAACAACTTGAATAAAACCACTTAAAACCACACAGAGGAACAAGGCACCTCAAAAATTACCAAGTCAAGATAACAAGTTGCGAAAGTAATACATAACAGAAAGTTAAAGTTAGTCACTCCGAAGAATCACACCATAAGTTAGTGTACATCCATTGTTTATGTTAGATTCAGTTCCAGTTAGGAATAGGAAGACCCAAGTAGTCACAAGGACAAGGAATGAAAGAAGAGATCCAAGAACCCATAACTCAAGAGTGGAATCAAATCAACTGGGAGAGATGGCCCCCACCACCAAGTACGTCCTTTTAGGACAGGGGATATACAGCCCCTCACTGTTCACTACGTCCCTTTTTGACACAGGGGATATACAGCCCCTCACTGTTACCATTGAAGACGTGCGCACATCAAAACAACAAGACCCAGCTCATGGATGAAACGATATCCAGAGTCAAAAGAAGAATTACTAAGATTGTCCTTCTCCATATTCCCACTAGATCACTAACTACCCAGAGCAATACCAAAACACTCAGTCCTACAGAGTGCAAAAGCGTAAACCCTAAGCATTTAATGTATAATGGAACAACCAAATAGAAGGAACCAATACCCATGTAAGTTTCACATTCAAGGCTCAGTTAGTCACACAAGCTGAGTTAGTCACACAACCATTTCCTTTTAGAAATCCACTTTAGCACAGTTAGTGTTTGTCACAAACATCCTTTAAGTCTTGTTAGCAAGGCATAAGAGTACGAGAAATCGTACCTGGTATGTGAAGAACAGTGATTAACTTTGAATGAGTGTTCCCCCAATAGTAACCTATAATTAATGTGTTCCAAGTGTCGATTAGTTAAGGGACTTATAAACTAAACAACCTTCCATTCTTACTAATTTATAGTTCCAGATTTAGCATTATTCTCTCACAAAGGTTTGGGCTTGATTTTGTTAATTAAATCCTTTGTTAGGCCCATTTCGTTTAATTTGGAATGATTTAGGATTTAGCCCTGAGAGTGGCCCAAACTCTCTTTGAACTGTTAATTGGGCTTTTTTGGAGTTATAAACTTGAGCTCAGTAGGTTAGCCCAAGACCGGTTACGTTTTGCGTTGTTTAATTAAACCCTTAAGTTATCGTTGACTATTTTATTACACAATGATTAAAATCCTAAGGTTTAATATCTATATTCTTCTTAGTATATATCCCACAAGGAATGTTATTTCCTTCACCTATTTTAATGTATTTATATACACATATATATAATATTATCTTTATGTATTAAGATTTATCCATAACATTTTTTAGAAATTTTATTGTATTTAATTATGTTTAATAACTGAAATACCCCAGAACTTAAATATAAGGATTAAAATTAATCTAATACGTATTTAAGGGCCTAATGGTACCTAATTAATATTGGTAAGGAAAAATAAATCCTAAAGAATAAAGAAACGCTTAAAAGCGAAAAACCTAAATAAGCGTTAAATAACCATAGGAGGTACGAGACCTCGATTAGCGTTATACATGGATTCTAAGGGTTTAATAAGACCTAAATAATGTATGGGAACACTCCCGAAGAAAACGGATCCAAATAATGAATTAAAACGCTAATAGAGCTTTAGAGCACGTTTCTCGAGAAAACCCGAAAACGTGACTTTAAGTGGTCAAACAGACCCGTAAAAGTTATAAATCATTAAATAATAATTATTAAGCATTTATGGAAGCTTGATAGTCAATAAAAATAATTAAACGAGGAAATTCCGGAAAACGGGCCCGGTTAGTGAATAGTACCCAAACCGGGTAAAATAACGAGCGTTTTCTGTAAAAGACGAAAAACGCTCCAGCTAGTATACTATATGGGGGCCGGTTTTTACTAGCTAAATAACCCCGCACACACACACATGTAACTAGCTAATTAAATAAGAGAGCTAAAAGCAAAAAGCAATAAAGTAAACATTACTTTATTTCCCTCCCTCTCACCTCACTCTCACATTCACTCATCTCTCTCTTTCCTCTTCCCCTCTCCACCGTACTCTCTCCCTTCCTCCTCCCTTCTTGCTGCGATTTGGAGCTCCCAACAACAACAACAATGGCACTCCATCTTCTCCCCCATGCTCTACCTCCATGTAAGCCCCAAACTCAAAAATAATTACATATTTGAACTCCCCTCATTCTCCTCTACACTTCTCTCTTTTCAAAATCCAAAAATGAGGAAGTTCATTTTCGTGGGTATACCCCATTCAAAGAGAAAAGCACACCATTGTGGAGCTTGGAGTCTCCTCTTTCCAACAAGGTAAAAATCTACATGAAAAACTCATGTTTCACCACCTTCCTTTCATAACCGATTTTCACCCATGTGTAATGCCTTGTTTTCTCTCTCTCTTTTGAGCATAATATCAACCTTGCAATGGTGGTGGATTCACCTTCTTGAACCAAGGGCTAAAACCCCTTCTAAAACACTCCAAAGGTAAACCCTAGAAATCTTGTTTTAAACATTTCATTGAATTAGCATTGATTTAAGGGTTAGAAAATTAATAGCAATTGTTTTGTGTTATTGGGTGATGGGAATGGAGTTTGGCAACTCCATTCCTCACAAAACCGATTTTGAGGCAAGAAAGGAAGAAGAGGAGAAATGAAGAAGAATTGAAGGAATTTGAAAGCTCAAGGTAAGAGCTCCTTCCTAATGCTTGATTTTAATGCATTAGTGTAATGGGAATGGATAAGCAAATAAAGAACCTAAAACTATTGTATGGGTATAGTGGCATTGGAAGTTTGAGTATTTGTGAGTAAGTTTGAGTATTAGTACATAAGTATTTGAATTGTAGGCTTTGGAGCCAAATGTGATGTGTATGTGTATTGGAATTGTGGATGGAGAAAATATTGAGGAATTTATATTTGTATTGATTGCTGGTAGGACCCTTGTAAGGGTGTGGCTAGATTAGGAATGGACTTGATGAGAGTTGGTATGTGTGGCCAAATAAGAAAAGTAGATGAGTTATGGCAAAATTTTGGTAGGAATATGTGCAATTGTGAATGACTTGGTGAATGGGAGAACCAAGGTGTGTGTTGGGAATTTAGGGGATGTCTAATGACCATGGAATGGTATTTGAGGTAAGGGAATAATAGAATGCAAAATCTGTAGCAAGGAGTGCTAGGAATGCCTTGGAGAAACTAGGAAGAACTAGAGTATAAGACTTGGTAAAGTGAAGTGGGACTTGGGTATAGATGGTACAATTGCTTGGAAATGAATTGGCATGGTAAGAGGAGGTATTTGGGATGCTAGGAGTAACATTGGTGGAGGAAATATTGAATGGTAGGAGTTGTAGAAAAATCTGTAGCATTAGAGAATGAAAAACTGTTGTAGGTGTTGAAAGGAAGTGAGGAAATTGTGTAAATTGTCTCATGGATTTAGTAATGTATTTGGTGAAATAAGGTATTTTAGGAAGCCTAAATGGCATTGTATCATGTGGGATTACATGTAGGAAGATTGGGGAAGGAATGGGTAAGGAAAGAATTGAGAAACAAAGTCTGTAGCAGAGTTCTGCTACCGACCGACCCAGAGTCTGGGTCGGACCGCGGGTCGGTCGGAGCTTAAGAAACGAGTATAAACCTTTCGGGAATG
The DNA here is from genome assembly GCA_023374045.1 of Limonium bicolor. Lineage (NCBI taxonomy): Eukaryota > Viridiplantae > Streptophyta > Magnoliopsida > Caryophyllales > Plumbaginaceae > Limonium > Limonium bicolor. The sequence continues at coordinate 473,093,776 of CM041777.1, read as the reverse complement.
GACCGACCCAGGAGCCGTGGGTCGGACGTGGGTCGGTCGGACTCGGATTTTCTGTTGTCGAAGTTTCGCACTTCGACCGACCCAGAGGTGGGTCGGTCGGTGGGTCGGTCGGAACTTGGACAACAGACCCGAAACTCTCGGCAATGGACCGACCCAGGAGCGTATGGGTCGGTCGGCATAGTTCTGGGTCGGTCGGGAGAAATTTCAGAGAACGAAACTTACTGGAATGGACCGACCCAGGGTTGGGTCGGTCGTGGGTCGGTCGACCCATAACTTATAAAAAAAAAAAAAAAAACTAAAACTAAATGAATGTAACTAGTATATATATATATATGTATGTATGTATACCCACCTATACATATGTACCTGTATATGTAAGCAAGTAAACCATTGTAAGTAGATAAAAGTAAGTAAATAAAATGTAGGTATAGGAATGTAAAGACTTAGTAAGTATGAGTTAGGGAGCGTAAGGATAATCGAATTAAATTAATGATAGTTAGATTAATTATTCGATTGTATGTATATCATAGGATTTGATTTGTGAACACCGGAGGAACATTGGGATACAAGTACAACGGTGAAAGGTATGATTTCTTCATGCCCTGTATCCTAGTCTGGTTACCCCGATTTGTGTGCTTATTTGATCACCTAAATAAGATAAATGCATGAATCGGACTATATTGCACTTACTTGTGCTTGACTTATGTGTTCTTGATATTTATTGTCTTGAACACTAGTTTGTATAATTCATGAAATATGTGGATGAAGATAAATTGTATTAGTACCTTGTAGTGTACTTGTGTATTGTATTGTATTTCGTATGTATGTGTATATGGGTATTGTATTATTGTGGCTTGAATGTTGACTTGTGCTAATTCCTAACTATCTAACTCCTAACGTAAGTGAGTAAATTGGAATGAGTACAAGTCCGATATAGCTTCGGCCACGCGTGAGGATGCGGAGTCACAAGAGGTTGGCTGCAATTCCTGACTCTTAAACTGGTCCGTGGCCCAAATCCCTTAAATGGGTAGCATCCCGGATTAGTGAGTCAAGTAAATCCCGGAGGTGGGACGGTGTAGTCCCCAGGGCCGGAGGTCCCGACGACTTAACTTGAGTAAGAGTAAGAGTAAGTAAGTATGGATCCGTAAGTAAGTATGAGTATGAGTATGTTGTGTATGGGTAAACGAGTAAAAGAGTAATCTCCACCCGATTAACCCGGGTGGACCAATGAAGCTAACAAGAATCGTATGTTGTGTATGTACTGCGTATGTGTACTTGAGAACAAGGTAAGTAAGTACTTGATGGTATATGTATTCCTTGTATGTGATGAAATGTATGTATGTATGCCTTGTGGAAGTAATGTAGTATTGAGTATGAAAGCATGTATGCATGTTGTGTGAATAAATGAACCGCATGTATACGACCAAGTGGTCGGCGTACCCTCACTAGTACGCGGGGTATGCGGTTATCATGCTCGGCGAAAGCTGACCCCTTCGGGGGACATTTTTTTTAGTGTGCAGGTACCCAAAGCGGATGTGGCCAAGGTGAGAGACCGGCGGCACACCCTTGTAATTGGAAGTAAGTAGTTGTGAGAAACGGGTAGTGAGTAGACTCTTAGAGAGTATGTATGAATTTGGAAGAGGTATTACACTTGTATAAGGACCTTAGTAACTCGGTATGTAGATTGTATGGTATTGAACTTGAAGTATTGTAATGAATGGGATGTTGTAGTATTTGATTCGGTAATTGGAGTAGGTATGATAAGTGTGTAGTACTCGGATATTCCGGTCCATCAGACCGATGCTGAATGTAGAAGTAGCAGCCTTGTTAGTCACGTGGTGGCTAACGGCATTGTACCACCCATTGTAAGTAAAGTATGTCCGCTGCGTGTATCTGATTTGTATGGGGATTGGACGGTAAGCATTGTATTAATAGTAGGGGTGTTACAAAAAGTGGTATCAGAGCGAAGTATCGCTCTGATGACTGGAAATACCGAGTTTAGGAATACCGAGTTAGGAATTAGAAGCTTAGGGCTAAGGGCTGAGTGTTAGCATTAGATATGCTAGTTAGGAACCACCGGTGAGTACCGGATACCTACAATACTAGTCCCGCCCGCCGCGAACCCCATTGTATAACTTGGGAAAGGACGCCAGAGAGAAGGAAAGTCCTCTCATACTCGGGGAAACCCGATCTGGCAGTGGTGAAGCAATCACACAGTAAACAAGAACCGACACGTAGTAGATTCCAATAACTGGAAGTCCCGGAGATGGGTCCCGGTTGAACCACAACACCCGCACTTAATAGCGGTAGGACGAGCACTCCAACCACGGGGAGGCTGCAACTTACAACAGCTTGGGGCGACGTGCTTAGCAGTCGCGAAACCCAGCTAGACAACCAGCAGTAGGAAGGAAGCACTAACCATGCAATGAAATGGAAAAAGGAGTAATGACAGAACCCGAGACACAAGTCTACGGGATAGTAATACTTGAATAATACCACCAACGGTATGTCGGCTGACTAAGGACATAGTCAGGAACGGTTAACTCCAAAAACCACAACGCCAATGAGGTTGCAATACCTGGCCAATATGGCTCAGACAACTGCAAGAACAACCATGAGATACAATCCAATAGGACTACAAGCGTAGTACCTAAACAAGGAAGGCTCAGTAACCACCACAAATGTGTGGGAACGAGCCACAAGAAACGACACTAAACCAAATGGAATGGGAGTCTCCAAGGATTGGAGAAACATCCTGATTAACAACAATCACGTCAAGATCATTGAGAAGCTACCTAAAGGATCAAGTATACCGATTGTAGATCAACAAGATCAAGGGAAGAGTCAACAAGACTATCAAATGTGAGTGAAAACCATACCGTGATTGGTATAGGATTACTCAAAAAACCATCAGTACCACGCACTTGCCACGGCAAGTGCAGTAACAACACGAATATGTAAAGGAACACTAATACGTCACAAGTACATAGTAATGTACGGTGACCGTAACGAAACAACCACGGGATCACACATCCTAACAACCAGACGTATGAAACCTTGGGAAGGCTTAACGGCCCGACCACTATACTTAGAACATACCAGTCAGCGAGAAGCTAGACTTGGCCAAGACCTCAAGAATGGCTATGCCATGAGAGACTTCTTTAACACCGAAACATATTTTAAAACCAAAAATTTTCTTTCAAACCATAACCTTTCTTTAAAACTCGGATTTTAAACCAAACCAACAGAATTACGGTGAGTATCATGGAATGATACAAGAGGAGTTGGCAATAGAATACTTCACCTAGGCGTGCGACGAACACTACGAGTGTACCCAATTACGGGATGTGGGACGACTGCACTCCGAAGGAGTTTGCGGGCCTGACATATAGTTAGGTAAGTGGTAACGTATCAACATGGTACCCCACGTATGTATACATGTAGTGCACGAAACACGGGAAGTAGTCAACTCCGTTCTACGGACCATCAGTAAGTTCAAACCAAAACAGCTAGACACCTCAGACGATCAAGTATAAAGGAACTCAGAGAACCCGTCTGAAGATGAGGAATAAGAACTGGAAAGTGCAAAGAGCACAGACTAGCAAGTATAGACATTGGATATGTCCCAGAAACACCAAGCTAATATATGGCAGCTGGAGTATACCCAGCCTGACACAGTAAGGCAACTGCCTAAACGTGAACACCACAATGCTCGACAAACGGGACAGGACTCCCGAGAGCAATCACCAGATTACCATAAAGTAAAACCCATCATTGAAGGGAATATTAAACCTAGTCGCAAGCGCTAGAAACAAGAATAAACGGTCTACCCAACGACGGCAGACATTATAAACCTAAGGGAAATAGCTTAATACAATACCATAAGACGGTATAGAGGACAACACATGTTATAAACATTAGCCGGATGTAACGGCATAATTACCAACACCCAGGAGCAATCCATGAAGGGTGTCTGAGATAACGACAGTTAAACAACAACGACGTGATAAAAGCACAGAAGCTAGAACATACACTCGGTTAAGACACCGAAGGGATTTCACTTAACAAGAAATACCCTAAATTACCAAAAGGCACTGATTAACATCGGAATGCTAGAAAGGGCCTCCTATGAACGGAAGCGTGATGGCACGACTTACCATGGAGCCCAGTAATACCTCCAACCAATGGAGTACACAAGGAGTGAAAACAGATATAAGCAGCTTGCAAAGAGCATAGCTCGCAGCAACACGGCTTAAAAGCCATCAACCAACCATGTCAGGTAAACCTCAATGGTTGCGTAACCCACACCATTTGGTGGCAAGACTTGCAAGAGATATTACCTCATACGACAAGAAATCAACAACTGGACCATCAGTTCAAACCCAACATCCTGAGTGGCTTGGAGTAATGGCCATCTCAGAGTCACTGTCCCTAGAGCATCAGTCTAGTATACAGTCGACAAGCTTTTAATTACCGCCATGCCTTCTGTAGCAATGGTAGTACAGAGGCATAAGAATCATGATGGTACCAACATTGGCCTAGTCCACACTTGGACACTACGAGAAATCCAAGGGAAGGTACCCCTCTTTAACCGAGGACCACCAATGTGGTGATGATGTGAACCCTTAGAAAAGGCTTCCATTTACTATAACAATAAACCACGCAATAGATATTGCCAAGGGGTGATGGAATAAGGAAATCAGATTTCCAAACCATTATGACTTAAAGGAGTAAGCATACTCCATATGTACTCAAGCATGTGGTGAACCATTGTGTAAACACCAACATAGCAAACCTTGTCACTAGACCTATGAGTGGAGACAAACCCCTCAACAAGAACCTTCACTTGTCAGTGATAGAACACCCTCCAATTGGAGAACGGAACCAGAAAACCCTTGAAGTTTCATGGGATGTCCTGGTAATATACATACAAGCAAAACTACACAGCCAGAGCCTAAACCAATACTCAGCACTGAAAGGCAATAATTATCAAAGCAATTAATGTGAACACACATTGAACACCATGAATGACTAACGCTCAAGAGAGCTTACGACCCGATGAGTTATCTCATCCTTGGTCAACCAAGATATTTGGTAAAGTGTATCACAAATGATGATAGAATGTGAGGTAAGTTAACCTACACATAAAACCTAAGTGGAATAAGACATCCCCACATGGGGAAGATAATAAGATTGCCGTATGCTACGATAACCGTCATACACACAAACACAGGGAACTCCTAGTGTATTTACACCATAAGGAAATGATGCCAATGACAATGTCACTAAGTAAAAAGAACTACCCAGTAACAGAAACTAAAACCATGTTGTCAATAGTAAGAATACGGGGCGTATAGCGACCCGCTACTAGGAAATAGTTAAGCAATAACACGGAGTATAAGTATGAGATGACCACACAAATATCTTTCCTATCACATAAGTGACTTACTGTCAAGCGTTTACGCCTCTGCACTCTGTATGACTGAGTGTTTTGGCATTGCACTTGTTCAGCTAATGATCTAATGCGATGGTTAGGGATATGGAGAATGTAAACCGTAGTAAATCCTTCCTTTCACCACAAACACGGCATAAGCCAGTTAAGCAAGCTTAGCAACAAACCGTGCGGCCTAAGGCCAAAGAAGCACGAAGAGTGTGAAACACACTAACAATCACAAGGTGTGAATTCCATTGGAATAAAAGGGTGAAAAGAGACTTAAGAAAGTCATTAGGACCGATGCATATCAAGGCAAGGTCATACAAGTAAAGACACTTGTACTGAACCAGAAGAACTGGTATGATCCAGAATCTATTGACAACAGAGGAAGCACTACAACTAAATAGTGGCTTAACCTCGCCCGACAATAAGTCGGAGGAACTTAGTAAATAATCGTGGGAGCACGGATAGCAGGTGCAGTAGATTACCAGAGAGCTGGTTACAACCTAAAACTCATCGAGTTCGAACACAGTAAAAGAGTACCGAATTTGCCTAGTAACCTTATTCCCATAATAGACGGATAAAAGGTTATGTATAACACATAAGGATAACAAGAAGGGTGAATAACCCAAGTTATCAGGGTCGCGCAGCAGAAGCTAGTGGGCCCTAGCTAGGAGATTATACCTAGTAAGTATAGTAGAAGGGCTATTAATGCCTTGAAGCCTAATAGGCTAGAACCAAATTGTTTGTGAGTTAGATAAACTCATAGAGGAATTCTTGGTGCAAGGACTAAACCATTGGTATGGTTAAGACCCTTTGACCAGAGCATATTGTATAGTGTACCATAGTGAAGCTAAACGCTTCAGATTGCCCAAATCGATTAAACCAATGTTTAATAATAATAACATATGGTAGATTACGTGGGCGTAATCCCTTTTAAGGGGGGTAGAGCGAAATCCGCTTAATGAAAGTTTTATAAATAAAACACATAAACTATAATGTGCATAGCGCAAATGAGAATCGAATTAACGATTGGTACTGATGTTAAACAAACATACGTATTCACTCATAATGAGATTATGGTAATATAGCATTAGATATGCAAATACCATAGGGCGAATATACCCATCGTGTAACCCAGTGTAAGGGTATTAGTAAAGAAGAGTAACGAGTAGTGGACGGAACTCCACAAGTATTGTAACCCTTGAAGAAGTAGTACGAATGGAATGAGAGTAATTGAGGAATGAATTCAGGAGTAGTGTATTTGTAAGTAAGTTATTGGAAGAAAATTGAGAACAACTAAATTCTACGAGTATGGCAATTCCTAGTTAGAACATTTGAAACAATGAAGAGTGATGGATGGAAGTAGTGAAGGTCGATGAGATGAACACTTAGGTATTGAGCCGGGAAGTAAAGCATTTGGGAAATAGATTCAGAATGATTGATGGATCGAATTCCATCCTTTGGAGATGTATGAATGACTAGGAAGAGTAAAAAGAAAAATAAACATGAAAATAATTGAATTAATTGCTTGTTTGAAACTGACGTGGGAAGTCGAACTTGATCCTGATCAGATCAAGGGAAACCGAACACAAATTGGAGTGGAGAGATAGTTCGACACTGGTGCTGATCACATCAGGGTCGAATGATTCTCGAAGCTCCCCTCAAGTGGTCACAAGAATCACACTTAGGATAGAAGTAATGAATATAAATTGGAACTTGGAGTTGTATGCTTTAGAAAGACTTTCTAATTAGTAGTTGTAAAAGAATTTTCTTAGACTGGAGAGTAAGTAATTGTTAGAAGCTTATACCGGAGAGTATAGTAGTGTAGCATGTTGTATCATTCCAAGGGCAGCAGGACATAGAGGAGTCCTGTGTCGAGACGACCTGGGTGCCTGCGGGATTGTAATGTGTATTGCATTGCTTTGGGGATAGCTTTGCACTATATGTATGTATGAATCTTGTAAAAGGAACCGGACGGCTGATGGTAATGTGGATTGGAGTAAGTATGGTACATTGGTATGATAGGGAAAGGAGAAACCTTGAGTAATGGAATTAGGAATTAGTAAGGAGGAAGAATGTATGACCGCGGTACTAGACAAGTATGAATGAGTAAGTATAGTAATCCCATAACCTCGAACAACTTTGAGGACAAAGTTCTTAAGGGGGGTAGATTGAAATACCCCGAACTTAAATATAAGGATTAAAATTAATCTAATACGTATTTAAGGGCCTAATGGTACCTAATTAATATTGGTAAGGAAAAATAAATCCTAAAGAAATAAAGAAACGCTTAAAAAGCGAAAAACGCTAAATAAGCGTTAAATAACCATAGGAGGTACGAGACCTCGATTAGCGTATTACATGGATTCTAAGGGTTTAATAAGACCTAAATAATGTATGGGAACAACTCCCGAAGAAAACGGATCCAAAATGAATTAAAACGCTAATAGAGCTTTAGAGCACGTTTCTCGAGAAAACCCGAAAACGTGACTTTAAGTGGTCAAACAGACCCGTAAAAGTTATAAATCATTAAATAATAATTATTAAGCATTTATGGAAGCTTGATAGTCAATAAAAATAATTAAACGAGGAAATTCCGGAAAACGGGCCCGGTTAGTGAATAGTACCCAAACCGGGTAAAATAACGAGCGTTTTCTGTAAAAGACGAAAAACGCTCCAGCTAGTATACTATATGGGGGCCGGTTTTTACTAGCTAAATAACCCCGCACACACACACATGTAACTAGTTAATTAAATAAGAGAGCTAAAAGCAAAAGCAATAAAGTAAACATTACTTTATTTCCCTCCTCTCACCTCACTCTCACATTCACTCATCTCTCTCCTTCTTCCTCTTCCCCTCTCCACCGTACTCTCTCCCTTCCTCCTCCCTTCTTGCTGCGATTTGGAGCTCCCAACAACAACAACAATGGCCTCCATCTTCTCCTCTCTCCCCATGCTCTACCTCCATGTAAGCCCCAAACTCAAAAATAATTACATATTTGAACTCCCCTCATTCTCCTCCACACTTCTCTCTTTTCAAAATCCAAAAATGAGGAAGTTCATTTTCGTGGGTATACCCCATTCAAAGAGAAAAGCACACCATTGTGGAGCTTGGAGTCTCCTCTTTCCAACAAGGTAAAAATCTACATGAAAAACTCATGTTTCACACACCTTCCTTTCATAACCGATTTTCACCCATGTGTAATGCCTTGTTTTCTCTCTCTCTTTTGAGCATAATATCAACCTTGCAATGGTGGTGGATTCACCTTCTTGAACCAAGGGCTAAAACCCCTTCTAAAACACTCCAAAGGTAAACCCTAGAAATCTTGTTTTAAACATTTCATTGAATTAGCATTGATTTAAGGGTTAGAAAATTAATAGCAATTGTTTTGTGTTATTGGGTGATGGGAATGGAGTTTGGCAACTCCATTCCTCACAAAACCGATTTTGAGGCAAGAAAGGAAGAAGAGGAGAAATGAAGAAGAATTGAAGGAATTTGAAAGCTCAAGGTAAGAGCTCCTTCCTAATGCTTGATTTTAATGCATTAGTGTAATGGGAATGGATAAGCAAATAAAAGAACCTAAACTATTGTATGGGTATAGTGGCATTGGAAGTTTGAGTATTTGTGAGTAAGTTTGAGTATTAGTACATAAGTATTTGAATTGTAGGCTTGGAGCCAAATGTGATGTGTATGTGTATTGGAATTGTGGATGGAGAAAATATTGAGGAATTTATATTTGTATTGATTGCTGGTAGGACCCTTGTAAGGGTGTGGCTAGATTAGGAATGGACTTGATGAGAGTTGGTATGTGTGGCCAAATAAGAAAAGTAGATGAGTTATGGCAAAATTTTGGTAGGAATATGTGCAATTGTGAATGACTTGGTGAATGGGAGAACCAAGGTGTGTGTTGGGAATTTAGGGGATGTCTAGACCATGGAATGGTATTTGAGGTAAGGGAATAATAGAATGCAAAATCTGTAGCAAGGAGTGCTAGGAATGCCTTGGAGAAACTAGGAAGAACTAGAGTATAAGACTTGGTAAAGTGAAGTGGGACTTGGGTATAGATGGTACAATTGCTTGGAAATGAATTGGCATGGTAAGAGGAGGTATTTGGGATGCTAGGAGTAACATTGGTGGAGGAAATATTGAATGGTAGGAGTTGTAGAAAAATCTGTAGCATTAGAGAATGAAAAACTGTTGTAGGTGTTGAAAGGAAGTGAGGAAATTGTGTAAATTGTCTCATGGATTTAGTAATGTATTTGGTGGATGAAAAGGTATTTTAGGAAGCCTAAATGGCATTGTATCATGTGGGATTACATGTAGGAAGATTGGGGAAGGAATGGGTAAGGAAAGAATTGAGAAACAAAGTCTGTAGCAGAGTTCTGCTACCGACCGACCCAGAGTCTGGGTCGGACCGCGGGTCGGTCGGAGCTTAAGAAACGAGTATAAACCTTTCGGGAATGGACCGACCCAGGAGCCGTGGGTCGGACGTGGGTCGGTCGGACTCGGATTTTCTGTTGTCGAAGTTTCGCACTTCGACCGACCCAGAGGTGGGTCGGTCGGTGGGTCGGTCGGAACTTGGACAACAGACCCGAAACTCTCGGCAATGGACCGACCCAGGAGCGTATGGGTCGGTCGGCATAGTTCTGGGTCGGTCGGGAGAAATTTCAGAGAACGAAACTTACTGGAATGGACCGACCCAGGGTTGGGTCGGTCGGTGGGTCGGTCGACCCATAACTTATAAAAAAAAAAAAAACTAAAACTAAATGAATGTAACTAGTATATATATATATATATATATATATATATATATATATATAATATATATATGTATGTATGTATACCCACCTATACATATGTACCTGTATATGTAAGCAAGTAAACCATTGTAAGTAGATAAAAGTAAGTAAATAAAATGTAGGTATAGGAATGTAAAGACTTAGTAAGTATGAGTTAGGGAGCGTAGGATAATCGAATTAAATTAATGATAGTTAGATTAATTATTCGATTGTATGTATATCATAGGATTTGATTTGTGAACACCGGAGGAACATTGGGATACAAGTACAACGGTGAAAGGTATGATTTCTTCATGCCCTGTATCCTAGTCTGGTTACCCCGATTTGTGTGCTTATTTGATCACCTAAATAAGATAAATGCATGAATCGGACTATATTGCACTTACTTGTGCTTGACTTATGTGTTCTTGATATTTATTGTCTTGAACACTAGTTTGTATAATTCATGAAATATGTGGATGAAGATAAATTGTATTAGTACCTTGTAGTGTACTTGTGTATTGTATTGTATTTCGTATGTATGTGTATATGGGTATTGTATTATTGTGGCTTGAATGTTGACTTGTGCTAATTCCTAACTATCTAACTCCTAACGTAAGTGAGTAAATTGGAATGAGTACAAGTCCGATATAGCTTCGGCCACGCGTGAGGATGCGGAGTCACAAGAGGTTGGCTGCAATTCCTGACTCTTAAACTGGTCCGTGGCCCAAATCCCTTAAATGGGTAGCATCCCGGATTAGTGAGTCAAGTAAATCCCGGAGGTGGGACGGTGTAGTCCCCAGGGCCGGAGGTCCCGACGACTTAACTTGAGTAAGAGTAAGAGTAAGTAAGTATGGATCCGTAAGTAAGTATGAGTATGAGTATGTATGTGTATGTATGGAGTAAACGAGTAAAAGAGTAATCTCCACCCGATTAACCCGGGTGGACCAATGAAGCTAACAAGAATCGTATGTTGTGTATGTACTGCGTATGTGTACTTGAGAACAAGGTAAGTAAGTACTTGATGGTATATGTATTCCTTGTATGTGATGAAATGTATGTATGTATGCCTTGTGGAAGTAATGTAGTATTGAGTATGAAAGCATGTATGCATGTTGTGTGAATAAATGAACCGCATGTATACGACCAAGTGGTCGGCGTACCCTCACTAGTACGCGGGGTATGCGGTTATCATGCTCGGCGAAAGCTGACCCCTTCGGGGGACATTTTTTTGTGTGCAGGTACCCAAAGCGGATGTGGCCAAGGTGAGAGACCGGCGGCACCCCTTGTAATTGGAAGTAAGTAGTTGTGAGAAACGGGTAGTGAGTAGACTCTTAGAGAGTATGTATGAATTGGAAGAGGTATTACACTTGTATAAGGACCTTAGTAACTCGGTATGTAGATTGTATGGTATTGAACTTGAAGTATTGTAATGAATGGGATGTTGTAGTATTTGATTCGGTAATTGGAGTAGGTATGATAAGTGTGTAGTATCGGATATTCCGGTCCATCAGACCGATGCTGAATGTAGAAGTAGCAGCCTTGTTAGTCACGTGGTGGCTAACGGCATTGTACCACCCATTGTAAGTAAAGTATGTCCGCTGCGTGTATCTGATTTGTATGGGGATTGGACGGTAAGCATTGTATTAATAGTAGGGGTGTTACATAACTTTTAGGCATATCTCCAACCGATATATGGTTTATTAAATATAGTATTTTTTTCCCTTATTTATTTAATATTTATATGCATATACATGTATTAGAATTTGTTTAAGTCGTCCTTTATGTAGTTTATTGAATTTAAATTATCTTTATTAACCTCAACATTTATCTGCACTCCATGTATGTTTTACAAAGAATTTCTTTTGCTACATCTTAGAATATTAGCTTCTATAATATTTAGTTAATACAAGTGTTGATTTATTTAGCTCCTGGTTTTAACCCAAGTTACTATTTAATTCCCCTTTTTATATATGTGTAAATATATATATTTTTCCTTAGTTTTAATTAAGAATGTTGACTTCCATATTACATAATAGTTAAATGTAGATTAGTTTAGTTCCTTGATTTAACATCAGTTTCTATTTTTATTTCTCTCATATAAGTATATATATATATGTAAATAATATTTACTTAAAGCTAATTCCCAAAATATTTATAAACATACTGTTACTAAATGTTAGTTTAATCTTTTCATTATTCCTTAACCTAAAAAGTTTATTAGTAAACTATATTTTAACTTTTGTTACATTAAAACCCATATATTATAAGTTATTCTTATGAACAATTCATAAACACAATTTCTAAACCCATTTACCTTTGTCTAAAAATTCCCAAATTAAGTATATAGTAGCTATAACATTTTAGACATATTATAAAATTTTTATTTCGTAAAAATATCTTTTTCATTTAACCAAATAATTCCATGATACCCGTAACTTGCAAAAATCATAACTTACATTTAAAAACTCCAAAACCATATTAATTTACATCAAAATAAACTAGATTTTATAAGGAATCTATGGTTAAAATTTCAAGTCAAAATACATTCGGGAAGGTATTTAAATTAATTCAACAAGTTAGGGATTAATTCTGGAAACATTATAATTCATAACCAACTTAAACTCCCCAGATCTAATCTCGGCCGTCCGTTTCTAAAACCTACGATCGGACGGCTGAAAATCCTCGAGTTCATCAGCAAATCGAAACCGATACCCGAGTACTAATCTCTCAATATCTCTCAATCTACAGAACGAAATTCGATGATTCTTGTTTCATTGGATTCGAAATTAAATTCCGGTTCTAATGGTACTGATTTCGCTAGCTATAATACGGTGTACAAAAAATACGATTCTGGGTTCGAGGTTAGGGTTTATATTACACCCGATTTGGTTTTTGCAAAGATTCTCTCAATACAAGGCATAATCGATCAAATTGGCAGTTGGGTTAGGTCGGTAATGCAAAAACGCTTAACATAATCGGAGGAATTGAAAGAAAACTCACCAGAATTGCACAAATCGAAGGGATTCGATTTTGGTTTTCTGGAAAATGTTCGAACTTGACTGTTTCGAGGAGCTCATTTTGCGGATCTATAAGTTAAGTTCTAGACCGAATTAGAATACGTATAAGGGCTTAATCGAAAGAGGAGATTTAGATCTACAAGTTGATAGCAAGAACTCAATCTGACTTGCATTATACGGAAAGAAATTTAACCCGAAAGTTACGAGTTTATACCTTTGCAGTTTCTATGATTTTATGTGCAGTTCGAGTTGGCTACTTCACGGACCAACTCGCGCCAGCCTGGAAAGATTCAATCCACCAAACCTACCACATTTTAAAGTAGGGATCTAACTCTAAACACTAGTGGAAGAATCATTGAATTTGATAGATTTGAGAGAAAGTTACAGATCTCACAAGATCTGAGTTTACCTATCATTTTCTGGAAAATTCTGGGCAGAAAACCCAACGTGATCGACTAGCGATCTTTAGACGCCTTTAACTTCTACTCGATTCAGAATCAGCCTTGGACATAAAAAGGAAAGTTGTAGAGGGATTAGAGATCTACAAAATAAGCTAAAGAACTTTAGATGAGATACGAAGGAGTTATGGCGAGACAAATTTACCAGATTAATCACGTTCTTCTGGAAATCTGGGTTGACAGTTTCAGGAAGGCAACTTTAGATCGAGTTTGCTGTGGATTTAGAAAGAGTTAGGGCATGTATGAGTAATGGTTGCAAAGAGGAGAATTAAGGAGAAGAGAATGAAAGAAACGACATGCAAAAATACCCTAGGATGGCTGAGATATTGGCGTCTGAAAATGGGGCAGTAACAGATGGTGGCTGAGAAGAGTTAGCCAAAATTGGAGGAGTTCAGGCGCTCTGACGTGGCGCGATTCCCGAGGCGGGCGTGGCTGAGTCAGCAGGCCCTTGCCACGTCAGCATCCTTCAAAATTTTGGCTCTAAACTTCATTTTATCATAACTTTGGCTAGGATGATCCGTTTTTGACGTTCTTTTTATCAATATTCTTGGTTTTCCATAACCTTTTTATTGGTATAGGTTTCATGGGCTGGTTTGACCATTCTCAAAAAGTCAACCCTAGCAAGGCTTAATAAGCTTTATGGTTTCCATGATTTTATATTGGCTTTTATGATTCAAATTAATGTTCCAACTCTTTCTAAAATCTTTATAATATACTTTGAGTGTTTAGAAAATTTTCCAAGATTTATTGACTTATAAATCTTATTATTAAATTCATAATACTATATAATAATATATAGTAATCCAATATTTAATAGTATTCTTTAGGATTAAATGGAAGAAATCCCATGATTTAATTTTCATAATTCCATATAAGGATATAATAATTTATAATTCACAATCCCATACTATAATATAATAATTAATAGTATTATTTACGGTTTTAATAAAAGAAATCCCCTAAATTAATTTAAATTAATTTAGGGGTATTTCAATGGACCATTAGGCCGAGAGAGAAACTTTGAAGTCTAAGATTTGTTTGATGTTCCTGTTGGGCCTTGAGGCCAGAAACTAGAATGAATATGTTACGAAAACTATCTTGAATTCAAATGGGTTGAAACCTAAACAAATTGTTTTGAGTGGGCCTAAAAGGTATGACTTAGATCTAGGACTTTGGGCCAGGGCCCGAACAAAAATTTTAACTAGACTAGAATGGGCCTTGGGCCGAAATGGAAAAGCCTAATTGATTTTCATGTCTTATGGACTGCTTTAGGTAGATTTGTTTTTCATGGGCCTAGAACTAAATTGATCATTCAAATTAGGCTGAAAGAGAGATCACCTAAGTCCTAAACTTTTGGGCCGAAGCCCAAATGACTCACATATCAAACCAAACAGGGTCTCTGGGCCGCAAACAATAAAGTTGCCAATTCAGGTTGGGCTGAGTTGATGTAGGAGAAGTTCCTATCAATTTCTAGGCTAGCAGTGGGCCGGTCATACAAGAAAACAAGGTTTCACACAAGTTCAACATGTCCTCACTAGACGCTTCAACCAATGTGGGTATGGATCGATCCGGAGAGATGCTTGGGCATGGGCCCAGGTCACCACAAAGGAATAAGGCTTGCACGCTATTCTCTTTGGGCTTCCCCACTCTTTTCACATCACCTGAAGGTGTGCGTCTACGGTCGGGTCTTTGAATGACCAAACATGGGTTGGTACGGACACTGCCAGGAAAACGCATGGGGGCTAAAGCCCAGGTATTAAGGGGATGTGGTTAGACGACATCCTCCTCTTTTCCCCCGCTTATTCACATCACCTAAAAGGTGTGAGTCCCTGACAGGGGACCCTCAGACGGGTCCCGGGGTGAAATCGGCTTGCGTGGACCCTCGCTCTCATATGATGCAAAGGTACAGAAAATTAAAGTGCGCACGAAAGTAAACACACAATGTAATAAAAGCCGTAAATAAACAATTTTTGAGTTAAGCCCTCTTTCTTAAAATTAAATAAGTTAATATTAAGAATTTTGTCCTCAACACAGTTGCCATTCTGTGAGCCTCGATTTTTGAACCCTATCCTAGGTTGATTAGATTGGTTAGGATCTGGTCGGGTTCTAGGTCCACTTATAACCTAAGCTTAGAAACTATGCCATAAAACATTAATTACTAATTCCTAAGTCAGTTCACTGGAACCTAATTAGAGTCACCACCTAATTTTAACCTAGATTAAATTAGGAAAGGAGAGTTCGGGTTCGGGGGCTTGGTATACGACTTATTTAGGGTTTAATTACTTTCATTACCCCTCAAAGTTGTTTTTCCTTTACTTAGTTTAATTATGGCTTATTACGAGTCATTTTATCCTAAGTGCGCGCTTCTGATTTTTTTTTGTATTTTTAACACTTTTTGACAGAAAATTAAAGTAAAAAATTAAAATGACCTAAACTAGGGTATCGGAGGAAAAATTAGGTCAAATTTTAATTATGTCCGTAGCCACAGACCTAATGTCCGAGACCACGGACCCAAAATGAATTACATGATTACGATAACATAACTAAAATAAAAATGAAAACTTGAAAAGTCCGGGGCCACGGACAGGGTGTCTGTGGGCCCGGACATGCACCGTTAAAAACCCTAAAGTTTGAAAATTGAAAAATAAGAAATCCCGCCACCGTCCAGGGGCGTCCGGGCTTACGGACAGGGGGTCCGAGACCCCGGACATAGCGTCTGTGGGTGCGGACCGCCCTCGGACGGTGGCGTTTGGGCGGTTTCTGGTGGTGTTTTGGCTCAAAATTTATGTACGTGTAGCCTGAAATATGCACAATACGTTAATAATCAAAAGTTTTCAATTTGAAATCGAATCAATGACGAAACTTAGTAAGCAAGTAATTAGGCAAGAACGAAATAAAATGACGATTCAGAAGCCGTAGTAGGTCGGTTCGCACCCAAAATTCAAAAGAATACTTATGAAGTCAATGTGAGTTAAGAAATCAAGTTTCCAACCTTATTTACCTTCGGGATTGAATTGAAACTTCACAACGGGATACTTCGAGAGCTTAGTCGGGACTTGTTTTAGCTTGAGTTTGAAACCACCTTCTGACTATTGGTTATTGGTGATGTTCTTCACATTTTGGTTCTGTTTTGGTGAAGATTCGATGATGGATGATGTTGTGGGAGTTGGAAAAAATGTTTTGTGTTGATTTCGTGAGAATTCGATGGAATTTCGGGGCTCAGATGTGTAAAAACATGGGGAGGTTATGACGGCTGAGTTTATTGAAGTGTTAGGGTTCTTGAGGTTCTGATTTGATCAAGGGATAAAATTCCTTATATAGGCTTCCTTAAAGATAGAAAAATCCGGTAAAAACTAAGGTTCGCTGACGTTTTAGCTCAAGGGCTTACAAATGGAATTTGACAATGAAATTTTAAACATGGGTAAAGGATGGTATTTCTGATTTTTCCATAGTTGAATCGAATTTTTTG
This sequence comes from Limonium bicolor, assembly GCA_023374045.1. Lineage (NCBI taxonomy): Eukaryota > Viridiplantae > Streptophyta > Magnoliopsida > Caryophyllales > Plumbaginaceae > Limonium > Limonium bicolor. The sequence goes on along the minus strand of CM041777.1, from coordinate 473,076,613 downwards.
GATATTGCAATATTTTTTAATTCAATTTCTTGTCAGATTCAATCATAAATTGCTAGAAAATTATTGGAAATTTGAAAAATCAAAATTCCAACGCCATTATGCCTAAAATGTCATCCTCTATCATGGGTTAAAATTTCAAAGCATTTTGATATGAATTGACCCTTCTTTGGAGGAGAGAGAAAGCTCATATGGGGCTTACACTACTGGAAAAAAGAATAAACAACGCTGAAATTTGGCATATAGAACATTTATAAAGCGCAGTTTATTCGAGCGACGCAAATGATTAAACATTTTAAATGATGCTTTCAAAGCGTTCTTTATACTATCTTTAAAGAATGCTTGTTTGTAAAGCGTTGTTTATAATGCGAGAAAGATGGGAACATAAAAAACGCTTTAGCCTAACAAGCGTTCTTTATGCTTAGACAAAAACAACACTTATCACATATAAGCGTTTCTTATGATGGTTGGCAGGAGAGTTTAAAGAACGCTTATATGGATAAGCGTTCTTTATATCTTCCTTTTAAATTTTTTTTTTCAGAAATCTCTGTTCCAACAAATGCTACAGATATATCATCACATCAGATCAATGCATTGTTGCATTTTCAACGCAGCAGAAGCCATCACAACAAACTATAACAAAGAAAATTAAATTTACAGCAAAACACATCAGATCCCAGGCCAACAACAAATAATCAGCTAGTATTAGTACCAAATTAACAGAGATTTGCCAGTATTAGTACCAAACATGTAGGCAAAATTAATTTAATTACAATTAAAATCCAAACACACAGATGGAAGCTACTAAGTACTAATGTTGTACTGCAATCTGTAGAAATTTGATACTGCAAGAAACTGCATTTTTCAACACAATGCAAGTGTACTTGACATAATGCAACAAACTTCATTTACAGGTGCAAATTGCATGGTTCAGTTCAGACAACTTCAAGAGAAAAGAAATAGCTACAGCGCAACTCATGACTTCTGCTGATCTTCAGCTATTGATCTCGTCCAGTAAGCGCACATGTGATCCTTGACAAACTCTAGATCGACAAGTGAATAAGTAGCTCCTTGATTTGCGAAGAATTCAACAAGCTACACGCAAGAATTATAAAAGCAATTAATTAAGTACACCATTTAACCGTATCCAACCATGCACAAACAGTTAAATTACCAATTCAAACACAAGACTTATAATACGTACTTCATTGGCATTTCTGATTTTATCAATTTTGGACACGATTTCGTACATGTATCGCATCACAAAATATCTGCAACTGCTGCTATCCGGTTGCCTGGGACACTATTTTCAATAAAATTATATTATTAATTATATATATAGACACTAATATACAAAATATATTACGTATGCATGAGTAAATAGAATGTTTTTATACCTTTTTCATATACTGTATATCCAAAGGAAAATTTATTTGCCGGACACTGACCATACCATCTCTAAAACCACTGAAATTAGTTAAAACAAGCATTTAAGTGACAAGTAATAAAAAAAAGTATAAAATTTTATTTGTGAAATGAAAATATGCACCATTTACTTACTTCGCCAGCAGAATAGAAATGGCGATGTTCCTAATTCCTTCAATAGGGTCAATCACTGTACAGGATGATGTGTAAGTACAAACCACTAACAACAACCAATGATTGCTACAAGTTCAAACAACAACAAATCAACTTCAGCTTTGAAATATATATGAGCTAATATTATAAAACAATAAAGACAAACGCATAAGGTGGTCAAGCACGCTTACATTAGATGATATGGTATGAGCACAAATCGGCTTTTCCTGCTAACCGCCGTAATTATGGCATCACGCATATGGCTCTGACACGCAACACCGTCTCTCATAGCTTCATCGGAAGACATGATTTGTGGACATAGAAAGGTGTTCATATTTGCCATTTCCTTTGACACCAGCCTCGATAGCAAGGGCCTTTGATGACAAAGGCATTAAATAAAAATTATACATGATAAAACTTACTATTAACTTTGAGAGAGAAAAAATGTGATACTTACAAGCAGTACGATTGAATCATCGAGATGTTCAGCATATCACCAAGCAGCAGCTTCTTGACATCTCTAATATTGATCAGCAACTCCTGGGGTTGTTTGCTGTGGAACAAAGACGGCGGAACCCTAAGGATGAACTGAATGAAATCATCACCCTTCCCGAGTATCATGTTATATAAGACCTGCTGACGCTTTCACAGTGTATTCACCAAATTTTAGGGAAGAATGAAATCATGTCGGAGTGGAATGATGTAGTGATCATCCTGCTGACCCGATGGTCCCTTTCCTTTCGACGCACGGACTCGCTTACCTTTGTCAGCGATAGGAACAGGTGTCTAAGAAATGACAAGTTAGTATACGTTAGAAAACTATTCCCAAAACTGCATTTATATATGGATTGCTAATTAGTAAACAAATTTAAGTTCTTTTGCTTACCGTACTATCCGATAAATCCACCAGATAGCAAGGCCACAGTACTTGTGAGCCACGTGCTTCAATGACAGTGCTCCAACCATTCCACTCTATCGGTAGTGGAATGTGATCACAGCCTTGACAGACACTGTCTACGAACACACAGACGTACCAGGCCGGAACCCGCTTAGAATGACATAGTGACGCCGAATCAGTCTGTAGAATTGAGCCTAATGCAACAATAAAGGTGCCATGTTCATTGATCAGCAGAAGACGACACTTTTTGGTTTCCTAATAAACGAACAAAAAAAATTAGATTCATACATTGCAACATGCATACTTTTGATTAATTGAAAAAATAAATAATGACAAAGCACTAAAAATTACACATACCTGAAGCTTGGCATATGGGAATGGATCAGAAGGTGCAGGGGTGGAAGCAGGTGCTGGGATGGAAGCAGGTGCAGGGGTGAAAAAGAGTGCAGGGGCATACAATGTTGAGCTAGAAGATTGATGCCCCTGACTCAGCTGTTGCATCAGTCTTGCTTCCATTTGTTGCATCTGCTACTGCAAATCAGATTGGAATTCCTGTGACAACTTCCTTTCGATCTCCCTCACTTCTTCCTCTCTCCCCATCCACTAGGAGCAAGGAAAAACATCTCTTTGACGCACTGCGGATCCAAATCCTTGAACTCTCCCAGGGTAATCCTTCTTGCCAAGCGCTTTGTTCAACGGATCATCCTTACTATGAGGCTGGCCAAGAAAAGAATCAGGACCCTCTGCAGTCTTGTACACGTAAAAAAACATGTAAATTATGAATTAGATCAAATAAATAAAACATACATAAATTGTAGGAAAAAATTATAAACTATTAAATATTACTCAGGGCATTCACAATTTTTGCAGCTAAGTCTACAGTCTCCTTCTGCGGATAATACATTTCGCCGTCCTTCTCTAATTGGCGGCCAAACATGTATGCTTGTGCTAGATTCACCTTATCTAGACTCTGATCAGCTCAATTGTGCCGTCCTCACGCACACGCTTCAATAACCCCTTTTCAATCCAGCCTGGTATACGCCCCGCGTACCCACCTCGGCCCATGTAGTATGGGTTCTGATCTTTCAAGCGATTCTGTCGGGCTTTTTCCTGAACTGCCTGTGGAAAGAATTAATACAATTCATTTTAACTTTATCCTGTTATATTAACAACATAAACTTAAAAGTTAATCTATGAAAACAATTACGTACCCTGAACTCAGGGGTGATATGTGCTTCATAGAATTCCTTCCACTTGTTATACCCAAAATTTCAACCCCCCCGGAAGAGAGTCTCTACTAATAGGCTAGTAGCGAGGGTTCCCAGTTCGATCGGCACATTTCAGAGTACTAGGGACAGCTTAGTCATCTCCAGGGGCATTTTCGTAATTTTTCAAGGCTCCTAAGCCCCCTATAGGCTTTCTCTCTCCTCCAAATAAGGGTCAAATCAATTTAAAATGCTTTGAAATTTTAACCCATGATAGAGGATGACATTGAAGCATAATGGCGTTGGAATTTTGATTTTTCGAATTTCCAATAATTTTCTAGCAATTTCTGATTGAATCTGACGAGAAATTGAATTTAAAAATATTCCAATATCCAAAAAATTCGATTCCACTTTAGAAAATAAGAAATATCATCCTTTACCCATGTGTGAAATTTCATAATCAAATTCCTTTTGGAAGCCCTTGAGCTAAAACGTCGGTAAATCTCGGTTTTTACCGAGATTTTTCTATCTTTAAGGAGCCTATATAAGGAACCTTATCCCATGATCAAAGGAGAACCTCAAGAACCCTAGACTCTCAAAGAAGGCAGCCGTCTCTCTCTCCACGTTTTTGAACTCCAGAGCCACAATCAAACACTGAAATTCACCAAAATCAACACCAAAACATATTTTCAACTCCCACAACATCATCAATCATCAAACATCAACCAAACCACCTCCAAAACGTGAAGAACACCTTCAACAATCAACAACCAGAAGCTCGGGTCGAACACAATCCAAAACCGGCACCATCGGAGCCTCCGAAGAATCCCGACGTGAAGAATCCTCTTGAATTCGAAGGTAAAACAGGTTACAATTCTACTTTTCTAATTCCCCGTGACCTTATTAACTCTCTGTCAAATTTTGGGCTCAAACTAACCTTTTTACGCTTCTGTATTGCTGTTTGTTTAAGCTTCTGTCCAATAACTTGTTTACCAAGTTTCGTGCTTAATTCGAATTCAAATTGAGAACTTTCAATCACTAATGTCTTGTACATCTTTCAGGCTACACACCCATAAAATTTGAGCCAAAAACACCTTCGGGAACAGCCTCAACGCCGCCGTCCGAGGGCGGTCCGCACCCACGGACGTCATGTCCGGGGTCCCGGACTCCCTGTCCGTAAGCCCGGACGCCCACGGACGGCGGCGGATTTTAAAAAATTCAAAATTTAGGTTTTCTAATAATGTCCGGGCCCACGGACAGCCTGTCCGTGGCCCCGGACTCTGCAATTTTTTGTTTTCCTTTAATTTCGACTCTTCTGTATAATTAGGTTAACTGGGGTCCGTGGTCTCGGACATGGGGTCCGTGGCTACGGACGTAAGCAAAATTCGACCTAATTCTGCCTCCGAAACCCTAGTTTAGGTAGCTTTTAATTTCACTTTAATTTTCTGTCAAAAAATGCTAAAAAACAAAAAAAAAACAGAAGCTCGCACTTAGGTTAAAACGACTCGTATAAGCCGTAATTAAACTAAGTAGAGGAAAACGACTTCTAGGGGTAATGAAAGTAATTGAACCCTAATTAAGTCGAATATCAAGCCCCCGAACCCGAACTCTCCTTTCCTAATTTGATCTAGGTTAAAATTAGGTGGCGACTCATAATAGGTTCCAGTGAGCTAGCTTAGGTTTTAATAATCATTGTTATATGACATAGTTATTAACCTTAGGTTATAAGTGGACCTAAAACCCGGTTAGATCCTAACCAGCTTTAACCAACACATGATAGGGTTTAAAATCGAGGCTCACGGACTGGCGACTCTGCTGGGGACAAACTCTTAATATTAACTTGATTAATTTTAAGAAAGAGGGCTTAACTCGAAAAATGTTTATTTATGGCTTTATTACTTTGTTTGTTTACTTTTGTGCGCACTTTAATTTTCTGCACCTTTGCATCATATGAGAGCGAGGGTCCACCTAAACCGATTTCATCCCGGGACCCGTTTGAGGGTCCCCTGTCAGGGACTCACACCTTTTAGGTGATGTGAATAAGCGGGGGAAAAGAGGAGGATCGTCTAACCACATCCCCTTAATACCTGGGCCTTAGCCCCAAGCGTTTTCTGGCAGTGTCCTTACCTAGCCCATTGTTTGGTCAGTCAAAGACCCGGCCGCAGACGCACACCTTCAGGTGATGTGAAAAAAGTGGGGAAGCCCAAAGAGAATAGCGTGCAAGCCCTATTCCTTTGTGGCGACCTGGGCCCAAGCCCCAAGCACCTCTCCGGATCGATCCATACCCAAATTGATTTAACCGTCAAGTGAGGACATGTTGAATTTGTGTGGGCCTTGTTTGCTTGTATGATCGGCCCATTACCCAGCCTAGAGATTGATAGGAACTTCTCTACATTAACCTAGCCCAACCGAATTGGCGGCTCTACTTGTTTGTGGCCCAGAGGTCCTGTTTGGTTTAATATGTGAGTCATTCGGGCTTCGGCCCAAAAGCTTAGACTTAGGTGATTTCTCTTCTGGCCCAATTTGAATTATCCAATTAGTTCTAGGCCCAAAAAAAAAAGAAATCCACCTGAACTTGAAATAACCCACAAGTTCTGAAAATAAAATCTTTTTCTGCTTAGCAACCATCTTCTCTGGCCCAAAGAAAGTTAGGCCCATTTGTGATTTAGGGACCATTCCAGCCCATGTGCTTTACTCCAGGCCCAAACACATTCCGGCCCAAGGGCTCATTCTAGTCTAGGTAGACTTCTTATTCGGGCCTGGTCCAAAACCCTAGATCTAGGTGTTACCTCTCAGGCCCAATCAAAGCCATCTGTTTACATTTCAGTCCAAATTCCAGTTCATAGTCTGAGAGATACTCCAGCCCAAACACCTCATTCTCTGGGTATCCTGGCCCACTTGCTTTCAGCCTAAGTCTGTTTTGATCTATCTTGTGAAGCGTCATTCTCACCTTAGTATCTTTCAGCCCACTTCCTTTTGTTAGCTAATAATGGACACCTTGGACACAGGTAGACTCAAGTCCTAAGTGCGGTCCAATCGACATGGAAGCCCAGCTCGCAATTTTGGAACAAAATCACATGGCCACCATTGAAGCCATGGAGCAGAGGCATAGTGCTGCCATAAACGCCGTGGAATCTAACTACGTTGCTGTTATCGAAGAGTTGAAAGCAAAGGCTCTTTCCCTCGAGTCCGAACGTCAAGCTCGGGATGAGTTAGTGGACAGGCTTCTCAACACCCTTTATGACTGCGTTGAAGTTGGCTCCATTAGGGTCCGAGGATCGGAGGAGAATGTCAAAGAAATTGCTACAAAACTCAGGAAAGTGATCAGACAACCAGGAGCAGCAACTTGCATCCAAAGCTGCACCCGTAAGAGAACCAGGCAACATGAGGAGGGCAGTGATCGACAGTCAAGAGGACCTGGTTGGAGCGTTGGGACAGTAGAACCATCCCGACGGAGTTCTCGACAGAGAAAGTTTACAGACATCGGCCGAACACCAAGACAAGCACTTGAGGAGCTTCGAGGAAGATATCCGATGCAACCGCTCGCCCTGAGGCCAGGAACCACTCATTTGGGGAAGGATCTTAATCAATTTTGTCACTTCCATCAGCTGCCCGGTCACGACACTGACCACTGCAGGGCCCTACAACACAGAATCCAGGACCTGATCGACCAAGGGCTCCAATTATAAGAACGTGGTGGAGAGCGCAGAGCACGCGTGCCCAAGCATCATCAGAAATGTTGTTTTTTCTCATTAAATGCGTTTCTTTTCTTTGATTAGTCGTCTTTCAACTTTTGTAGTAGTTAGTTTCCCTGATCATTTTCGGTAGTTTTCCCGAGTTTGTAATTTCCAACTTTATTTTTCGTTGAATAAAACATAGTTCCATTTTCATAATTTTTACAAAGCATCATTCATTAATTCGAAAAAACTTTAAAAAAAAGAGCACTCATGTCTTTCAAGGATCACGAAGTAATCATTTTCTGACTATGCAATGGAACGACTTGTCTCTTGTTTCTAAAAATTTGAACAGGCCTAACCAAACACCACAACTCACCCCATAATATCCAAACAACCCTCAATGAGGTTCAAGGCCCACATCTATCAAACTGTTGTCACAAACCCCAAATCAATACTGGGGGCAATCCGAGTTTAGAATCATTGTCTTTGAATCTTTCTGTTAAGCGTGTGAACTAGTCTCTGAGTGAAATTCACGAGAGTGTCTTGAGCGGAAAAACCATGAGTGAACGAGCGTGTCATTTTTACACGACTCCGGTGAGACCACATTCAAGGGTAAGGCAAACGGCATGACTCCGATCGAAGGAGATAATTTGTAAATTTACTCTTAGACCTGCGAAAAGTAACAAAGAGCGGATACACAACTATCAAGAATGACGAAGCACCTAGGTACAACACCACGTAGCCAAAAGCTTGTGAACCCTGACATTAAACCCTAGGCACCCCCGCTGATCCTTTCATATATTCCTTTTCGATATTATGAACTCCACAAAATAACCCAGCCAACGATGAATGTCTGACCCGGTGACCAAAGGACGCGAGGAGTCCGACTCTCAGATAACGTTCTCATCAGTCCAAAGAAGCAACGCCGCTATTAGCATGACAAAGTGATCCGCAAATGGTCCCAGAGTGACACAGGATCCAAAAAGCTCACATCAAAACAGCTCTCGAAGCCCAAAACCGGGAAACACAAGAACCCCGAAGGCAAAGACAAGAAGGGATAAAGAAAAAAACAAACCCGAAGTGCCTCGAAGAGATCCAAATGACAAAGAGAAGAGAAATGGTGTAAAGGACAACTTCAAAGGTCCAGGTCCAGAAGCTCGAAAACAACGTTAACACGAAGCAGCTAGACGACTTCAAGACAAGGAAGATGAATCTGAGAGAAGACACAAGTTGCAGCTTTGGTCACCCATTTAAGCTCCACATACCTCAAATATCCCTCCGTGATCCCGTCGTCTTTCATCACACCCTACGGCCACGTTATAAGCTTTAAAGACTTCTGACTTGATAGTTGTGTGTCCAATCACGTGAAAGTAACAGATCGAATGCGTAAATTCATCAAATATCAAATTCAATGGTCTAGAAGTTACGACCGTGAGTGAGAAACGAGTGTAGACACCAAACACGTCGAGTGTAGGTTAGGAAGCACCAAATCAGAACATAAGCTTTGACCCTGTGAGGACGAGACTCGTTCGCACGTTTGATCAAAGAAAATACTGGGGGCAATCGATCGGAACGATCGATTGCCATGAACTCTAGCTCATATTGTCTTAAGGGAAAAATACTGGGGGCAATTGTTGGTTCCAACAATTGCTATGACAACACCAATTGGAACCCAAAGCTTAAACATCACCACCACAGGCCCACATAAGCCCTTACCTCCACACCTCCACTACACAGGCCCACATAAGCCCTTACCTGCACATCAAACACCACGGGCCCACATAAGCCCTTACCTTCACGTCATACACCATACCCCACCGGCGGCATGCTCATCTCGTAGGAGATAAATTACAAGTCCGAAGTCTATAGTTAGGAAATGATGATTTCACTTTCCTTTTCACTAAACGGAATTTTCTTCAAACACTGCCACGTTTGGCACCTCTTTCAACAATTTCTCGTCTTGAACAACTTTCCTTTAAACACTTCGGTTTCATAAACCTCATCATGGCCACATTTGGCATACTTTCTAGCAATGTCTTGCTTTGGACAATTTTTGACCCTAAACATTGCCATGTTTGGCACATTTTCCAATGATTTCTTGATTTGGACAAGTTTCCTACATACACTTTGATTGTATTTTGACATGCACATCATCATTGCCATGTTTGGCACTTTCATAATCAACTTTCATCATGATCATTTGCATAAAGTTTACCTTGCATCCGTCCGTACGAAGCTCTTCATAGACCAGAGGTACAGATTCTCACCCGATCAGACATACAAATTCTCAGCCGAAGATACAGATTCTTCAGAGATACAGATTCTCACCCGATCAGACATACAAATTCTCAGCCGAAGGTACAGATTCTTCAGGGATGCAGATTCTCAGCCAAAGATTCAGATTCACCAGAATAGATGAACTCAACCTCAGGCTCGTCATGAACCTAATTTCCTACCATTCCACTTAGGCATCCATAGGTCCTACTTTACATTTATCAATTTAGGCAAGCATCACATCAATCTCATTACGTCTCTATTCAATCTCAGGTTCCCGACACCTTATAATGCTCGGTGTATTCCATTCAATCTCAGGTTCCCGACAGCTTATAATGCTCGGCGTATTCCATTCAATCTCAGGTTCCCGACACCTTATAATGCTCGGCGTATCCCATTCAATCTTAGGTTCCCGACACCTTATAATGCTCGGCGTATTCCATTCAACTTCAGGTTCCCGACACCTTATAATGCTCGGCGTGTCCCATTAAATCTTCGGTTCCCGACACCTTATAATGCTCGGCGTATCCCATTCAATCTCAGGTTCCCGACACCTTATAATGCTCGGCGTATTCCATTCAACTTCAGGTTCCCGACACCTTATAATGCTCGGCGTGTCCCATTAAATCTCCGGTTCCCGACACCTTATAATGCTCGGTGTATCCCATTCAATCTCAGGTTCCCGACACCTTATAGTGCTCGGTGTATTTCATTCGCTTTCAGGTTCCCGACACCTTAGAATGCTCAGCGTACTTCATTCCTTTATAGGTAGTCAACGCCTTAGAATAGCTTGACATCATCTCTTTATAGGTAGTCAACGCCTTAGAATAGCTTGACATCATCTCTTTATAGGTAGTCAACACCTTAGAATAGCTTGACATCATCTCATTATAGGTAGTCAACGCCTTAGAATAGCCTGACATCATATCATCCTTGTAGGTAGTCGGCACCTTAGAATAGTCCGACATTACTTCATTTTTACCTTTAGGTAGTCAGCGCCTTAGAACAGCTCGACATAACTTATCGGATTTCAATTGCATGTGGGGTCTTTTAAGATCCAAAATTTTGGGGTATCACTCAAGCATCAACTAGCCTTTTCATTTCCATTACGAAGTCTAGTTGACGGGGGGGGGGGGGGAATCTGTTATACCCAAAATTTCAACCCCCCCGGAAGAGAGTCTCTACTAATAGGCTAGTAGCGAGGGTTCCCAGTTCGATCGGCACATTTCAGAGTACTAGGGACAGCTTAGTCATCTCCAGGGGCATTTTCGTAATTTTTCAAGGCTCCTAAGCCCCCTATAGGCTTTCTCTCTCCTCCAAATAAGGGTCAAATCAATTCAAAATACTTTGAAATTTTAACCCATGATAGAGGATGACATCTGAAGCATAATGGCGTTGGACTTTTGATTTTTCGAATTTCCAATAATTTTCTAGCAATTTCTGATTGAATCTGACGAGAAATTGAATTTAAAAATATTCCAATATTCAAAAAATTCGATTCCACTTTAGAAAAATCAGAAATATCATCCTTTACCCATGTGTGAAATTTCATAATCAAATTCCTTTTGGAAGCCCTTGAGCTAAAACGTCGGTAAATCTCGGTTTTTACCGGATTTTTCTATCTTTAAGGGAGCCTATATAAGGAACCTTATCCCATGATCAAAGGAGAACCTCAAGAACCCTAGACTCTCAAAGAAGGCAGCCGTCTCTCTCTCCACGTTTTTGAACTCCAGAGCCACAATCAAACACTGAAATCTCACCAAAATCAACACCAAAACATATTTTTCAACTCCCACAACATCATCAATCATCAAACATCAACCAAACCACCTCCAAAACGTGAAGAACACCTTCAACAATCAACAACCAGAAGCTCGGGTCGAACACAATCCAAAACCGGCACCATCGGAGCCTCCGAAGAATCCCGACGTGAAGAATCCTCTTGAATTCGAAGGTAAAACAGGTTACAATTCTACTTTTCTAATTCCCCACGACCTTATTAACTCTCTGTCAAATTTTGGGCTCAAACTAACCTTTTTACGCTTCTGTATTGCTGTTTGTTTAAGCTTCTGTCCAATAACTTGTTTACCAAGTTTCGTGCTTAATTCGAATTCAAATTGAGAACTTTCAATCACTAATGTCTTGTACATCTTTCAGGCTACACACCCATAAAATTTGACCCAAAAACACCTTCGGGAACAGCCTCAACGCCGCCGTCCGAGGGCGGTCCGCACCCACGGACGTCATGTCCGGGGTCCCGGACTCCCTGTCCGTAAGCCCGGACGCCCACAGACGGCGGCGGGATTTTAAAAAATTCAAAATTTAGGTTTTCTAATAATGTCCGGGCCCACGGACAGCCTGTCCGTGGCCCCGGACTCTGCAATTTTTTGTTTTCCTTTAATTTTGACTCTTCTGTATAATTAGGTTAACTGGGGTCCGTGGTCTCGGACATGGGGTCCGTGGCTACGGACGTAAGCAAAATTCGACCAAATTCTGCCTCCGAAACCCTAGTTTAGGTAGCTTTTAATTTCATTTTAATTTTCTGTCAAAAAATGCTAAAAAAAAAAAAAAACAGAAGCTCGCGCACTTAGGTTAAAATGATTCGTGATAAGCCGTAATTAAACTAAGTAGAGGAAAAACAACTTCTAGGGGTAATGAAAGTAATTGAACCCTAATTAAGTCGAATATCAAGCCCCCGAACCCGAACTCTCCTTTCCTAATTTGATCTAGGTTAAAATTAGGCGGCGACTCATAATAGGTTCCAGTGAGCTAGCTTAGGTTTTAATAATCATTGTTATATGACATAGTTATTAACCTTAGGTTATAAGTGGACCTAAAACCCGGTTAGATCCTAACCAGCTTTAACCAACACAGGATAGGGTTTAAAATCGAGGCTCACACCACTCCTCCTCAGTGATCATGCCAGCGTACAGCTCATAGGGAGGCACCTGCTTCGGTTTGTTCGTACTGATCCAACTAGCCACCAGCCTATTTTGGAACGCTCGCATATGCAAAGCAAGCAGTGACAACACTTTATCATATGCTTCTTCTGGGATCTGGTACTTCTTCTTCAAGCTCGTCCACATTGTTATACCCAAAATTTTAACCCCCTGGAAGAGAGTCTCTACTAATAGGCTAGTAGCGAGGGTTCCCAGTTCGATCAGCGCATTTCAGAGTACTAGGGACAGCTTAGTCATCTCCAGGGACATTTTCGTAATTTTTTAAGGCTCCTAAGCCCCCCTATAGGCTTTCTCTCTCCTTCAAAAGATGCTTAAATCAGCTTGAAATGCTTTGATATTTTAACCCATGATAGAGGATGACATTTTAAGCATAATGGCGTTGGAATTTTGATTTTTTGAATTTCCAATAATTTTCTAGCAATTTCTGACTGAATCTGACGAGAAATTCAATTTTAAAATATTCCAACATTTAAAAAATTCGATTCCACTTCAGAAAACTCATAATTGCCATCCTTAACACGTGGTTAAAATTTCACAGCAAAATTCCTTTTGGAAGCCCTTGAGCTAAAACGTCAGTAAATCTTAGTTTTTACCGGATTTTTCTATCTTTAAGGAAGCCTATATAAGGAACCTTATCCCATGATCAAATCAGAACCTAAAGAACCCTAAACTCTCAAAGAAGGCAGCCGTCTCTTTCTCTTCATGTTTTGAACTCTAGAGCCACAATCAAACACCGAAATCTCACCAAAATCAACACCAAAACATATGTTTCAACTCGTACAACATCATCCATCATCAAGCCCTCACCAAAACAGCACCAAAATGTGAAGAACATCAACAACAACAAGGAGTCAGAAGCTCGGTTCGAAGTTCTTCCGGATCCGTCATCAACGAGGCCTCCGAAGAATCCCGACATGAAGAAACACCCCGAATCTGAAGGTAAAGCAGGTTATAACTCTACTTTTCTAACTCCCCACGACCTCATTAACTCTCTGTTAAATTTTGGGGTCAAACCAACCCTTTTCGGCTTCTGTATAGCTAATTACTTTTGCTTCTGCCTTGTTACTTGTTTGTCAAGTTTTGTACATAATTCGATTTCAAACTGCAATCTTTCAATTACTGACATATTGTATACCTTTCAGGCTACGCGTACATAATTTTTTAGCCGAAAACATTGTCGGGAACCACCAGAAAACCCCTGTCTGTGGGTGGTCTGGGACCATGGACAGGTTGTCCGGGCCCACGGACACCCACGAACGGCGGCGGGATTTTAAAATTTCAAAAAAATTAGGTTTTGCTAAACAAAGTCCGGGCCCACGGACTTCCTGTCCGTGGCCCCGGACTTTTCAAATTTTCGATTTCTATTAAATTCGACTTTTATTTCCACATAGATTAACCAGGGTCCGTGGGTACGGACATTAGGTACGTAGTCACGGACGGAAACAAAATTTGACCTAATTCTGCCTCCGAAACCCTAGTTTAGGTAATTTCAACTCTCACTTTTATTTTCAGTCAAAAAATGCTAAAAAACACAAAAAAACAGAAGCTCGCGCACTTAGGTTAAAACGACTCGTAATAGGCCGTAATTAAACTAAGTAGAGGAAAAACGACTTCTAGGGGTAATGAAAGTAATTGAACCCTAAATAAGTCGAATACCAAGCCCCCGAACCTGAACTCTACCTTTCCTAATTTACTCTAGGTTAAAATTAGGTGGCGACTCATAATAGGTTCCAGTGAGCTAGCTTAGGTCTTAATAATTATTGTTATATGACATAGTTATTAATCTTAGGTTATAAGTGGACCTAAAACCTGAATAGATCCTAATCAACTTAATCAACATAGGGTAGGGTTTAAAATCGAGGCTCACACACATGACCACTCTGCTGGGGACAAACTTCTTAATTTTAACTTGTTTAATTTTAAGAAAGAGGGCTTAACTCGAAAATGTTTATTTATGGCTTTATTACATTGTTTGTTTACTTTTATGCGCAATTTAAATTTATGTACCTTTGCATCATATGGGAGCGAGGGTCCATGCAAACCGATTTCACCCCGGGACCCATTTGAGGGTCCCTTGTCAGGGACTCACACCTTCTAGGTGATGTGAATAAGTGGGGGAAAAGAGGAGGGTGTCGTCTAACCACACCCCCTTAATACCTGGGCTTTAGCCCCAAGCATTTTCCTGGCGGTGCCCTTACCTTGCCCATTGTTTGGTCAGTCAAAGACCCGACCGTAGACGCACACCTTCAGGTGATGTGAAAATAGTGGGGAAGCCCAAAGAGAATAGCGTGCAAGCGCTATTCCTTTGTGGCGACCTGGGCCCACGCCCCAAGCACCTCTCCGGATCGATCCATACCCGAATTGGATAAGTGTCAAGTGAGGACATGTAGAATTTGCATGGGCCTTGTCTGCTTGTGTGATCGGTCCACTACCTAGCCTAGGAATTGATAGGAACTTTTCCTACATCAACTCAGCCCAACCCGAATTTACGGCTTTATTGTGCTTCCTAGAGGCCCTGTTTGGTTTGATATGTGAAACATTTGGGCTTCGGCCCAAAAGTTTAGACTTAGGTGATTTCTCTCTTTCGGCCCAATTTTAATTATCAATTTAGTTCTAGGCCCATGAAAAAACAAATCCACCTAAAGCGATCCATAAAAATCCATCAGGCCTTTCCTTTTCGTGGCCCATTCTAGTACAGGAAGACTTTTCACTTGAGTTTTGACCCATGATCCTAGACATGGGTATCATCTTCAGGCCCAATCATAATCACTCGGCCCAAATTCCAGTTCACATCCAGAACATGGTTTAGGAATCACTTTGGCCCGTGCGCTTTACTTCTAGCCCGAACACATTCTGGCCCAAGCGCCCAATTCTCATAACATTCCGGCTCAAGAACCACGCTCTTCAAACATTTCAGCCTAGACACCAGTTCACAACTCATAAATCATTCCGGCCCATGTGCCTCCCTTCCAACTCATTTCGGGCCTCAGTGCCTACATTCCAGCTCATATGCTTTTCTTGCAGCCCAAACAAGTTTTTACCTAAAACTTCTTCATGGTCCAGAATTTTAGCTCAATCCACTTTTGTTTTCCAACAGATAAGCTCGAATCCCAAGTATGGCAGAGGGAGGAAACCCAGTCAGCATGGAGGCCCAGTTTGCATCCTTAGAGCAAAGGTACATGGCTTCCTTTGATGCCATGGAACAGAAACATAGGTCCACCACTAATGACATGGAGGCTAAGTATGTCACCATCATCGAAGAGCTGAAAAGCAAAATCAATTCCCTTGAGGTTGGTCATCAGGAAAACATTTCAGGAAAGATTGCTGACTTTGGGAACAAGCGTGACTACATTGAAGTTAACTCTGTTGAGGCCCAGGATGCACAAAGATTTGTAGGGCAAGTCGTCCCGGACCGCCAACTAACTGAAGAATTAAGGAAGGCCCTGAAAAGGATCGAGCGCATTGAAAAAGCTAGCAAGCCAGCCGGTTTCGATTACTCCCCTATGGAATCGTACCCCAAGGTTAATCTCCCTCTAAAGTTGAAGCTACCCACACTTGCTCTATACAAGGGTTCCTCAGACCCGCAAGTTCATCTGGCGATGTTCGATAGGGAAATTTCCATCCTCAGGTTGAATGACATGCAGAAGGCCAAGGTTTTCGCCCGTTATCTCGATGAAATACCTCAACGTTGGTACTTGACTCAGAGGATGAACACCAAAACCTATGAAGAGGTTTGTGAGGCTTTTCGAGTATGCTAAGAATCTTGAAGTCACCAGGTCCGACCTTGCCAGTACCCAGCATGGAAACAGTGAATCAATGTCTGACTTCATCAAATGGTGGAGGATGAAGGCCACTGCAATGCCTACAAAAATGGATGAGCGAGAACAAATTTGAATGATTGTGGACAATATGCAGAGACAATACAACAACGAGCTGAGTTGCACATACTTCCCTAATTTCGACATGCTGATGGGACAGGTAAGAGTCATGGAAGAAAAGATTCACAAAGGCAAGCTAAAGCTGGGATAACCCAAAGCCCAGGGTGTAAGTATCGAGACCTTTAAGTCAGGACCGGCCAAAGCAGCTCAAGTTTCGTACCAAGTAAGCACCATACAAAAACCCAGTGCTGCAAAGCAGAGCATCAAGGCCTCACCCCGATCCAAGAGGTTCTCTGCACCGAGACAGTTTACCGACATTGGCCGGCCTCTCAGTCAAGCACTCGTGAAGCTACAAGAGCTAGACTTACTACAGCCTCTCTCACCTAGTCCTGGGATCACCCAAGCCGGGGAACATCTCTATCAGTTCTGCTAGTTTCATCAACTACCAGGACACAGTACTGACGACTGTAGAGCATTGAAGCACAAGATCGAAGACCTTATCGAGCAAGGACTCCAGTTTGTTGAATAGGTAAAAGTCTAGTAGTGTTTTGTTTACTCTTTTCAATTTCATGGGAAGTTTATCACATTTCTATGGAGTTTAGATTTTAAAATTTCAGTTTTTCGGCTTTTTTTCAGTTTGTAATCACAAAAATGGTAATAAAAGAAATGTGTTTGTTCACCTTGCACCTTCGGCCAAATCATCTTGCTCACTAGCAAACATTTCTTAAAACTAATGTTCATGAAACGGTTATTTCTCGGCAATTGAACAAAACGACTTGTCTTTTGTTCTAAAAGATGAACATGTCCAACCAAACACCACTACTCACCCCAAAACATCCAAACAACCCACGAAGTGGTTCAAGTCCACATTTGTCAAATTTTTGTTATAAACCCTGGATTAATACTGGGGCAATCTGAGTTTAAGTTTGTCATCTTTCACGTTTCGTTTAAATATGTGAACAAGTCTTAGAGTGAGAACTCACGAGAGTGACTTGAGCGGAAAAACCATGAGTGAACGAGCGTGTCGTCTTTACACGACTCCAGCGAGACCACATTCAAAGGTAAACGGCATAACTCCGACCGAAGGAGATAATTTGTAAATTTACTCTTAGACCTGCGAAAAGTAACAAAGAGCGGATACACAACTATCAGGAATGACGAAGCGCCTAAGTAAAGCACCACATAGCCAAAAGCTTGTGAACCCTGACATTAAACCCTAGGCACCCCCGCTGAGCCTTTCATATATCCCTTTTCGATATTGCAAAGCTCCACAGAACAAGCCAGCCCGTGATGAATAACTGACCCGGTGACCAAAGGAAGCGAGGAGGCTGACTCTTAGATAACGTTTTCATCAGTCCAGAGAAGCAAAGCCGCTATCAGCATGACGAAGTGATCCGCAAATGGTCCCAAAGTGATGCAGGATCCAAAGAGCTCACATCAAAACAGCTCTCAAAACTCAAAACCGGGAGACACAAGAACCCCGAAGGCGAAGTCAAGAAAGGATAAAACAACAAGGCAAACCCAAAGTGCCTCGAGGAAATCTGAATGACAAAAAAAGAAATGGTGTAAAGGACAACTTCAAAAGTCCTAGTCCAGAAGCTCGAAAACAACGTCAACACAAAGCAGCTAGACGACTTTAAGACAAGGAAGATGAATCTGAGAGAAGACGCAAGGTGCAGCTTTGGTCACCCACTTAAGCTCCACATACCTCAAATATCCCTCCTTGGTCCCGTTGTCCTTCATCACACCCCATGGCCACGTTATAAGCTCTAAAGACTTCTGACTTGATAGTTGTGTGTCCAATCACGTGAAAGTAACAGATCAAATGCGTAAATCCGCCAAATATCGAATTCAATGGTCTAGAAGTTGTTACCGTAGGTGAGGAATGAGTGCCTGCACCAAACACGCCGAGTGTAGGTTAGGAAGCACCACATAAAAACATAAGCCTTGACCCTGTGAGGACGAGACTTGTTCGCACGTTTAATAAAAGAAAATACTGGGGGCAATCGATCGGAACGATCGATTGCCATGAACTCTAACTCAGATTATCTTAAGGGAAAAATACTAGGGGAAATTGTTGGTTCCAACAATTGCTATGACAACACCAA
The DNA here is from genome assembly GCA_023374045.1 of Limonium bicolor. NCBI lineage: Eukaryota > Viridiplantae > Streptophyta > Magnoliopsida > Caryophyllales > Plumbaginaceae > Limonium > Limonium bicolor. The sequence goes on along the minus strand of CM041777.1, from coordinate 473,058,038 downwards.
TTGGAACCCAGAGCTCAAACATCACCACCAACCATTCCACCACAGGCACACATAAGCCACCTTCACATCATACACATAAGCCCTTACCTCCACACCACCACTACACAGGCCCACATAAGCCCTTACCTGCACATCAAACACCACAGGCCCACATAAGCCCTTACCTTCACATCATACATCATACCCCACCGGTGGCATGTTCATCTCATAGGAGATAAACTACAAGTCCGAAGTCTATAGTTAGGAAATGATAATTTCACTTTCCTTTTCACTAAACAGAATTTTCTTCAAACACTGCCACGTTTGGCACCTCTTTCAATAATTTCTTGTTTTGGACAAATTTCCTTCAAACACTTCAGTTTCATAAACCTCATCATGGCCACATTTGGCACACTTTCTAGCAATGTCTTGCCCTGGACAATTTTCAATCCTTAGCATTGCCATGTTTGACACATTTTCCAACGGTTTCTTGTTTTGAACAAGTATCTTTCATACATTTTGATTGCATACACCTTATCATCATTGCCATGTTCGGCACTCCAGCGATCAGTTTTCATCACAATCATTTACATGAGACCGTTATCATTCCATAACCCAAAGATACAGATTCTCAGCCGAAGATACAGATTCTTCAGAGATACAGATTCTCAGCCGAAGATATAGATTCTTCAGGGATACAGATTCTCAGCCGAAGATACAGATTCTTCAGAGATACAGATTCTCAGCCGAAGATACAGATTCTTCAGAGATACAGATTCTCTGCCAAAGATACAGATTCTTCAGAGATACAGATTCTCAACCGAAGATACAGATTCTTCAGAGATACAGATTCTCAGCCAAAGATACAGGGATACAGATTCTCAGCCAAAGATTCATATTCACCAGAGCAGCAGAATTCACCAGAGTAGCAGAACTCACCAGAGCAGCAGAACTCACCAGAGTAGCAGAACTCACCAGAACAGCAGAACTCACCAGAGCAGCAGAACTCACAAGAACAGTAGAACTCACCAAAATAGAAGAACTCGACCCAACACCAATTTTCAATCACTGATAGGTAGTCAACGCCTTAGAATAGCTTGATATCACTTCATTCACTATAGGTAGTCAACACCTTAGAATAGCTTGATATCATATCATCCTTATAGGTAGTCGGCACCTTAGAATAGTCTGACATTATTTCATTATTACCTTTCGGTGGTCGACGCCTTAGAACCGCTCGACACCCTTCCACTTTACTCATAGGTAGTCAGCGCCTTAGAATAGCTCGACACAACTTGTCGGATTTCAATTGCACGTGGTGTCTTTTAAGATCCAAAATTTTGGGGTATCACTCAAGCATCAACTAGCCTTTTCATTTCCATTACAAAGTCTAGTTGACGGGGGGCAATCTGTTATACCCAAAATTTCAACCCCTCGGAAGAGAGTCTCTACTAATAGGCTAGTAGCGAGGGTTCCCAATTCGATCGGTACATTTCAGAGTACTAGGGACAACTTAGTCATCTCCAGGGGCATTTTCGTAATTTTTCAAGGCTCCTAAGCCCCCCTATAGGCTTTCTCTCTCCTTCAAAAGATGCCCAAATCAGCTTGAAATGCTTTGATATTTTAACCCATGATAAAGGATGACATTGTAAGCATAATGGCGTTGGCATTTTGATTTTTTGAATTTCCAACAATTTTCTAGCAATTTCTGACTAAATCTGATGAGAAATTCAATTTAAAAATATTCCAACATTTAAAAAATCCGATTCCACTTCAAAAAATTCATAATTTCCAGCCTTAACATGTGGTTAAAAGTTCACAGCAAAATTCCTTTTGGAAGCCCTTGAGCTAAAACATCAGTAAATCTCGGTTTTTACCGGATTTTTCTATCTTTAAGGAAGCCTATATAAGGAACCTTATCCCATGATCAAATAAGAACCTAAAGAACCCTAGACTCTCAAAGAAGGCAGTCGTCTCTTTCTCTTCACGTTTTGAACTCCAGAGCCACAATCAAACACCGAAATCTCACCAAAATCAACACCAAAACATATGTTTCAACTCCCACAACATCATCCATCATCAAACCCTCACCAAAACAGCACCAAAATGTGAAGAACATCAACAACAAAAAGGAGTCAGAAGCTCGGTTTGAAGTTCTTCCGGATCCGTCATCAACGAGGCCTCCGAAGAATCCCGACGTGAAGAAACACCACGAATCTGAAGGTAAAACAGGTTATAACTCTACTTTTCTAACTCCCCACAACCTCATTAACTCTCTGTTACATTTTGGGCTCAAACCAACCCTTTTCGGCTTCTGTATAGCTAATTACTTTTACTTCTGACTTGTTACTTGTTTGTCAAGTTTTGTACATAATTCGACTTCAAACTGCAATCTTTCAATTACTGACATATTGTATACCTTTCAGGCTACGCGTACATAATTTTTTAGCCGAAAACACCGTCAGGAACCACCAGAAAACCCCTGTCCGTGGGTGGTCCGGGACCTCGGACCCATGGTCCGGGACCACAGACAGGTTGTCCAGGCCCACAGACACCCACTGACGGTGGCAGGATTTTAAAATTTCAAAAAAATTAGGTTTTGTTAAACAATGTCTGGGCCCACGGACTTCCTGTCCGTGGCCCCGGACTTTTCAAATTTTCGTTTTCTATTTAATTCGACTTTTATTTCCACATAGATTAACCAGGGTCCGTGGGTACGGACATTAGGTCCGTAGTCACGGACGGAAACAAAATTTGACCTAATTCTGCCTCCGAAACCCTAGTTTAGGTAATTTCAACTCTCACTTTTATTTTCAGTCAAAAAATGCTAAAAAACACAAAAAAAAAACAGAAGCTCGCGCACTTAGGTTAAAACGACTCGTAATAGGCCGTAATTAAACTAAGTAGAGGAAAAATGACTTCTAGGGGTAATGAAAGTAATTGAACCCTAAATAAGTCGAATACTAAGCCCCCGAACCTGAACTCTACCTTTCCTAATTTACTCTAGGTTAAAATTAGGTGGCGACTCATAATAGGTTCCAGTGAGCTAGCTTAGGTCTTAATAATTATTGTTATATGACATAGTTATTAATCTTAGGTTATAAGTGGACCTAAAACCTGAATAGATCCTAATCTGCTTATTCAACATAGGGTAGGGTTTAAAATCGAGGCTCACACACATGATCTCCTTTATTTCCGGATCTTGGTTCCTCCAGTTTTTGTTGATACAGCAATGGGTCTTAACCAATCGACCCATGGCACTGGCAAACTTTTGCTTTTTCCCGCTAGTGGGTCTAAGATACCTGTAATATATACAGTATATATGTTAGTCATACATAATATACATAGTACTACATATAAATGTATAAATATCAGTATATATATGAAAAAATAAATTAGAATAACATATAGGTGTAACATATACCTATCCCACACCAGATTAATCATGCCACTCTCCTTCTTCTCATTTAGACCACGTGACGGTCCTTGTGTCTTTCGTGGAGGGCCCTGAGAGGTCGTAGGAGGGTCCTGAGAGGTCGTAGTAGCATCAGTGGCAACGACAATCTGTGTACGCTCCTCTAACTGCATCTCTGCATCTATCTCCATCACCATATCCTCATCACATTGTAGGAGCATCTCATGATTGTTGGCATCCATAATCTGCACAATATCATTACATAAATATATAGTCAGTGTCATAAATAGAGTCATAAATAGAGTCATAAATAGAGTCATAAACAATCATAAATTGTACAGGCATGTGTTGAGCATTCAATTTTATGCCAGACTTACTTTTTGTTCATTTTTCCACCCAAAACCCTTCTCCATGATCTGATCTTGTACACTGAAAGTTGGTCACATTATCAACTTCCATTGGCATTTGGAGGGGAACATTGTCCATGTCACAGTCATAATCTTCCTCGTTCATAACACCATCAACACCAACTATCCGTCGCTTACTTTGCAATACAACTGACCATCTGGGATTACATTGATCACGACAGTATAACACTTGTCTAGCTTTAGAAGCAACTATAAACGGTTCTTCTGTGTATGTCAATGTGTTTAGGTCAACCAACTTCATACCGTGTTCCACCTGACGGTAACTGCGCCTGTTGTCTACCGATTTGCATTTAAAGACACACGGCGAATCAAATGGTCCTTAATTTTCTCAATATCTCTATACTTAAAGTCGGCTTTGCAGTCGATGCATGGACACGAAATATATCCCTTATCCCTCGGTTGAAGATTGTTGACTAGGATCTTACAGAACTTATCGACCCCTTGTAGGTAATCGTTGTCAAGTCTGTCATTGTACATCTTTGAACGCTCCATCTCTTTCTGTAAGATCGATGTATTACTTTACAACTGATCGATATCGTTCATATGTTGGCAGTTATTAGTCCAGTTACTTTTAAAAAATTTACAACCTTAACCCATCCAATCACGTTCAATCTCACATGTGAACAAGTTTATAAAAAACAATTGAGTAAATTACTCAGAACCCCCTTGAGGATTTGGGATATTACAGTTAACCACCTTGTGTTTATCATAATTACTGGTAACCACCTCGAGGTTAAGGTATCTTTGACTACGAGCCCCCAAACTATATCTTTGTTATTAGGAAGTTAACTACGTATTGACCTATCAGCTTAATCACATTAGTAATGTTAGACTGGACAAAAAACACTACTTAATCTGTATTGTTATTTTCCTAAAAATGTCAACCTTGCCTTGAAAATGCATTTTAAGTGGGATGAGAGAGAGTTGCACGAGGTTGATTAAGCAGTTTTGTTGTCCAGCTTGACATTATTTATGTGATTAAGTTGATAGATCAACACGTAGTTAACTTTCTAATAACAAAGTTATAGTTTGAGGGCTCGTAGTCAAAGATACCTTAACCTTGAGGTGGTTACCAATAATTATGATAAACACAAGGAGGTTAACTGTAATATCCCAAATCCTCAAGGGGGTTCTGAGTAATTTACTCAAAACAATTCATTAAAAATTTCTGCAGCATTTCCCTTCCGTTCTTCTAGTGTATATATGAATGTATACACTCGAAGAACAAAAGGGAAAAGCTACCGGATTTTTAAATGAACTATTTTTTATAAATTACTTGTTCACTACCTAGAAGGTGAGATCAAACATGATTGGACAGTCCCGACGAGGACCATCCAAGATATACCTCTAGTAGGTATATATCGGACGGGTGACTATGTTCGAGTATATTTAATATATAGCTAGTAATCTGCTTAGTCCTGATGTGAAAAAGCTAGACTTCAATCAACCAGCCCATATCAGGTGTGACAATGAAAAGTACTACCAATGCCTGCAGAAGATAGTTTGTACACAACAATAATTACATTACGAATCCAATAATTCAATACTTTGACAAAATTTTCTGGGAAATCCGATAGAATCCCTCCTAAAAATATAGGGTTTCACCACATGAATAGAGCATGTACAAGAGGCGACAGTTTGGTTTGCAAAATTAATCCCAAATACACTTAATCCTAATAAACACATTAATCTCGATCTCAAACAGAGCATGTATGTTCCTGATCGACGTATAGTTTGGTTTTGCAAAATTTCACCATAACTACGTGGCTATATTTGTATGCTCAAACACATTATATGTTTTACCTAATAACACATTAATCTCAAGTCCATTTGGACACAACCAGCAAGTATATACTACCAAAAATCAGCTCAGACGACAGTTTAATTGGTTTGCAAAATTAATTAATCCCAAACATGCACTTAATCCTAATAATTAAACACATTAATCCCAACCACAGCATGTATATGTTCCTGATCGATCAGTTTGGTTAGCAAAATTACCTCCAGCAGAATCGTCAAGAATATAGGCGATAGAGCATGGATCGATGTTACGCCAGTTGGGTTGTAAAATTAATTACTACAGATGATATCAATATATATATATATAACGTATTAGGCGATGTCCCTGTTCGATAGCAGGTTGCAAAATTAATAAGAGCTAGCGAAAGAGCAAATATATATGTTCCTGTTTGCAGATTTGATGAATTACCGAAACAGAGGCGATCGACAGGCATGCATGTGTAGGGTCGATCGATCGATGATCATCAGAGAAGATGCACATGCGCGCCGGCGCAAATATCGGGAGAAATTAATCAACGCGTAGCAGGCGCGCGGCGGCGGTGGCACGGACGGCGACGGCAGTGGCGGCGATGGCGCAGTATAGCTAGCGGACGGTACTGGCCGGGTACGTATGTGAGCTCAGTCGAGAGAGAGAGAGAGAGAGAGAGAGAGAGAGAGAGAGAGAGAGAGAGAGAGAGAGAGAGAGAGAGAGAGAGAGAGAGAGAAGAGATAGCTTGAGGGTTACGTTGTAACTGAGAGCGCGGGAGAGATTAAATTTTTCAGGAAAGTGGGATGAACTATTCAGGCAACATAAAGAACGCTTCACTTAAGAAGCGTTTTTTATGCTGAGAGTAAATAACATAAAGAACGCTTCTAAACGGAAGCGTTCTTTATGCTGAGTGTTCCAGAGACATAAAAAACGCTTTATATGTGAAGCGTTCTTTATATGTTTCATATAAAGAACGCTTATTTTCCAAGCGTTTTTTTTGTCTTTGGGCGCGATACAATAAAGAACGCTTCCTAAGTGAAGCGTTTTTAAAATGTCCGGCCTAAACCATAAATACAACGCCTTACTTTATAATCATTCTTTAATATGCTAAAAAAATGATTTACAAATATAACCGTTTTTAAAAGGGCGTTGTTTATTCTTTTTGTTTCCAGCAGTGTTAGGAGCCTTGAAAAATTATTAAAATGCCCCTGAAGATGACTAAGCTGTCCCTAGTACTCCGAGATATGCTGATCGAACTGGGAACCCTCGCTACTTGACCAAACTAGCCTATTAGTAGAGACTCTCTTCCGGGGGTTAAAGTTTTGGGTATAATAGTGCCCAAAAAGATTTATGTTCCGGCTCTACCGGAAGATGACACACCTTTCCAAAAACCAACTTGTATGATGACATTCCCAAAGGCATCTTATAAGCTGTCTGATACACCCATAAAGCATCATCCAATTTCATAGACTAGTCCTTACGGGATCAACTACAGATTTCTGTAGAATCCACTTAATCTTTCTATTAGTAACCTCAGCTTGCCCGTTGGTCTGTGGATGATAAGGTAGAGATACCTTATGTCTCACTCTGTACTTCTGCAACAAAGTTTCAAACTATCTGTTACAGAAGTGAGACCCTCTATCACTTATGATTGCCCGGGGCACACCAAATCTGGAAAAGATGTTCTTCTTAAAAAATCGGAGTACAACCTTTGCATCATTGGTAGGTGTAGCCACTGCTTCAGCCCACTTAGTCACATAATCCACAGCTACCAAGATGTAAAGATTCGAATGTGAAGAAGGAAACATCCCCATGAAATCCATTCCCTATAAATCAAATGGCTCAACCTCCAAGATGAAATTCAAGGGCATCTCATGCTTACGTGAAAGGTTACCTTGGCGCTGACAGCTGTCACATGTGGAAACAAATGTATGGCAATCTTTATGGAACGTCTTCCAAAAGAAATCGGCCTCCAACACCTTAGTTGTTGTCTTGGCTGGCCCAAAATGTCCTCCAGCCTCTCTTGAATGGCAATGGACAAGGATTTCACGTGTCTCAGTCTCCGGGACACACCGACGAATAATCCCATCACCACAAACCTTGAACAAAAATGGATCATCCCACAAGCAATGCTTAACAGTAGAAAAGAATTTCTTTTGCTACTGATAAGTCATCTCTAGTGGAAATATCTGCTTAGCAAGGAAATTCACGATATCGGCATACCAAGGGTCCTCCTAAAAACCAACTACATACACTAGCTCATGTGGGAAGTATTCATTTATTGGTATACGGTTATCAGGACACTACATCCGTGATAAATGATCAGTAACTCCGTTCTGCACTCCGGGCTTGTCCTTCACCTCAATATCAAACTCCTAAAGGAGTAATATCCATCTGATCAACCTAGGCTTAGCATCAGCTTTATGGAACAAATACCTCAAGGCAGAATGGTCGGTATGGACTATGACTTTGCTCCCAATGATGTATGGTCTGAACTTGTCACAAGCAAAAACAATGGCCAGCAACTCCTTCTCTGTCGTGGCATAATTCTTCTAGGCATCATTAAGTGTCTTGCTGGCGTAATAAATAACGTGCAACACCTTCTCATGCCTTTGACCCAGAACTGCTCCCATAGCAAAATCGCTCGCATCACACATGATTTTGAAGGGTAGGGACCAATCAGGAGCAACAACAACGGGGGCAATCACCAACTTTTCCTTGATAGTATTGAATGCATCAATACACTCCTTTGTAAACTCAAACTTTGCTTCTTTCACTAATAGATCACACAGTGGCTTAGAGATTTTCAAAAAGTCTTTGATGAACCGTCTTTAGAAACCTGCATAACCAAGGAAACTCTTGACATCTTTCACAGAGGTTGGTGGTTGCAGCTTCTCAATGACTTCAACTTTGGCTTTGTCCACCTCAATACCCTTGCTTGATACCTTATGTCCCAAGACAATGCCCTCTTGCACCATAAAGTGGCACTTCTCCCAGTTCAGAACTAGATGAGTTTCTCTGCACCTAGCTAGTATATGATCTAAATTGTCCAAACAAGAATCAAACGTTAATCCAAACACAGAAAAATCATCCATAAATACCTCGATGAATTTCTCAAGATAATAAGAAAATATAGCAGTCATGCATCGTTGGAAAGTAGCTGGCACATTGTACAATCCAAAAGGCATGTGTCGGTAAGCATATGTTCCATAGGGGCATGTAAATGTGGTCTTCTCCTGGTCCTCTACAGCAATAGGAATCTGAAAATAACTAGAATATCCATCCAAGAAACATAATATTTATGCTCTGAAAGTCTCTCTAACAGTTGGTCAATGAATGGAAGAGGAAAATGATATTTTCTAGTGGCAGCATTTAACTTCCTATAGTCAATACACACCTATGCCCTGTAATAGTTCTTTGAGGAACTAATTCACCTTTATTATTGGGAACTACAGTAAATCCCCCTTTCTTGGGCACTACCTGTGTAAGACTTACCCATTCACTATCAGAAATAGCATAGATAATACCTGCATCTAGAAGCTTAATTACCTCCTTCTTCACTACTTCCTTCATGTTCGGGTTAAAACACCGTTGAGGTTGAACCATTGGCTTGCAATTTTCCTCTAAGTGAATGCGGTGAGTGCAAAAGTTGCCTGATATTCCCTTGATATCAGCAATTGACCATCCAATCGCTTCCTTGTTCTTCCTGAGTACCTGTAAAAGTTGCTCCTTCTGTGTATTAATTATATTTGCAGAGATAATAACAGGTAAACTAGAGGGCTCAACTAAAAAGACATAGTTCAAATGACTAGGAAGAGGTTTCGACTCTAAGGTGGGTGGTGCTTTGATAGAAGGAATCAACTCCTTAGGTTCTCATTCTAATCTCTCCTTCTCCACATTAGCACCCTTACGAAATGGCCTGCCTGCTGAAAGATGGAATGCAACCTCAGTAATTTCTGGATCCTCATGAGCTCCATCAAAAGATTTGATTAAACACTTCTCTAACTCATCAAATTCAGCTGAACCAAAAATATATTCCTACATCAAAGAATCAATAGAGTCCAAACTAAAACAAGCATGCACGTCAAAATGATGTTTATTAACCTTGGACATATCAAAAACTAGTTGCTCATCATGCATTCTTAAAATAATCTTACCACCCTCAACATCAATGAGGGTTCTAGCTGTTCGCATGAAAGGACGCCCAAGAATTAATGGCACTTCCATGTCTTCCTTCATATCTAGAATCATAAAATCAGTAGGAAAAATAAAAGTACCAACAGAAACAACCAAATCTCTTACCACATCCTTCAGGAAAATAATGGATCTATCTGCCAACTGAAGAGTAATATGAGTGGGCTCACACTCCCCAAATCCAAGCATAAGATACATGGACAAAGGCATCAAATTAATGCTATCTCCCAAATCACATAGACCCTTACCATAGTCGACATTACCTATTGAGCATGGAATGATTGGTAGACTGGGATTATCAAGCTTTGGTGGAAGATTCTTGCTAAGCACTGCAGAAACTCTCTCTGTCAACTGCACCATCTCCTTCTCAACTAATGACCTTCTATTTGAAAGGATGTCCTTCAAGAAATTCGCATAGATAGGCATCTGCTTTAAAGCATCTGAAAAGGAATATTAATTGTTAGTTTCTTAAAAATGCTTAGAAAGTTAGCAAACTGCTCGTCGAGGTCTCTCTTTTTCAACCGTATTGAAAATGGCACTAGAAGCTCAACGACTGCCTGTCATGATGATCGAGAAGACTGGACAGCCCTGCCGATCAGCTCACTCTCTTTCTGTTCATTGTTGCCAACTGGAGCACTTTCTGACACCGGCCCCTCAATAATCTCTACCTCTTTATCAGCAACCTTGTCCTTTTCAGGTTCAACTGGAGTGTTTTCAGCTTCAGGGATCGAAGGATCAAGCTGCCTACCACTCCTCAAAGTCACTACTTTAGCATACTGACGAGGATTTGTCTCTGGCTGGCTAGGTAGAGCCCCCACAGGTCTATCAGAAAATCTTTCATTCAATTGGGCAAACTGAGTCTCAAGGTGTTTGTTGAAAGCTTTCTGCTCCAACATGAATGTCTTCTGCTCATGATTTGTATTCTCTTGCAGTTCGAGTTTTCTATTGGTAGACAAGATAAATTCCCACATCATATCCTCCAACTTAAACTAACACTAGCTTGTTGATTATATTTCTGCTGATTCTGCATTTGCTGAGTTTGATGAGGTCTCTGAAAATGCTAATTGTTTTACAATGGAGGCCTCTAACTATAGTTATTTCCCTGAAACCTTTGCTGCTGATATCCCTGATTATTTTGATTGTTGTAAAAGTTCCCTTGCCTGTTTCCTAGATAATTTACCTCTTCATTCTACTGAGAGGTACATTGACACATGTTGGAACTTCTACCACAATACTCACACTGTGGAAAAGAATCAGACACAACTACTGCACTTGACTGTGGATTCATCATTGCACACATCTTCTTAAATTGCTTAGAAATTCTATCAATCCTAGCAGCTAAGAGAGTGTTTAAATCTACTCTTCTTTGGAAGGACCTCAGTAGCAGCCCTAGCACCTCCCCATTGGTCACTGAGTTGGTTAGTGTCTCAAGCAACTCTTTCATCCTAGTAATTGGAAGCTCCATGAGACTACCTCCTGCACAAGTATCTGCCAAAAGACGGCTCTAGGGATCTAGATCTTTGTAGAAAGATTACAGCAAAACTTCCTCTCCCAGACCATGGTATGGTACTCTTCGAACAATACCCTTGAATTTCTCCTAAGCCTCTGAAAGAGTCTCCCCACTATATTGCTTGAAATTTGTGATCTCACCTCTCATGGTCAACATGCGAGATGGTGGGAAGTAATTTGCCAAGAATGTGTTGGTGAGCTCAGCCCAAGAAATGATGATGTTAAGAGCCAAGGAATTCAACCACTCTGCAGCTCTATCCCTCAAATAAAAGGGAAACAAAGTCAGCCTTGCTACCTCCTGAGATGCCTGGGTTAAACACGCTCCAACCAACCATAGAAAGGATGTGAGATGAACATTTTGATCTTCTATAATTGACCCACTAAACTGTGGCGCATTCAAGACCATCGTGATTTAGTGTGTCTTGAATTGCCATTCTACCCCCGCCGGGAGTGCAGGAATCACAATGGGTGATGTAAGTCCCTCCACATTCGGACGGGTGTAGTCATTCATCCTTCTCTCCTGGTTGTTACCGTTATCCCCCCATAGTAAACTCCTCTTTTGAAACAAATGTATCAAATGGTGAATCCTTGATAAACACTTATGGCTCAACTGTAGAATCCATAACTAATCGTTGATGAATTCTTCTACCAAGTCGCTATATCTTAGGTTCAAGCTCAAATTCAGACTGCCTGCAGAACGAGTCACAGGGATACACTTAAATTAGATCAAAAGATAACAAGATAAAATAACCTTAAACAAAATAAACTCAATTAAATAAAATTAATGGAAAACAAAGAGAAATATTAAAAATAAAAGGGAAATTTCACAAGATACCACTGTTTAAGTTTCTAATTCACAAAATACCACTGTTTTTTTCGTAATTCAGCTTTAAACATGCTTAAATGTTGTCCAAAATTGATGAAACTTTACATGGGCGATGCTAAAGTGTTATATTTTGGTCCAATATTAAATTTGAAGTTTTTTAAGCTCATATGTGATATGTGGGACCCAATGAACATGTGACATAATCATTGGGTCCCACGTGTCACATATGAGTTTAAAAAACTTCAAATTTGATATTGGACCAAAATATAACACTTTAGCATCGTCCATGTAAAGTTTCATCAATTTTGGACAATGTTTAAGCATGTTTAAAGCTGAATTATGAAAAAAATAGTGGTATTTTGTGAATTAGAAACTTAAACAGTGGTATCTTGTGAATTTTCCCAAAATAAAAAACAACCAAAAATTCAACTAGTGAAATAAAAATTTCAAAAATCAAAAACAAATTAAACCTACACAAATTCTAAGCCTAAAAATAAAATAACTACAAAAATCAGTAATAAACAAACTAGTAAAATATGCACCAAATTAAATAAAAATAAACAAAAAAATTAATAAACAGAACAAAACAAAAAATAAAAGAAAAGAAAAATAAAATAGAAATCAAACTAAATAACCGTGCCTCCTCGGCAACGGCGCCAAAAACTAGTTGGGGTTAAAACCTAATTCGGCAAGTGTACCGGTCTTTGTAACAAGTTTTCCTAGAAAGTATTCCCTAGGTTATCGAACCAAGGAGGCAGTGTCTAGTCTAATCTCAATCTAAAACAACTATTAAATTAATGAAATTAGAAAACAGGAAATTGGGGGGTTAAATTGATGAAATTGTATTTCCAAAAGTAAAATAAACAATAACAAGAACAATAACAGTAACTGCGGAAAGGAAAGTGTTGGTTTTCTTGGTAATTGTGGGAGAAATCCCAGTTTACTACTCCTCATTATTCTTGGTTCCTTTCTCAATGTGTTTACCAAATTCTAGATTAAAATCCTAGATCAGATTATTTCACGTTCGGTCTCCCGCTCGGTGAAATCTAATTAGTAATTTCCAAACCCTAACTCTCGTTATGAATTTCCTAATTGCTAACAGCTTTAAGTACAATCTAGTTAGATAATCAGCTAATATTTTAGATGAACTTCAGTCTCCAAATTAATTGGTTTTATTCATGTAGTCTATTGAATGCCGCAGTTCTCACTTGTAAGCAAACAAACTAGTAATCTCTAATAATTGGCTAGACTATCAGAGAATTAATATAAACAAAGAACAAAACTTTAATCTCATTAAAACTGGTAAAAACCACAAAGATAATGGAACCTCGAATTCGGATTACATAGCAAACCGGAATCTAAAAGTACTACTCAGCCATAGAGATGTTAACAATAAACAAATCTGTGGAAAATAGTATTAGAGAAGTAGAACAAGAAGAAACTCTGGTTTGAGACTCCGTGGTGAAGTCTCTGTGTCGAATCCCTAATATGCTCTGCTCAAACTCCCAGTCAAAATCTTCCAAAATCTGCTAACTCTCCCTCTCTGATGTCAAGAATCTCCCGTAGAATGAAAACTTAGGTTAAAACTATTGCCTCTCTTCTTCTTATTATGTGGCGGCCCTTCTTGTTAGCGATAAAATCAAAGAATCTTTTATTTTAGTGACAGTGATCTCCGGCCCTCCGCTAATATTGGTCCGGGTTTGCAAACAAGTACGTAAATCCCAACCACCTCTTAAACTAGGCAGAACGTTTCTCTGAAGGATGGTCCGGGTTTACAAACAAGTACGTAAACCTGGACCACGTCTGAAAATAGGCAGAGAGGTCTTCGAAGGATTGGTCCTGGTACACAAACCCGAACCATCATAAAAACACGGCAGAAGGTTGATCAAGAGATGGTCCGGGTTCGCAAACAAGTACGCAAACCCGGACCAGTTGTAACTTAAACTTTCCCTTCAAAAATCATCATTTCACTCCTGGTTTGACTTCCATTGGTTGAATCAAACCCTAAAGTCTTCGTTTAAGCATATTCTTAAGCGTTTTACCCTGAAAACACATCAAATCAATCATAGGAAACAAATATAATAATAAAGCGCAAATAAAACAATAAGGAAGGAATTTAAAGTCATAACATAGATAATTAAACATAAATTAGCCTCAAAAACTTAGGCAAATTCCCGACTTATCAACTGGTCCCTGACTGATACCCGACCGGTCGCTTGTTTCTCCACATGGGTGTTATACCCAAACTTTTTACACCCCGGAGGAGAGTCTCTTGAGGTAGTGGTGCAAAAAGGGTAGTTTGGTTAAAAAGCAATGATTCCCAGTTCGATCAGCGCATTCTGGGGCATCAGCGGCAGCTTAGTCATATTCAGGGGTATTTTCATAATTTTTTAAGGCTCCTAAGCCCCCTACGAGCTTTCTCTCTCCTCTGAGAATGGCTCAAATCAACTCGGAATGTTTTGAAATTTTAACCCATGATAGAGGATGACATTTTAAGCATAATGGCGTTAGATATTTGATTTTCGAATTCTTGATAATTTTCTAGCAATTTCTGATTGAATCTGACAAGAAATTGAATTTAAAAATATTCCAATATTTAAAAAAGTCGATTCGACCTCATAAAAATCATAATTGTCATCCTTGACATGTGGCTAAGATTTCACAGCAAAAGTCCCCTGGGAAGTCACTTAATTAAATCTCGAAAATAATCTCGTTTTCACTAGATTTTCTTTATCTTTAAGGAAGTCTATATAAAGGGGTAAATCTCTTGATCAAATCAGAATCTCATATGCTCTTAGAACTCTACGCAATCAAAACTCTCTTCCATAACCAGCCTCTCACGTTTTTGCACTTCCAAGCACCAAAACAATACCGGAATCCTTCTCAAATCCACACTTTCTCACAATTTTCAACTCCCAACATTGTTCTAACCATCAAACAGTGGCTAAATCACCACCAAAACGTGAGAAATAGCATCAACAATCAATAGTTAGAAACCGGGTTCGAACTCAATCCAGAACCGAGATCAACGGAGCACCGAAAGAATCCCGATGTGAAGAGGCTCTTTGTTCCAGGAGCCAAAATAGGTTATAATCACACTTTTCTGAAACCTCACGACTTTATTAGTCTTCTGTCAAATTTTGGGTTCAAACCGACTCCTTTCGGCTTCTGTATTGCTAATTGATTTCGTTTCTTCCTTGTTACTTGTTTGTTAAGTTTCGTGTATAATTCGACTTCAAACTGAAATCTTTTAATTACTAACGTCTTGTATACCTTTCAGGCTACACGTGCATAAATTTTGAGCCGAAAACACCGTCAGGAACCACCAAAAACCCACTGTCCGTGGGTGGTCCGTGACCTTGGACGCATGGTCTGGGACCACGGACGGGTTGCCCGTGGCCACGGACACCCTGTCCGTGGCCCCGGACTTTTCAAGTTTACGTTTTTATTTTAATTCGGTTTTCGTAGTCATGTAATTCAATTGGGGTCCGTGGTCTCGGAACCCTAGTTTAGGTAGTTTTAAATTTCACTTTAATTTTCTATCAAAAAAGGTTTAAAAAAAAAGAAAGTTTGTGCAGTTAGGTTAAAAACGACTCGTTATAAGCCTTAATTAAACTAAGTAGAGGAAAAACGACTTCTAGGGGTAATGAAAGTAATTGAACCCTAATTAAGTCGAATATCAAGCCCCCGAACCCGAACTCTCCTTTCCTAATTTGATCTAGGTTAAAATTAGGTGGCGACTCATAATAGGTTCTAGTGAGCTAGCTTAGGTTTTAATAATTATGGTTATATGACTTAGTTATTAAACTTAGGTTATAAGTAGACCTAAAACCCGATCAGATCCTAATCAACTCGAATCAACCTAGGATAGGGTTTAAAAATTGAGGCTCACAGACTGATGACTCTACTGGGGACAAAATTCTTAATATTAACTTGTTTAATTTTAAGAAAGAGGGCTTAACTCGAAAATGTTTATTTACGGCTTTTCATTATGTTGATTGTTTACTTTTGTGCATAATTTAAATTTTTGTACTTTTGCATCATATGAGAGAGAGGGTCCACATAAACCGATTTCACCCCGAGACCCGTTTGAGGGTCCCCTGTCAGGGACTCACCCCTTTTAGGTGATGTGAATAAGCGGGGAAAAAGATGAGGATGTTTTCTAACCACATCCCCTTAGTACTTGGGCTTTAGCCCCAAGCGTTTTCCTGGCAGTGCCCTTACATAGCCTTGTTTGGTCATCCTAAGACCCGACCGTAGACGCACACCTTTAGGTGATGTGAGAAATGTGGGGAAGCCCAGAGAGAATAGCGTGCAAGCCCTATTCCTTTGTGGTAACCTTGGTCCACACCCCTAGCACCTCTCCAGATCGACCCATACCCGTTGAACTGAATCATTTTGTGAGGACATCTGCATAACTCTCTTTGTATGGTCTCTGTTTGTATAATTTTTCTGAGCCTCGGGCCCAAACATCTGTATCAAGTCCCCAAGTACCCTCAGACCCAATGAAAATATCTAAAAACCCCTTTTGTGGCCCAAGCACCTTCACTTCCTCAAAATCATCTTTTCAAAATGAGCCTGAAGACCCCATATTCAAAATAAATTCCTCTGAAGTCATTGGTCCAATCCATGTGTCAGGATCTCCGGCCCTCTCGGCTGGGGTAATGAAGAAGTATCCCGTGATTAAGGACAATGACCTTTAGGAGAAAAGTCTTTTTGTATCAGTGAAAAAAATGGTGTAACAACTACCGCTTTATATTCTTTAAACAAAGGAAATACAAAATTTCAGAAAGGTGTTGGGATAGAAGTTTTGGCCGCTTAGTCAGATTACCTACTCGCCCTCCTTTACCACTCCTAGTTGAAACCGCATCTGTTTTATCCGACATGTCAGTCGAGGCCCATAATGATATCCTTTGGGAAAATTAACAACTAGAAGGGGGGTCCGAAGGCGCTGCCTCCGTCGAGGAGCTCATGAAGGCTTTCGACTTGAAACATAAAGAAGTAGTCCGAGAAATCGAAAATAAGTATGTGGATACGATAGCCAAGCTGGAGGAAAAGTTGGCCACAATGGAAATGGCAGCCTAAAGTGGGACCACCGGAGCTCCGGTAGGGGGTCAGGAACAAATAACTAGCTTGTTGCAGAAGCACCAGGCTGCCATTGAAGCCATGGAGGCTTGACATGTGGCAGCTACGGATGAACTCCATGAGAAGATTGGATCCGTGGAAGCAGCAAGGCATGAGAGACCCTTGCAGAGATTCATCAACCCTTTATATGGCATAGATAATGCCTCCATGGAAGGACACGACACTCAAGGAGGATATGGAGGAGACACCCCCGGAAACCAGTTGTCTGCGGAGGTCCAGAGGCTTTGAAGCGTATCGAATGAATGGAAAAAGCCGGTAAACCTGCTGGTTTTGATTACTTCTCCATGGGATCCTATCCCGATGTCGAGTTACCTTCGAAGTTGAAGCTTCCAGCCTTGGCTCTCTTCAAGGGTTCAACTGATGCTCAAATCCATTTGGCCATGTTTGATAGAGATGTCCATCCTAAGACTCAATGACAAGCAGAAGGCTAAGGCCTTTGCCCGGTACCTGGATGAGATACCCCAACGGTGGTCCCTAACTCAAAGAATGAACACTAAAACGTATGAAGAGGTATGTGAAGCTTTTCTGACCCACTTCGAGTATGCTAAGAACTTGGAGATCACCCGGTCCGATCTTGCTAGCACCCGTCAGACAGGGAGTGAGTCCATGTCAGACTTTATAAAATGGTGGAGGAGGAAGGTAGCAAGCATGCCCACGAGAATGGATGAACAGGAGCAAATTTGCATGATCGTCGAGAACATGCAGAAGCAGTATAATGATGAGCTGAAGTACATGTACTTTCCACGCTTTGTTATGCTAATGGGTCAGGTAGGTGTGCTGGAAGAGAAGATCTACAAGGGAGATCTGAAGCTTGTATATCCCAAGGGATCTAGGGGTAATTCAAAGTTTCCAAAATCTGAACCGGCAAAAGCTTCCTACTTGGCAGCAGCTTACACATAGGGTACACCACCGAGGTACACAGGGCAGTACGAAGTGAACACCGTCCAACAGCCAAGGGTACAAGGGCGAAACTATAGGGCAGTTCCACCTCCAAGACAAGATTTCAATCAGCGGGAGTTCACAAATATCGGGCGGCCTTTGAGTCTGGCTCTGAAGAGGCTCCAGGAGCAGAACATCTTACAACCCCTTCCGCCTCGGCAAGGAGTTACCTGGTTGGGCAAGAATCTAAACCAATTTTTCCACTACCATCAGTTTCCTGACCATAACACCGTTCATTGCAGGGCCCTACAGCATAAGATCCAAGACCTGATTGACCAGGGACTCCAATTCTCGGAGCGCGGGAATATTTTTGGAAATCCCATGTCGGAGCGCCATTAGGAACCGTTGTTGTTTTTCTTTTCCATTCAGTTGTTCGGCATAGTTTCCCTTTCATGTTTGTTACTCTTTTTTCTTGGCTAGTTCAGTTATTTCTTTTCTTTTCTTTTAGATAGAACTTAATGTCATATTTGATCCCTTTGACTATTAATAAGAGAAGTATTCATTTTCTCTCCTTGTTCATGTTCTTTTGTGTTGAGATCAAATTAATGATTAAACATTCGTTTGTAAAAAAAAGAAAAAAAAGGAGGAAGTACCATTTCATAAAACATGCCAACAAAAAAAAAATGAATGAACTCCTTGCTTTCACAAATTCTCTTGTACAAAACCACCGACTCATGTGCATTCATCATCCATATCACATGCATCCCACATACCTCACCACTCTTCCACTAGGACCTAAAGGCAAGAAAACTCAAAAAAAGACATGTCGATCAGTCACCACATCACCCATCACCCCTCCACAGGATCACCCCATCACCACTCACCATCACACACACAACCACCTTTCATAAATAACCTGGGTATCCAAAAGGCTTGTCAAAAGACCCCAAAACAATACTAGGGGAAATATGAGTTAAGGAATGATAATGTTTATTTCTTTTGTTTAAACGTGCAAACAAGTATCTGAGTGTACACTTCGTAAGAGGGCCTTGAGTGGTAAAACCAAGAGCGAAAGAGCGTGTCATTTTTACACGACTCTAGACAGATCGCATTCAAGAGCAAGGTAAACGGCATAACTCCGACCGAAGGAGATGTTTTGTAAATTTACGTTGAAACCTGTGAAAAGTAACAAAGAACAGATACATAACTATTAAGGATGACGAAGCACCTAGGTACAACACCACATAGCCAAAAGCTTGTGAACCCTAACATTACACCCTAGGCACCCCTGCTGAAATTTTCGTATATGTTCTCTTTTACAACATTACAAACTCCACAAAACAAGCCAGCCAATGATGAATAATCGACCTGAGGACCAAAGGAAGCATGGAGCCCGACTTCCGAACAGCAACTTCACAAGTCCAAAGAAGCAAAACTGCTACCAGCATGACGAAACGATCCACAAATGGTCCCAAAGTGACACAGGATCCAAATGAGCTCACATCAAAAACAGCTTTCAAAGTGTTAAACTGGGAAACACAAGAACCCCGAGGAAAAAGAGATTCAAAGAAAGGCAAATCTGAAAAGCCTCGAGGAAATCCAAAATCGGAAGAAAGAGAGAAGGTGCAAAGAACAACCAAAAAGTCCCAAGTTCCAAGCTCACAAGCGAAGTCATCACGAAGTAGCCAAACGACTACAAAACAAAGAAGGCAAGTCCGAAAGAAGGTGCAAGTTGCAGCTTTGGTCACCCTTATAGCTCCACATATCCCAAACATTCCTCCATGTTCCCGTTATCATTCATCTCACCCTATAGCCACATTATAAGCTTAAAAGACTTCCGATTTAGTAGTTGTGTATCCAATCATTTGAAAGTAACAGGTTGAACGTGTAAATCTTACAAATGTCAAATTCAATGGTTGAGATGTTTTGACCAAAAAGAGAGCACGCGTGCAAACATTAAACACTTCGAGTGTAGGATAGAAAGTACCACATTAAGATATACCCAGACCTTGTGAGAGTGAGACTTGTTTTTGTGCAGTTAATCATAGAAAATACTGGGGGCAATCGATCGTTCCGATCAATTGCCATAAAATCCTAAAAAACTCAGGTTGCCTTAAGGAAAAATATTGGGAGCAATTGTTGGTTCCAACAATTGCAACAACGACACCAATTGAGGCCCAAAAACCCGAAACCCAAAGGTTCAAACCCTTCTCATATCACACAGGCCCGTCCTAAGCCCTATCTTTACATCAAATTTCCTCAGTCCCGTCCTAAGCCCTACCTCCACATAAAATTTCTTTAGGCCCGTTCTGAGCCCTACCTCTTTGTCATACAATCTATAGGCCCGACATAAACCTTAACCCTTCTACATTCATTTAGGCCCATGGTAAGACCTAACCCATCATACACTTAACTCACTTTCGCTTAGAACTATCTTTAGGCTCATCATAAGACCTAGATCCAACCTTTAGGCTTGTCATAAGACCTAAATCCAACATTTAGGCTTGTCATAAGACCTAGATCCAACCTTTAGGCTCGTCATAAGACCTAGATCCAACCTTTAGGCTTGTCACAGGACCTAGATCCAACCTTTAAGCTTGTCATAAGACCTATATCCAACCTTTAGGCTCGTTATAAGACCTAGATCCAACCTTTAGGCTCATTATAAGACCTATTTCCAACCTTTAGGCTTGTCATAAGGCCTAGAATCATCCCCTTAGGCTAGTAGTAAGACCTAGCATCACTCTTTAATTTACCTGCTTCCATCAAACACATTGCATTCATTTCACTCACATAGGCGCATCACAAGACCTATTTGCATTATCCAGGCGCATCACAAGACCTGGCGACAGAAAAATTGGCGAGGTGATGGCAATAAATCCTCCTATGCGATGGCAACTTATTTTGGGATCAACGAATGGTGGGCGATGGTAATAAGTCCCTAGGGTTTTTACCAGGAGTTATCCCTGCACACCGGCTTGGGGGCAATGGCAATAAGTCCATAATGGGTCCAGCCAGGAGCATTGGCACGAGTTTCGATTCCCAGAAGCATCCGAGCATCATCAACATCATCAGCATCATCAACATCATCGGCATCATCAACATCATCGGCATCATCAACATCATCAGCATCATCAACATCATCAACATCATCAGCATCATTAGCATTGCTAGCATATCAGCATTCCTGCATCTACACATTATTTCACTTTCATCATTTTCAGGTAGTCAACGCCTTAGAATAGCTTGGCATCATTTTTAGGTAGTCAACGCCTTAGAATATCTTGACATCATTTTTATAATTTTCAGATAGTCAATGCCTTATAATAGCTTGGCATCATTTTCAGGTAGTCAGCGCCTTAGAATAGCTTGGCATCATTTTCATCATTTTTAGGTAGTCAACACCTTAGAATATCTTGGCATCATTTTCAGGTAGTCAACGCCTTAGAATAGCTTGGCATCATTTTTATCATTTTCAGGTAGTCAATGCCTTGGAATAGCATGACATCATTTTCATAATTTTCAGGTAGTCAACGCCATAGAATAGCTTGACATCGTTTTCATCGTTTTAGATAGTCAGCGCCTTAGAATAGCTTGACATCGTTTTCATCATTTTAGGTAGTCAATGCTTTAGAATAGCATGAAATAATTTTCATCACTTTAGGTAGTCAGCGCCACAGAATAGCTTAACAAAATATCATCATTTCAGGTAGTTGGCGCCTTCAAATAGTTCAACAACATCTCTTTCTCCTTTAGGTAGTCAACGCCTTCGAATAGCTCGACGCAACCCACTAGATTTCAAACGGCATGCAGGGCCATTTTATGACCCGAAATTTTGGGGTATCACTCAAACATCAACCAGACTTTTCATATTCATTACAAAGTCTAGTTGACGGGGGGCAATCTATTATACCCAAAATTTTAACCCCCCGGAGGAGAGTCTCTTGAGGTATTGGTGCAAAAAGGGTAGTTTGGTCAAACAGTAAGAATTACCGGTTTGATCGGCGCATTCCAGGGCATCACAGGCAACTTAGTCATCTTCAGGGGTATTTTCGTAATTTTTCAAAGCTCCTAAGCCCCCTACGAGCTTTCTTTCCCCTTCGAAAGCACCTCAAATCAACTTAGAATGTTTTGAAATTTTAACCCATGATAGAGGATGACATTTTAAGCATAATGGCATTGGAATTTTGAATTTTTGAATTCCCGGTAGTTTTCTAGCAATTTCTGATTGAATCTGCCGAGAATTTGAATTTAAAAATATTCCAATATTTAAAAAATTCGATTCCACCTCAGAAAAATCATAATTGTCATCCTTGACATGTGGCTAAGATTTCACAACAAAATTCCCCTGCGAAGTCACTTAATTAAAATCTGAAAGAATCTCGTTTTCACTAGATTTTCTTTATCTTTAAGGAAGTCTATATAAAGGGGTAAATCTCTTGATCAAATCAGAATCTCATAAGCTCTCAGAACCCTAGGCAATCAAAACTCTCTTCCATAACCAACCTCTCACGTTTTTGCACTTCCAAGCACCAAAACAATACCGAAATCGTTCTCAAATCCACACTTTCAAACAATTTTCAACTCCCAACATTGTTCTAACCATAAAACAGTGGCTAAATCACCACCAAAACGTGAGAAATAGCATCAACAATCAATAGTTAGAAGCTGGGTTCGAACTCAATCCAGAACCGAGATCAACAGAGCACCAAAAGAATCCTGACATGAAGAGTCTCATTGTTCCAGGAGCCAAAATAGGTTATAATCACACTTTTCTGAAACCTCACAACTTTATTTGTCTTCTATCAAATTTTAGGTTCAAACCGACTCCTTTTGGCTTCTGTATTGCTAATTGCTTTCGTTTCTGCCTTGTTACTTGTTTGTTAAGTTTCGTGTATAATTCGACTTCAAACTGAAATCTTTCAATTACTAACGTCTTGTATACTTTTCAGGCTACACGTACATAAATTTTGAGCCGAAAACACCGTTGGGAACCACCAAAAACCCATTGTCCGTGGGTGGTTCGTGACCTCTGACGCATGGTCCGGGACCATGGACTGGTTGTCCGTGGCCACGGACACCCACGGACGGTCGCGGGATTTCTTATTTTTCAATTTTCAAAGTTTAGGGTTTTTAACAGTACATGTCCGGGCCCACAGACACCCTGTTCGTGGCCCCGGGCTTTTCAAGTTTACGTTTTTATTTTAATTCGGTTTTCGTAGTCATGTAATTCAATTGGGGTCCGTGGTCTCGGACATTAGGTCCGTGGCTACGGACATAATTAAAATTTGACCTAATTCTGCCTCTAAAACCCTAGTCTAGGTAGTTTTAATTTTCACATTAGTTTTCTGTCAAAAAAGGTTAAAAATATAAAAAGGAAGTTTGCGCACTTAGGTTTAGAACGACTCGTAATAAGCCATAATTAAAATAAGTAGAGGAAAAATGACTTCTAGGGGTAATGAAAGTAATTGAACCCTAATTAAGTCGAATATCAAGCCCCCAAACCCGAACTCTCCTTTCCTAATTTGATCTAGGTTAAAATTAGGTGGTGACTCATAATAGGTTCCAGTGAGCTAGCTTTGGTTTTAGTAATTATGGTTATATGACTTAGTTATTAAACTTAGGTTATAAGTGGACCTAAAACCCGATCAGATCCTAATCAGCTTGAATCAACCTAGGATAGGGTTTAAAAATCAAGGCTCATAGAATGATGACTCTGTTGGGGATAAATTCTTAATTTTAAGAAAGAGGGCTTAACTTGAAAATTGTTTATTTACGGCTTTTATTACATTGTTTGCTTACTTTTGTGTGCACTTTAATTTCTACACCTTTGCATCATTCGAGAGCGAGGGTCCACGCAAACCGATTTCACCTCGGGACCCGTTTTAGGGTCCCCTGTCTAACCACATCCCCTTAATACCTAGGTTTTAGCCCCAAGCTTTTTCTTGGAAGTGCCCATACCTAGCCTTGTTTGGTCATTCAAAGACCCGACCATAGACGCATAACTTCAAGTGATGTGAAAAAAGTGGGGAAGCCCAAAGAGAGTAGCGTGCAAGCCCTATTCCTTTGTGGTGACCTGAGCCCATGCCCCAAGTACCTCTCCAGCTCGATCCATACCCGAATTGGATAAGCGTCAGGTGAGTACATGTTGAACTTGTGTCAGCCTTGTTTGCTTGTATGATCGGCCCTTTACCAAGTTTAGAAATCGATAGGAATTTTCCTGCATCAACTTAGCCTAACATGAATTTACGGCTTTATTGTTTGTGGCCCAAAGGCCTTGTTTGGTTGAAATAAGTGAATTGTTTGTATGGGCTTTGGTCCAAAGGCCTAGACTTAGGTGATTTCCCCTTTCAGCCCAATTTGAATTAACTATTTAGTTTTAGGCCCATGGAAAAGAAATTCACCTAAATTTGAGGTAATTTACAAAAGTCGAGAAGAATCAATAAAGCCTTCCACTGAAATTCTTTCGGTCCAAGGCCCATTCTAGTCTAGGAAAAGCTTTTACTAGGGCTTCAGCCCAAAATCCTAGACCTAGGCATCATCCTCCAGGTTCAATCAAAACTACTCATTCAGGTTTCAGCCCAAATTCCAATCTAAAGTTTGGTTTAGCAATCATTCGGGCCCAGTACCCCACTCATAACTCATTCCATTTGGGCCTATAGACCAATTCATAGTTTTGGCCCATAAGCTTCGCTTTCTATCCAGAATTTCGGCCCATAGCATGAAACATTTGAATCCAAGATAGTTTGCATCACTCATTCATTCCAATTCCTAGCTTCAAGGCCCAACAAGAACATCAAACGAATCTTAGACTTCAAGGTTTCTCTCTCGGCCCAGTGGCCCATTCATAGCCCATACAACTTACTTCAGCCCGTATGCTTCACTTACAAATTAGGGTATTCAGGCCCACAAATCCGTTATAGTTTCGGAAACGATCTAGCCCATGCACCTCACTCCTAGTTTGGAAATGATTCAGGCCCAAGTATCTCGTGCACCATCCATAGACATTCCTAGTCTTGCTTTTGCATTGAGCCTACTCGAAGTTCAGAAGGAAGACACTCACGGTCATCTCAATGGCGTCCCGACGGTCAAGAGCTCGAGTCTTCAGTACGTTGGCATCAGGCAGTTCAACATCACTATTTTTAGAAGTTTTCTCGATTTAGTAGTTTTCTGTTCTCAATCGTTCTTCCAATTTTTATGGTAGCTAGCTTCCTTTATCATTTTAGGTAGTTCTCCTAAGATTACAATTTTCGATGTTATCTTTCCATTCATGAAATAGAGCATAGTTCCATTTTCATAAATTTTTGCATTCATTCTACAAGACAAAAAAAACAACAAAAAAATTTTTTTTTAAGGAAAAGGATCACTGAGTAGTCATTCCCTGACTATGGAGCAGAATGACTTGTCTTTTGTTTCTAAAAGGATGAACATGTGTTGCCAAACACCACAACCCATCCCAAAGCATCCAAAATGATCCTCAAAGCAGTTCCAAGTGCTCACTTGTTAAAATCATTGTCATTAACCCCAAATCAATGCTGGGGGCAATCTGAGTTTAAGTTCGTCATCTTTCATCTTTCGTTTAAACGTGTGAACAAATCTCCGAGTGAGAATTTACGAGAGTGTCTTGAGTGGAAAAACCATGAGCGAATGAGCATGTCATTTTTACACGACTCTGATGAGACCACATTCAAAGGTAAGGTAAACGGTATAACTCCGATCGAAGGAGATAATTTGTAAATTTACGCTTGGACCTGTGAAAAGTAACAAAGAACGAATACACAACTGTCAAGAATGACGATACACCTAGGTACAGCACCACATTGCCAAAAGCTTGTGAACCCTGACATTAAACCCTATGTACCCCCGCAGAGCCTTTCATATATCCCTTTTTGATATTACAAAGCTCCACAAAACAAGCCAACCCGTGATGAATAACCGACCCGGTGACCAAAGGAAGCGAAAAGCCCGATTCTCATTTAACATTTTCATCAGTCCAAATAAGCAATGTCGATATCAGCATGACGAAGCGATCCGCAAATGGTCCCAGAGTGACACAGGATCCAAAGAGCTCACATCAAAACAGCTCTCGAAACTCAAAAATCGGGAGACACAAGAACGCCGAAGGAGAAGTCAAGAAAGGATAAAACAAAAAGGCAAACCCGAAATGCGTCGAAGAAATCCAAATGACAAAAAGAAGAGAAATGGTGTAAAGGACAATTTCAAAAGTCCAAGTCCAGAAGCTTGAAAACAACGTCAACACGAAGCAGCTAGACGACTTCAAGACAAGGAAGATGAATCCGAGAGAAGACACAAGGTGCAGCTTTGGTCACCCCTTATAACTCCACATACCTTAAATATCCCTCTATGGTCCCGTTGTCTTTCATCACACCCCATGGCCACGTTATAAGCTTTAAAGACTTCCGACTAGGTAATTATGTATCTAATCACGTGAAAGTAATAGATCGAATGCGTAAATCCATCAAATATCAAATTCAATGATCTAGAAGTTGTGACCGTAAGCGAGAAATGAGTGCAAACATCAAACAGGTCAAGTGTAGGTTAAGAAGCACCAAATCAAAACATAATCCTTGACCCTGTGAGGATGAACTCGTTCGCACGTTTAATCAAAGAAAATACTGGGGGCAATCGATCGTTGCCATGAACTCTAGCTCAGATTGTCCGAAAGAAAAATACTAGGGGCAATTGTTGGTTCCAATAATTTCCATAACGACACCAATTGAAATCCAAAGCTTGAGCACCACCATCCCATCACAGGCACACATAAGCTCTTACCTCCACATCAAATACCTTAGGCACACATATGCGCTAACCTCCACACACACACTCTCAGGCCCATCATTATCCTTACCTCCACAAAAACATCAGGCCCGTCATAACCCTGATCACCATCCAAATCACAACCCAATCCCAGGTCTATCATAAATCCTGAACACCAGCAAAAGCCTTTAGCACCACACACTTCCACCAGCATCATATTCATCTGCCTAGAAACAAATTGCAGATCTGAAATTCTTAGTCAGGAAATGGTTATTTCACTTTCCTCTTTTAGCAAAATTTTTCTCAAGCATTGCCACATTTGGCACAATGTGAGCCTCGATTTTAAACCCTATCCTATGTGGATTAAGTTGATTATGATCTAAACGGGTTTTAGGTCCACTTATAACCTAAGATTAATAACTATGTCATATAACAATAATTATTAAAACCTAAGCTAGCTCACTGGAACCTATTATGAGTCACCACCTAATTTTGACCTAGATTAAATTAGGAAAGGAGAGTTCGGGTTCGGGGGCTTGATATTCGACTTATTTAGGGTTCAATTACTTCCATTACCCTTCCTAGGTCGTTTTTCCTCTACTTGGTTTATTTACGGCTTATTACGAGTCATTTTAACCTAAGTGCGCGAGCTTCTGTTTTTTTGTGTTTTTTAGCCTTTTTTGACAGAAAATTAAAGTGAAATTAAAAGCTATCTAAACTAGGGTTTCGGAGGCAGAATTAGGTCGAATTTTGCTTACGTCCGTAGCCACGGACTCCATGTCCGAGACCACGGACCCCAGTTAACCTAATTATACAGAAGAGTCGAAATTAAAGGAAAACAGAAAATTGCAAAGTCCGGGGCCACGGACAGGCTGTCCGTGGGCCCAGACATTATTAGAAAACCTAATTTTTGAATTTTTTAAAATCCCGCCGCCGTCCGTGGGCGTCCGGGCTTACGGACAGGGAGTCCGGGACCCCGGACATGACGTCCGTGGGTGCGGACCGCCCTCGGACGGCGGCGTTGAGGCTGTTCCCGAAGGTGTTTTTGGCTCAAATTTTATGGGTGTGTAGCCTGAAAGATGTACAAGACGTTAGTGATTGAAAGTTCTCAATTTGAATTCGAATTAAGCACGAAACTTGGTAAACAAGTTATTGGACAGAAGCTTAAACAAACAGCAATACAGAAGCGTAAAGAGGTTAGTTTGAACCCAAAATTTGACAGAGAGCTAATAAGGCCGTGAAGAATTAGAAAAGTAGAATGGAAACCTGTTCTACCCTCGAATTCAGGAGAATTCTTCACGTCGGGATTCGTCGAGTGCTCCGTTGATGGCAGACCCGAAAGGATTTTGAACCCAACTTCTGGTTGTTGGTTGTTCTTGTTGTTCTTCACGTTTTGGTGGTGTTTTGTGGGGTTTTGATGACTATTGGTGCTTTGGGGATTGGAAAACGTGTTTAGATGGTGATTTCGGGGAATTTTCGGTATGATTTGGGTGGCCAGGTGTTGGAAAACGTGAGAGAGAGAGAGAAGGCTGTGCTTTCTGACTCTCTAGGGTTCTTGAGCATATGAGGTTCTGCTTTTATCAAAAAACCTATCCCCTTATATAGACTTTCTTAAAGATAAAGAAAATCTAGTAAAAGTAAGATTTTTTGATATTTTAATAAGGTGACTTCCCAAAGGAATTTTGCTGTGAAATTTTAACCACGTGTCAAGGATGGAAATTATGAATTTTCTGAAGTGGAACCGAATTTTTAAAATGTTGGAATATTTTTAAATCGAATTTCTTGTCAGATTCAGTCAGAAATTGCTAGAAAATTATTGGAAACTCGAAAAATCAAAATTCCAACGCCATTATGCTTAGAATGTCATCCTCTATCATGGGTAAAAAAATCAAAACATTTCAAGCTGATTTGGGCATCCTTTGGAGGAGAGAGAAAGCTTATAGGAGGTCTTAGGAGCCTTTAAAGATTACCAAAACGCCCCTGAAAATGACAAAGCTGCTCCCCATGCCATGGAACGCGCCGATTGAGCCGGAATCCCTCACTAATTGATTAAAATGCCTCTCACAACACCAGCACCCCGTAGACCCTAACCCAGGGGGTCAAAATTTTGGGTATAACAGATTGCCCCCCGTCAACTAGACTTTGTAATGAAAGGGAAAAGGCTAGTTGATGCTTGAGTGATACCCCAAAATTTCAAATGTTTCCAAGACCCTGCATGTTATCGAAAACTGATAAATTGTGTCGAGCTATTCTAAGGCACTGACTACCTATAAGTAAAATGAAGTAATGTCAAGCGATTCTAAGGCGTCGACAACCTAAAATGTGGAAATGAGATAATGTCAAGCAATTCTAAGGCGTTGACAACCTATAATTATGATATGATGTCAAACTATTCTAAGGTGTTGACTGCCTGTGACGAATGAGATGATGTCAAGCTATTCTAAGGCGTTGACTACCTATAAGTAAAGTGAAATGAAGTAATGTCAAGCGATTCTAAGGCGTTGACAACCTAAAATGTGATAACTGGGTGGTATGCAAATGCAAGAATGCTGAAACGCTGATGATGCTAATGATGCTGATGATGTTGATGATGCTGATGATAATGCTGATGATGCTGATGATGCTCGGATGCTTCTGGGGACCGAAACCCGTGCCAATGCTCCTGGCTGGACCCAATGTGGACTTATTGCCATCGCCCCCCAAGCCGGTGTGCAGGGATAACTCCTGGTAAAAACCTTGGGGACTTATTGCCTTTGCCCACCATTCGTTGATCCCGAAAATAAGTTGACATCGCAAAAGGAGGATTTATTGCCATCACCTCGCCAACTTTTCTACCGCCAGGTCTTGTGACGCGCCTGGATAATGCAACTAGGTCTTATGACGAGCTTATATGAATGAGATGAATGCAATGTGTTTGATGAGAGTGGGTAAGCTAAAGGGTAACGCTAGGTCTTACTACGAGCCTAAGGGAATGCAGCTAGGTCTTATGACGAGCCTAAAGGATGGTTCTAGGTCTTATGACGAGCCTAAGGGAATGCGACTAGGTCTTATGACGAGCCTAAAGGATGGATCTAGGTCTTATGACGAGCCTAAGGGAATGCAACTAGGTCTTACTACGAGCCTAAGGATGGATCTAGGTCTTATGACGAGCCTAAGGATGGATCTAGGTCTTATGACGAGCCTAAGGATGGATCTAGGTCTTATGACGAGCCTAAGGGAATGCGACTAGGTCTTACTACGAGCCTAAGGATGGATCTAGGTCTTATGACGAGCCTAAGGGAATGCGACTAGGTCTTACTACGAGCCTAAGGATGGATCTAGGTCTTATGACGAGCCTAAAGGAAGAATCCAGGTGAAAGTGAGTAAAATGTATGATGGGTCTAAATGGATGTAGAAGGATTAGGGTTTATGTCAAATCTGGAGATGGTAGGGCTCAAGATGGGCCTACGGATGTTTGGGTGTGAAGGTAGGGCTTAGGACGGGCCTGTGGGAATTTGATGTGGAGGAAGAGCTTAGGACGGGCCTGTGAATGTTTGGATGTGGAGGTAGAACTTAGGACGGGCCTGTGAATGTTTGGATGGTTTGAACCTTCGGGTTTTGGACTTTTGGGCCTCAATCGGTGTCGCTGTTGCAATTGTTGGAACCAACAATTGCCCCCAGTATTCTTTCTTAAGGCAATCTGAGTTAGAGTTCATGGCGATCGATCGGAACGATCGATTGCCCCCAGTACTTTCTTCGGCTAAACGTGCGAACAAGTCTCGTCCTCATAGGGTCAAGGCTTATGTTTTGATGTGGTGCTTCCTAACCTACGCCCGACGTGTTTGGTGTTTGCACTCGTTTCTCACTTACGGTCACAACTTCTCAACCATTGAATTTGACATTTGTTAGATTTACGCATTCAACCTGCTACTTTCACATGATCGGATACACAACTACTAAGTCGGAAGTCTTTTGAGCTTATAACGTGGCTATGGGGTGTGATGAATGACAACAGGATAATGGAGGAATGTTTAGGATATGTGGAGCTTTAAGGATGACCAAAGCTGCAACTTGCACCGTCTCTCGGACTTGTCTTCTTTGCCTTGAAGTCGTTTGGCTACTTCATGATGACTTCGCCTGTGAACTTGGGGCTTGGAACTTTTGGATTGTTCCTTGCATCTTCTTTCTTATTTCCGATTTTGGATTTTTTCGAGGCTTTTCAGGTTTGCCTTTCTTTGAATCTCCTTTCCTTCGGGGTTCTTGTGTTTCCCGGTTTTGAACTTTGAGAGCTGTTTCTTGATGTTAGCTCATTTTGGATCATGTGTCATTTTGGGACCATTTGCGGATCGCTTCGTCACGCTGGTAGCGGTTTTGCTTCTTTGGACTTGTGAAGTTGTTGCTCAAAAGTCGGGCTCCTTGCCTCCTTTGGTCACCGGGTCGGTTATTCATCATTGGCTAGCTTATTTGTGGAGCTTGTAGTGTTGTAAAAGAGGTCATATATGAAAAGCTCAGCGGGGGTGCCTAGGGTTTAATGTCAGGGTTCACAAGCTTTTGGCTGTGCGGTGCTATAGCTAGGTGCTTCGTCATCCCTAATAGTTGTGTATCCGTTCTTTGTTACTTTTCATAGGTTTAAGCGTAAATTTACAAAAATATCACCTTCGATCGGAGTCATGCCGTTTATCTTTCCTTTGAATGTGATCTCTCTGGAGTCGTGTAAAAATGACACGCTCTTTCGCTCTTGGTTTTACCGCTCAAGGCACTCTCGCGAAGTGTACACTCAGAGACTTGTTTGCACATTTAAACAAAAGAAATAAACATTATCATTCCTTAACTCAGATTGCCCCCAGTATTGTTGTGGGGTTTTCTTGACTAACCTTGGAATGCCCAAGTTATTTTGTGGAG
This sequence comes from Limonium bicolor, assembly GCA_023374045.1. Taxonomy (NCBI): domain Eukaryota; kingdom Viridiplantae; phylum Streptophyta; class Magnoliopsida; order Caryophyllales; family Plumbaginaceae; genus Limonium; species Limonium bicolor. Next base: position 473,026,236 of record CM041777.1, on the reverse strand, counting down.
GGTGATTGCATGCGTGGTGGTGAACAATGGTGGTGAGTGGTGACGGAGTGATTGCTGGGTGATTTTTTTTTTTGCTTTGGCGGCAACAGCTTTGTTTTTGGTGAAATGGTAGAAATGACGGAACGTTGTGACATGTGGGATGGCTGTGGGGAGGTGGCGAGTGTGGATGGGAAGATGGTTTTGTACAGGGGGTTTCGTGAAAAATGAAGGTTCTTACTCTTATATGCTTGCAGACATGCTTTATGAGTGAGAGTCTTTTTCCCTTTTTTTTTTCCTTTTTTTTAGCGCATGAACGAATGTATAAACATTAAAACATGAGCAAAGAAAAGAATTTTATTGATAACCAAAGGGAACAACAATGGTACTGAGCACCGATTAAAAAGAACTTAAAAGAAAAGAAAAACAAAAGCTACGCGAAACAACTTAAAGGGAGAAAAACAACAAAGATTCCTAGTGGTGTTCTGGCATAGGATTCCCGAAGATATTCCCGCGCTCTGAGAACTGAAGTCCCTGGTCAATCAGGTCTTGGATCTTATGCTGTAGGGCCCTGCAATGATCGGTGTCGTGACCTGGTAACTGATGGTAGAGACAGAACTGGTTTGGGCTCCTGCCCAAACGGGTGACTCCTGGTCGGGCGGAAGAGGCTGTAAGATGTTCTGCTCCTGGAGCTTTTTCAGGGCATGACTCAAAGGCCGACCGATATCTGTGAATTCTCGCTGGTTGAAATCCGGTCTTGGAGGTGGTACCGCTGGATAGTTCCTCCCCTGTTCCCTTGGCAGCTGGACTGCATTCACCTCGTACTGTCCTGTGTACCTCTACGGTGCGCTCTGTGTGTAAGCTGCGGTCGGGTAGGAGGCTTTCGCTGGTTCAGATTTCGGGAATTTTGAATTGCTTCCGGATCCTCGGGGATATCCAAGCTTTAAGTCTCCCTTGTGGATCTTCTCCTCCAAAACCCCTACCTGGCCCATGAGCATATCAAAGCTTGGAAAGTACATATACTTTAATTCATCATTGTACTGCTTTTGCATGTTCTCAACAATCATGCGAATTTGCTCCTGCTCTTCCATCCTTGTGGGCATGCCCGCTGCCTTCCTCTTCCACCGCTTTATAAAGTCGGACATGGACTCACTTCCCGTTTGGCGCGTGCTGGCAAGGTCAGACCGGGTGATTTCCAAGTTTTTAGCATACTCAAAGTGAGTCAGGAAGGCTTCACATATCTCCTCGTATGTCTTGGTGTTCATTCTTTGAGTTAGGTACCATCGTTGAGGAATCTCATCTAGGTACCGGGCAAAAACCTTGGCCTTTTGCATATCATTGAGCCTCAGGATAGACATCTCTCGATCAAACATCGCCAAATGGATCTGGGGATCGGTCGAGCCCTTGTAGAGAGCCAAAGTGGGGAGCTTCAGCTTCGCGGGTAGCTCAACGTCTGGATAGGATCCCATGGAGAGGTAGTCAAAGCCAGCAGGTTTACCAGCCTTTTCCATGCGCTCAATGCGCCTCAGAGCCCTCTGAACTTCAGCAGCTAACTGGTTCCCAGGAACACCACCTCCGTAGCCAACATGGGTGTCATGTCCCTCCAAGGAGATATTGTCCATGCCATATAAAGGGTTGACAAATCCTTGCAGCGGTCCTTCCCGTCTTGCTGCCTCCAAGGATCCTATTTTCTCATGGAGCTCAACTGTTGCCGCTGTATGCCGTGCCTCCAGGGCCTCAATGGCAGCTTGATGTTTCTGTTCCAGGCTGGCTATTCGATCCTGCTCCTCCGCTGGACCCCTGCTTTGGGCTGCCGTTTCCAACGCGGCCAACTTATCCTCCAGCTTGGTGATTGTGTCCACATATTTGCTTTCGAGTGCCTGGATTGCTTCCTGGTGCCTCAAATCAAAATTTCTTATGAGCGCTTCAACAGAAGTGTTCTGGTTTCCCCCCCTGCTTGCTGATCCTCCTGAAGGATATCGTCATGGACCTGGACCGACATGTCAGATGAGCTGGAGTCTACTTCGGGCCGGAATGATGGAAGTGGAGGAGTAGGCAGTCGGGTCAAACGTCCGGAACTTCTGTCCCAGCGCCTTTCTGAAATCTTGTCTTCTTTCTGTTTCAGAACATAGGGTGAAAACAAAAACCATCAGGCACGGGCTTTCAATGACATAGAAAGATTTTCCTCTGAGGACCCTTATGTTCTAATTACAGGACTCTTTTTTGGACCTCTCAAGCCTAGCGGGCTGGAGATTTTTGGCACGCGAAATGGGCCAGCAATCCTAATGGGAGCCTTTGAGCTTATTCTGAGAGGGTGATTTCGTGGAGGTAAAGGCATCTGGGCCACTGAAATCCTCAAGTGTTTCATTTGGACTGGGGGGAGATTGATGGATCGATATAGTCATTGGGCCTGAGGCCCAGGAGAAAGAACGCATGCACAAATGTCCTCACAAAATGACTCAGTCCAACGGGTACGGGTCAATCCGGAGAGGTGCTTGGGGCGCTAGCCCAGGTCACCATAAAGGAATAGGGCTTGCACGCTATTCTCTTTGGGCCTCCCCACTTTTTTCACATCACCTAAAGGTGTGCGTCTACGGTCGGGTCTTTGACTGACCAAACAGTGGGCTAGGTAAGGGTACTTGCCAGGAAAATGCTTGGGGCTGAAGCCCAGGTATTAAGGGGGTGTGGTTAGACGACACCCTCCTCTTTTCCCCCACTTATTCTCATCACCTAAAAGGTGTGAGTCCCTAGTAGGGGACCCTCAAATGGGTCCCGGGATGAAATTGGTTTGCGTGGACCCTCGCCCTCATATGATGCAAGGGTGTAAAAATTAAAGTGCGCACAGAAATAAACAAGCATAGTAAAAGCCATAAATAGATGATTTCAAGTTAAGCCCTCTTTCTTAAAATTAAACAAGTTAAAATTGAGAAGTTTGTCCCCAGCAGAGTCGCCAATCTGTGAGCCTCGATTTTAAACCCTATCCTATGTGGATTAAGTTGATTATGATCTAAACGGGTTTTAAGTCCACTTATAACCTAAGATTAATAAACTATGTCATATAACAATAATTATTAAAACCTAAGCTAGCTCACTGGAACCTATTATGAGTCGCCACCTAATTTTGACCTAGATTAAATTAGGAAAGGAGAGTTCAGGTTCGGGGGCTTGATATTCGACTTATTTAGGGTTCAATTACTTCCATTACCCTTCCTAGGTCGTTTTTCCTCTACTTGGTTTATTTACGGCTTATTACGAGTCGTTTTAACCTAAGTGCGCGAGCTTCTGTTTTTTTTTTTTTTTAGCCTTTTTTGACAGAAAATTAAAGTGAAATTAAAAGCTATCTAAACTAGGGTTTTGGAGGCAAAATTAGGTCAAATTTTGCTTACGTCCGTAGCCACGGACTCCATGTCCGAGACCACGGACCCTAGTTAACCTAATTATACAGAAGAGTCGAAATTAAAGGAAAACAGAAAATTGCAAAGTCCGGGGCCACAGACTGGCTGTCCGTGGGCCCGGACATTATTAGAAAACCAAATTTTTGAATTTTTTAAAATCCCGCCACCTTCCGTGGGCGTCCGGGCTTACGGACAGGGAGTCCGGGACCCCGGACATGACGTCCGTGGGTGCGGACCGCCCTCGGACGGCGGCGTTGAGGCTGTTCCCGAAGGTGTTTTTGGCTCAAATTTTATGGGTGTGTAGCCTGAAAGATGTACAAAATGTTAGTGATTGAAAGTTCTCAATTTGAATTCGAATTAAGCACGAAACTTGGTAAACAAGTTATTGGACAGAAGCTTAAACAAACAGCAATATAGAAGCGTAAAGAGGTTAGTTTGAACCCAAAATTTGACAGAGAGCTAATAAGGTCGTGAAGAATTAGAAAAGTAGAATGGAAACCTGTTCTACCTTCGAATTCAGGAGAATTCTTCACGTTGGGATTCGTCGAGTGCTCCGTTGATGGCAGACCGAAAGGATTTCGAACCCACTTCTGGTTGTTGGTTGTTCTTGCTGTTCTTCACGTTTTGGTGGTGTTTTTGTGGGTTTTGATGACTATTGGTGCTTTGGGGATTGGAAAACGTGTTTAGATGGTGATTTTGGGGAATTTTCGGTATGATTTGGGTGGCCAGGTGTTGGAAAACGTGAGAGAAGAGGAGGAGGCTTCTCTGACTCTCTAGGGTTCTTGAGCATATGAGGTTCTGCTTTTATCAAAAAACCTATACCTTATATAGACTTTCTTAAAGATAAAGAAAATCTAGTAAAAGTAAGATTTTTTGATATTTTAATAAGGTGACTTCCCAAAGGAATTTTGCTGTGTGAAATTTTAACCACCTGTCAAGGATGGAAATTATGAATTTTCTGAAGTGGAACCGAATTTTTAAAATGTTGGAATATTTTTAAATCGAATTTCTTGTCAGATTCAGTCAGAAATTGCTAGAAAATTATTGGAAACTCGAAAAATCAAAATTCCAATGCCATTATGCTTAGAATGTCATCCTCTATCATGGGTAAAAAAATCAAAACATTTCAAGCTGATTTAGGCATCCTTTGGAGAGAGAGAGAAAGCTTATAGGAGGTCTTATGAGCCTTTAAAGATTACCAAAACGCCCCTGAAAATGACGAAGCTGCTCCCCATGCCATGGAACGCGCCGATCGAGCCGAAATCCCTAACTACTTGATTAAAATGCCTCTCACAACACCAGCACCCGTAGACCCTAACCTGGGGTCAAAATTTTGGGTATAACAGATTGCCCCCCGTCAACTAGACTTTATAATGAAAGGGAAAATGCTAGTTGATGCTTGAGTGATACCCCAAAATTTCAAATGTTTCCATGACCCTGCATGTTATCGAAAACTGATAAATTGTGTCGAGCTATTCTAAGGCACTGACTACCTATAAGTAAAATGAAGTAATGTCAAGCGATTCTAAGGCGTCGACAACCTAAAATGTGGAAATGAGATAATGTCAAGCAATTCTAAGGCGTTGACTACCTATAATTATGATATGATGTCAAACTATTCTAAGGCGTTGACTGCCTGTGACGAATGAGATGATGTCAAGCTATTCTAAGGCGTTGACTACCTATAAGTAAAGTGAAATGAAGTAATGTCAAGCGATTCTAAGGCGTTGACAACCTAAAATGTGATAACTGGGTGGTATGCAAATGCAAGAATGCTGAAACGCTGATGATGCTAATGATGATGATGTTGATGATGCTAATGATAATGCTGATGCTGATGATGCTCGGATGCTTCTGGGGACCGAAACCGTGCCAATGCTCCTGGCTGGACCCAATGTGGACTTATTGCCATCGCCCCCCAAGCCGGTGTCAGGGATAACTCCTGGTAAAACCTTGGGGACTTATTGCCTTTGCCCACCATTCGTTGATCCTGAAAATAGTTACATCGCAAAAGGAGGATTTATTGCCATCACCCTCGCCACTTTTCTGCCCCAGGTCTTTGACGCGCCTGGATAATGCAACTAGGTCTTATGACGAGCTTATATGAATGAGATGAATGCAATGTGTTTGATGAGAGTGGGTAAGCTAAAGGGTAACGCTAGGTCTTACTACGAGCCTAAGGGAATGCAGCTAGGTCTTATGATGAGCCTAAAGGATGGTTCTAGGTCTTATGACGAGCCTAAGGGAATGCGACTAGGTCTTATGACGAGCCTAAAGGATGGATCTAGGTCTTATGACGAGCCTAAGGGAATGCAACTAGGTCTTACTACGAGCCTAAGGATGGATCTAGGTCTTATGACGAGCCTAAGGATGGATCTAGGTCTTATGACGAGCCTAAGGATGGATCTAGGTCTTATGACGAGCCTAAGGGAATGCGACTAGGTCTTACTACGAGCCTAAGGATGGATCTAGGTCTTATGACGAGCCTAAGGGAATGCGACTAGGTCTTACTACGAGCCTAAGGATGGATCTAGGTCTTATGACGAGCCTAAAGGAAGAATCCAGGTGAAAGTGAGTAAAATGTATGATGGGTCTAAATGGATGTAGAAGGATTGGGGTTTATGTCAAATCTGGAGATGGTAGGGCTCAAGATGGGCCTACGGATGTTTGGGTGTGAAGGTAGGGCTTAGGACGGGCCTGTGGGAATTTGATGTGGAGGAAGAGCTTAGGACGGGCCTGTGAATGTTTGGATGTGGAGGTAGAGCTTAGGACGGGCCTGTGAATGTTTGGATGGTTTGAACCTTCGGGTTTTGGACTTTTGGGCCTCAATCGGTGTCGCTGTTGCAATTGTTGGAACCAACAATTGCCCCCAGTATTCTTTCTGGGTGAGTTTTTTTTTTGCTTTGGCGGCAGCAGCTTTGTTTTTGGTGAAATGGTAGAACTGACGGAACGCTGTGACATGTGGGATGGCTGTGGGGGAGGTGGCGAGTGTGTGGATGGGAAGGTGGTTTTGTACAGGGGGTTTCATGAAAAATGAAGGTTCTTACTCTTATATGCTTGCAGACATGCTTTATGAGTGAGAGTCTTTTTCCCTTTTTTTTCTTTTTTTTTCCTTTTTTTTTAGCGCATGAACGAATGTATAAACATCAAAACATGAGCAAAGAAAAGAATTTTATTGATAACCAAAGGGAACAACAATGGTACTGAGCACCGATTAAAAAGAACTTAAAAGAAAAGAAAAACAAAAGCTACGCGAAACAACTTAAAGGTAGAAAAACAACAAAGATTCCTAGTGGTGTTGTGGCATAGGATTCCCGAAGATATTCCCGTGCTCTGAGAACTGAAGTCCCTAGTCAATCAGGTCTTGGATCTTATGCTGTAGGGCCCTGCAATGATCGGTGTCGTGACCTGGTAACTGATGGTAGAGATAGAACTGGTTTGGGCTCCTGCCCAAACGGGTGACTCCTGGTTGGGGCGGAAGAGGCTGTAAGATGTTCTGCTCCTGGAGCTTTTTCAGGGCATGACTCAAAGGCCGACCGATATCTGTGAATTCTCGCTGGTTGAAATCCGGTCTTGGAGGTGGTACCGCTCGATAGTTCCTCCCCTTCCCTTGGCTGCTGGACTGCATTCACCTCGTACTGTCCCGTGTACCTCTGCGGTGCGCTCTGTGCGTAAGCTGCGGTCGGGTAGGAGGCTTTCGCTGGTTCAGATTTCGGGAATTTTGAATTGCTTCCGGATCCTCGGGGATATCCAAGCTTTAAGTCTCCCTTGTGGATCTTCTCCTCCAAAACCCCTATCTGGCCCATGAGCATATCAAAGCTTGGAAAGTACATATACTTTAATTCATCATTATACTGCTTTTGCATGTTCTCAACAATCATGCGAATTTGCTCCTGCTCTTCCATCCTTGTGGGCATGCCCGCTGCCTTCCTCCTCCACCGCTTTATAAAGTCGGACATGGACTCACTTCCCGTTTGGCGCGTGCTGGCAAGGTCAGACCGGGTGATTTCCAAGTTTTTAGTATACTCAAAGTGAGTCAGGAAGGCTTCACATATCTCCTCGTATGTCTTGGTGTTCATTCTTTGAGTTAGGTACCATCGTTGAGGAATCTCATCTAGGTACCGGGCAAAAACCTTGGCCTTTTGCATATCATTGAGCCTCAGGATAGACATCTCTCGATCAAACATCGCCAAATGGATCTGGGGATTGGTCGAGCCCTTGTAGAGAGCCAAAGTGGGGAGCTTCAGCTTCGCGGGTAGCTCAACGTCTGGATAGGATCCCATGGAGAGGTAGTCAAAGCCAGCAGGTTTACCAGCCTTTTCCATGCGCTCAATGCGCCTCAGAGCCCTCTGAACTTCAGCAGCTAACTGGATCCCAGGAACACCACCTCCGTAGCCAACATGGGTGTCATGTCCCTCGAAGGAGATATTGTCCATGCCATATAAAGGGTTGACAAATCCTTGCAGCGGTCCTTCCCGTCTTGCTGCCTCCAAGGATCCTATTTTCTCATGGAGCTCAACTGTTGCCGCTGTATGCCGTGCCTCTAGGGCCTCAATGGCAGCTTGATGTTTCTGTTCCAGGCTGGCTATTCGATCCTGCTCCTCCGCTGGACCCCTGCTTTGGGCTGCCGTTTCCAACGCGGCCAACTTATCCTCCAGCTTGGTGATTGTGTCCACATATTTGCTTTCGAGTGCCTGGATTGCTTCCTGGTGCCTCAAATCAAAATTTCTTATGAGCGCTTCAACAGAAGTGTTCTGGTTTTCCCCCCCTGCTTGCTGATTGCAGACGTTATAATCTGAGTGGTTGAAATGGTGTAAAATTAAAAGAAAAGAAATTAAAACTCAAAATAAACGTCGGCCTGCAAACAAATCCCGGTCGCAGTAGTATAGTGAAATGTAAGCGACCGGATGTCGAACCGTGGGACTAATATACATATAATAATACCTAAGCGTGTCACAGGAGGGGGAAATTAATTGACTTGTAATATAAATAAAAAGAAAAGATAAAAATAAACTAAGTTAACAGGTAAATTAAATGGAACTCTGGGTCAGGTTATTATAATCTGCATAATTAAGCTATCTCTACTGGTTTAATAATTTGGCAAGGTTCCTGTTATTTTCTTAAGGTCCGATGAAAACTCATAAGAACTCGTTCACCTGTAATGCAAGGTCCGATGAAAACTCAAGCAAAAGCCTGCAAACGGCAGAGGAGTATTTGAGGAATTACATTTGCAACTGAGTACTAAGTTAAACGATGAAAATAAGTTTCCCCCAGTTTTACGGTTTAATTAACCCATCTGCTTTAACCGATGAAATTAAAAACAGACTTAGTAATGCAATTTAATAAATTCATGAGATTTATTAAATAGGCGAGATAACCTTTAAAACGTAACAAACTGTATATAAATAACCAGTAGAAATATTGCATAATTAATACAAACACATAATAACCGTTCCCAGAGCGTACGTAAACTAGCCTAACATATTAAATAGATAGACAGAGACAAGAGTAATAGAAATCATCCGTAATCACTCCGGCTCACTCTGCTATTTTGTGTACGTAGGGCTAGAGGTGGATTTGGTGGAATGTAAAATAAACAAAATGGAGAAGACGGGAGAAGAGAAATGAGATGGCGTGAGGTGTGGTGAAGTGGTCGTGGATGACTGATTCAATGATTTTTGTGGTGAAGTTGCGTGCGTTTATATAGGGAAAGGAAGAAGCAGCAGAGGAGTTAACAGACGCGTGCAAGTTGAGGAAATGATTGAGCTCGTTGATTGCTCATTTATTGCGCAGGGGACAAAGCTGACGCGTGAGGGAATTAAGGTAGGCGGAGTAGATAGATATGGCAGTGGACGAGTAGAGTCGGCGCGAGTTGCAGACGAAGACGGGCGAAGAAGATAAGCTCGCGGACATTTACACGCGTCCGCTCGATAACATGCGGTCTCCTCTGTCTCGTCCGCCTGAAGTCAGGCGGTTGCCCTTTACCTTGTCCGCCTGGAAGGAGGCGGTAGCCTCTGTAGCTCTCTTGTCCGCCTGGAAGGAGGCGGTAGCATATTGTGAGTGTTGTGACTCGTCCGCCTGTTAACATGAGGTACAAGCCTTCTCTTGTCCGCCTGTTTTCGAGAGGTACAGGGGTGTCTCTTGTCCGCCTGTTTTCATGATGTACAAAGCTGTCTCACGTCCGCATGTTTTCATGACGTACAGGCTTATTTCTTCTACGAGCTCTAGATTCTTCGTTTGGACTCCGTGTTTGCGTCTATGTGTTCGTCTCTTCGTCTACTTTACTTCCAGCTTGGTTTTCCTCATGTTAAACCAATAAATTTGTGAGATAAACAATAAAACATAAACTAGAGGAAAATTAACCGAAGTGGAGAAATGAGCAAGAAAAGTGCTAATATTATATATGAAATACACCTATAAAACATGCTCATTTGGACACTTATCACACCCCCACACTTATCTTTTTGCTTGTCCTCAAGCAAAACTACGTACCCAAGTAGGGAATGCTCAATACTAACAAATATTATTATGAAGGGTAGGATAAACATGATCTTTTTAACTTAATTGAGGAGTGTGAAAAATCAACTGCTGGTGGCATAGGTGTGCTCAGGGTAAAAATAAAATATAGAGTTTCGGGGTATGATCCAAGGTACTTCAATGTTTCTTTTTAGGTGACTCTGAGAACTTTTACCATGGCCAACTTCTCTCAAGAATGGGCATTTAGGAGAAAACAAAAGGAAAAATAGATTTATGCATTTGTTTCACTTTTGCATAAGGGATGAGAAAATGTAGGCATTACGCCTTTGTATTTAAGAACACTCAACTCTCTTTTGTTGGTTACCAATGGTGTCTCGCAAGTCTCTTATTATTTTGTATTCTTCTTTTTTTTTTTTTTTTAACAGAGAAGCACCCCTTAGCAATCCCTAAGAGAGAAGACAAAAAGAAACCCTGAGCAATTAAATCCAACCATTTGCAGATTATTTGGTCACACCGCATATAAAATGCTCCTCAAAAGTAATCAAAATTTTAAAATTTGTACCATTTATCCTACAATTCATAACAATATTTATTCTTAAAGAGAACAACCCACATATAAAGGGTCCATAATATTTGAATTGGACAAACGCATGATAAGGAGAGAGATTAAACATTAAGCATAAAATGGTCACCGAAAAGGGCACACTCCCCCACACTTAATTTGAACAATGTCCTCATTGTTCACCAGAAAAACAAGGGAAGGTTTCAGAAGACCCTTTTCGGTAAGTAGATAAAATAGAGATAACACAAAGATCACAAATAAACATTTAAGCACATAAACGCTCCTCTGCAGTTTTTATTTAAATAAAAGCATAATTAAAGAAACTGGTACTCCCCTGATATTATTTTTGCTAGTCGTTAAAGGAGTTCCCCCACACTTGAGCTTCAGCCTCAAGTAGCGTAGCTTGGTTGCGGTGTCCACATGGAGGTGCACCTGCATAAGACACTAGAAGCATCCATACTAAAAACGGGGTTAAAAGTTAGCAAAAATAAAATTTTAAGAGAACCTGAAAATTAAAAGAGCATAAAAGCAAAATAAAATAAAAGTACACCCGGGTTGCCTCCCGGGAAGCTGCCCTTCTTTAACGTCTTTGGCTAGACGCCTGCTTCATTATCCTGGATCAAAACAAAACGTTACCTCGGCATATAAAATAAGAAAATTAATACTCCACAAAATCTGGTGTTTGAGGAGGTATTGTCGGGAACGTAGTTCTAACAGAAGACCCGGTGGTGATGATTTTTCTTCCTCAAATTGGAGGATGTAAACATCCTCCTTTTGTAGGTGAGGCTCGTAGAAGGAACGCTGATTGATATCATCTTCAGAGAAAGTTAATTCTTCGAAGGTGATAGTGGCGTTCTGTTTGGATATATTGGCGGGAGGTGATGGCAATTCCTTCTCTTTATTTTCGAGGATGTAAGTATCCTCATCTTCTGGATAGAGCACAGAGAAGGATGGAAACTGGCGGTAGGCGACCGTAGAGGGAAGAGAGTAACTTACATCCGTAGTGGGGTGTTCTTCCTCATGAATTATTTCGCTCTTTGGTTGCTGTTCTTGTAGAGCGAGTCTCTCCAGGTAATCTGGTTGATCTTCTAACCAGAGTTGTTCCTGTAATATGAGACAATCCTCATAATCATGAGCTCCCCCACATACGGAGCAGTATAAATACTGAGAGTAACAAAACTCTTCTTCGAACACCTGTGCCATTTCTTTTTTTTTTTGAGTTTTTGTATATAAAACAAAACTACTGAAACAGATTAGAAAATAAAAGGATTAGAAACAAACATAATAATATTATAAACAAAATATAAAAGATAATTAATATAAACAACAAACAAAAAATATAGACAAAATATTCTAATATAACAAGTGAATAATCCGGGGCTTAGGGACTAGAATAAATCTAGTCCCCGGCAACGGCGCCATTTTGCAGACGTTATAATCTGAGTGGTTGAAATGGTGTAAAATTAAAAGAAAAGAAATTAAAACTCAAAATAAACGTCGGGCTGCAAACAAATCCCGGTCGCAGTAGTATAGTGAAATGTAAGCGACCGGATGTCGAACCGTGGGACTAATATACATATAATAATACCTAAGCGTGTCACAGGAGGGGGGAATTAATTGACTTGTAATATAAATAAAAAGAAAAGATAAAAATAAACTAAGTTAACAGGTAAATTAAATGGAACTCTGGGTCATGTTATTATAATCTGCATAATTAAGCTATCTCTACTGGTTTAATAATTTGGCAAGGTTCCTGTTATTCTCTTAAGGTCCGATGAAAACTCATAAGAACTCGTTCACCTGTAATGCAAGGTCCGATGAAAACTCAAGCAAAAGCCTGCAAATGGCAGAGGAGTATTTGAGGAATTACATTTGCAACTGAGTACTAACTTAAACGATGAAAATAAGTTTCCCCCAGTTTTACGGTTTAATTAACCCATCTGCTTTAACCGATGAAATTAAAAACAGACTTAGTAATGCAATTTAATAAATTCATGAGATTTATTAAATAGGCGAGATAACCTTTAAAACGTAACAAACTGTATATAAATAAACCAGTAGAAATATTGCATAATTAATACAAACACATAATAACCGTTCCCAGAGCGTACGTAAACTAGCCTAACATATTAAATAGATAGACAGAGACAAGAGTAATAGAAATCATCCGTAATCACTCCGGCTCACTCTGCTATTTTGTGTACGTAGGGCTAGAGGTGGATTTGGTGGAATGTAAAATAAACAAAATGGAGAAGACGGGAGAAGAGAAATGAGATGGCGTGAGGTGTGGTGAAGTGGTCGTGGATGACTGATTCAATGATTTTGTGGTGAAGTTGCGTGCGTTTATATAGGGAAAGGAAGAAGCAGCAGAGGAGTTAACAGACGCGTGCAAGTTGAGGAAATGATTAGCTCATTGATTGCTCATTTATTGCGCAGGGGACAAAGCTGACGCGTGAGGGAATTAAGGTAGGCGGAGTAGATAGATATGGTAGTGGACGAGTAGAGTCGGCGCGAGTTGCAGACGAAGACGGGCGAAGAAGATAAGCTCGCGGACATTTACACGCGTCCGCTCGATAACATGCGGTCTCCTCTGTCTCGTCCGCCTGAAGTCAGGCGGTTGCCCTCTACCTTGTCCGCCTGGAAGGAGGCGGTAGCCTCTGTAGCTCTCTTGTCCGCCTGGAAGGAGGCGGTAGCATATTGTGAGTGTTGTGACTCGTCCGCCTGTTAACATGAGGTACAAGCCTTCTCTTGTCCGCCTGTTTTCGAGAGGTACAGGGGTGTCTCTTGTCCGCCTGTTTTCATGATGTACAAAGCTGTCTCACGTCCGCATGTTTTCATGACGTACAGGCTTATTTCTTCTACGAGCTCTAGATTCTTCGTTTGGACTCCGTGTTTGCGTCTATGTGTTCGTCTCTTCGTCTACTTTACTTCCAGCTTGGTTTTCCTCATGTTAAACCAATAAATTTGTGAGATAAACAATAAAACATAAACTAGAGGAAAATTAACCGAAGTGGAGAAATGAGCAAGAAAAGTGCTAATATTATATATGAAATACACCTATAAAACATGCTCATTTGGACACTTATCACTGATCCTCCTGAAGGATATCGTCATGGACCTGGACCGACATGTCAGATGAGCTGGAGTCTACTTCGGGCCGGAATGATGGAAGTGGAGGAGTAGGCAGTCGGGTCAAACGTCCGGAACTTCTGTCCCAGCGCCTTTCTGAAATCTTGTCTTCTTTCTGTTTCAGAACATAGGGTGAAAACAAAAACCATCAGGCACGGGCTTTCAATGACATAGAAAGATTTTCCTCTGAGGACCCTTATGTTCTAATTACAGGACTCTTTTTTGGACCTCTCAAGCCTAGCGGGCTGGAGATTTTTGGCACGCGAAATGGGCCAGCAATCCTAATGGGAGCCTTTGAGCTTATTCTGAGAGGGTGATTTCGTGGAGGTAAAGGCATCTAGGCCACTGAAATCCTCAAGTGTTTCATTTGGACTGGGGGGAGATTGATGGATCGATATAGTCATTGGGCCTGAGGCCCAGGAGAAAGAACGCATGCACAAATGTCCTCACAAAATGACTCAGTCCAACGGGTACGGGTCAATCCGGAGAGGTGCTTGGGGCGCTAGCCCAGGTCACCACAAAGGAATAGGGCTTGCACGCTATTCTCTTTGGGCCTCCCCACTTTTTTCACATCACCTAAAGGTGTGCGTCTACGGTCGGGTCTTTGACTGACCAAACAGTGGGCTAGGTAAGGGTACTTGCCAGGAAAATGCTTGGGGCTGAAGCCCAGGTATTAAGGGGGTGTGGTTAGACGACACCCTCCTCTTTTCCCCCACTTATTCACATCACCTAAAAGGTGTGAGTCCCTAGCAGGGGACCCTCAAATGGGTCCCGGGATGAAATTGGTTTGCGTGGACCCTCGCCCTCATATGATGCAAGGGTGTAAAAATTAAAGTGCGCACAGAAATAAACAAGCATAGTAAAAGCCATAAATAGATGATTTCAAGTTAAGCCCTCTTTCTTAAAATTAAACAAGTTAAAATTGAGAAGTTTGTCCCCAGCAGAGTCGCCAGTCTGTGAGCCTCGATTTTAAACCCTATCCTATGTAGATTAAGTTGATTATGATCTAAACGGGTTTTAGGTCCACTTATAACCTAAGATTAATAACTATGTCATATAACAATAATTATTAAAACCTAAGCTAGCTCACTGGAACCTATTATGAGTCGCCACCTAATTTTGACCTAGATTAAATTAGGAAAGGAGAGTTCGGGTTCGGGGGCTTAATATTCGACTTATTTAGGGTTCAATTACTTCCATTACCCTTCGTAGGTCGTTTTTCCTCTACTTGGTTTATTTACGGCTTATTACGAGTCGTTTTAACCTAAGTGCGCGAGCTTCTGTTTTTTTGTGTTTTTTAGCCTTTTTTGACAGAAAATTAAAGTGAAATTAAAAGCTATCTAAACTAGGGTTTCGGAGGCAGAATTAGGTCGAATTTTGCTTACGTCCGTAGCCACGGACTCCATGTCCGAGACCACGGACCCCAGTTAACCTAATTATACAGAAGAGTCAAAATTAAAGGAAAACAGAAAATTGCAAAGTCCGGGGCCACGGACAGGCTGTCCGTGGGCCCGGACATTATTAGAAAACCTAATTTTTGAATTTTTTAAAATCCCGCCGCCGTCCGTGGGCGTCCGGGCTTACGGACAGGGAGTCCGGGACCCCGGACATGACGTCCGTGGGTGCGGACCGCCCTCGGACGGCGGCGTTGAGGCTGTTCCCGAAGGTGTTTTTGGCTCAAATTTTATGGGTGTGTAGCCTGAAAGATGTACAAAACGTTAGTGATTGAAAGTTCTCAATTTGAATTCGAATTAAGCACGAAACTTGGTAAACAAGTTATTGGACAGAAGCTTAAACAAACAGCAATACAGAAGCGTAAAGAGGTTAGTTTGAACCCAAAATTTGACAGAGAGCTAATAAGGTCGTGAAGAATTAGAAAAGTAGAATGGAAACCTGTTCTACCTTCGAATTCAGGAGAATTCTTCACGTCGGGATTCGTCGAGTGCTCCGTTGATGGCAGACCCGAAAGGATTTCGAACCCAGCTTCTGGTTGTTGGTTGTTCTTGCTGTTCTTCACGTTTTGGTGGTGTTTTTGTGGGGTTTTGATGACTATTGGTGCTTTGGGGATTGGAAAACGTGTTTAGATGGTGATTTCGGGGAATTTTCGGTATGATTTGGGTGGCCAGGTGTTGGAAAACGTGAGAGAGAGAGAGAGGAGGCTGTGCTTTCTGACTCTCTAGGGTTCTTGAGCATATGAGGTTCTACTTTTATCAAAAAACCTATCCCCTTATATAGACTTTCTTAAAGATAAAGAAAATCTAGTAAAAGTAAGATTTTTTGATATTTTAATAAGGTGACTTCCCAAAGGAATTTTGCTGTGAAATTTTAACCACGTGTCAAGGATGGAAATTATGAATTTTCTGAAGTGGAACCGAATTTTTAAAATGTTGGAATATTTTTAAATCGAATTTCTTGTCAGATTCAGTCAGAAATTGCTAGAAAATTATTGGAAACTCGAAAAATCAAAATTCCAACGCCATTATGCTTAGAATGTCATCCTCTGTCATGGGTAAAAAAATCAAAACATTTCAAGCTGATTTGGGCATCCTTTGGAGGAGAGAGAAAGCTTATAGGAGGTCTTAGGAGCCTTTAAAGATTACCAAAACGCCCCTGAAAATGACGAAGCTGCTCCCCATGCCATGGAACGCGCCGATCGAGCCGAAATCCCTCACTACTTGATTAAAATGCCTCTCACAACACCAGCACCCCGTAGACCCTAACCCAGGGGGTCAAAATTTTGGGTATATCACACAATTTTCAGCAATTTCTTGCTTTGAACAATTTTCAATCCTCATCATAGCCACGTTTGGCACATTTTGCAGTAATTTCTTGCTTTGAACAATCTTCAATCCTCATCAAAGCCACGTTTGGCACATTTTGCAGCAATTTCTTGCTTCGAACAATTTTCAATCCTTGTCATAGCCATGTTTGGCACATTTTCCAGCAATTTCTTGCATTGAACAATTTTCAATCCTCATCATAGCCATGTTTGGCACATTTTCCAGTAATTTTAGGTTTTGAGCTATTTTTGATCCTTATTTAAAATTGGATTTCATACACCTTATCACTGCCAGGTTTAGCACATTCTCATTCGACTTTCATCACAATCATTTGCATAAAGCATGATTTGCTTCCTAGGTTCATCCTTTAGGCTCGTCATAAGACCTAGATCCACCTTTACGCTCGTCATAAGATCTAGATCCACCTTTAGGCTAGTCATAAGACCTAGATCCACCTTAAGGCTCGTCATAAGACCTAGATCCACCTTTAGGCTCGTCATAAGACCTATATCCACCTTTATGCTCATTATAAGACCTAGATCAACCTTTAGGCTCATCATAGGACCTAGATTCACCCTTAGGCTTGTCATAAGACGTAGATCCATCCTTAGGCTCGTCATAAGACCTAGATCCAACCTTTAGGCTCGTCATAAGACTTAGATTCACCTTTAGGCTCGTCATAAGACCTAGAACCATCCTTAGGATTGTAATAAGACCTAACATCACTCCCTAATTTATCTGCCCTCAAAACACATTGCATCATTAAACATTCATTTCATTCATGTAGGCGCGTCATAAGACCTATTTGAATTATCCAGGCGCTTCACAAGACCTGGCAACAGAAAGTTGGCGAGGTGATGGCAATAAATCCTCTTATTCTATGTCAACTTATTTTGGGATTGACAAATGGTGGGCGATAGCAATAAGTCCCCAAGGTTTTTACCAGGAGCTATCCCTGCACACCGGCTTGGAGGGCAATGGAAAGAAGTCCACATTGGGTCCAGCCAAGAGCATCGGCACGGGTATTGGTCCCTAGAAGCATCTAAATATCATCAACATCATCAGCATTATTAGCATCATCAGCATCGCTTGCATACCAGCATTCCTGCATCTACATGTTATCTCATATTCGTTTTTAGGTAGTCAACGCCTTAGAATCATTTGACACTATGTCGTTTTCATTTTTAGGTAGGCAACACCTTAGAACCGCTTGACATTATTTCATTTTCACTTTTAGGTAGTCGGCGCCTTAGAATAGCTCAACACAATCTGTGTACAAGGTCTTTTAATATTTGAAATTTTAGGGTATCACTCAGGCATCAACTAGACTTTTCATATTCATTACAAAATCTAGTTGATGGGGGGCAATCTGTTATACCCAAAATTCTAACCCCCCGGCTTAGGATTTATTAGACTTTAATGTTGTGAGGGGCACTTTAGCCAAACGGTGGTGATTCCCGGTCTGATCGGCGCATTCCGGAGCACTTGGGGCAACTCAGTCATCTTCAGGGGTATTTTTGTAATTTTCAGGCCCTTGGGACCTCCTATAGGCTTTCTCTCTCCTCCGAAGAAGAGTCAAATTAATTCAAAATGTTTTGAAATTTTAACCAATGATAGAGGATGACATTTTGAACATAATGGCATTAGAATTTTGATTTTTCAAATTCTCAATAATTTTCTAGCAATTTCTGATTGAATCTAATGAGAAATTGAATTTAAAAATATTCCAATATTTAAAAAATTCGATTCCACCTCAGAAAAATCGTAATTGTCATCCTTAACACGTGGCTGAAATTTCTTAGTCATATTTTTTTTGGGAAATCACTTAACTAAGATCCCGAAAAATCTCATTTTTACTTGATTTTCTTTATCTTTAAGAAAGTCTATATAAAGGAGCAAATCTATTGATAAAAACAGAATCACACAAACTCAATAACCCTAAGGAGTTAGAAAACATAGCCTCTCCCTAGCGTCTCACGTTTTTCAACACCCGATCACCAAAATCATACCAAAATTTCCCAAAAATCACCACTTAAACTCGTTTTCCAATTCCCAAAGCATCAACCATCATAAAAATCCCACCAAAACACTACCGAAACATGAAGAACACCAAGAACAACTACAAACGGTCTTTTTGATCTATTAAAAACTATGAAATTAATCCTAGAAGTTAATAAATAAAATGAACCTACGGGTTGCAAAATAATTCCCGGTCGTAGCAGTAAAGTAATATGAGCAACCGGGGAATCGAACCAGGGGACTAAGAAAATAAATTTAATCCTAGCAAAGGCTGTAAATCGGGGGAAATTGTTGATCAAATAAAATTAAGAAAAGCAAAGAGTGACTGATAAAAATATAACGAAAGCGGAACTCCGGGTTTAGGTGGTCTTTCCTAGTTAAGTCATGCAATTCTATTACAAGTTGATTGGGGATTAGGGTTCGGCTAATTCTAGCAAGTTTCTAAAAGACTAAATCCTAGCCAATTAGAACTCCATTGTGTAGAATGCGACAGATTGAATCATAAACCTATCACTACTAACGTAGAGGGATTAAGCATACAAATTTAAATTGCATCTGAAGGCTAACTCATCAATCAGATTAAGCTATCCACAGATTAACAGATTATAACGACCTAGTTATCAATCATGGATCAGATCTTGACAACTTTCACAAAGCTAAAAATAAAGTTGTAAATTTTATTGATAGCACAAACAAGATTTATAATTTGAAACAAACCCGAGTTTAATCCCATATCGACTGATAATAAAACTACAAAACCTAACTATATACAACCACCATTCCCTGAAGTTTATTCTTTTAGCCAAGCATAGCAATAGAAGAAATAACAAGAGAAGAAGGTGAAGAAATCATCTCTATGTTAATCCGAAGATTTGCAGGGAGTCGGGTTGAACATACAGAAGAAATCGAAGCAGAAATTCTCCTCCTGGTGTAGAAGAAGTTCACGATGCTCTTGAGTCTCCAAAAGTCTCGCGTCGCTCTGTTTTGAAATCTAAATCGTCAATATCTGAATGTCTCTCGTGAACGCCTTTTAAAATAGAAGATTTGGACATAAAATGCACGTGTGCGGCTAAATTGTCCGGGTAAGTTAGCCGAACAAGAGATAGCTTTGTTAGGCGAGTTTTCTTTCGTTTGTGAGATGTCCGGCTTTACTTCGGATCAGTTAGCCGGACGCCCTGGCTGGACGAAAATATATTAGAAATCTCCACGCTACACTCGTGGTCGTAAATATTTCTGTCCATCCGGGCACGTCCGGGTCACAGGGCCAGACATGTCATCCGGACACGTTAAAGCTTCGAGAAGTCAGAATTCATTCACGTCCGGGTCAGCGTCCGGGTGAGTTTCCCCGACATGTACAACTTGTCCGGACAACTGGGTCGGACGTAAGTCCGGACAAGACCCAGTTTTGCCCCTTTGTATCGAATTTCTCCCAGATCACTACCTAAGTTATAAAACTTAACAAAGATATAAACATCATAAAATCATAAACTTAGTAAAAAGACAAGAAAGATAAGGGGTTTAGACACTAAAATATATATATCAATAATCGGTGCATCAAATTCCCCCACACTTATCCTTTGCTTGTCCCCAAGCAAATCTCTCAAACAAAAGCTCAAGCAAGCCAATAGATAACAACCAAAGAGAGAGAGCACAGAAGAATACTTTGCAAGTCTCTCGATCCGAAGGATTAGATTTCCAACTTTAAGCAAAAGAATTTTCAGAATAAACCAAGAAGTGCAAGAAGTCGTACAAAGCTTTGACAGTGAAGAAGAACCATAAGAATGAAGCCTTTAACCATGAGCCAAACAACCATTTCCTTCACATTCCTGTTCGAACGACAAGGGCCATGAAGTAAGATCTTATTCCATTTTACCTTTCAATGCCACGCACTCATGATCCAAAAGATAGAATTTATTGAAAAACATTCAGCTCAAAAGATGCATAGATACTTCTGTTGAAGTTCATTTGTTTCTTTCACCTCAGACTTTTCTCTTCACCCTTGTAGCGGCTTTGGGTCAACTATCCCAAATTCAAAGAACCTTAGGTAGCTAGATGATAAGGCACCCCAAAGGACTTAATAACCGAGTGAAAGAGGCCTATTTTAGGTTCAGGAAAATGCCTTAAAGAATCAGCGGAGTACCTTGCCTTTGTTCTTTTCCACCTTTCATTCCATTCATTCTCAGGCTCAAAGTTAAACACAAGGTTCAGATGGCAAAAATTCTCAATCATATTAGCATTAGTAGACAATGACTTCAATTTTAGCAATAAAACCACAATAATTAAAAAAAAAATTCACACCCTCAAACCTGTCAACTTGCTTAACTTCTTTTGTGTCTCTCTTTCAGTTATCTCCACCAACAAAGCTTAAACAAGTGCAAGAAAGACAGACTCAAGAACAAGTCACGACGGAGTCAATCGTCCCCCACACTTAAGGCAAAGCAATGCCCTCATTGGGCAGAAAGAATTAATTCAACAAAAGTATGAAATCCAAAGGGGCAAAGCAGTAAAGCAAAACAAAGGGGAGCATCAAAATTATCGAAGCAGAGAATGAATAGAATACTCCCCAAGGTTCCGGACAGCAGGAGTGTGTGCATAGTCGAAAGAAGTCTCCCATATGTATGATCCGTCAGCAAGAGAACATAATAGCACGAGAAAAATAAAAGGCTGCAAAGTAAATCATAAGAGAAACAAAATAACACAAAAATTAGTAATAAACAAAATAATAACATAAAAGGAAGTGCTCCTACAAGGAGTTCGTTTTCATTCTTTACACTTGAAATGAAATAACGAAATAAAGTCAAATACAAAAGTAAAGAAAATAAAATAAAGAACATAAACTAGAAAAAAAATAAAGATAAATGATGGATCACTGAGGTGGCGGAGGCGGTGGTGGAGCTCCCTGACGAAGGCCAGCGGGAAGGCGCTCCAAAATCTCAGCCGTCTGCCTCTGAACAGCATCAGTCTGCTGACAATGCTGACGCGTCTCCTGCTGGAAGGTCTTACTACGGTCTAGACGCTCGGATATCCGCTGTTGAGTTTGGAACATCTCCTGCTGCATCCTCTGCATATCACTCAACTGTGCCTGAAGCTCTGGAGGAACAATCATCACTAGAGGAGGGGGCGGCTGCATGACTGAAGTAGTAGGCGCTCGAGACCGAGATCCTCCTAAAGAAGAGGACCCAACATCAAAAAGATCTGAGCTACCTCGCACCCAGGTGCCGTCGTCGAGTCGAATGAAACCCCACCTCTTAAAGGTCTTCAAAGTAATACGCGTCTACCCCTCGTGTATGTTGATTCCCGTGAAGACATCCTCAGGAAGTGAAGCAACCAAGAAGTGGTAGATGAAGAAGGGAAATATTGGAGTGACCCTCTTCTTCTTGAAGTAGAGATAGCCGACCACCTTATGTAGCTGACGAAACATAACGAAAGGGATGGATATGCGCTGAGCGGGAGGAGAGGAGCAAACAGTGGGTAGTCAAGAAGCACACAGTCCTCATCAGAAGCATCATTTCCAGCCTGAGGCCAGAACTGATGGCTGAGGATCTCTGCCAGTAATCTCTGCATAAGGGTTGGGAAGCTAGAGTAAGGGAGAACGTCCTTGCTCTCCTCTCCTCTATGGCGTCGGGTGCAGCCAAACTCACGAATCCACTTCACCTTCGTACAGCGCAAAAAGTTCTCGTGGAACTCCTTGTGGGCCTCATTATTATCTGGAATCTCGTAGAGAAGGCTGAAGGAGGCCGGAGTGATCTCAACGGGGTGATGACGAACATATGACGTGACAGAATGCGTCAAGTCGCTCGCCTGGGCATTAGCGTAAAACTCTTGGACCAACACCGAAGAAAAGAGTCCTTTGCCCATCCGGAGGACCTTGCCCAATCCAAAGGGCTCAAATAGTACATCTAACCCAGTAGCAATCACAACCTCTACAGAAATGCGTCTCTCTATCACAAAATTCCCGCCCTGGTCGAACCAGGCACGGGCAGCTGCAGAAACAAAACCATCCTCACGAAGAGGAGGAGCAGACAACTCAGCTGGGCGCTTGCCCCTAGAGGAACCAGCAGAACTACCTCCTTGAGTACGAACCATCTAGAATTAAATGAACAAGCAACAAACCAAAACAAAACAAAGCAAACAGAAAGCAATAATTAAAATCAAAAAGAACGCGCAAGAATAGCCCAAATGAGTCAACAACAACCATATGCAGAAAATATTCAAAGTTCACCTGAGCGTATAGTATTTCCACAAAAACAACTAAAAGAGTCCAAAATTCAGCAAGAATAGCATAGAATAATAGTACCAAAGCTAGGAATCAACTACAAAAATTTTGCAAAAATTAAGCATGTCTGGACCGGTGTCCGGGGAAGTTAGCCAGAAAGCCAAGCCGGACTCATCGAAGAACCCTAAATCAACCGTAAACCCAGAAATTTCCACAAATCGCTCAAAGTCACAAATCGATAACCAGAATGCAGAAGCAAATCAAAAGAACAATAAATCAACTCACAATAAAGATAAATCGACTGAGAACAACAAATTTTATGCATAAAATCGACCAAAAAACCTGGATTTGGAGAGTTTGAAGATGGGGATAAATGAGTGTTGTTGCGGTGTGCTGGTGGTCTGCGGTTCGGTGGGAGACGGAGGTGTCGGTGGTCGCAGCAGTGGAAAATTGTGATTAGGGTTTGAAGCTTTGGACGAAGGGGGAGCAATGGCTGGAGCGCAAAAGGGGGTTGAAGTTACCGGTCTGTGGTTGTGAAGAAGAATGCGTCGAAGAAGAAAAAAGAAACAATGTAGCAGCGCTCGTGTTTTTTTTGGAAGTAGATAAAGGTCCGGACCTTACGTCCTGGTGAGAAGGCCGGACATGGCTAAAGGTCAGTACCTGTCCGCGCCTTGCGTCCACACAAGTAAGCCGGGCACGGGTAAATTATCCCTCCAACGCGTCCGGGTAACTGCGCCGGACGCTAAGCCAAACGCGTGTAATTTTAATTTTTTTTTAAAAAAATAAATTAGTAGAGAAATAAAAACCAAAATAAAACAAATACCAAACTTCTACCCAAACTACATTCAAATGATGAATAAAGGAGAGAAGAATACTCCCCTAGCTTACACGCGCAAATCTTTGAAACACCCCCACACTTGAGTTCAGCTGTGGAATGGAGAGAGTGTTGCTACAAAGTTTATTTAACAGCCAGAAGAACTCAAGTGAAGCCAAAAACTCAGCCATAAGCTCAAAAAGAAAAGAAATAAAGAATAAAAATAAGCAAATGAAAAGGTAAATAGATAAAAAGGAAAATGATGTGGGTTGCCTCCCACCAAGCTGCCCAGATTTAAAGTCTCTAGCTAGACTTCCCAAGCTTACTGATCAGGAGAAGAGGAAGTGTGGCTGGGATTACCACAACTTCCTAGAGTGAGCTTTGGAAGCTTCCTAAATGCATGTCGAAGTCTCCATGGAATTTTCTTCTTTTTATCTTTCGACTTCGAGAGGCTTGAAGCATTTGGGGCAGCCGGCTGATCCTGCACTAAAGATACTGCATGCAAATCAATGTTAGCATCAGCTATTCCAGCATACTTTTTCAAGCGAGCCCCATTGACCTTAAATACTTCACCCTTTTTATTTTCCAGCTCATAATCCCCGTAAGAAGTGATACCAACAACTCTGAAAGGACTAGCCTAATGGGACTTAAGCTTCCCAGGGAAAAGCTTCAATCTAGAATTGTAGAGCAGTACCCAGTCTCCAACTTTGAAGTCCCTTCTCTGAATCATCTGATCATGGAGCTTCTTGGTGCGCTCTTTGTAGATTTTTGCACTATTGTAAGCCTGATCCCTCAGCTTCTCGAGCTTTGAGAGCTGAAACTTCCTTTTCTCACCAGCAGCATGAATATCAATGTTAAGGGCCTTAAGTGCCCATTATGCCTTATGCTCCAACTCCACAGGCAAATGACCAGACTTACCATAAACTAACCTGAAAGGAGACATCCCAATGGGAGTCTAGAATGCAGTTCTGTAGGCCCATAGAGCGTCATCGAGCTTCTAAGACCAATCCTTTCTGGAAAAACTGATGGTCTTTTGAAGAATCCACTTAAGCTCTCGATTGGACACTTCAGCTTGTCCATTCGTCTATGGGTGGTAGGGAAAAGCAACTTTGTGGCGCGCTCCACACTTAGCCATCAGGGCATCGAAGGAATGATTGTAGAAATGCGATCCTCCATCACTAATAATTGCCCTTGGAACCCCGAAGCGAGTAAAGATGTGCTTCTTCATAAATTTAACCACCGTCTTGGAATCAGCATGCTGGAAAGGAATAGCCTCTACCCACTTTGAGACATAGTCAACGGCCACGAGAATATATTGGTAACCCTGAGAAGAAGGAAAAGGGCCCATAAAGTCAATACCCCAACAATCAAATAATTCAACTTCTAAAATACCGTGCTAAGGCATCTCGTGTCGTCTGGATGTGTTGCCTAGCCTCTGACAACTGTCACACTTGGCCACAAAAGCTTGACAGTCTTTATGGAGAATGGGCCAATAAAAACCAGACTCCAAAACTTTTGCATCTGTCCTGTGGGAACCATGGTGACCTCCCGCCTCTCTGGAGTGACAAAACTTTATGACACTAGCAACCTCATCATCAGGAAGACACCTACAAATCAAACCATCTGCACATTCTCAAAACAAGTGAGGGTCTTCCCAAATATAATGACGAGAATCAGAAAGGAATTTGTTTTTTTGAGCATAGGAGAAATCATGAGGAACCACCCCAGAAACAAGATAATTGGCCAGGTCAGCATACCATGGCTAATGCACCTTATGCAAAACAAAGACAGTTTCATCAGGAAAGAATTCATTAATCGGTACACCATCATCAGGAACTACCAACCGAGAAAGATGGTCAGCCACGACATTCAATTTACCACTCTTATCCCTCACTTCAATGTCAAATTCCTGTAACAAGAGAATCCAACGAAGCAAGCGGGGCTTGGCCTCTTTCTTAGCAAACAAATATCTAAGAGCAGTGTGGTCAGTATGAACAATTACTTTACTTCCCCAAAAATATGATCTAAATTTGTCAAGCGAAAATACCACAGCCAGAAGCTCTTTTTCAGTGGTGGTGTAGTTCCTCTGGGCATCATTTAAAGTCTTGCTTGCATAAGCAATGACCCTCAGAATTTTGTCTTTCCTCGGGCTTAGAGCTGCCCCTACTGCATAATCACTGGCATCACACATAATCTCAAAAGGTAATGACCAGCCAGGTGAAACAACAATGGGTGCAGCTACCAGTTTTTGCTTAATCAAATCAAAAGCAGATACACAATCATCAAAAAAACAAATGGGGCATCTTTCAGAAGCAGGTCAGACAATGGTTTTACAATTTTAGATAAATCCTTAATAAACCGTCTATAAAAACCTGCATGCCCTAAGAAAGCTCTTACCTCTTTCACGCAAGTAGGTGTTGGCAATTTCTCAATTACCTCTGCCTTCACTTGGTCAACCTCAATCCCCTTAGCAGAAACTTTATGGCCTAGCACAATCCCATCCTTGACCATAAAGTGGCACTTCACCCAGTGGAGAACCAAATTTGTCTCCTCACATCGGCCAAGGATTTTATCAAGCTGTGCCAAACAAACATCAAAGCTAGAGCCATAAACAGAAAAATCATCCATAAATACCTCAATGCTCTGCTTGATGAAGTCAGCAAAGATTGCCTGCATAAAACGCTGAAAGGTGGCAAGAGCATTGCATAGTCCAAAGGGTATTCTTTCGTACGCAAAGGTACCATAACGACAAGTAAAAGTGGTCTTGTCTTGGTCCTCTAGCGTAATAGGAATCTGAAAGTACCCTAAAAAACCATCTAAAAAGCAATAATACTCTTGTCCAGCCAACCTCTCAAGCATTTGATCAATAAAAGGGAGAGGGAAATGATCTTTGCTGGTGGCAGAATTTAGACGCCTATAGTCAATGCACATACGTCAACTAGTGATCTTTCTTTGAGGAATTGACTCACCTTTGTCATTCAGAACAGCCTCAAACCCACCTTTCTTAGGGACAACCTGTACTGGACTCACCCATGTACTGTCAGAAATGGGGTAGATAATCCCAGCATCTAGAAGCTTCAACACCTCTTTCTTGACAACTTCTTGCATGTTGGGATTGAGCCGATGTTGTGGTTATCCGACAGGCTTGTAATCTTCCTCCTTGTAGATGTGATGTGTGCAGAAGGTCGGGTCAATACCCTTAATCTCAGCTAACGTCCACCCGATTGCTCTCTTGTGCCTCTTCATAACCTCAAGTAACTTGCTTTCCTGCCCGGAAGTCAAAGAGAAACAATGACAGGCAAGCAATTATTATCAGCAAGAAAAGAATACTTAAGGTTAGAAGGGAGCTCCTTAAGCTCAAGTGTAGGTGGCTGCTCGACAGAAGGAATAGGCCTCTGAATCTCTCTATCAAGCCTCTCCAATAGAGGGCGATAAGCTTGAAAACTGGCCTTTCCTCTCTCCATATGAGCAAGCGCTGCATTAACCTCAATACTTGCAGTCTTTTCTTCCAAAGAAGCAACAAGAACCTGCTCCAATGGCTCAGAAACAGTGAGTAAGGAAGAAGGAAAAGAAGACATGTCATCATCATCATCTAACAAATTACAATCTTCCCCATCATCATTCACTAGACTTACTGACATCACAGAATGAACAGAATTAGAAGTTGACCTCATCATCTTTTTCATGTCAAACTCAATCTTTTCGTCCTCATACCGTAAAGTAATCTTACCATCATGCACATCAATACAGCTTTAGCAGTACTCATAAAAGGTCAACCCAAAATAAAAGGAACTTCTATATCATCATCCATATCCAAAACAACAAAATCAGCAGGAAAAATAAAACGGTTCACCCCAACTACTAAATGTTGAACAATACCCATTGGTTTGATCTCAGATTTGTCGGCTAGCTGAAGCTTGAAGGGGACTGGTTGCAGCTCTCCACCTCTTACCTTCAAGAAGGTGGTGTAGGGCATAATGTTGATGCTAGCACCCAAGTCACACAAGCCACTGCCGCAGTCTACATCGCCAATGAAGTAGTGAACAATGGGATTGCCTGGATCCTTCTGCTTAGGAGGAAGTGCTCAAAGAAGAGCAGCAGAGTACTCCTCTGTCAGGTGGACTGTTTCTTTGTCCTCTTTCTTATTTTTCTTTGTCAGAAGATCCTTCAAAAATTTGGCATAGTTAGGCATCTCCTGCAAAGCATCAATCAAACGGATATCAATAGTTAGCTTCTTAAAGATGCTCAAAAACTTTGCAAATTGTTCATCCAAATGTTTCTTCTTCATCCTATTAGGAAATGGGAGTTCAACATGCTTAGGAGAGGAAGAAGAGACATCAATAGTAATGCGAGAAGGAGAGGAAGTAGGAAGAATTGGAGCCTTGATCTCCCTAGAATTTACCACAGGAGGAACTGAAGACCCTAATGGTACATCAACAGTAGAAGGGTAGATCTCTTCACCAGTCTGATCTTCAGCCACTTGTTCTTTGCTTTTATCTTCCAACTACCTTCCACTCCTCAAAGTTAATGCAGCAGATACAATATCATCCACAACATCAACCACACCAGATATTACCTCTTTATAGACAATCAACGCCTTAGCTGACTCCTTCGGGTTTGGATGAGGTTGGGAAGGAAATGTGCCAGGTTGTCGTTGTTGCTGCTGATTAAGGAGTATCTGGTTCATGTGATTCATTTGTTGCTACATACACTGAACCGAATTCTCCAAACTTTTCTGACCAGCCATCAAGGATTGATTGATATTGTTCTGAGTCTTAGTGTGAATCTTCTGAGTACTCGCCATGGATGCAATCAATTCCTGAAGTTGGTCCATCTTTACATCAGAGGAGGATTTAGCAGGTTGGGGTGGTGCAACTGGCAGATAGAAGCTCTAGCCTTGCTGAAACTGGCCTTGTGGGCGAGCTTGATTATAAGAAGGCCGAGAGAACCCAGGTGGTCCTTGCTGGTTGCCCTACAACAAGTTAGAATTCAAAGCATTGTTGGGATTACCATACCCCGTAGATTTGGATGTTGATTTTTGTTCCAAGGTTGGTAATTCCCCTGCCCCACAAAGTGAGCTTCCTCAGCTTGTCTCATCTCCTCCAATTGTGGGCACATCTCAAGAGCATGAGTGCCCCCACATTGACAACAAAGTGGGTCTGATGAGCTGGAAGCTATCCTCTTTACCTGCTGCACTGGCTGCTGGTTAATCATAAAATTATCAAACCTTTTAACCAGAGAGCTTACCAAAGTAGTGTTGTGTCTGAGTCTCCTCCATGTGTGCCATCCAAGGATCAAGATTCTGCACACCCTTTGCCCCAACTGTCATAGACCTACTACCTTCTGATCCCCACTGGCGCACCTCATCAATACATGTCTCCATGGCCGCCATGAAGTTAGTGCCAGATCTATTGAGGATGTCACCACCTAGAGCATATCTCACCTCAGCTTTGTGTATGTGGTGGAGCCCGTGGAAGAATGTCATGGCAATGCAGGTCATGTCTTGACCGTGGTGTGGGCACTGGTGAAGCATTTCCTTAAATCTGTCCCATACCTCACATATCGTCTCAGATCCTGTCTGTATAAAACAAGCAAAGCAACTACCAAGTCAATAGTTCGAGAAATAGGATAATATTTATCGTAGAACCTGGTAGTCATTTGTACCCATGTCGTTATAATACCAGAAGGAAGACGATAAAACCAATTGACAGCCTCACCAGATAAGGTATTAGGAAGGAGACTCAATCGAACAAACTTTAACAAACCTTCAGAACCCGATCTGATCAATATGAATATGAATGAGAAAGCGATTTACATGATCCAGAGCGTCATTTGGGTTGGTGCCATCGAAGGTGCCTCCAGGTAGCTCCCTAACAACCTTCGATTGGTGAAAAGGTTTCAGGCCCTTCCACTCCTCCGTAAGTGTAGGTGTGAGCACATGAAGGACTACCGGACTTCTTCTTGGTACAGCTTCAGGTCGATTAAATTTCCTCATCGCCTGAGCACCATTTGCAGGAGCCGCCATTTCTAACTGTATTTGAAACCGTTGTTGGCGTTTGGCTCGCTGAAAAGTACGCTCGATCTCTGGGTCCAAAACCTTATTTAAATCAATATAAGTATCCGACCGAGAACGGGTGTGTACCATCAACTACCTGCAAAAGGTGAGAAAAAGTAACAACATGAACTAAGGAGGATTAGAACTGAAATAAAATAAATGATAGAAAAGTAATATATGAAAAATACCGAAATAAAGAAAAATAAAATTACGCAAATAGACAAAATAAAATAAACTGAAAGAAAAAAACAAAGAAAAAACAAATTAAAATAAAACAATAAACAAAAATAAAATAAACTAACAACCAAGGCTAAGGACTAAATAGAAATCTAGTCCCTGGCAACGGCGCCAATTTGCAAACGGTCTTTTTGATCTATTAAAAACTATGAAATTAATCCTAGAAGTTAATAAATAAAATGAACCTACGGGTTGCAAAATAATTCCCGGTCGTAGCAGTAAAGTAATATAAGCAACCGGGGTATCGAACCAGGGGACTAAGAAATTAAATTTAACCCTAGCAAAGGCTGTAAATCGGGGGAAATTTTTGATCAAATAAAATTAAGAAAAGCAAAGAGTGACTGATAAAAATATAACTAAAGCGGAACTCCGGGTTCAGGTGGTCTTTCCTAGTTAAGTCATGCAATTCTATTACCAGTTGATTGGGGATTAGGGTTTGGCTAATTCTAGCAAGTTTCTAAAAGACTAAACCCTAGCCAATTAGAACTCCACTGTATAGAACGCGACAGATTAAATCATAAACCTATCACTACTAACACAGAGGGATTAAGCATACGAATTTAAATTGCATCTGAAGGCTAACTCATCAATCAGATTAAGTGTTATACCCAAAATTGTGACCCCCCAGGTTAGGGTCTATGAGGTTTTGGTGTTGTGAGAGGCATTCCAATCATGTAATGAGAGATTCTGGCTCGATCGGCGCATTCCGGGGCATGGGGAGCAGTTTCGTCACTGTCAGGGGCGTTTTCGTAATTGTTAAGGCTCCCAAGACCTCCTATAGGCTTTCTCTCTCCTCCAAAAGATTCCCGAATCAGCTTGAAATGCTTTGCAATTTTAACCCATGATAGAGGATGACATTTTAAGCATAATGGCGTTGGAATTTTGATTTTTTGAATTTCCAATAATTTTCTAGCAATTTCTGATTGAATCTGACGAGAAATTGAATTTAAAAATATTCCAACATTTCATAAATTCGATTCCACTTTAGAAAAATCATAATTGCCAAAAAATCTTACTTTTACTAGATTTTCTTTATCTTTAAGGAAGTCTATATAAAGGGATAGGTCTTTTGATAAAATGAGAATTTTGTAAGCTCAAAACCCCTAGGAAGTCAGAAAACACAGCCTCCTCTCTCTCTCTCACGTTTTTCAACACCAGGCCACCCGAATCATACCGAAAATCCCCCGAAATCACCATCTAAACTCGTTTTCCAATCCCCAAAGCACCAATAATCATCAAAACCCAACATAAACACCACCAAAACTTGAAGAATAGCAAGAACAACCAATAACCAGAAGCTTGGTTTGAAAATCTTTCAGGACTGCCGTCAACGGGGCACTTGACGAATCCCAGTGTGAAGAATCATTGTAAATCCGAAGGTAAAACAGGTAGAAATTCCACTTTCCTAACTCCCTATGACTTTATTAGTCTTGCCTCAAAATTTGGGTTAAAACTAACTCTTTTTGGCTTCTGTATCACTAATTGTTTTAGCTACTGCCTTATTACTTGTTTTCTAAGTTTCGTGTTAATTTTGATTTCAAATTGAGTTCTTTCAATTACTAACGTGTTTATAATCTTTCATGCTACATACCCATAAAACTTCAGTCGAAAACACCGTCGGGAACCGCCTGAAAACCCCTGTCCGTGGGTTGTCCGGGACCACGGACGGGTTGTCCGTGGCCACGGACACCCACGGATGGCGGCGGGATTTTCAAATTTCAAAATTTAGGTTTTTTTAAATAATGTCCAGGCCCACGGACAGCTTATCCGTGGCCCCGGACTTTTCAAATTTTCGTTTTTTCTAAATTTTGACTTTTCTGTATAATTGGGTTAACTGGGGTCCGTGGTCTCGGACCTGGGGTCCGTGGCTACGGACGTAAACAAAATTTGACCTAATTCTGCCTCCGAAACCCTAGTTTAGGTGTTATCAGTTTCCACTTTTATTTTCTGTCAAAAAATGCTAAAAAACACAAAAAAAAAACAGAAGCTCGCGCACTTAGGTTAAAACGAGTCGTAATAAGCCGTAATTGAACTAAGTAGAGGAAAAATGACTTTTAGGGGTAATGAAAGTAATTGAACCATAAATAAGTCGTATACCAAGCCCCCGAACCCGAACTCCCCTTTCCTAATTTACTCTAGGTTAAAATTAGGTGGCGACTCATAGTAGGTTCCAGTGAGCTAGCTTAGGTTTTAATAATTATTGTTATATGACATAGTTATTAATCTTAGGTTATAAGTGGACCTAAAACCCGGTTAGATCCTAATCATTTTAATCAACATAGGATAGGGTTTAAAATCGAGGCTCACATTAAGCTATCCACAGATTAACAGATTATAACGACCTAGTTATCAATCACGAATCAGATCTTGACAACTTTCGCAAAGCTAAAAATAAAGTTGCAAATTTTATTGATAGCACAAACAAGATTTATAATCTGAAACAAACCCAAGTTTAATCCCATATCAACTGATAATAAAACTACAAAACCTAACTATATACAACCACCATTCCCTGAAGTTTATTCCCTTAGCCAAGCATAGCAGCAGAAGAAATAACAGGAGAAGAAGGTGAAGAAATCATCTCTATGTTAATCCAAAGATTTGCAGGGAGTCGGGTTGAACAGACAGAAGAAATCAGAGCAGAAATTCTCCTCCAGGTGTACAAGAAGTTCACGACGGTCTTGAGTCTCCAAAAGTCTCACGTCTCTCTGTTTTGAAATCTGAATCGTCAATATCTGAATGTCTCTTGCGAACGCCTTTTAAAATAGAAGATCTAGACATAAAATGCACGTGTCCAGCAAAACTATCCGGGTAAGTTAGCCGGACAAGAGATAGCTTTGTCTGGCGAGTTTTCTTTCGTTTGTGAGACGTCCGGCTTTATATCCGGGTCAGTTAGCCGGACGCCCTGGCTAAACGAAAATATATTAGAAATCTCTGCGCTGCACTCGTGGTTGTAAATATTTCTGTCCATCCAAGCACGTCCGGGTCACAGGGCCGGACATGTCATCCGGACACGTTAAAGCTTCGAGAAGTCAGAATTCATTCACGTCCGGGTGGTTTCCCGGACATGTACAACTTGTTCGGACAACTGGGATGGACGTAAGTCCGGACAAGACCCAGTTTTGCCCCTTTGTATCGAATTTCTCCCAGATCGTGTCCTAAGTTATAAAAACACCAAAACAAGCCAGTGTGAGGTATTTTCACCTTAACAAAGATATAAACATCATAAAATCATAAACTTAGGGAAAAGACAAGAAAGATAAGGGGTTTAGACACTAAAAGATATATCAATAATCGGTGCATCAATAACCAGTGACCAGAAGCCCGCCTGGTTCGAAGTCCTTTCGAATCTACCATCAACGAAGCTCCCGATGAATCCCGACGTGAAGAATCATTGTGAATTTTTAGGTAAAACATGTAGGAACTTCACTTTTCTAACTCACCACGACTTTATTTGTTTTGTCTCAAAATTTGGATTCAAACCGACACTTTTCGGCTTCTGTATTGCTATTTGTTTTCGTTTCTACCTTGTTACTTGTTTGTTAAGTTTCATGCTTAATTCGGTTTCAAACTGCGAATATTTGATTACTAACATCATGGAAATCTTTCAGGCTGCGCGTGCATAAGTTTTGAGCCGAAAACACCATCGGGAACCACCAAAAACCCACCGTCCGTGGGTGGTCCGTACTCTTAGACCTTTGCTCCGGGACCACGGACGGGGTGTCTGTGGCCACGTATGCCCATGGATGGTGGCGGGATTTCTTATTTTTTTTTATTTTTCAAACTTTAGGGTTTTTAACGGTGCATGTCCAGGCCCACGAACACCCTGTCCATGGCCCCAGACTTTTCAAGTTTACGTTTTTATTTTAGTTCTATTTTCGTAATCATGTAATTCGATTGGGTCCGTGGTCTCGGACATTAGATCCGTGGCTACGGACATAATTTTTACTTTAATTTTCTGTCAAAAAATGTTAAAAATTCAAAAAAAATCAGAAGTGCACACTTAGGTTAAAATGACTCGTAAGCCGTAATTAAGCTAAGTAGAGGAAAAACGACTTCGAGGGTAATGAAAGTAATTGAACCCTTAATTAAGTTGAATATCAAGCCCCTGAACCCGAATCTCCTTTCCTAATTTGATCTGGGTTAAAATTAGGTGGAGACTATAATTAGGTTCTAGTGAGCTAACTTAGGGTTTAATAATTAATGTTATATTACATAGTTATTAATCTTAGGTTATAAGTGGACCTAAAACCCGACTAGATCCTAATCAACACAAATCAACATAGGACTGGGTTTAAAAGTTGAGGCTCACACTTGTGCCATCAAGCAAACATATTCAAGGCATAGGCGAGCGTTCTCATCCTCCGAGGGATCACTATCTGAGGTTTAATTGTTGTCACTTAGCTCTGAGTCTCCCTATACAGCAACAAATGCTTCTTTTCTTGGCCCTTTGTTGAACGATCTTCGGACAGGTTTCCTAACCTTGTCACCATCCTCTCGTGATTGTTGAGGACAGTCTTTGATGTGATATTCACGCTTTGAGCACCCAAAACACTTGTCATTGTTCTTTTTGTGATGATTATTAGTATCCTTGAGCTCTCTTCCTTTCCTCATGTTATTTCTTATGAACTTTTGAAAGTACCTCTTAGCATAGGGGACCATCTCATCATTATCTTCTCTTGTCTCGAAGTTTTCAGCTACTCAAAGGGCTATGCCTTTTCCCTTTTCTTTTGTTGAACTTTCTAAGTTTTGTTGTTGTAGTTTTAACTCAAACACCATTAAGGAACCTAACATGTCTGCCAAGGACATTTTAGATAGATCATGGACCTCTTGCATGGCATTGACCTTGTTGTCAAAGGAGGCATGAAGAGATTTGAGGAACTTTCAAATTTGATCCTCATTTGAGATATTCTTCCAAGCACCAACATTTCGTTGATCAGCTTGGTGAATCTTGTATGCATTTCAGAAATGCTCTCCTTTTCTTTTTCTTGAATAACTCCCAATGAGTGAGCAGAAACTCAATGCGAGTCTTTTTTATCTCATCATTCCCTTCATACGTAACTTCAAGAGTTTTCCAAATCTCTTGAGCTGTTTTAACTGAGGCTATCTTGGAGTATTGCTCAGGTAGTAGTGCATAGTGTAGAATCCTTACGGCTTGAGAATTGATACCAACTTCTTGATTTGATCATCCGTCTTGTTGTCAACTGATATGTCTTGTCCTTGAGCATCTTAGAAGGTGTATTCACCACATGATATAATCCTCCACATCCTTGGATCATCAGACTTGATATGAAACTCCATTTTATTCTTCTAGTGAGTGTAGTTGTCTCCATTGAAGAGTGGTGGTCTATTTGGTGCAGAACCTTCTTCTGCCGCTAGTAGGCTTGCGTGAGACATTTCGATCATCTTCCAAAGCAGTTAGCTTTCTAGAAAAGACCTGCTCTGATACTAATCCTCTCCTGACAGCCGGCTTAGGGTTCCCCAACCGCTCCCCGACTGATCAATCTATCAAATACAAAGTATTGTCACTCAACCCCAGTCCTAACCAACTCACCAACTCTCTAGCACTCACACACACACTTAAGTCTGATCCACACTTACCCTGATTATCTCTATCTTTTTCTCTCTTGTGCAAGCTTACTTACATATGAAATAAATGCAAGTATATATATATATGGTTAGTTAAGGTATAACTACCGTCCTATAAACCCCTAAATTCTAGGAGTCGACTATAGCTCCTATATTTCACATAACAACCACACTAGACGTGTAGAGAGTCTTCAACTTGATCTGGGGTTGTTTGGAATACGTGTCGTCTTATGGTTGGTCATGTCGGTGGCAGCTCTCTCGATTGATCAAGCACCACTTGTGTGACCCACTTGTCTGATCTTGTTTGGCTCATTAATGCTCATAAATGTTCTCTTAGATATCATTATAGCTATGTGATCCTTCTGATTAATAGCCCTTGACTTATCTTGTTCTCTTGCACATTAATGAGTTGTGTTCTTGTCGTGTGCTAGTTGATTATGTGGGTATGTGAGTTTGTATGAATATGTCGATCCTCTTGTAGTATTTACTTCTTAAGCATAAGAGATATGATCGTGTGATGCCTGACTTCTTGTGTGTACTAGAAGTTCTAGCGTGAGCTCTCCTGGACAAGTGCCCGGCTGGTTGGGCACATGTCGTGAACTGAGTGCGCTTGCAACCTTGAGTGCTAAGCCACTCCTTTGCCGGTCTATCTGAATCTTAAAGTTTGACAAACATATTAAATAGACAATACAAGGTATGCTATCATCAAAATTAAAGGATCTTAACTTAACAGGAGATACTTAGTCATGATTGTTTTCTTTGTAGTGAAGGGAATCGATCGGGGTTACCGTTGATGTTGTCCAACTTTATGGCCTGAAGAAGCTGTCTTCCTAATTTTGTGTCCCCTAGCCGGGACACTTGCTAGCCGAGTTTTTCGCATCCTAGTTGTTGGCTTGTCACCAGGGTACATGCGATTATGAGAGGGAAACATGATTGATACTTTCAATAATATGGTTAAGGTGTGATTAATTACACTAAACCAACATATACTAATTAAAAAAAACATAAAACT
The DNA here is from genome assembly GCA_023374045.1 of Limonium bicolor. NCBI lineage: Eukaryota > Viridiplantae > Streptophyta > Magnoliopsida > Caryophyllales > Plumbaginaceae > Limonium > Limonium bicolor. Next base: position 472,989,975 of record CM041777.1, on the reverse strand, counting down.
GTATGTTTACCAAAATATATTCATGTTGCATCTTATTTCAAAGTGCACAAATTATGATGAATGATGATATAACATTTTTTTCCTTTTTACATTTATATATCAAAGGGAAATTTTATGAAATGCCACTATATTTTTGGTTAATTCATGAAATGCCAATAAAAAAATAAAGTCACGAAATACCACTATATTTTTGTAAAAGTCCATGAAATGCCACTATGTCATTGACCAGAAGCAAAAAAGACAAAAATACCCCTACTAGTTAACAAAATAGTTTTAAAATTCACAATATGCCACTAAGTGTTCAAAAATTCACTAATATTCACAAAAAATCAAAATATTATAAAAATAAAGGTAACTATAAGAATATATTTAAAATATTATAAAAATAAACAAAAATATATTAAAATATCATAAAACATTGAAAAAAAATATTTCTTAGATTTTTTTTCAAAATTATTTAGTACCATAAAAAGAAAATAGAGTTTTAAACACATAATTTATACTAATATTTCTACAAATTTAGATCAATATAGTACCATAATTTATACCAATTAATTACCATACATTTTAAAATTTTTTTTTCTACAAATTTAAATTATTTATTAAAAAAAATCATTTTAAATTTGTATTCCATTTTACAGATGACTTTATGACATAAAATAATTTATTTAAAATAAATAATTTTAATTGATAAAAAAAATGTAATTTGAAAATGTATGGTATAAATTATGATAATTAATTGGTACTAGTTATGATGCTTAATTGGTAGACATTGACACTAGTCATCATTTTTTACCAATTAAGCTCCATAACTAGTACCAATTAGTAATCATAATTTGTACCATACATTTTCAAATTATCTTTTTTTATCAATTCAAATTATTTATTTGAATCAAAATATATTATATCATAAATTCATCTACAAAATAGAATATCAATAAAAATATAAATGTCCAAATATCAATAAAAAATTAAAATAATGATTTTGAATAAATAATTTTAAAATGTATCGTAAAAATTATGGTAATAAATTGGTATAAATTAATTGAATTGGTAGAAGAAAAAAAATAAATATTGTATGGTAAAAGTTATGGTAATTAATTAGTATACATTCTGGTTTTTAATTGGTATAATTTATGGTACTATGTTGGTTTAAATTTGTTAGAAAAAATAGTTAAATTATTTAAAACTGTATATTCTTTTATGGTACTAAATAATTTTAAATACATCTAAGAAATATTTACTTTTTTTAATGTTTTATGATATTAAAATATATTTTTATAATATTTTAAGTATATTCTTATAGTTACCTACATTTTTATAATATTCTATTTCTTTGTGAATTTTAGTGATTTTTTTTAATAATTAGGGGCATATTGTGAACTTTTAAACTACTATGTTAACTAGTAGGGGTATTTTTGTCTTTGTTGCTTCTGGTCAATTACATAGTGGCATTATAGGGATTTTTTGCAAAAATATAGTGACATTTCGTGACTTTTTTAGTGTCATTTAATGAATTAGCCAAAAATATAGTGACATTTCATGAAATTTTCCTATATATAAAGTTGCAACATTTTAAAGTTTATTATAAAATCCGTATGTTATCAATCAATTATATTGTGACATGTGGCACTAGTAATATGTCTCCAGCTCTAGGTTTGCCAATCTGAACTCCATGATTGATAAAACCAAAACAAAGGATTTATTATAAACATAAATTGGCTTCGTTAGATGACCCAAACCCGATAGCTTTTTCTTCTCTATTTTATTCATTTTGGCAGCTGACTGCGAGCTGTTGCAAATGCTTTCCACTTTTTTCTACTATACTTTATTTATTTTGACAGTTGACAACTAACATTTAAGTCCCATTTTTTCTTTTATACTTTATTCGTTTTGTCAGCTGACAACTGTGTCGATAGCTGACATCAAATAAAGCCAATTTGAAGATGTGGATGGACATACATCGGATAGAACATGTTAAGCAAAGTAATTGTCGAAATACTGTGGTTGAAAATTAAATCTTAAAAATTGAATTCTTACAACTAAACTTGGATAAAAACATGTTAAGTGAAGAACATCCGAGCTCGAGAGAGTATCCCAAAACCTTAATAATTATTGTATTGCACAAAAAAAAATTCTCACACTTGCTGAGAACTATGTAGTAATACAATTGTGTTTGAGAAACACATACTATGAGTGAAGGCAAATTCGATTGTGCAAGCGTCCCGCACAAGAGGTAGGAGAGGGACACTGAGTTGGCAGTCCCAGTTAGCAGCTGACTGGATTGTCTTGCTGACTGGGCTGTCTTTTTACTATATTAACTTTAAATGGTTGTAACTTTTAATATATAAGTCCAAAATGAAAAAAAATTATACCACTGTTCATCTAAATTCAAGCTCTTCAAAACAAGACCAATCATGGATATGTTTTGATAACTTTGAAAAAAAACTATTTTTACATGTGTATAATGATATACTAAAATGATAATATGATTCATTAATTTTGATATTATGATTCATTAAAATTGATATTATGATTCATTAACTAATAAGTGGTGAATTAGATAATAAACTTTGGAACCGATAAAATCATTATTGTTTTGTAGTGTATTATTATTGTTGTATGGTGTATTTTAAAACTTATATGACGAATCCGTATTGTTCATACATAACAATATTATTTTGGGTTGTATTATTGTGTAAATTTGTTATTCTTATATGTTTGTGATGATACACTAAAATGAAGATATGATTCATTAATTTTGATATTATGATTCATTAAAATTGATATTATGATTCATTAACTAATAAGTGGTGAATTAGATAACAAACTTCGGAACCGATAAAAATTATTATTGTTTTGTAGTGTATTATTATTGTTGTATGGTATATTTTAAACCTTATATGGTGAATCGCATAATTTTCATACATATCAAATATTGTTTTATGTTGTATTATTGTGTAAAATTTGTTATTCTTATATGTTTGTGATGATACACTAAAATGAAGATATGGTTCATTAATTTTGATATTATGATTCATTAAAAGTGATATTATGATACACTAAAATAATGTTATGAATCATAAGTCTCATTGATATATGGATATATATATATATATATATAATTAATATAAATTTTTAAAGTTCTCAAAATATATCTATGTTTGGTCTTGTTTTGAAGAGCTTGAATTTAGATGAACAATGGTATAATTTTTTTACATTTTAGACTTATATTTTAAAAAATATAATAATTTAAAGTTAATATAATAAAAAACAACCCAGTCAGCAGCTGACTGGACTGCTGACTGGGTGCCAACTCATACTGCCGCACCCAAATTGTACGCGGACGGCTGCACCATCGCACGTCTGATGAGTGAAATGAGGTTAGATAAGAGTAGACGGAGAAAATGAATAATTGTTAACATGAATGCAACAGGTATTGTTCATGATTTCATGTCAATGGAGTTTAAGGCCTCATTCTGGACCTAGATGAAGTATGTGGGTTCTACTAGATGAAGATGAAATGAAATGGAAAGCTCCTCTATCCAGCGTTTGATTTAGAAGCTTATTTAATCTGGAGTGTTGAGTCTGTGGGACCCAGAAAAAATGATCTTCATCTCCTGTCAGCAGCTCCTATGAGAACGAGCCATAAAGGTTGTTGTGATCCCGTAAAAATGTTATGTAGTTTTATCAAATCACCTTCACCGAATACTATTGTCTCCATGAATACAAAAATCAGCTTGATAGGAGCAAATTGTACACCTTTCTACATCAACTAATATTCACTTTAACTATTGGGAAATTTCATGAAATGCCACTATATTTTTGGCTAATTCATGAAATGCCACTAAAATTAAGAAAGTCACGAAATTCCACTATATTTTTGTTAAAGTCCATGAAATACCACCATGTCATTGACCAGAAGCAAAAAAAAACATAAATACCCCTACTAGTTAACAAAGTACGTTCAAAGTTCACAATATGCTACTAAGTGTTAAAAAAATTCACTAAAATCAACACAAAAATAAAAAAATATTATAAAAATATAGGTAACTATAAAAATCTATTTAAAATATTATAAAAAAATAAAAAATATATTAAATATCATAAAACATTGAAAAAAGTAAATATTTCTCAGATTTTTTTCAAAATTATTTAGTACCATAAAAAAGAATATAGAGTTTTAAACATATAATTTATACTAATTTTTCTACAAATTTAGACCAATATAATACCATAATATAATACCATAATTTATACCAATTAATTATCATCATTTTTGCCATACATTTATGAATTATTTTTTCTACTAATTTAAATTATTTTCAATTTTTAATTAAATTTGGATTTTTTTATTTAATATTCTATTTGCAGATGACTTTATGACATAATATAATTTACTTCAAATAAATAATTTAGATTGATAAAAAAAGAAAATTTGAAAATGTATGCTACACATTTTAGTAATTAGTTGGTACTAGTTATGATGCTTAATTGGTAGAAAAATTTGTACTAGTTATAATTTTTAACATAATTTATACCAATTTTTCAACCAATTAAGCACCATAACTAGTACCAATTAATTACCATAATTTGTGTCATACATTTTCAAATTATCTTTTTTTTATCAATTCAAAATATTTATTTGAAATAAATTATATTATGTCATAAATTCATCTACAAAATAGAATATAAATAAAAAATAATTTTCCAAATATTAATAAAAAATTAAAGAATTTATTTTGAAGAAATAATTTATAAATGTATGGAAAAAATTCTGGTAATTAATTGGTATAATTATGGTAGTTAATTGGTATAAATTAATTAAACTGGTAGAAAAAAATAATTTAAAATTGTATGGTAAAAATTATAGTAATTAATAGGTCTAAATTATTGTACTATATTGGTCTAAATCTATAGAAAAGTTAGTATAAATGTTTTGTTTAAAACTCTATATTCTTTTTTATGGTATTAAATAATTTTGAAAAAACATCTAACAAATATTTGCTTTTTTCAGTTTTATGATATTTTAACATATTTTTTATTTATTTTATAATATTTTAAATATATTCTTATAGTTACCTATATTTTTATAATATTTTGATTTTTTGTGAATTTTTTAACACTTAGTGACATATTGTGAACTTTAAAACTACTTTATTAACTAGTAGGGGTATTTTTGTCTTTTTAGCTTATGGTCAACGACATAGTGGCATTTCATGGACTTTTACAAAAATATAGTGACATTTTATGACTTTATTTTTACAAAAAACTAAATGTAACACCCAACTCGTCATCCACAATTAATAGTAATTAACAACGCCACACTTAAAAGCAATCGCAGCGGAAAATAAACCAATCTCGCTGTTACCGTCATTATTCACCCACGTAACTAACTAGCCCTCACTAACTCCACTATAACGGTCTAAAAGACTGAAAAACTAAACCAACATAAACTCCAACAGATACATACTAAGTTTACTACAATCCGAGTCAAATACAAGTTTACTACTTCTTAACCAATATATACATCAAGTATAAGTTTCTAACCAAGGTATCAACAAAATCCAAAAGTATACCTTGTCCAAAATTTACCCCACCTACTCTTGGTCGGGTCACATCTTCATTAGGTACCTGAAAAATGTTGGCCCAAATGGGCTCAGCACAATCACTGAGTTTGATAACGTGTAGCCCGCAAGCTATCGGGCCACACACGACTACTTTGTCGTTAACATGCAATTGATTTATTACAACAATATTTATAAGTGTTGTAAACACACAACATACAACATGTATAACACACAATCCAATCAAACATAATAATCCAACCCAACAAAAACAAGACGCCAATATAATGAGTTAGTATACTGTTCATTCCTAGGCCTTGAGATTATTTTGGAATCTCAATATAGACCTTAGCTTACTTATCATGGACAATCCGCACAATAGGATCGTCACTTCTCATAGTTAATATCTTAACTTATTTTGGGTATATTTAAACCCTATTAGAAAAGTAGTGAACTCTCTAATAAACCATCGTTGTGACATATATTGAATCGAGTATGTATAAACATTGTTAAACGAGATTAAGACTCTCGTATATATATATATATAACTGGGTACTTTTCAACCCGTAGGTGAGCATAAGACTCCCTCAACCACCGTCTTCAAAGATGTATATTGAATCGAGTACATTTAAACCCGGTGGGCGAGTATAAAACTTCTCCAAAACCACTGGCAAGAATGACATATATTTAATATGGAAGTCGATCTGTTGCAGATAATAACCTTCTAAACTCAGCATGCATGGCCATAACTCCCTGGACTTCTCACTCTCCCCCCCAGTAACCCAAACATGTTAAAAGTCTCATTTGAACAATCGTCCTACCTCTAGAGTGATAAGTCGAAACATCGCTATTCCGGATGTCGACTATATATTGAAGGGAAGTTAGTGAGATAATTCTCATGTTAATGTCAACAGTTATGTAATGTCTTTTACTTAATCCTCTTGTTACTTTCCAAACATCGTTAAGTGTTCTTATGTGAGTATTAATCTACCAAGATTTTGTTAGTAGCACATCACATGTAACATTGAGTAAAAATAACATAACATAACATAAAATAACACTTAACAATCTGTTTCCATGCATTAATCTTATGGGCATTTCAATCAAGCATATAGCACACAAGCTGATGTAACTCGGTAGCGAACAAGCTACAAGAAACCATACCATTCACCAGAGATGACACTCGCCTAGTCTCGGCCGACGTCCCGGCTATCCACTCATATAATCCGATTAACCGAGAGCGTTAATTATTTATCACTCCTGTAATGTTTAATCGTATTCGTGAAACGTTTTAGTATTTCATGTTCGCTATTTCATGTGAGTTACAAAATTATCTTTTAATCTTTGTTAACTCTTTTACTCTACTGTCATGTTATACTTAAAGGTATTATTTTATGTACCTTAAACCATGTAATCTTAGTACTCAAGAATTATATTCTTATTTAATGAGTATACCCCTTTATAAGGTTCCTTTTAGCTTAACTTACCAATTTATATATATATATATATAGTTACTTATACAATAATCTTCTCTATTATTGTGTGCTATTATAATTCTTATCATTACATAGCATTAATCTCCTTCGTACATGTATTGTAACAACTCTACTCCATACTAAACCCGTAATCCGATCCTTAACATAAATAAGCAATTCAAGTGTAGCGGAATTAAACTATAACCAAAACAATCCCGGGTGCTACCACCGTTACCCACCCACGTGAGTAACAAGACAATCCAAACTATATACATAATCTAACATCCGCTATGATGACCAAGATATATTTTAATTTACATACAACTTTAACCAAAAACACGAGGTCAACTAATTGTATCTGAAATACCCACGAAATTTGAGTTAGGACAAGTACAATATATAGTCAACATGAGTAAGTTTATTGTTATATTAGAACGAATATGGTATGGGTGGATACTCCGAGATTAGTACTATTAGTGGGCCCAGGGAAGTTAAATGATTATCTTATTTTCATTTTCGTTCCTCTTCTTAAATTAATTATAAATGTATGTACTTTCCTTATTCTCTACCATATTATTTAAAACTATTATCTCCATGCTCTACAGACATTACAACGTCCTCCTAATTTTAGGAATTCGATTCTAGTTTTATTTCCTCTAAATTAATTATATGTTGATAAAATCCTCCATCTTCTCAAAGACTTAATTAATATTATTATTCTAGTCTTAGCTTGACAATATTTCCTTTTTATTCCAGTTAATATTTTACCTTTATGTCTTTCATTTTATACATATATATATATATATATATTTAAATATATCCTTAGAGATAATCATGCTCATCTTTATCTCTTTGCAACCGACAAACCTTATTACTTTCTATCTATTTAATTTACTATATATTTCCAAACCTGATAAATCTATCTTCGATTTCTGTTACAACCACTCCCTTATTTTCCTTTTACACAAATAAATTATATTCTTTCTCACTTTAATTTCAATCGACAACGTTATACTTTTACATTCCTTAAATCGATTATTTAGTAGATTATTTGCCCCAACAAATTATTTACAACATTAGATATTAATTCCTCTTTTATTCCTTTACAAGATAAAACTCTATTTATAACTCACGATCTTCATTTCCATCTCCACCACCGGCATTACGACATTGCTACGCTTCTACTGTTCAATTACAAAATCTCTCGCTCTCCTTTGTCTTCCTTGAAGTTCGTCCCTGGCACCAATCTAGAATCACGTCGGGAAAGTCTACTACCTAGATGGTGTTTTAATTTACTTTAGTTGTAATTAGTGGTTTCTTATTTCTGGTCGTTGTGAATTTAGACCACGAATATGACGACGGGCGCTACGATTGACTCAGTTGGATTATTCTTCTAAAGTTGTTTGACTAATCAGGTAAATCTCTATGCTAATGGTTACCTGATTTCATGGTTTGTAAATTACTGGAAATATTTTGAAACTCTGGTTTTACGATTGTTGGAAGGCAATTTAAGCCCTGATTGATGTTTTGGAAATTGGGACTCTTCACCACGTGTTGAGAATTGTTGATTGGCATTTATTAATGGTGATTTGATTTAGGATTTTTTTGGAGTGTTTCACATGAATAATTGTTATGTCGTTGGAGCCCATAGGTGCTCCATATCGTTTATATATATATATATATATTTTGTTGCGCTGCATACAATGACTGCAGTTAAGCTCTATGATCTACTCTATGGACTGATGTTTCGTAGAGGGTGTGCACACTTAAGGCCTTAGGGTGAGGTGGTGTTTGACGGTCCCATAGGTGACTGTCCGTGGTATTATTGTTGGGGGTCCAATAGGTGACCTCCGTGTTAGGATTGTGATTGTTTCCTAGTGAAAGCTCCCTTTGGTTTTGTGGATTAATATTATTACTGAAGAAATGGTTAAATTGCCTATGCCTCTCTCGTCTAATTGTTAAACTGATAAAACGTGTTTCAAAATGTATTTTACACAATGAGGTAGGATTTACTCAGTTTTGCGCGATCCCTTCGTGTGTTTGTCTATTGTTTTCTGATCGCAGGTAATGATTGTTGAAGTTTGGGGAATGAGAATGTGCTGCCAAATAGTTTAGGAATAATTAGAATTGTTTTGGAGACAATCGTTTGATGTTTTGTTTGAATTGTTATGTTCAAGTCACAATGGTTGATTTACAATGTTAGAGTTTCAATATTATTGGATTACAATGTTTTAATCATTCGTGTTGGTTGTTTCGTTGAGATTTATCCTGAGCACTTATAGGATTGAGTGTGGCGGTAGCACCTTGGATTCGTAGTACTTTCTGCTATGTTTTCGGTAACATTTACTAAATTATTTACCAAGCATTCACAATCTGTTGGTTTACAATTTTGTGGTTACATTGGGTTATTTTCTAACTCTGTTTACCTTATGGGATTCACATCTTTGGACCTGTCCAAACGTTCATCTGGACATCCATGTTCGGACAGGCCCCAAGAACATTTTGTTTTTTCAAAGTTTGAGTGTGTCCAAACATAAGTCTGAACTTCCATGTTCAGACAACATGCGAGGACGAGCCCAACTTGTGAGTTTCGGCTCATGTTCGAACTTACAAGTCCAGACCAACGTTCGGATCACGTAAAGGATTTTATCAGAACTTGTGTCCGAACTTACATGTTCAGACACATGTTCAGATGCCTTTCTATTTCAACTCTCGACTTGTGTCCGAACATCAATGTCTGGACACAAGTTCAGACACTTTTACTTTCTGGTTTGCAAACTCTTGACTTGTGTCTGAACGTCAATGTTTAGACACAAGTTCGGACACTCGGGTTTTCTCAGTCTGTTTCTTCTCGGCTTGTGTCCGAACATCAACGTCTTGACACAAGTTCAGACAAAGCTTGTTTTGTTGTTTTAATCCTCATTTGGGGTATGTTTTCAAAACCGTTTGTGGTGTTAGATCCGTAGCGAAGCGCTCTTTCATTTAAGGCAAAAATCCAGGGTGTTACAGTATCAAAGTTATACATCCCACAAGTGTAATCCAAAAGTGTAATATAAATGTATAATAAAAACGGTAGTTCAGTTAACTACCCCAAACCCGCACTTTCGCGCCAGTCTTCAGTAGCTATGAACCTAAAAGTATGTTGCCACAAAAGGCTCAGCACAACCGCTAAGTACATCACCGTGTACCCGTCATGCACCCTCAGACCCCTTAAGTTATTTGGTCGAGTTAACATGTGGTTTAATTTCATGCTACTCCATACTACATAACAAAAACTATAATAAACATAATTTAAACAATACCAAGAACTCATCAAAGCATACATAATCATACAATCGACATGTAATTCATTCACATAATCAAATCCAACAATCAACTCAAGGTAAGAACGGTACGAGGGTCATTATCTTGTGAGTTATTCTCTTTTAGAGCTGATCAAACGGGTGGGGGGCCGGGTTCGGACTGGGCCAACGTTAATTTTAGGTCCGAACAGGACTATATATTTTCCAAGCCCGGTTTTAATTATTTAGGGCCGGGCCGGGCTAGGCCCGAATTTATTTTAATCGTTGCCATTGCCCGGCCCGCCTGGCCCAGTTTTATAATTTTTAATATTGTTATTAATTTTTGTGAAAAATATATAGATTATGTATTTTTTAATATATATTAATTATAATATGTATATATGTTGTATGTAATATTAATAGATATTATATATAATTTTAATAAATAGTAAAAGGTAAAGTTAAATTAAATATATACTTCATTTTGTTATCAATACTTGATTTTCTAGCTATAGGCACAAGAAGAAAAGACAAAAAAGTTAGACTATTCTGCCCTTAATTTTTGGACGGATTTTTTGGGCTTTATTTTCGGGCCGGGACGGATTGGGCCACCGCGCTGGGTCAGTGTTGATCAGCTCTATTCTCTTTGCATGCCCTTCAAGGCCCTTTGTTCTTTATCCAAACTTATGGAAGTCACTCGAGGTTTCGTATTAATGTTTAACTGATAATTTATTACTTCATTCATTTAACTCTTAAACCTGGACAGTCGTTGCATTAGAAGACGACATGTCTTTAACCAGATACCCCTATTATGTGGTAGGTCACCAACTGCAGTAGCCATACCAACGACAGTGCATCTGATTCCTTCTTATCCCTATTATATGGCGAGTTACCATTGGCCGAAACCACACCAGTGGTAGTGCATCCGTCAATGATCAATCTATCCTATGGAATGTAATATATGTGGAGTGGACCTATAATAGTCACCCGCTCACTTGTGATCACAATGCGTAACCAAGAACATCTTGGATTTCCCATAGTTACCAACCTTTCACTATATGATTAAGTTCTCTTAATGTAACACCCCTACTGTAACTTAAACAACAATCGAATCGCAGCGGAAATATTTAATAACTTACATGACTAACGGTTTGGTGTTACACCCGTTAGCCAACCCGTGGCTAACAAGGCAGAATACATACAAAAGTATCGGTCTGATGAACAGACTCCTGAGCATAAGTACTAAACCATAAATGCAACAACATTACCGAGTATTAATATTTACATCCATAACTGTATAACTGTCAACCCACAATATACCACCACGGGAGCACAAGCGCATCCCGGGTCCAAACATCCCAAAATCATCAAAAGTATTTCATAAAACCAAGAATCTAGAGCCACTCCGCCTCTTCGATCCTCATCCTGCAACATAGGAAAAACAATATGGTGCCCCAAAGGGGCTCAGCAACTGAAACACCCTAGAAAATCCTAACTACAAAATATACCTTCTTTATTATTTTATATGTGTATGTGTTGCTTGTAATTAATATAAGCTAGTACAATGGAAGTTATTTACTAGCTTGTAAAAATGTAAATTGTAAACATGTACATGTACAATAGGAAGATTGTACATGTAATAACTAGTTCATGTTATTCCTTTATTCTTAAGTATATTATAAGATAATATACCTGTTACAATAATTAGCTATTTAGTTCTTGGTAATAATTACCCACCTTGAACACTTGCAGTAACATGTATTGGTATAATCGATTTCCTTGACCAGGAATTGCACATTCTTGTACAAGGATAAGGACTATTTTATTCAGCCATAATCAACCATGAGTGCATGTTATGTAGTTAACGTTTTTTTTATAACGACTACCCATCATTGCATTAATATTTGTTAACCTGTATAGCCGATTCCCTTGCCAGTACTTTCAAGACTGTACATTCTCGTACAGCAAAAGAAAAAAAACTGCTCAACATGTAAACCGTTTTGGATGAGTACCAAACTAACAACCTTGTTTTTTTTATATAATAATACCTGCACTAATGTACTTATCCTTTTACTGTCTATCCACTCTGTCTACTTATGGAGTTATAGTATTAATTTGCTCAGCCAACAGTCTAAAGCAACAGGAGTTAGACACCTAAGTACAACAGCTAAGTGTCATCTAAGGAGTCTTCCTTGTCATCAAGGGAATCTATTTTCTTTCACTATATACCACCCCATCGGCCAGCACCCTCCGGCACCAAGCTGTTGAGCCTTTCATCTCCTCCTTCCTAAGCTGTTGAAGAGCCCAACCAGTAGAAGAAACAACCTGAAAAAAAAAAACAGAGGACAAAACAGAAAAGAAAAGATAGAGCTGTATAACCGAGAGCAGAGAGTTGTTGCTGCTAGCGCCAGTTCTTCTCTTCAACTAGCAGCCGTGTCTGCCTTTTCATTTTTGTGACCTGCATTCACGTAAGAAACCAAAAACAGCCAAGATATAAGTGGGTTAGAGAAGGGAAAGAAATAAACCAGTAAAACTAGATACAAAACAACCGTGAGAACAAGGTACTACAGTTGTTGTCATCCTGCGCGAGGAACAAGGAGGGAATTAAGGTCCAGGTGCTGGGAGTTTAAAAGAGAAAAGGAAAGAAGTTAACCAGTTGAGATCATAGAGAGTTTAACAGATAATGGCTAGAAGAAATCAGGTACCCCATGCACAACCAAGATGTTTCAACAGAAAAAAAAACAGTTTTTCTAGTTGTTGTGTGTGGCTCCTGGTATACCGACTTACTGCTATTTTGTTTGTTGAATTGTGGAGCTAAGTTTTATCTTGTCTGCTGGTTTAAACCCTTCTCTTATTCAGTATTGTACACGGTTGAAATCAGTGAGTAAGTTAGACTTTTACCTTTTCTTTGATTCATGTTCTCTGGGTATGTTTCTGTTGGAATAGACGCTTTCAGAGTCTTCGAAGTCAGAAGAGGTATTGAAGCATTTACAGTTCCAAAACGTCTAACCCCTTCTGCTCTGCTAACTGCGTGCGTATGCTCCTTCACCATATCCCTCATCACCTCTTTAGGAGCACGCTTCAGCTTCTGGTTTCTTCCTTGATATGATGTTCTACGACGGTTGCGGTCTCTTCCTTCAGTGAGAGTGTATAACCGAGAGTATAACCGAGAGTGCATAACCGAGAGTGTTGTCTTCAGCCAGCAGCTCTTTTCCTTTCGTTTTGAACTGATTACCGATTCCCTGGGCATGAGCATGTGTGGGTAAGTTAGATAAATATACAGCATAGTTGGGTAAATATACGGTAAGCTAGAAGAGAGGAAAAGATGGGTTGTGGGACTATTTTCTTTTCTAGTCGGTAACTGGAGTTAGGAAGCTGAGTGGAGTTTTCTAATTTTGTAGCTTAGCTTATTATAGGAGGATGTAGTTAAAGTACGTAGGTGGTCTGCTAGATATTCAAAAGAAAAAGTAACAAGCTAGATGACTTCTAGCACTCGTTTTCTTTTGGTTATTAGTACTGTCAGTTTTCTAGATATTTCATCACGGGCACCATGCTGATGGTTCTAACTGGCAAGCGGCCATAACAACAGACTCAGAAACAAACCTTCTTCATTACTCTCTCTCTTACTTTACTTCTATCGGCTTCTTCTTCTGTTCACTTATTTAGTACAGTACTACTTTTGAGGTTTCTTCTTCTGTTCCATATGTTTGTGTGTGTGTATATATATACATACGCATAGCAGCTAGGGAAGGAAAAAAAATAAGACATATGAGATCGAGTGAGGAAGTTCACGGGCAGCTACTGTAAAGTTCTGTATATTTGAGTGTGTGTGTGTGTGTATATATATATATATATATATGCATATCGATAATGGGGATAGCAGCCAGGAAAGGAAATAGACAGATGAGATTGAAGTATATATAATTGTCGTAAGTAGTATAAGTAATTGAAACAAGTAACTTTTTTTAGTTGATGGATGGAGAATATGTTGATTTACAATGAAGTATACAATTGTCGTAAGTTAGCATATATATTTGAACTTGAATTGTTTTTGTCCAACACGTTAGTTGCTGTTTAACTAGGAGGTAGTAGTATGTATTACGTGTGCGTGGAGTTAGGAAAGGGATGGTTGAATCCCTAGGCTAATGACTAAAGGAATCGGTTGTAAAACCGTAAACGTATAGTTTGTACAGTAAGTGCAGTATTATTTGGATGAATTAAATATTTGTGTATAAATTGTTACGGTGATAAATCGTAAATGCTAATATTGTGATATTTTGGTTTAATAAATATTATGGTTGGTTGTACTGACATATTATGATACTATGATCTATATTTTGGTAACTTGAGGTAATAAATAAGGCAAGGAAGTGCCTAACCAATTGGTGACATGTTTATGGAATAATTACTCCTAACACTGTACTGGAGTTTATTGTTACTGCTCCTAGCAACGTATTGGAGCTAAGTCATCATGATCTACTCTATAGGCTGATGATCTATAGGGGGTGTGCACACTTAAGGACATGGGGTGAGGTGGATTATCTTATCTGAGGGGTCGAGAGTGTTAGTACTCTATGTCGAAAGACCGATTGCCCGAGGACAGTGGAAAGTATATTATGGTGGAAGAAATTGTACCTACAATGAACGGTGCAACTCATTGCTTCACTTGCTGTTATAAAAGTTTGTTGTTATTTCGGAATGTTCGTTTATGTGCTTAAGGTGTGGTAAGTAACTTAGATGTTTCCTTGGTTTCATGTATTAACCCTGTTATGAATGTGTTATTTATTGTTGTGCTGCTCGGGTTCATAAGTTTTATAAAGATGAAATGTATTTTATAGGTTGTAGTGGGAGTTACTCAATTTACTGATTTGCAATGGCAACCTTTTCTTGTATGTATGAATTTTATGGTTGCAGATTCCTAACTCTACTTGGATGGCCCTATACTGTGTGGAGGAGGTGGTGGTCAGCCACTTCCTGAATATATATCTGGTGGAAGACCTCATCTTGAGGGAAGGGGTACAGGTGGTGGTGATTAGAAAGGTTACCTGTCTTGCTATAAGTTACCGTAGGCTACAAAGACAAGCCAGAATACGCATACTTCCTGTTGAGGAAGTACGGAGGAGATTTTCAAATTTTAACAGGGATCTTAGATAATGCGTTAGCCGCCTAAATGTTTTATGTAAGCTAAGAAGTAATGTAAAACAGTAGTTAACACGTAGAAAGGTTTAAGTATATGTAGTTTTTGAAGGATGTAAGAGCTAGTAGGACTGTTAGACGTTTACAAGTATGTTTTGTTTGTACATGGAAGTTTACCATAATGCATATGTATATATACGAAGTTACAAGTTGATCAGTTGAAAGGGGAAAAATCTGCGAGGTTTGTTTCTTTAGCCTTAACAATCACTAGAGAGTGGTTGTGGCGGTAGCATCCCAATTAGGGAGTTTCTAGTCTTCCGGTGAACTGTCCGAAATTTTATAAGTCTGATTTTTTTTGGGGGTGTTACAAGTTGGTATCAGAGCTATAGGATATAAACTGAGTTAAAAGACAAGTAAATATTGTTTGAATACTTGTGTGTGAATGTTGATTGAGTGTTTGGATGATTTGGTTGTTTATGAACATGTGACTAATGAATATGTGCATGTAGAATGGTGAGCATTCCAACCCTGGAAGGGAGGCTGAAAGAGGCCTGCTTGAAACCTTATGAGAATTAGCTCTTAGTATGGGTAAGATATTAGAGAAACAAGAAGAAAGAGTTGAGGTTCCCAAAGATTTCTCCAGAAGGATTGCCGCAATGAAACCAAGTACCTTTCCCGGAGTAGAGGACCCTGTAATTCTGGAAGATTGGATCAGAGAATTTGAGAAGGTATTTGATGTGGTGGAATGTCCTGAAGATAAAAAAGTTATTGGGGCAACTTACTACTTTCGGGGAGAAGCTGATCTGTGGTGGTACTCAGAGAAAGACAGGTTGGGTGGACAACCAAATTTTGGCTGGAATGGACTGAAGGAGGCAATGAGAAGGAGGTTTTATCCAGAGCATGTTAGAATGCAAACATATCATGAGTTTCTTGACTTGAAGCAACTGTCAGATGATGTGAAAACATACCATTCTAAATTTGTAGAGCTAGCCAGATTTGCTGCAAACCTAGTGCCTGATGAAGTTGCCAAGGTACAACGATTTATTGGAGGTCTGAATTGGGGATTAAAAGAGGCTCTGAGTGTTATCCCAGTGCTTACCTTACAAGAAGCATATGAGAAAGCTGCGAACTTATACCGTGTGCAACAAAGAAGGAAGGAGGCACAATCGAGCTTAAAAAGGAAGTTTGAGTCAAATCGAGGAGGTGATAATGTGGATAAACGAGGAAAGTATGAAGGGAATCAAAGAGGGGGGAAGAAGCCGTGGGTTAAGCCAAGTTACCCTGGGCAAGGTAGCATACAAATGATCCAAGTCAGAAGGAAAGATATTACTTCTGCCGGCAATGTTCAAGAAACCATCCGGGAGTAGATTGTGAAGGAAAGCTGGTGAGGTGCTATAACTGTGGTATTTTAGGCCATAGAGCCTATGAGTGCAGGAAAAGAAAAGAAGGTGGAGGTGGATATGGTGGGAATGGCAGTCAGGGTTCTGGGCGAGCTAACAACCAGAACACCAATAGAGGTAACAACAATCAAGCCGGTGGGCAGAAAATTGGTTACAATGGTGCAAGAGGCAATTCCAATGTTCAAGGAGGTAACCCGGGGAAACAACCACAAGGCAACAGAGGAGGAATCCAAGGAAGAGGAAACAATAACCAAGGCCATATAAATGTCATAAGCAAGACTGAAGCAGAACTAGAGGGGACAGTGATAACAGATACCTTTCCAGTCCGTGGTACCAATGCTAAAGTGTTATTTGATTCTGGTGCTTCATGTTCTTTTATGTCCTTGGAATTTGTGAAGAAAGTTGGAATTGTGCCGAATGCTAGTATTGACTTTAATGTATCTACTCCAACGGGAAAGATAGTTAAATGTGATAAGAAGATTGAGGGAGTGAAAATGAATATAGGGGGTAGTGAATTTGAAGTGGATGTAGTGGAATTCGGGTTAAAAGATTTTGATATTATCTTAGGGATGGATTGGTTAAGTAAAAATAAAGGGCGAATAGATTGTGAGCAGAAAAGGGTGAGTTTGGTAGGGAAAAAGGGGAAAAGAGTGTCACATAAAAGTGAGGGAGTTAAAAGTGAGGTGAAGTTGGTTTCAGCCATGAGACTATGGAAGGATATCAGGAAAGGAAATCAGACATTCTTGTGCTATATACGGGAGGAAAATGTTTGTGCTACAACAGCTCAGGAGGCCATTTCAGGAATTGAGAATCTGCCAGTAGTGAGTGAATTTCACAACGTGTTTCCAGAGGAGATTCCAGGTATGCCTCCAGATCGGGAAGTGGAATTTACAATCGATTTGGTACCAGGGACAGCACCAATTTCCAAGCATCCATATAGAATGGCGCCCACTGAAATGCAAGAGTTGAAGGAACAGCTAGGAGAACTGCTTAACAAGGGATATGTTCGACCAAGTGTGTCACCATGGGGAGCTCCGGTGTTGTTTGTTAAATAGAAAGATGGAAGCATGCAGCTCTACATCGACTACAGAGAACTGAATAATGTTACAATTAAGAACAAATACCCACTACCGAGAATCGATGACCTTTTTTATCAACTTAAGGGAGCAAATGTATTTTCAAAGATTGATTTAAGGTCCGGGTATCATCAACTGACGGTGGCGGATAAAAATATACCAAAGACAGCTTTTTGTACAAGGTATGGTCATTACGAGTTTACAGTTATGCCATTTGGATTGACCAACGCGCCAGCAGTATTCATGGACCTGATGAATCGAGTTTTCAGTCCGTTTCTGGATAAGTTTGTGGTAGTTTTTATCGATGATATTCTTGTATACTCGAGGAGTAAGGTGGAACATGAGCAGCATCTACGCCAAGTATTACAGATATTGCGAGAAAAGAAATTGTATGCTAAATTGTCAAAATGCGAATTCTGGTTGGAGCAAGTGTCATTCCTTGGACATGTTGTTACTAAGGATGGAATTTCAGTGGATCCGGCGAAAATTCAAGCAGTAAAGGATTGGCCAAGGCCTACAACAGTCAAGGAGGTACACAGTTTTCTGGGTGTAGCAGGATATTACAGAAAATTTGTAAAAGATTTTGCGAAGATTGCACGACCGCTTACGAATTTGATGAAAAAAGTAGTACCATTTCGATGGGATGAGAGTTGTGAACAAGCCTTCCAACAATTGAAGCAAAAGCTGACATCTGCACCGATACTGGTGTTACCTTGTGGCGTGGAAGGAATCGAGGTATACAGTGATGCATCCAAATACGGCCTAGGATGTGTATTAATGCAACATGGTAAGGTAATAGCATATGCCTCAAGGCAATTGAAGGAGTATGAATCGAGGTACCCCACACACGACCTAGAGCTTGCTGCTATTGTTTTTGCATTAAAGATTTGGAGACACTATCTGTTTGGTACCTCTTGCAAAATATACACCGATCACAAAAGTTTGAAATACATTTTCACACAAAAAGAGTTGAATATGAGACAGAGAAGATGGTTGGAACTTATTAAAGATTATGATTTGGAAATCATGTACCATGAGGGCAAAGCAAATGTAGTGGCAGACACGTTAAGTCGGAAGAGAAGCCATGCTGAGGAAGCCAACTGGATATTGCATGATGAGTTAGTAAATGACATGAAGAGATTGCAATTGGAGGTGGTAGAGCAAGGTGTGGTAGCCAGGGAAGTTGAGTTGTGCCATATGAGCTTATATCCTGATATTCATAAGGAGATTTTGGAACATCAACAAGAGGATGTTAAACTAAGGAAAATAAAATAAAAGGTGGAGAAAGGGGAAGCGTCGGATTTTACAATACAAAAAGATGGAAGTTTAAGGTTTCGGGGCCGATGGTGTGTGCCAGACCAATGCACAGATGTCAAAATAAAGTTAATGAACGAATCTCACAATTCTGGCTATTCGATTCACCCTGGAGGAGATAAATTATACAAAGACATCAAGAAATATTATTGGTGGCCAGACATGAAGAAAGATATAGCAGAACACGTGGCCAAGTGTTTGACGTGCCAGAGAGTTAAATTTGAGCACAAGAAAACACCAGGTATGTTGCAACCTCTGGATATACCGAATTGGAAATGGGATTCTGTGTCTATGGATTTTATAAGTGGGCTGCCAGTTACAAAAGGAGGCATGTATCAGATCTGGGTAGTGGTTGATAGGTTAACTAAAACTGCCAGGTTTATACCAATGAAGAAAACATGGTCAATGGAACAATTAGTTGATGCTTATGTTAGAAATGTGGTGAAATACCATGGAGTGCCGTCAGGGATTATTTCTAATAGAGATTCAAGATTTATTTCAAGATTTTGGCAAGAATTTTAAAAGGCTATGGGAACAAAGCTGAATCTTAGTACGACATATCATCCATAAACAGACGGTCAAACTGAGAGAACCATCCAAACTTTAGAAGATATGATGAGAGCTTGCGCATTGGACTATCATGGGTCGTGGGTGGACAAGCTATATTTAATTGAATTCTCCTACAACAACAGTTATCACGCCAGTATAAAAGTAGCACCGTATGAAGCTTTGTATGGAAGGAAATGCGGAACCCCACTATGTTGGAATGATTCAGGAGAACCAGTAATAGTTGGACCACAACTAATAGAAGAAATGAGTCAACAAGTTAAGGATATCCAGCAGAAAATGAAAGCTGCACAGGACAGACAGAAATCATATGCAGATTTGCACAGAAGGCCAGTGGAGGCTCAAAAAGGTGATAAAGTGTTCTTAAAGATATCACCGACCAGAAGTGTAGTACGATTCGGTAAGAAGGGCAAGCTAGCTCCAAAGTACATTGGACCTTACGAGGTGTTGGAGAAAGTAGGCAAGCTAGCTTACAGATTAGCATTACCGATGGAATTAGAACAGGTGCACAATGTTTTCCATGTCTCACAGTTAAAGAGATACATTCCAGATGAGAATCATGTATTACTAACAGATGAGGTGGAGTTAGAACCAAACCTATCACGGGATCCAAGAAGCCACATGGGAGCTTGAGAGTAAAATGAGGGAACAACATCCAGATTTATTTAGTCAAGGTTAGTTATTAAGTTTCAGGAGAAACTTTTCTTTTAAGAAGGGGAGAGCTTAAGGCAAAAAGTGGGATCATAATCATATTTGAACATAATGTGTGAATTATTGTGTTGATGCTATATAGTTCCTTGATGAAATGTGCTTGGTTACCAGGTGTTTGGTATATGTAAAATCTTGAATTTGTGTGTTCTTGCATGTTTTCTGGAATTGTTATTCCTTGTGAAATCGTTGAACACAAGGAATTTACTTAATTACTTGCGAGTGGATAGTAATTAACATAGGCTGCTTGTATTGTTGTGGTGTTGCTGAATCATTTATGATTAGATAGCTTCGAGGACGAAGCTTTATTTAAGGAGGGAAGGATGAAACACCCTAGAAAATCCTAGCTACAAAATATACCTTCTTTATTATTTTATATGTGTATGTGTTGCTTGTAATTAATATAAGCTAGTACAATGGAAGTTATTTACTAGCTTGTAAAAATGTAAATTGTAAAACATGTACAATGTACAATAGGAAGATTGTACATGTAATAACTAGTTCATGTTATTCCTTTATTCTTAAGTATATTATAAGATAATATACCTGTTACAATAATTAGCTATTTTGTTCTTGGTAATAATTACCCACCTTGAACACTTGCAGTAACATGTATTGGTATAATCGATTTCCTTGACCAGGAATTGCACATTTTTGTACAAGGATAAGGACTATTTTATTCAGCCATAATCAACCATGAGTGCATGTTATGTAGTTAACGTTTTTTTTTATAACGACTACCCATCATTGCATTAATATTTGTTAACCTGTATAGCCAATTCCCTTGCCAGTACTTTCAAGACTGTACATTCTCGTACAGCAAAAGAAAAAAACTGCTCAACATGTAAACCGCTTTGGATGAGTACCAAACTAACAACCTTGTTTTTTTATATAATAATACCTGCACTAATGTACTTATCCTTTTACTGTCGATCCACTCTGTCTACTTATGGAGTATAAGTATTAATTTGCTCAGCCAACAGTCTAAAGCAACAGGAGTTAGACACCTAAGTACAACAGCTAAGTGTCATCTAAGGAGTCTTCCTTGTCATCAAGGGAATCTATTTTCTTTGACTATATACCACCCCATCGGCCAGCACCCTCCTGCACCAAGCTGCTGAGCCTTTCATCTCCTCCTTCCTAAGATGTTGAAGAGCCCAACCAGTAGAAGAAACAACCTGAAAAAAATAGAGGACAAAACAGAAAAGAAAAGATAGAGCTGTATAACCGAGAGCAGAGAGTTGTTGCTGCTTGCGCTAGTTCTTCTCTTCAACTAGCAGCCGTGTCTTCCTTTTCATTTTTGTGACCTGCATTCACGTAAGAAACCAAAAACAACCAAGATATAAGTGGGTTAGAGAAGGGAAAGAAATAAACCAGCAACAACTAGGTACAAAACAACCGTGAGAACAAGGTACTACAGTTGGTGTCATCCTGCGCGAGGAACAAGGAGGGGAATTAAGGTCCAGGTGCTGGGAGTTTAAGAGAAGAAGGAGAAGAAGTTAACCAGTAGAGATCATAGAGAGTTTAACAGATAATGTCTAGAAGAAATCAGGTAACCCCATGCACAACCAAGATGTTTCAAAACAGAAAAAAAATAGTTTTTCTTGTTGCTGTGTGTGGCTCCTGGTATACCGACTTACTGCTATTTTGTTTGTTGAATTATGGAGCTAAGTTTTATCTTGTCTGCTGGTTTAAACTCTTCTCTTATTCAGTATTGTACACGGTTGAAATCAGTGAGTAAGTTAGACTTTTACCTTTTTCTTTGATTCATGTTCTATGGGTATGTTTCTGTTGGAATAGACGCTTTCAGAGTCTTCGAAGTCAGAAGAGGTATTGAAGCATTTACAGTTCCAAAACGTCCAACCCCTCCTGCTCTGCTAAATACGTGTGTATACTCCTTAACCATATCCCTCATCACCTCTTTAGGAGCACACTTCAGCTTCCGGTTTCTTCCTTGATATGATGTTCTACGACGGTTGCGGTCTCTTCCTTCAGCGAGAGTGTATAACCGAGAGTTTTAACCGAGAGTGCATAACCGAGAGTGTTGTCTTCAGCTAGCAGCTCTTTTCCTTTCGTTTTGAACTGATTACCGATTCCCTGGGCATGAGCATGTGTGGGTAAGTTAGATAAATATACAGCATAGTTGGGTAAATATACAGTAAGCTAGAAGAGAGGAAAAGATGGGTTGTGGGACTGTTTTCTTTTCCAGTCGGTAACTGGAGTTAGGAAGCTGAGTGGAGTTTTCTAATTTTGTAGCTTAGCTTATCATAGGAGGATATAGTTAAAGTACGTAGGTGGTATGCTAGATATTCAAAAGAAAAAGTAACAAGCTAGATGACTTCTAGCACTCGTTTTCTTTTGGTTATTAGTACTGTCAGTTTTCTAGATATTTCATCACGAGCACCATGCTGATGGTTCTGACTGGCAAGCGGCCATAACAACAGACTCAGAAATAAACCTTCTTCCTTAATTACTCCTCTCTTTACTTCTATCGGCTTCTTCTTCTGTTCACTTATTTAGTACAGTACTACTTTTGAGGTTTCTTCTTCTGTTTCGTATGTTTGTGTGTGTATATATATACATACGCATAGCAGCTAGGGAAGGAAAAAAAATAAGACAGATGAGATCGAGTGAGGAAGTTCACGAGCAACTACTGTAAAGTTCTGTATATTTGAGTGTGTGTGTGTGTATATATATATATATATATATATATATATACAGAACTTTACAGTAGCTGCTCGTGAACTTTACAGTATGCATATCGATAACGGGGATAGCAGCCAGGAAAGGAAATTGACAGATGAGATCGAAGTATATATAACTGTCGTAAGTAGTATAAGTAATTGAAACAAGTAACTTGTTTTAGTTGATGGATGGAGAATATGTTGATTTACAATGAAATATACAATTGTCGTAAGTTAGCACATATATTTGAACTTGAATTGTTTCTGTCCAGCACGTTAGTTGTTGTTTAACTAGGAGGTAGTAGTATGTATTACATGTGCGTGGAGTTAGGAAAGGGATGGTTGAATCCCTAGGCTAATGACTAAAGGAATCGGTTATAAAACCGTAAACGTATAGTTTGTACAGTAAGTGCAGTATTATTTGGATGAATTAAATATTTGTGTATAAATTGTTACGGTGATAAATCGTAAATGCTGATATTGTGATATTTTGGTTTAATAAATAATATGGTTGGTTGTACTGACATATTATGATACTATGATCTATATTTTGGTAACTTGAGGTAATAAATAAGGCAAGGAAGTGCCTAACCAATTGGTGACATGTTTATGGAATATTTACTCCTAACACTGTACTGAGTTTATTGCTACTGCTCCTACAAATGTATTGGAGCTAAGCCATCATGATCTACTCTATAGGCTGATGATCTATAGGGGTGTGCACACTTAAGGACATGGGGTGAGGTGGATTATCTTATCTGAGGGGTCGAGAGTGTTAGTACTGTATGTTGAAAGACCGATTGCCCGAGGACAGTGGAAAGTATATTATGGTGGAAGAAATTGTACCTACAATGAAGGTGGAACTCATTGCTTCACTTGCTGTTATAAAAGTTTGTTGTTATTTTGGAATGTTCGTTTATGTGCTTAAGGTGTGGTAAGTAACTTAGATGTTTCCTTGGTTTCATGTATTAACCCTGTTATGAATGTGTTATTTATTGTTGTACTGCTCGGGTGCATAAGTTTTATAAAGATGAAATGTATTTTACAGGTTGTAGTGGGAGTTACTCAATTTACTGATTTGCAACGGCAACCTTTTCTTGTATGTATGAATTTTATGGTTGCAGATTCCTAACTCTACTTGAATGGCCCTATACTGTGTGGAGGTGGTGGTGGTCAGCCACTTCCTGAATATATATCTGGTGGAAGACCTCATCTTGAGGGAAGGGGTACAGGTGGTGGTGATTAGGAAGGTTACTTGTCTTGCTATAAGTTACCGTAGGCTGCAAAGACAAGCCAGAATGCGCGTACTTCCTGTTGAGGAAGTACGGAGGAGATTTCCAAATTTTAACAGGGATCTTAGATAATGCGTTAGCCGCCTAAATGTTTTATGTAAGCTAAGAAGTAATGTAAAACAGTAGTTAACACGTAGAAAGGTTTAAGTATATGTAGTTTTTGAAGGATGTAAGAGCTAGTAGGAGTGTTAGACGTTTACAAGTATGTTTTGTTTGTACGTGGAAGTTTACCATAATGCATATGTATATATACGAAGTTACAAGTTGATCAGTTGAAAGGGGAAAAATCTGCGAGGTTTGTTTCTTTAGCCTTAACAATCACTAGAGAGTGGTTGTGGCGGTAGCATCCCAATTAGGGAGTTTCTAGTCTTTCGCTGAACTGTCCGAAATTTTATAAGTCTGATTTTTTTTGGGGGGTGTTACAGCAACCCATGGCTGGTATGGCTAACGTGCAGCCCATCGACTACCGGGATACACGCAACCAATTGTCATGATAACATGGCATTGATTATTAACATACAAATAACGTAACATAGCAACGATAATTTCATCTCAACTTCAACACACAACATAACAAGTGCGGTTCTCTTTGGAACCGAACCAAAACATAGTCAGTTCACCCGGAGAGCCTAGAGACTACCGCCAGACTCATGCTAAGCTCGTTACATAACTCTTTATCGTCCTGTTAGATGAACGGTTAACTTAACCCATAGGTGCGTCGGATATAGTAATCCAAGCACACCGAACATAGTATGCCCCTGTGGCCCGACGTGAGTCAGTAAAATAGCCTTGGATAAGCTAAAGGGAGATTGGAAACCAAAAAGGAAAACAACCTTAACATACAAAGAGAATCGAACTGGTTATGACATCGACTCCCATACTCACATGCGTGGCCGGAACGACCGAACTCCTCACTTCCCCCGTTAGCACTTGTTAGAAGTCCCATTATTGAAACTTACTAAGTTAATTCACAAGCAAGTGTTTAGGTCTAGTTAGACACACAAGAGGGAGATGAGGCATAACTTACCAACACATTAATATCAACAACTGTAAACTCATTTCATGACTTAAGTCTTACAAGGTCATAAACACACAGAAAAACAAACAACACACAAGCCGGTGTAAACCGGTAGGCAACAAACTGCAAGAAAACCATACCTTGGTCCCTGCTTCGACTGGTTTCCACCGTAGGCAACTCCTATACACATTTAGTAATGTCGGTTAATTACCGTACTTAACTTTGGTTAACTTGCAACTTCATTTTTTCTTACTTATTTTACTCCCACACTTGGTTACAACTTTTCATCTTTTTAATTGTCATTATAACACACCTAACATGTCTTAAACAACCTTATAACACCTTTACTAACTAATCACCATCATTAGCCATCATTTTCTAACCTTAAACTAAGATTTTTAAGTGGTCCGGGACTTGGTCCTTATCTAAGGTCCCGGACCTAGACTTAACCAAACTCTCAGATGCTTTTAATGTAGTGGTCCGGGACTTCATACTGGTCTTAAGTCCCGGACCAACATTGGCTAGAAATCCTCAGGGGTAATTCATGGGGTGGTCCGGGTCTTAGTACAAGACCTAAGTCCCGGACCAGAATGGTGAGTGTTCTCTCGGCTGATTTTTGTGCATGGTCCGGGACATCATCCTGGACTTAGGT
The DNA here is from genome assembly GCA_023374045.1 of Limonium bicolor. Lineage (NCBI taxonomy): Eukaryota > Viridiplantae > Streptophyta > Magnoliopsida > Caryophyllales > Plumbaginaceae > Limonium > Limonium bicolor. Next base: position 472,963,805 of record CM041777.1, on the reverse strand, counting down.
CCCGGACCACTGCAACAGAACCTAGGAAATAGCATTTTTCAACCCTTGTTTCATCTATTCTCTTCATCCATTGTCTATCCAAGCTTCCCATATGATCTTAGGTATATTCTAATACTTAAATATCACCTCAAACTTGTCTAATTCCTTTTTCCAACTTGCTACTCAATTTCTTACACAACTCTTCAACACTTGTGATATTCTTTTCCTTAAGTTTCTAAGTGGTAGTTTTTATGCCTACAATACTAACTAACCAAAATGTTACCATAGTTATACTACCACTACTTGTAACACCCCATCTCCAAATACAATGATCGTCGCTCTAAGTTCATCTCGTACATTAACAACGCAGCGGAAAATTCTACTAAATTGGTGTTACCGCCGTTAGTCACCTACGTGACTAACTAGGCCTATTCTCTTACAAGTCGCGGTCTGACTAACCGGATAATTACTCGAGCATCTATTCATTACAAATCATAAACCACAACTTATACAGAGTATCTCATATCCTAATACATCATACTAACATCTCATCAATTTACTAAACGAGTGTACATGCACAACTCGCGTGACAAATGTAAAAGCAACCTGAAGTACTCTACCTGCTCCTACTCTCAAGTTGAGTCCTCGTCTGGTACCTACCTGCAAAGTTTAAATCACAGGCCCCAAGAGGCTCAACACATGGCTGGTACAGAAAACGTGCAGCCCACAAGCTAACAGGGCTACACACGATTACTTTGTCGTATACATGAAGTTGATTATTCATACAAATAATAGTAAGAAATACGATAACAAACAACACATTTATGTGAAACATTCACAGCTCAAATAAATCAAACGTTGTAATGGACGCCCATTAATGAGTAAGTTAGATTGCTAACTCCCGAGGCCTGAGAATTGTTTAGTTCTCGTGTTTGACCATACCTTATAAGTGTGAACCGTCCTCCTATTAGAACTGGTTGTTCTCTAACTGAATTGTTTATTTTTGTCGGGTCAAGGTAGCCCTAGCCAACGTTATTAGCTCCATTGGGTTAATAAACATTATTCTTAAGTTATGAGGGGTGTAGGCTTGACCCCCCCCCCCCCCCCCCCCCCCCCCCGCCTCCTGAATTTGCCTCCCACCTCGAACTGTTCACTCGAGATGGTCGGGTTTGTTTGTCGACCCTAGGCGACAAGTCGTAGATGAGCCATATGCGGAAGACAGATCTGATACAGATGCCGACCTCCGAACCTAAACATGCATGACCGGAGTCAGTCCCAGATTCCTCTCTTCCCAAGTTTTAGTTAATTGAAGTCTCATTGACAATTTGTTAGTTAAACCTCTCTCGGTATTAACCAACTAACAACAGGGAGTATTTATAACCTTATACAATTGTTACTAAACATAGTTAATGAACAAGCTTTGAATCAAGTCGTGTTAGTGTGCAATGGACACACAGTAACAATACAGTAAATAAGTTTCATGCTTAATCTTGTTTGGTCATATCACAATAACACAAAGCACACAAACCGAGGTAGACCCCGTTAGCAAACAAGCTACAAGAATCCCATACTGTACACTGGAGATTGGCTAGCTCTTAATCCCACGTTCGCCTAACCCGCCGAACGCCTCCGACTATCTAGATTTGTAACCCGAACTAGTATTAGTATCATGTGTCTTAGAACTAATTTGGTTCTCTTTTCAACTTAAACCTCTTTCTAGGATAACCCGGGTATAATAATATACCGTTAAACGGGTTCGTTCATTTAGGAGCGTTTTCGAGCTCAATTCTAATTCATTAACTCACTAACGTTGTTAGCAGTTATTTAGTTGCACAGTTAGCAACTTTAGACTCATACGGACCTTGTATTAGGTTTTCGTATTTTTCACTATTCATCCGTATTTCACTATTCATTTATACGGTCTCGTATTCTACTATTCATTTATACGGCCTCGTATTTTACTATTCATCATATTTCACTATTCACGTATACGTATTTTACTATTCACGTATATGTCTCGTATTTGACTATTCATATATACGTAGTTACTATTCATGTATACGTATTTACTATTCATGTATACGTATTTACTATTCGTGTACACGTATTTACTATTCATGTATAGAGATACTATTCACGTATATGTATTTACTATTCATGTACACCAAAATTTTTTGTATACGTCCGTATGATACTCCGTATCATACGTATTTATTTCTTTTTCCAATGTAACATGTATATTCATTAAAAATACTTTAAGTATGATTTCTCATATACTTATTAAATTACGGGTATACCCCTCGTATAGCTTAAGTTATATACGGGTCTCGTTTAACCCCGTCTTAACTTTGTTTCTTTTACAGCTTGTTTCTAAATTCTTTATTTAACTTCCTTAACCTTCTAAACACATAAAAATGTGTTATCTACATTCCTTACCCATAGTTTTCTTTTAATTTCTATTTTTCTCATAATAAGTTCTAAACTTGTTATTTTTATTTCTAATTTCTTCCAAAGTCTTTCTTAATTAATTTCTTTTATACTTTTGGTCAATTACCAAAACATACCCAAGATTGACCAGCCTTTTATGGTCAAACCCCCTAACTTTCCAAAATTTACAATATTACCCCTAAAGTTAATTTAACTTAACTTTTTATTCCTTTATCCTTTTAATATCTAATCTTTTGCTACAAATTTTATTCTAGCTCCTCTAAACATTTTATAAACTGTCATTGACCAAGTTTGACCATGTTTGACCATGTTTGACCATGTTTGACCAGGGAAATTGCCATTTTACCCTTGTGGTATTTTCTTTTATCCTAACTCATTTATTAACCAATTTAACTCTAATTAATTTCTAATTTTCATAACTAATTTACCTACAGATTTTTGAACATCAAAAATCATTATAAACATCTCTAAATCACCAGATTTAATTATCTAATGTTATAGTATATATATACCACCCTTTATTTACCTTAAATATACTGAAAACCTTATAAATTCCTTATAACACTTATAAACTCTTTATAAATTGTAAACTTAATTCTGCAATTATTTTCTCATCATCTAAACTCTAAAAAATTCCATATTGACCTCATATATTTTCGGTAATCACCATTAGGTACTAAAACTTCTTAAATTTTACATATTACTCTTAATTACTCTAATCCCTTTAATTTAACTAAGTTAGATAATTTTTCTAACTCATTAATAACCCCTTAATTTGTGTCCATATTGACATTCATAATATATGCATTTTTCTTGTATATTATGATAGCTTATATTGTAGCTTATATCATAAGGAGTATAAATATAACTTTAGATTTACAAAATATTAACATTTAATGTGTCAAAAATTAAATCTAATAGACTTATAATTTCGGTAATAATAAACAAGATGAACAATATGCTATATCATATATAGATCAACAATTAGAACCTTGAAATAGGTAGTTGTAGGATTTACCTTGTATATTAGCCTTTAGCTTAATATTAAGCTTGTTTTCCTTAGAAATTTTGACAGCAATTTGCTAGAGAAATTGGCTCCAAAATCATAGAATAAGATGAAGAATAAGAAGGGTTAGTAACCCTAGGCACTCGGGCTTGATGAAAATCAAAGAAGGAAGAGTTTCCAAGAAGGCAATGTTTTACCTTGAGAATCAAAGGCACTTCTTCATAGTTTTCCCTGAGAATATGGGGGCTCATGAGCTATTGTTGTAAAGTTCTTCGAAATAGGATTCCAACGAGCTATCAATCTTATAATTTGGACTTAAGATGAGAAAGTTATGATCTGTGCAAGACAAGGTGTTCTTTAAGGCACTAATCTAAGAACATTGGAGTTTTTTGTGTTGTTTCTTCAAAGAGAGGAGGAGCTACGAATTTGGGAGCTCTCATATGACAGGTAAGTTTCTGATTAATGATTTACTCATGGGACAAGGTGATAAGGCAAACAAGGAAAGTCATGGTAAGTAAAAAGTAAGCAAAATTGAATTTTAACACCTTTAATGACTCATCATGAAGTAGGCAGCCTTAGTCACGATTTTGTCTGACTTTTTTGTTTCTTCCTTATATTTATGTAATATTAGATGCCTTAAACTCATTCATAAGGACTTATACCATGTGTTAGGTATGTTACATAGCCAAAAATGCCTTAAAACACCATTTTATGTGCTTCCGGGTTCACATTGATTATGAAATTTGTTTTGGCTAGTTTAAATGTGTCCTTAATATATTTACAACCTTTAGAAACTTTGTTCATGAAATATCATGTTGCTCATTCCAATTTAAACCAAGTCGTTTAGTGGTTTCTCCTTGACTTCGTCAGTTTAGTACCTGTTTACTGTGGACTTTGTATACTTAATTTGTGTGTATACGCAATGGCTCCTATGACCATTTAATTGTTTTTCCCTTATTTATTTATGGTATTTAGGGTCATTAGCCTTTTCGTTCCATGTATACATGCTTAAAGCACATTTTTTTCTTTAAAGCACATTTTTGTGCTCTAAGGTGCGTTTTCGGTTTAAACGCTAATTCCGCTTAATGCGTATTACTAATCTTAGAGGTATTTCACATTTTAAATCTCTTGGGAACTTATTGGTAGTTCCCTAATTTATTTGTGCTCTTTAAAACACCTTTTGCTCTAATTGTTCTTAAAGCATGTTTTGGTGTAAATTGCTGTTTAACACTTCTTCTAATTTTTTTTCTAAGGCACGTTCTAGCCTTAGTATATCCTAATTATATAGTTCAATAATATATTAAGGTTTGGGGTATTTCAATCTACCCCACTTAAAAGAACTTTGTCCCCAAAGTTCCTATGTATCTATATCTCTTAGAACACACAGGTAACTTCACACTAAAAGATCATATAGATCACTCAATATCTGTATAGGCATTCTGACTCATAAGGTCTGCCATATATATATTTTACCACACTTGTCACACAACATGTCTTTTGCATGTTTTAGTAATCAAAGTACTCTTTGTATATTCTTTGTTGTATACTCCTCAAGTAACCGGTCCGGAGACAAAGGTTTTCATGTCCTCGAGTTCATGAGCGAGTAATAAAGAAAACACATGTCAACTCCAATTCCACTTTATGCTACTGCATCTACTCTTAACGTGGTTAATTGTGACCACTTGTAGGGAGTTTCAGGAATCATCCGACCCTGATGTGATCAGCATCAGTGTTGAACTATCCTTTCACCCCAATTTGTGTTCAGTTTTCCTTGATCTGGCCAAGCTCAAGTTCTACCTCCCACGTCAACTTCAAACAACCAAATAATTATTCATGTATCATTTTATATCTTTTAGTCCTTCTAGTCATAATCATAAATCAATACATCTCCAAATTGTGGAACTCAGTCCATCAGTCATTCTTAATCCACCTCTCAACAATTACTTAGAGAATTTAATTCCTACCAGGCTCTACATCGGTCTCATACCGATTCATACCTCATAACATTACCATATTTGGTCTCATATCAATTCATACCTCATAACATTACCATATTTGGTCTCATATCAATACATATCATAGGGATTTTAATTCCCCTGGAGTTTCTACTCCTCTTTTCCTGAATTCTCGCACCGAAGTTAACGAGGTCGTCCTCTAATACATCTGGTATTCGCATTTAATTGTGTGTAATAACCACAACCTCATAACAATGAATACATGTGTTTATATAACATATGTATCAAACATCACAACTAATTGTATTGTGCTATGCACACTGTTGGTTACGCACTCAATACGTGAAATATAGGCTAAGCGATTGTACGCTCTACCCCCCTTAAAATGGATTACGCCCACATAATCAACATTATATCATCCTTGAACATAAGGTCAAGATGTTTAGGTGTCATGGAGCATTCTGGCTTCCATGTAGTCTATCTCACATTATGATTGGGTCAGAGGGTCTTCACCATGGTAATGGCTTAGTCTCTGTATCAAGGATTCTTATTGGTGTTTATACCAATCTTACAACTGTGTTCCAGTGTAGTCTCTAAGGCTCCAAAGTATTTGATAGATAAGTCGTATATTTTATTCGACTGGAAGATATGAGACACATCATTCCTTTTTCTCTTTTGTTAGGTATATCAAACCTTTAAGATATGATCCACTAGCCTCTACTACGCGACTCTGATAATCTTGGGGCTTAGTTTGCCCTTCCTATCCTCTTCAATATGTTTTACAGCTCCTTTGCATCCTTAGAATTTAGGAATAAAGGTCTCTTAATGGACGCGTGGTATCTTTATGTATACACGGTCTAAATGAGTTATAACTTGTCTATCCAGTTCTCTGGGGATCTCATGTTCATGCTCTTATTACGCCTTTCAGCGTCTGAATTGTTTCCTACTAACTGACCCTCAGTCTGAGATTCCTGTGTATTCTGCACTTACTGTTTAGTGCTTATTGCTCTTTACAGTTTCCTCGAAAGTCTTGAGACATATAAATTGTTCGTACTTAGTAATCAGTGCTCCTCACACTTCATAACTCTTAATTGTTTCCTCCTGGAAAGAGTTCTCTGACTCTTTTAATCTCATTGGTTTAGCCGAGTTCTTCCTCCTCAAGTGTTCACGGTAAATTGTTGTTCTGGTGTGAGTATGCACTGCTGACTATCGTACGAAGTAGACTACTTCTCGCGTTCCTTACACTACTCGTTTACATATATGGGGTACCTTACTGATACATTGCCACTTACCCGACTAACTTATAAATAAGTCCATCAGGTCCACAAGCTCCTTTGGAGTGCGATCGTCCCACATCTCATTTAAGTATACTCGTAGTGTTCGTCACATGCTTGGTTATAGCTAATTTGTGAAGTATTATATTGTCGATCTCCTATTTCATCATTCCATAATAACGCACATGTCGTTCTTCTTGAACTTAATCAAGGAATATCCACCTACTGGGTTCATAACTACATTATACCTCCTGTATTTAGTACGGACTCGATCCCTTAGTAATTCGTGGTCTCTTTCCTTAGAGCTTCTTAACTCATTTCTCATGTCGATCCACTAGGGATGCACTTCCAGTCCCTTACGGAATGGACAGTGTGCTTCTTGTGAAATCTTTCATCACATGTTCCAGACTATTGGCGTTACTGCACAGTTTGTCTCCCATTTCATCACCTTACTTACATCGGTTTTTAATTCATAAATCTGATTGTTTTCGTGTCAATATTTGATGGCTTATATACAGTGGTTGCTTTGCTGTGCACCGTAGCCTAATCTACCTGACGGTATTATTCTCACGGCCTCCACTACCAAAGTAGCTTTAGCTGTCTTATATTGCCCATTGATGGCACAATTCTTCAATCATTTTACTTCAACGTCTTGTCTTATATTCAATCCCCTTCATGGTGTAAACACACTGGGAGTTCCCCAGGTTTAATGTAAGGCGGTTGTCGCATCATACTGTAAGATTGTTATCACTTAATATGAAGGTGTTCTGCTTCAATCTCAGGTTCGTAAGTAGGCTAATTTCTCTCACATTCTTTCATTCTTTATGATGTTATTTACCATGTAATTTAACCGGTTACTGAAGAAGTCATCTGTTGGATCACAAGCTATTTTAAGCGTTGGTCACTTGACGTGCCATACTGCGCAGTCACAATGTTTATCTCTGACGATTGCTGATTCTTAAATCTTGGGTGTTGGATATAAGGTCTGTCTCTGCAGCCTTCCATATTATTTATGTGTAACTGGAATGTTCTAAGGTAATTTCAAGGTCTATGGTTCCCATTCTCCAATAGAGAGTATTCAATCTCTAAGAAGTGAAAGCCCTTTTTGAGGGGTTTATTCCCACTCATGGCCTCACAACAAGGAGAGGTATCCCCACCCTAAAAGGAATGGTTCGTTCTCCACCCCTATCAATAGCACTATCTCAACATTCTCATTGGTGCCTTTTTCTGGCAATTCCTCCTCAATTTAGTATAGGTTTTCATAACCACCCGTATGTACGAGTTGTAGTTCATTCATGGCCTAAATAAGCCTTTTTATGCTTTCCTACGCCTCGAGCTCTGATGTATTTAACATCCTTGGCTCGTAGGCCCTTAATGCTTGATTAGTCTCTAGTGTGAGCCGATGTTCGGTTCACTATTGTATTCTTAATCATCTGTAGGTTATCCATGCATTTCTCTTGTTCTCTGAACTCTGTCAATGTTAGGTCACATCATTGAATGTAATATTGGGTTTCACAATAAGTTCTTGTATCTCGCTTCCTGCTGTGGAAGTTCGCTTAGGTAATCCGGTGTTAATCCGTGTCTATGACAATACCTTCGCTCTCATAGTCTTGCGTCTTTTAGCAATTAAGGATTAGTTTTCATTAGTCCTCTGCCTTCCGGTGTCTAAGTCGGATATTTATCCTGGCTATCATGTGCTGCCATGTCAATACCTTGTTCCACTTTTGTTGACTACGCCACCCGTTAATGACTAATCATACTTGGGTGTTAATGAGTTAGGCAAGCAATACTAACCATCGTTTGTGGGTCTTTTTTCTGCTCAACTATACCAACTCTATGGTGTAGTCCTCTTGAGGTATTCTCTTTTATGATTGCACGTCTTTGATCCTAGGTAGGTCATTGCTCTTTGATTCTGTTTCTGGGGTTTATCAACATCCTCAATGAAGAGTGTTGTTGATGGTATTATTCTGGGAGTTCATCCCGTTTTTATGGAAAGTTTTTGTGTCATACATCTTCATTGTATGTCGTAATACTTCCTTGTAGGTTATTACTTACATCTGGTCTTCTCACATTGTTGAGTAATCTCTTCGGTTCCTCCATTCAAGGTTAGGCTTGGTTTTGGGGTTGATGTTCTTACCTGTAGTGTCGGTTGTCTGTTTTTGATGCTTACGTCATTTAGTTTCCTGACCAAGTCCAGCTCCCTGCTGACTGGTGTATTGATTTAGTTGTCATGGTTAGGCCGTCAGGCCCTCCCAATGTTTCGCTCTTCAGTCTTAAGGATTTGTAATCCGGTGTTAATATGTATTATATCCGTGGTCTTTACCATTTGGTCTTCACGGCTTCTCGTATAGCTTCGTTGCGGCAGCACTTGCCAAGGCAAGTGCGCCATGCAAGATGGGCTATTGGTACAGTGTACGTCGGTAATGGTACATTCTCCTAAACTCCACGTAGGTGGTAGTCCATGGGACTCCTCCTTTGCCCTTTTTGGCTTTGGTTAATTGATTATCTAGGCAGCTTCCTGACTGCTTTTGTTAGTATAGTTACTTACCAGGGTATTCCTCTTTCTGAGGGGACCCTTTTTCTTTTGTTTTTGCCTTGGTTTTCACTCTCATTTCCACTCCTTCGTCGAGGTTATCGAGTATTGACTCTGCTTAGGCACTACGTCGTAGTCCTATCTTGGAGTATGACTTACATATGCATTCGTAGTCGTTTGGGCTATTGCAGTTAGGTCTTTGCAACCCCTTTTTTGTAGGTTCGGAGTTACCAGTTTCATAATTGACTTTTAGGTAGTCCTATGCGCTTGCGCGGTATTATCCCGCTGTTATTGCTTCTGTTGTCCGGTGTTTCTGTCGCTTCTCTTGTCCTCCCATTGCACTCGTAGTGCTTTCCTTCTTACTGGTATGGCGGGGTTATATCGACTGCGTAGCATGTCGACCCAAGTTGTTGGTAATTATTATTCTCTCATTGGTAGGATTCCGTTGGTAGCGCCTGTTCCAACGTTGCGCTCCAATTAGGACCTTCAAGTCTTGAAAGACTATTGCATAACGAGGTGTTTCTCGTATTTGCACCATGCTAAGTAACTGCCAGATCGGGTTTTCCCGAGTAAGAGAAAGCTTGTCATCTCTCTGGCGTTCATTTCTGGTATCTTAGAACCAGGGGCGCGGAGGGCGGGTCAGGTATTATAGATGTCCGATAAACATCGGGGAATCCTAACTAACGCACCTCTCGCACTAATACTCAACCCTTATCCCAAAGTCTAAAGTTCCTAACTCGGTAATTCCTAAGCTCGGTAATTTCCAGTCGTCAGAGCGTAACTACGCTCAGATACCACTTTTGTAACACCCCATCTCCAAATACAATGATCGTCGCCCTAAGTCCATCTCGTACATTAACAAAGCAGCGGAAAAGTTCAACTAAATTGGTGTTACCACCGTTAGTCACCTACGTGACTAACTAGGCCTATTCTCTTACAAGTCACGGTCTGACTAACCGGATAATTACTCGAGCATCTATTCATTACAAATCATAAACCACAACTTATACCGAGTATCTCATATCCTAATACATCATACTAACATCTCATCAATTTACTAAACGAGTGTACATGCACAACTCTTGTGACAAATGTAAAAGCAACCCGAAGTACTCTACCTCTACCCTCTCTACAAGTTGAGTCCTCGTCTGGTACCTACCTGCAAAGTTTAAATCACAGGCCCCAAGGGGCTCAGCACATGGCTGGTACAGAAAACGTGCAGCCCATAAGCTAACAGGGCTACACACGACTACTTTGTCGTATACATGAAGTTGATTATTCATACAAATAATAGTATGAAGTACGATAACAAACAACACATTTATGTGAAACATTCACAGCTCAAATAAATCAAACGTCGTAATGGACGCCCATTAATGAGTAAGTTAGATTGCTAACTCCTGAGGCCTGAGAATTGTTTAGTTCTCGTGTTTGACCATACCTTATAATTGTCAACCGTCTTCCTATTAGAACTGGTTGTTCTCTAACTGAATTGTTTATTTTTGTCAGGTCAAGGTAACCCTAGCCAACTAGTTATTAGCTTCATTAGGTTAATAAACATTATTCTTAAGTTATGAGGGGTGTAGGCTTGACCCTCCCGCGCCTCCTAAATTTGCCTCCCACCTCGAACTGACTTCCCATCGATGTCGGTCTTGTTTGTCGACCCTAGGCGACAAGTCGTAGACAAGCCATATGCGTAAGACAGATCTGATACAGATGCCGACCTCCTAACCTAAACATGCATGACCGGAGTCAGTCCCGGATTCCTCTCCTCCCAAGTTCCAGTTAGTTGAAATCTCATTGACATTTGTTAGTTAAACCTCTCTCGGTATTAACCAACTAACAACAGGGAGTATTTATACCTTATACAATTGTTACTAAACATAGTTAATGAACAAGCTCTGAATCAAGTTGTGTTAGTGTGCAATGGATACACAATAACAATACAGTAAATCGGTTTCATGCTTAATATTGTTTGGTCATATCACAATAACACATAGCACACAAACCGAGGTAGACCCCGTTAGCAAACAAGCTACAAGAATCCCATACCGTACACCAGAGATTGGCTAGCTCTTAATCCCACGTTCGCCTAATCCGCCGAACGCCTCCGACTATCTAGATTTGTAACCAGAACTAGTATTAGTATCATGTGTCTTAGAACTAATTTGGTTCTCTTTTCAACTTAAACCTCTTTCTAGGTTAACCCGGGTATAATAATATACCGTTAAACGGGTTCGTTCATTTAGGAGCGTTTTCGAGTTCAATTCTAATTCATTAACACACTAACGTCGTTAGCAGTTATTTAGTTGCACAGTTAGCAACTTTAGACTCATACGGACCTTGTATTAGGTTTTTGTATTTTTCACTATTCATCCGTATTTCACTAATCATTTATACGGTCTCGTATTCTACTATTCATTTATACGGCCTCGTATTTTACTATTCACCGTATTTCACTATTCACGTATACGTATTTTACTATTCACGTATACGTCTCGTATTTAACTATTCATATATACATAGTTACTATTCATGTATACGTATTTATTATTCATGTATACGTATTTACTATTCATGTATACGTATTTACTAATCATGTTTACATATTTACTATTCGTGTACACGTATTTACTATTCATGTATACAGATACTATTCACGTACACATATTTACTATTCATGTACACCAAAATTTTTTGTATACGTCCGTATGATACTCCGTATCATATGTATTTATTTCTTTTTCCAATGTAACTTGTATTTTCATTAAAAATACTTTAAGTATGATTTCTCCTATACTTATTAAATTACAGGTATACCCCTCGTATACCTTAAGTTATATACGGGTCTCGTTTAACCCCGTCTTAACTCTGTTTCTTTTACAACTTGTTTCTAAATTCTTTTTTAACTTCCTTAACCTTCTAAATACATAAAAATGTGTTATCTACATTCCTTACCCATAGTTTTCTTTTAATTTCTATTTTACTCATAATAAGTTCTAAACTTGTTATTTTTATTTCTAATTTCATCCAAAGTCTTTCTTAATTAATTTCTTTTATACTTTTGGTCAATTACCAAAACATACCCAAGATTGACCAGCCTTTTATGGTCAAACCCCCTAACTTTCCATAATTTACAATATTACCCCTAAAGTTAATTTAACTTAACTTTTTATTCCTTTATCCTTTTAATATCTAATCTTTTGCTACAAATTTTATTCTAGCTCATCTAAACATTTTATAAACTGTCATTGACCAAGTTTGACCACATTTAACCACGTTTGACCAGGGAAATTACCATTTTACCCTTGTGGTCTTTTCTTTTATCCTAACTCATTTATTAACCAATTTAACTCTAATTAATTTCTAATTTTCGTAACTAATTTACCTACAGATTTTTGAACATCAAAAATCATTATAAACATCTCTAAATCACCAGATTTAATTATCTAATGTTATAGTATATATATACCACCCTTTATTTACCTTAAATATACCAAAAACCATATAAATTCCTTATAACACTTATAAACTCTTTATAAATTGTAAACTTAATTCTACAATTATTTTCTCATCATCTAAACTCTCAAAAATTCCATATTGGCCTTATATATTTTCAGTAATCACCATTAGGTACTAAACCTTCTTAAATTTTACATATTACTTTTAATTACTCTAATCCCTTTAATTTAACTAAGTTAGATAATTTTTCTAACTCATTAATAACCCCTTAATTTTTGGCCTTATTGAAATTCATAATATATGAATTTTTCTTGTATATTATGATAGCTTATATTGTAGCTTATATCATAAGGAGTATAAATCTAATTTTAGATTTACAAAATATTAACATTTAATGTGTCAAAAATTAAATCTAACACACTTATAATTTCGGTAATAATAAACAAGATGAACAATATGTTAGATCATATATAGATCAATAATTAGAACCTTGAAATAGGTAGTTGAAGGATTTACCTTGTATATTAACCTTTAGCTTAATATTAAGCTTGTCTTCCTTAGAAATTTTGACAGCAATTTGCTAGAGAAATTGGCTCCAAAATCATAGAATAAGATGAAGAATAAGAAGGGTTAGTAACCCTAGGCACTCGGCCTTGATGAAAATCAAAGAAGGAAGAGTTTCCAAGAAGGCAATGTTTTACCTCGAGAATCAAAGGCACTTCTTCGTAGTTTTCGCTAAGAATCTGGGGGCTCATGACCTATGGTTGTAAATCTCTTCAAAATAGGATTCCAACGAGCTATCAAGCTTAGAATTTGGACTTAAGATGAGAAAGTTATGATCTGTGCAAGACAAGGTGTTCTTTAATGCACTAATCTAAGAACATTGGAGTTTTTTGTGTTGCTTCTTCAAAGAGAGGAGGAGCTACGAATTTGGGAGCTCTCATATGACAGGTAAGTGTCTGATTAATGATTTACTCAGGGGACAAGGTGATAAGGCAATCAAGGAAAGTCATGGTAAGTAAAAAGTAAGCAAAATTGAATTTTAACACCTTTAATGACTCATCATGAAGTAGGCAGCCTTAGTCACGATTTTGTCTGATTTTTTTTGTTTCTTCCTTATATTTATGTAATATTAGATGCCTTAAACTCGTTCATAAGGACTTATACCATGTGTTAGGTATTTTACATAGCCAAAAATGCCTTAAAACACCATTTTATGTGCCTTCGAGTTCACATTGATTATGCAATTTGTTTTGGCTAGTTTAAATGTGTCCTTAATATATTTAAAACCTTTAGAAACTTTGTTCATTTATTTGCATGTTGCTCATTCCAATTTAAACCAAGTCGTTTAGTGGTTTCTCCTTGACTTTCGTCAGTTTAGTACCTGTTTACTGTGGACTTTTTATACTTAATTTGTGTGTATACGCAATGGCTCCGATGACCATTTAATTGTTGTTCCCTTATTTATTTATGGTATTTAGGCTCATTAGCCTTTTCGTTCCATGTATACATGCTTAAAGCACATTTTTTTCTTTAAAGCACATTTTTGTGCTCTAAGGTGCGTTTTCGGTTTAAACGCTAATCCCGCTTAATGCGTATTACTAATCTTAGAGGTATTTCACATTTGAAATCTCTTGGGAACTTATTTGTAGTTACCTAATTTATTTGTGCTCTTTAAAACACCTTTTGCTCTAATTGTTCTTAAAGCATGTTTTGGTGTAAATTGTTGTTTAACACTTCTTCTAATTTTTTTTTTCTAAGGCACGTTCTAGCCTTAGTATATCATAATTAGATAGTTAATTAATATATTAAGGTTTGGGGTATTTCACTACTCCTTAAGCATTATTTCAGCCTAGCACCTCCATTATGCAAGTTCTTTCTACTCTCCTCCAACTCACTCTTAAACTTTCACAAACATAGTTTCTTCTCTTGTTCTACAATTGTCTCCAGTCTTAACTACTTTCCACCATGACTTTGATGTATCATCATCACCTAATGAACACTAGATTCCTCAAGACAATGCCCATGCATTTTTAACACCTAGAACACCTCAATACCCTTTCTTTCACAAGCTTAAACCTTTAAAATCCCTAGTACAACCTAGGTCACTAAACATCATTTAAACACCTAAACTCCTTACTTTCTACTCAAATTTTGACATAGCTTGTTTGTATTTCCTTACACCTAAAACACAAGGGTTTTCACCTTTAAACACTCAAGAACATTTATTCACATAAAAATGTTCTTTACACACATCTAAGCCTTAAACTACACTACATCACAATATAGTGCATAATTTAAATTGCTTGGCACTTAGTGAAATACCCTGTAATCAAAAACAGTGATTAATTAGGCTAATTGTATTTTTAAAAGCTTAATTACACTTAAATAAATATGAGGGAACAAATCCCGAAGAAAACGGACCTTTAAAATGGGTTAAAGGCATACACGAACCTTAAAGCGCGTTTTTCGAGGAAACCGGGAACACGTGACTTTAAGCGGGTCAAATAGACTCGTAACAGTTTTGGTCAACTAAATAATCATTAATAAATATTAGTGAAGATTTTGAACCAATAAAATTAATTAAACGAGAAAATTCCGGAAAACGGGTACCGGTTAGTAAGAACTGTAACAACCGGGAAGTTGTGGGGTGAGAACGCAAATAAACAAACTTAGTGTGTCAACTTTACAAATAAAAATAAAAATAAAAATGAGAGTGTGTGTGTGTGTAGGGGGAGGCCAGCTCTCTCCCTCACCCTCTTTAATTCTTCCTTATGTGCTAGAAGACAAACAAAATAAGTAAAAAGCAAAAAGAAAAGAAAGGGACTCTCTCTCCTCACTTTCCCCTTGTCCTCTCACGGCCCCCCTCCCTCTCTTTCTCTATTCTCTTCTTCCCTGTGATGTCAATGGCGATTTTGTGAGCCCCCTACAGCTCTCACCTTCTCTCCTCTCTTTGAACACTCAAATCTTCTCCAAACTCAACAAAAATTATACCATTGGAATCCTCTTGCAAAGGAGAACATTTTCATCCTTCCAAAAATCGAAAACGACCACTTTCATTTTGGTGGGTATCCTCCATTTGAAGATTCAAGTCCACCATTAGAAGCACCTTCACCTCCTTGTTACTTTGAGGTAAAAAGAAGTTCGAAAATCCATCATTTCTAGCCCTTGTTTGCATTATAAGAAATTTCAGTTTTTGAACTCTTGGTTCCTTGTTGCTTCAGCCGATTTTGGCTCCTTCTTGGGCTAGGAATATTGTTCTTTTGCTAGTCAAGAACTTCATTCATCCATTGGGAGGTAATACTCATTTCTAAACCCTAAAACATTTAAATTCTAGGGTTAGTGCAAAAATGAATGTTAAATGGTATTGTGTATTGATATGGGTTGTAGAACTTGGGTGTGAACCCCATTCAAAACCGAGAACAAAGGAGAAGAAAAGAAGAGAAGGAAAGGAAAGAAAGAAAACTAGGAAGAACAAGGTAAAGCCTCTTACCTTGAGCTAGTTGTATTGTGTAATGTAACAGTTTTTGGAGTAGTAAAAATGAGTAATGTATTGAGTAATGAGTAGTAAGTATGTTGTAGTATGATGAGGAATGATATTGTAACAGTTTTGAAGTTTTTGAAATGATGTTTAAAAGCTTGGGAAAACATTGGGTAGTGAATGTGTATGTGCAGGAATTTATTGTGTTGTAGTAGTGTTATTATGTGAGTATAGTGTATTGTATAAACAGGTTGTGAGAATGTGAAATTGTGAGCTGAAATAGTTCGTGAGCAAAGTAAGAATTATAGGGGGACTATGTCAAATTTTGTGTAGGAATGAGAGGACTTAAGTGCTTGAGAAGAGGAAGTAACCTAGGTGGTAACTAGGTGTATTGGGAGAGTGTAATGGGACTGTTTTGGTAGTTTAAAACTGATTTGAGAAAGGTTTAGGTAATGTGAAGAAATAAGATGCAAAGTAATGTATTATGGATGCTAGGAGTAGCATTGGTTGAGGAAGTAATGGAGGTTAGAAGTTGAGTGAAAAATCTGTAGCATAATAGAGGAAACAAAAATCTGTAGCATAAGTGAAATGGAAACTAGTATAAGTGTTGAGAAGAAGTGAGGAAAAATGTGTAAGGGAATGTAAGAATTGAGTAGTAAGTTTGGTGGATGAACTAAGGTGATTTAGAGTGTTTAATTAGTGCTAAATCATGTGGGGAAGTAATGGTAAAGATTGGGGAAGCAATGGGTAAAGAAAACACCCAAAAACAGATTTTGAAACTGAAGTACTGGGCCGGACCGGACTTACGACCGGACTTGCAAGTTCGGTCGAGCCTAGACTTACAAAGACGGGAAACCTTCTGGAATCGACCGACCTTGCGACCGGACTTGCAAGTTCGGTCGGACCAGAAAATTCTCCCGTCAGAAACCTTCTGGAATGGACCGAACTTGCGACCGGACTTGCAAGTTCGGTCGGCCAGAAAAATTCCCGTAATGCGAGCTACTGGAATGGACCGACCTTGCGACCGGACTTGCAAGGTCGGTCGGGCTAAAATTCTCACGAAGGAAAACTTACTGGAATGGACCGACCTTGGGACCGGACTTGCAAGGTCGGTCGGCCCTGGAATTTTCACACGATGTAGCCTACTGACTTGGACCGAACTTGCAACCGGACTTGCAAGTTCGGTCGAGTAAAAAAAATGTTTTATTATATGATTATAGTTATCATATATATATATATATGCCTATACAAATATATGCATATATATGTGGTAGTACACCATGAATGAGGTAGTAATGGTAAGAAAGTAAGTAAATGAGTAAGGCAACAAATTTAAGAAGTAGTAAAGAAAAGAATGGTTTTATAACCAAGTAAGAAAGTAATGAAGTAGTAAGTATACATTGAAGGTATCAATGAAGGAGTAAGATAGATCAATAATAGACCATTGATCATACAACTTCATGTATGTATAGGAATCGAATAGTTGCACGTTGAAGGAACCCGGTAGTACGAAAACGTCGGTGAACGGTATGATTTCTTCATGCCCTGTATCCTAACTTGGTTACCCCGATTTGTGTGCTCATGTGATCACCAATAAGATAAATGCATGAATCGGACTTTTATTGCACTTAATTGTGTTTGAACTATATTGTTCTTGTTGCATCTTCTTGAACAAATAGTTTGTATAATTCATGAAATGTATGAATGAGAATGAAGTGCATGTGGAAGTATGAGTACTTGTGTATTGTATTGATGTATGGAAAGAAAGTATGGACTTCTACTAATTCCTAACGATCTAACTCCTAACATGAGTAATGAGTAAAATGGAATGAGTAGAAGCCCGATATAGTTTCGGCCACGCGTGAGGATAAGGAAACACAAGAGGTTGGATCCAAATCCTGGCTATAATATTTTCCATGGACCAATCCCCTTGAATGGGTAGCATCCTGGATTAGTGGGCCACCCTAAAGCCCGGTGGTGGGATGTAGTAATCCCTGCCCGGAGGTCATACCGACTTAACTGGAAGTAAAGTACGTAAGAAGTAAGCATTGTATGTGTATTGGTCTTGACTATTGTAAGTCATTGACCGGAAGTAAAAGAGTATTGAACACCCGATTAACCCGGGTGTGTAATGAGGCTAACAAGACCTTTGTATGTATTGGAGAATTGTATCTCCGTAATGCGGTGAGTATGGGTAAGTATGAACGGTTGACTTGAATTGTCTTCCTTGTATGCATTGTATGTATGTATGCTTTGTGAAATGAATGTATTGAATTGTATTGTATAAAGCATGTATGTATGTATGAATGAAACGAACCGCATGTACTCGACCAATTAGTTGGTGTACCCTCGCTAGCACGCGGGGTATGCGGTTATCATATGCAGCGTAAGCTGACCCCCTAGGGGGAATGTTTTTACTCCACAGGTACCCGCGAGGCATGAAGGTAGAGTAAGGACCGGATGTAATTCTTTTTGGTAGTTAGTAGGATTGGGATGGTGTACCGAGTTGTACACGGCTACGGCCTTTTTGAGTAGCCGGTGTACCATGTGGTACACCTTTTTGGATAATGAATTCATAATTGGATAGTAAGGAGAGGATGTATAAACTCTTCATTTTTGGGAAGTAGTATTGGAATGTAATTCGTATAACTTGGATACTCGGTAATCAAATGTAAGTAAGTATTTGGTATTGCAAAGTAAGTAGTATGTATGCATTTTATCCTAATCATCAGACCGATACGGTAAGTAGTAGTAGCCTTGTTAACCTTGGATGGTTAACGGCGTTGTATCACCCGCCGGGAGTAGGTAAGTATTCCGCTGCGAGTAAGGCAATTATGGGAATGATTAGAGGATAATGAAAGGATTAGCGGTTGGGGTGTTACACTTAGGCCCTTAAATTGCATAAACCATAAACACTGAATTTCCCACATAAAATATGCCTTTGACCTGCAAATACACACATCAATTTATATGTCCTTAATAACCTCCTTGAGGATACTTTTCTAACTCATTTACCATTGGCTCCTTAGATAGTTTATTAAGCATTTTAAAGCTCAAATTTCCTAAGGCACATTAGGATAGGTTATTTACCTCGTTTCCTTCCAAACTTCTTTCTTGTTTCCTTGGATTGAAAATTAGCAAGGAACTTGATCACTTGTCAACCTTCTATCCATACACAAGTAAAGATAATGAGCATTAAGCTTCATGCTTACACTCATTAATAAACCTTAGGTTATACAATGTTTTAAAACAAATAAATGAATGTTTTACATTAGAATTGAATGGGAATTGGATTAAGTAGTAAGAGAGGACTCCACCTAGTCCTTTGAAGATTGGAATGAGCTGTGAATGAGCAAAAGAAAACACCATGAAGAAGGTGATTTCAGTCACATATGAAAACAAGAGGGAATGAAGTTTTTCTTTGAGTTTCCTTACCTTGAAGCAAAGGAGAACAATGAGATGTAAAAAGATGAGTTCAAGCTCCTTCCATGGTGATTCTTCTTGGCACCGAAATGAAGGTTTTGGAGATCTGAAAAGACAAGATTGTAGAGCTTGACTAAACTAAGAGAATGGTGGTCTTGGAATTAATTTTGGAGCATGGAGCTAGGAGATATAAGCAATCAAAGATGGAGTATGTGTGTGGACTGTAGCAAAACCGAGAATGATAAGGGAGGAAAGGTTGGAGACGGTGGGAAATGAGAAAGGAAGAAGAGAATGAAGAGAGAGGTAAGTTTTTGAAAGATATTTAAGCTTAAAGGTGAATAGTGAATTTACATGCTTTTCCCTTCTTTCTTTATTTAACTAGCTAAGTGTGGTAAGTCACACTTAAAAACCGGCCCCCCTAGTCAAATGAGGTATTTTATGGTCTTTGTTGACCAACCAATTGACTTACATTGACCAATGTCTTAAACTAGCACTATTTGGTTACTATTCACTAACCAAGGCACATATTTGTGAAATTTTTGATTTCCCATTGATTTAGACCTCATAATGTGATACTAAGTAGTACACATGTTAGTTAAAGAGTAATGATGGACATTTAGCCACTCAAAACCCATTTCTAAGACAATTTTTAAAAAATGTGCTTTAAGACTCCTTAAAGCACATTTTATGTTTTAACTTGTTTTCAAGCTTGGTTTTCTTTGGTAATTGGTTTAACATGTACATTAACATATAAATAAAGTCTTGGAAGGCTCTTAGAGTCTAAACCAAGGTTATCCCAAGCTTAGAGAACATTTTTGCCCTAATTGCCTTTATGGTATTTTATAATGTTTTCTATGGTTTAAATTGTTCACTAATGTTTCTAAGGCACTTTTTAGCCTTATTATACCATATTTTAGTATTTAAACGACATATAAAGGTTTGGGGTATTTCAATCTACCCCCCTTAAAAGAACTTTGTCCCCAAAGTTCACTACGCAATTTCACTCTTAGAACACAAGGATCACTTATTAAAACAACACTTCCATACAAACATTATTTACATGACATCGGACACAAAGTCCCGGTAACAAAACATCACTTAGACACTAAGGTCTACAATATCGCAACATAGGCAATGCACTACAACGCATGACGAACGTACATAACCGAAACGGCTCTACCCCCCTAAAAATAGGGGTACGCCCCGTACCCTATACATACAAATACTAAGAAGTAAAAAAAGACGAGTACTTCGCCTTCATCTTATCTTCCAGCTCCCAAGTGGCCTCCTCAACGTCCTGGTTAGACCAGAGGACCTTCACTAGTCTTACAGACTTATGGCGAGTGTCTCGATTCTTGGTGTCCAGAATCCGTACGGGAGTCTCCATTGATCGCATGGTCGGCTCTAAGGTTAGCCTTTCGGGCTGAAGCACATGAGACAAATGAGACATATATTTCTTCAACTGGGACACATGAAATACATCATGTACCTTGCCCAGCTCAGCAGGTAAATCTAGCCTGTAAGCTACCGGGCCTATCCACTCCTTCACAACATATGGCCCCACATATTTTGGGCTCAACTTGCCTTTCTGGCCAAAACGAAACACTCCCTTCATGGGGGATACTCTAAGAAATACCTGATCGCCCACGGCGAACTCCAGGTCACGTCTGCGCACATCGGCGTATGATTTCTGCTTGTCCTGAGCTGCCTTCATGTTAGCTCGGATCTGGCGTACTTCTGCCTGTACTTGCTCCAGATACTCTGGTCCTATGATGACCGTCTCACTCGACTCATCCCAGCACAATGGCGAGCGGCATGGTCTACCGTACAAAGCCTGGAAGGGAGACATCTTGATCGAAGCATGGTAACTGTTGTTGTAGCTAAACTCAATCAGATGTAACTTATCAATCCAGCTGGTCTGAAAGTCAAGTGCACATGCACGTAACATATCCTCAAGTGTCTGGATGGTGCGCTCACTCTGACCATCTGTCTGTGGGTGGAACGCCGTACTTAGCTTCAGCTCGGTACCAAGCGCTTCCCGTGTAGTTCTCCAGTACCTCGAGAGGAATCTGGTATCCCTATCAGACACGATAGTCTTCGGTACCCCATGGTGCCGTACAATCTCTCGGTCGAAGAGCTCTACAAGCCTTGCCACTTTCCAGGTGTCTTTCATCGGTATGAATCGAGCCACCTTGGTTAGTCGGTCAACAACGACCCAAATCATATTCAGACCTCCCCTTGTAGGCGGAAGCTCTACTACGAAGTCCATGAAGATATCATGAAACTTCCACTCAGGCACTGGCATTGGCTGTACCATACCACCAGGCCGTCGGTGCTCAAACTTGACCTTCTGACAAGTGAGACACCTCACAACATAATCATTCACATCCTTTTTCATACCAGTTCACCAAAAATAATGTTTCATGTCCTTATACATTTTTTAAGCTCCGGGGTGAATCGAAGTCGTAGAACAGTGGGATTCACTCAGCATGTGCTCTTTCAGCTTAGCGCTACTCCTCGGAATACACAGTCGGCCATTCAGCCTAATCAGGTCGTCATTGTGGAGTCGGAAATCATATTTCTGACCCTCGAATGTGCCATCAATAAGCTTCTACCTGATCTCTAACATATACTGATCCGTCATCTGAGCACTCCGCACTAGCGAATGGAGAGAGTGTGCTCGGCGACTCAGTGCGTCAGCTACCACATTTGCCTTACCCTCTTTATACTGTAGGTTGATGTCGTAATCGTTTAGAAACTCGACCCACCTTCTTTGTCTCATGTTCAACTCTTTCTAAGTGAACAAGTATTTCAAACTCTTGTGGTCATAATAGATTGTCACGTTTACCCCATACAAATAATGTCGCCATATCTTCAAAGCGAAGACAATGGCACCCAATTCTAAGTCGTGGGTAGGGTAGTTCTCTTCATGTTTCTTCAGCTGTCGGGAGGCGTATACCACGACCTTCCAGTGCTGCATCAGTACACAACCCATACCTCTTCCGGATGTGTCGTAGTAGACCTCAAAACCATTTGTACCGTCTGGTATAATCAGGACTGGTGCAGATGTCAAAGCATCCTTGAGCCTCTAAAAAGAACTCTCACAGTCGACGGTCCACTCGAATGGTGCATCCTTCTTCATCAAGGAAGTCATCGGCTTCGAGACACTGGAGAAGTCCTTTACAAATCTCCTGTAATATCCTGCCAGACCGAGGAAGCTCCGGATGTCGGTAACTGTCTTCGGCCTAGGCCAGGTGCGTACTGCATCTATCTTGGCCGGATCAATGGCGATCCCAGCCTCGGAAATAACATGACCAAGGAAAGAAACTTGGTTCAACCAAAATTCACACTTAGAGAATTTGGCATACAACTGATTTTGTCTCAATGTTTGCAACGCACTTCTCAGGTGGCTTTCATGCTCACCTTTCGATTTCGAATACACAAGGATATCGTCGATGAAGACTACTACCGACTTGTCCAACTGATCTCGGAACAAGCGGTTCATTAAATCCATAAACTTGGCTGGTGCATTGGATAACCCAAACGGCATGACCGTAAACTCGTAGTGACCGTATCTGGTTCGGAATGCGGTCTTCTCAATGTCGCCCTCTCGAATAGCAATCTGATGGTAGCCGGATCGTAAGTCGATCTTGGAGAACACTGATGCTCCTTTCAACTGGTCAAATAAGTCGTCAATACGGGGTAAAGGATAACGGTTCTTCACCGTCACTGCATTCAGCTCTCTATAGTCGATGCAGAGGCGGAGACTACCGTCTTTCTTCTTCACGAAGAGGACCGGCGCTCCCCATGCTGAAATGCTCGGGCGAATAAATCCCCTGTTGAGTAGATTTCTCAGCTGCTCCTTGAGCTCTGTCATTTCAGCTGGAGCCATACGGTAGGGCGCCTTCGCTATTGGTCTGGTTCAGCACCAGTCAATTTCAAACTCTACTTCCCGTGCGGGCGGCATGCCCGGCAGTCCTGGAAAACATCAGGAAACTCCGACACTACCGGCACATCTGGGCTAAACTCTGGATCTCTCTATATCCTGGACATAGTAAGGATACATCACTCCCCTTTCGTAACTCCCGGTACATACACATAGCGGAGATAAGCTGAGTCAAAGGCTCCCTGGGCCTCTGGCGGTATGAGATAGTAACCCCAGTCGGACTCCAAAGAAGCAGTCGATGCTCGGCACATAGGATTCGACCCTTGTACCGCTCCAACCAGTTCATCCCCACTATAACATCAAACCCAAGTCCGTCGAACTCTATCATGTTGATCGGAAACTCTTCACCCCTGATTTGTACGATAGCACCTCTGTGATAGCGGGTACACTTGATCCGCTCTTTCGACGGGAGAGTGACTAGGAAGTCAGGCATCTCTTCACCGTCTAACCCCAGCCTCTTCGCAAATGAAAGCGAAACAAACGTATGTGAGGCTCTAGAGTCGAACAAGATCGAAGCGTCCACGCCATTAACTGGAAATGTACCGGTGAGGATAGTGCCACTTCTGCCGGCTTCTGCCTCATTACACACTCCTAGTATACCTCCCTTTCCGAATGCACAACCTAATACAGTTCACAAACTCGTAAGTACACAGTAAGAACACGGTTGATATACTCCAAAACACGTCTCTTATTCATTAACATACTTTTTACACCACAAGTCGGTTTACACTGTCAACATAACTACCATATATGTAACATCCTTAACATACAACTGGCTTTATCCATTACATGGTTACACAAGGCTTAAAACTGCCGAAATGTCAAATTTAAACGTCCTGGTTTCATGTGTGTGGCATTAATTATTGTCGAAGGTGCGGTATTCAGTTTGATCTTCTTGATACCGTGATATAACATCCTTGACTGCCCGCCCATGATTAACACATCACCTGACTTCAACACTAACTTCTTTGCGAGATCAGCACGCTTCTGCTCGCCATACACAAACACTGCGGTATCACCAATGGACCAAGACACCACAGGTACTCCCTTACTCAGAGACTCGGGTGTTTCGTCCTTATCTTAGTGTAGACCTAACCGTCCACCTTTCTGGTAGAAGTTCACAATACACAAATCTACTTTACCATTCAGAATTGGATCCGATTCAACTAACTGAGCAATTCCCACGACGTGGTTAACGACCGCAAGGAACTCCTCAGGTACTCTCGGTACATTTGCTCCGTCTTCAGCTCGCACATCATGATATGTCTTGGTGTAAGGGTTCCAGTCCTTACCCATGCACATCATCTTCAATTTCATCTTCGATCCATTCGGGTATTCGGGTGTGTAGAAACCTCCAGGTGTTGCTCCCAGTTTGTCGCATCGTTGGATGATGTGGATTTGTGCTTCGGGTGTCAGGTATCCATTTAATAATATCATACTTGGATGGATGACTTGACATTGCTCCATTGGGAAATCGGTGATGCTGATGGTGATTTCTTCAGGGTTTGGTGTGGGTGGGATTGGATAACAAATATTGAAAGTTCCTAAAGTTTAGAATTATCTAACTTAGGTAAATTATACATTTTACTTTAACTTTTCACTCATATGGTTGTTCATTTAGACTTGCTAACACTCATGCATGAAATGCGGTAAGCAGTCAACTATTTCACTCATCGGTCAAGGTAGTACCTGGTCTAGAAGAGGGTCCTACAGCCTCAGACCGGTCTACCACATTCAGGGCGGCCTTGCCGGATCCCGACCCCTTCCCCTTCTGGGAGATCATGTTCCCCTTGTTAGAGGATTGCTGGTTAGTTGCTTTCGGGCCTTCGGTGGTCGCGGCGGCCTTACCCTTCCATTGCCTCTTAGGCCTGTAGTTCCTGCCATTGGGGTTCTGGTAGCACTCGTAGTTGCGGTGCCCCATCTTCTGGCAGTAACGACACTGCACATCGTTTCCCTTGCAGTCCTTGCCGGGGTGGTCTCCGTTGCACCACTTACAGTAATAGTGGCGCTCCAGTCCAGAGCCCGTGCTAGCTACTATAACATTACACTATCAGTACACACTTCATAACACATCAACACACATTTGAACTTGGTACACAGATTCGGTAGTTACCCTTGGGTGGGTGAGAGCGTAGGGGCTTTGCCGCATAGGCGTATGTGAGCTACAGTGGCTCCTCAGCAGTGGTGGTCTGGGCTTGGCCTTTGCCACCCTGTTGCTGGCCCTTCTGGGACTGGGGATAAGGTTTCTTCTTCTTTCCTCCCCCGTACCCTTGGGTAACCT
The DNA here is from genome assembly GCA_023374045.1 of Limonium bicolor. Lineage (NCBI taxonomy): Eukaryota > Viridiplantae > Streptophyta > Magnoliopsida > Caryophyllales > Plumbaginaceae > Limonium > Limonium bicolor. Next base: position 472,938,017 of record CM041777.1, on the reverse strand, counting down.
GACCCTCGCTCGAAGCCTTGCGCTTATGCGCATTCTCCTCGTCCCTCAGACGGACGGTGATCTCTACTATTGCATCGGCATGATAGCACTCCTATATTGAGGGTGTTAGTTATGCCCCGCAAATCAAACTCATAGTCACATTCACACATTATACATACTGATTCACATCACACTGTTGTTCCATTACCTGCAAGGTAGTATATCCAGTCGGCCCCATTCCGTAGCGTAGGCGGTAGCTGAGTCCGTTGTAGAAACAGTTTACCAGTATCTGGTCTGAGTAACCCAGATCTGGTAGCAGGTGGATAAGGCCGATGAAGGTGGTATAGTACTCGTCTACCGACATCTTATCCCGCTGCCTCAGGCTGTCCAGCTCAAGGCGCTTCGCCTCTTGCACATGTATCGGGTAGTACTTGGCTCGTAGTAGAGCCGTGTACTCCCTCCACTGAAAGGTAGGATCAGCAACTCTGCCCTCCCGTACTAGCTTCCACCAACTCTGTGCCGAACCCTTCAAGTAGTAAGCGGCAAGACGGACCTTGACTTCAGCAGGCACATTCAAGGTCTCGTAGGCGGTCTCCATCTAGGAGATGTACGCCTCCAACTTACTAGGGTCGGTCTCCCCACTAAACGACGGTGGTCTCAGGTCTGCCAACGCCTTGACCCAGTTGGTCTCTCGTGGTGGTGACGGTGGTGGCTGAACTTCGAGCTGTTGCCCCTGCTGCATCGCATCTACCAACTGCGGGACCATCTAGGCTACGGCTGCCGCTACAGCGTCAACCATGACTTGTGCCGTAGTATTCTCTCCCTGGTTCCCGGTATCACCAATGCCGCGCCCGCGGCCTCTACCACGTGGTCTACCTGACATCTGAATTCACACGAACATTCATTAGCATTGTGCTTTCAAACTTATCGCGCCCAACGGTTGTAACATCTTTCCGACAATAAGGTATTTCCACACTTAGTTAGTGGTTAACCTTTCCATAACTGCTCACTTTAATAACTATTCCTAGATTTCCTAACTCAGTATATTCCTAAGCTCGGTATTCTAGTCATCAGAGCGATACTTCACTCTGATACCACTTTTTGTAACACCCCTACTGTAACTTAAACAACAATCGAATCGCAGCGGAAATATTTAATAACTTAACATGGACTAAATGGTTTAGTGCTACACGCCGTTAGCCACCAACGTGGCTAACAAGGCAGAATACATACAAAACGTATCGGCCTGACGAACAGACTCCCGAGCATAAGTACTAAACCACAAATGCAACAACATTACCGAGTATTAATATTTACATCCATAACTGTATAACTGTCAACCCACAATATACCACCACGGGAGCACAGGTGCATCCCGGGTCCAAACATCCCAAAATCATCAAAAGTATTTCTTAAAACCTAGAATCTAGAGCCACTCCGCCTCTTCGATCCTCATCCTGCAACATAGGAAAAACAATATGGTGCCCCAAAGGGGCTCAGCAACCCATGGCTGGTATGGCTAACGTGCAGCCCATCGACTACCGGGATACACGCAACCAATTGTCATGATAACATGGCATTGATTATTAACATACAAATAACGTAACATAGCAATGATAATTTCATCTCAACTTCAACACACAACATAACAAGTGCGGTTCTCTTTGGAACCGAACCAAAACATAGTCAGTTCACCCGGAGAGCCTAGAGACTACCGCCAGACTCATGCTAAGCTCGTTACATAACTCGTTACCATCCTGTTAGATGAACGGTTAACTTAACCCATAGGTGCGTCGGATATAGTAATCCAAGCACACCGAACATAGTATGCCCCTGTGGCCCGACGTGAGTCAGTAAAATAGCCTTGGATAAGCTAAAGGGAGGTTGGAAACCAAAAAGGAAAACAACCTTAACATACAAAGAGAATCGAACTGGTTATGACATCGACTCCCATACTCACACGCGTGGCCGGAACGAACGGAATCCTCACTTCCCCCGTTAGCACTTGTTAGAAGTCCCATTATTGAAACTTACTAAGTTAATTCACAAGCAAGTGTCTAGGTCTAGTTAGACACACAAGAGGGAAATGAGGCATAACTTACCAACACATTAATATCAACAACTGTAAACTCATTTCATGACTTAAGTTTTTCAAGGTCATAAACACACAGAAAAACAAACAACACACAAGCCGGTGTAAACCAGTAGGCAACAGACTGCAAGAAAACCATACCTTGGTCCCTGCTTCGACTGGTTTCCACCGTAGGCAACTCCTATACACATTTAGTAATGTCGGTTAATTACCATACTTAACTTTGGTTAACTTACAACTTCATTTTTTTATTACTTATTTTACTCCCACACTTGGTTACAACTTTTCATCTTTTTAATTGTCATTATAACACACCTAACATGTCTTAAACAACCTTATAACACCTTTACTAACTAATCACCATCATTAGCCATCATTTTCTAACCTTAAACTAAGATTTTTAAGTGGTCTGGGACTTGGTCCTTATCTAAGGTCCCGGACCTACACTTAACCAAACTCTCGGATGCTTTTAATGTAGTGGTTCGGGACTTCATACTGGTCTTAATTCCCGGACCAACATTGGCTAGAAATCCTCGGGGGTAATTCATGGGGTGGTCCGGATCTTAGTACAAGACCTAAGTCCCGGACCAGAATGGTGAGTGTTCTCTCGGCTGATTTTTGTGCATGATCCGGGACATCATCCTGGACTTAGGTCCCGGACCACTGCAACAGAACCTAGGAAATAGCATTTTCAACCCTTGTTTCATCTATTCTCTTCATCCATTGTCTACCCAAGCTTCCCATATGATCTTAGGTATATTCTAATACTTAAATATCACCTCAAACTTGTCTAATTCCTTTTTCCAACTTGCTACTCAATTTCTTACACAACTCTTCAACACTTGTGATATTCTTTTCCTTAAGTTTCAAAGTGGTAGTTTTTATGCCTACAATACTAACTAACCAAAATGTTACCTTAGTTATACTACCACTACTCCTTAAGCATTATTTCAGCCTAGCACCTCCATTATGCAAGTTCTTTCTACTCTCCTCCAACTCACACATAAAATTTCACAAACATAGTTTCTTCTCTTGTTCTACAATTGTCTCTAGTCTTAACTACTTTCCACCATGACTTTGATGTATCATCATCACCTAATGAACACTAGATTCCTCAAGACAATGCCCATGCATTTTTAACACCTAGAACACCTCAATACCCTTTCTTTCACAAGCTTAAACCTTTAAAATCCCTAGTACAACCTAGGTCACTAAACATCATTTAAACACCTAAACTCCTTACTTTCTACTCAAATTTTGACATAGCTTGTTTGTATTTCCTTACACCCAAAACACAAGGTTTTTCACCTTTAAACACTCAAGAACATTTATTCACATAAAAATGTTCTTTACACACATCTAAGCCTAAAACTACACTACATCACAATATAGTGCATAATTTTAATTGCTTGGCACTTAGGCCCTTAAATTACATAAACCATAAACACTGAATTTCCCACATAATATATGCCTTTGACCTGCAAATACACACATCAATTCATATGTCCTTAATAACCTCCTTGAGGATACTTTTCTAACTCATTTACCATTGGCTCCTTAGATAGTTTATTAAGCATTTTAAAGCTCAATTTTCCTAAGGCACATTAGGTTAGGTTATTTACCTCTTTTCCTTCCAAACTTCTTTCGTGTTTCCTTGGATTGAAAATTAGCAAGGAACTTGATCACTTGTCAACCTTCTATCCATACACAAGTAAAGATAATGAGCATTAAGCTTCATGCTTACACTCAATAATAAACCTTAGGTTATACAATGTTTTAAAACACATAAATGAATGTTTTACCTTAGAATTGAATGGGAAATGGATTAAGTAGCAAGAGAGGACTCCACCAAGTCCTTTGAAGATTGGAATGAGCTATGAATGAGCAAAAGAAAACACCATGAAGAAGGTGATTTCAGTCACATATGAAAATAAGAGGAAATGAAGTTTTTCTTTGAGTTTCCTTACCTTGAAGCAAAGGAGAACAATGAGATGTAAAAAGATGAGTTCAAGCTCCTTCCATGGTGATTCTTCTTGGCACCGAAATGAAGGTTTTGGAGATTTGAAAAGACAAGATTGTAGAGCTTGACTAAACTAAGAGAATGTTGGTCTTAGAATTAATTTTGGAGCATGGAGCTAGGAGATATAAGCAATCAAAGATGGAGTATGTGTGTGGATTGTAGCAAAACCAAGAATGAGAAGGGAGGAAAGGTTGGAGACGGTGGGAAATGAGAAAGGAAGAAGAGAATGAAGAGAGAGGTAAGTTTTTCAAAAAAAAATTTAGCTTAAAGGTGAATAGTGAATTTACATGCTTTTCCCTTCTTTCTTTATTTGACTAGCTAAGTGTGGTGAGTCACACTTAAAAACCGGCCCCCCTAGTCAAATGAGGTATTTTATGGTCTTTGTTGACCAACCAATTGACTTACATTGACCAATGTCTTAAACTAGCACTATTTGGTTACTATTCACTAACCAACTCACATATTTGTGAAATTTTTTATTTCCCATTGATTTAGACCTCCTGATGTGATACTAAGTAGTACACATGTTAATTAAAGAGTAATGATGGACATTTAGCCACTCAAAACCCATTTCTAAGACAATTTTTCAAAAAAGTGCTTTAAGACTCCTTAAAGCACATTTTGTGTTTTAACTTATTTTCAAGCTTGGTTTTCTTTGGTAATTGGTTTAACATGTTCATTAACATGTAAATAAAGTCTTGGTAGGCTCTTAGAGTCTAAACCAAGGTTATCCCAAGCTTAGAGCACATTTTTGCCCTAATTGTCTTTATGGTATTTTATAGTGTTTCCTATGGTTTAAATTGTTCACTAATGTTTCTAAGGCACTTTTTAGCCTTATTATACCATATTTTAGTATTTAAACGACATATAAAGGTTTGGGGTATTTCACTTAATATCCTTGCCTAAGGTTCAACCCTAGGCGTTATAGTGAATAATTTCTTAAGTGTATACAAGCCTTCTAAGTCTTAGTGTATTCCTAGAATTCATCTAGGATATTGTCATGTTTGAAAGTGTGCTTACTTTAGGACAGTATTATAGTGATCTACCTAAGGTATCTCTTAGGTTAATTAGGATAATATAATGTATGTCATTACCCAATCATAAATGATAGTTTCCTTATCATAACTCATGATTTAATTTCAGTCACATTCGGCCTTTGCCTCGGCTCAAATACTAAACGCGCACAATTTATTACGCAAGTTATTCAGGTGAATAAGTTACACAATTATAACAATAATACAAACAAGCATATCATCTTATCACACAATACACACATATATCTGAACCCAAGGAAATCCTCAGGGACAATCGGATCACACAATAACATACCATACACCGACGTGTGAAATATCAAGCTAAGTATTAATACTATATGAATCACTAAACCACTACGGTATTCCCCGTATTTACTAACCCTTTCGTTAACCCTGATGAATAGTTATTCGTTATTATCGGGTTATCACTTCAAGTTATTCAGAATTAGCTGGTTAATCCCTTCCCATTGTTAGTAACTAAATGTTGTGTAATATTTACAATTTAATATAAAGTACAATTCATATGATTAAGCATTTGTAAGGATTTTGGCTCCCGGAAGAGACTACCTACTAGAATACTATCTTCTGGAACACTTTCTTCTGGAACACTTCCTTCCAGAACACTACCTTTTGGAACATTATCTTCCGGAACACTATCTTCCGGAATATTTCCTTCTAGAACACTATCTTTTGGAACACTTTCTTCCGGGACACTATCTTTTGGAACACTACCTTCCAGAACACTATATATCTTCTAGAACATTTCTTTCCTGAACACTATCTTCTAGAGCACTTTCTTCTAGAAGAATTCCGGGTATCAACCACTAATATACAACTTCATTTACAACTTACTCCCAAATCTTACTTAAACTTATGTTCTTCGCTCCTAACCAAACTAACACCCAAATTTCAACTATGCCTTCATCTAATATTCCTAAATTTAGTTTAATTACATCATATAACCTTTCCTTTAGGCATATCAGTACCAAAACAACCAATCAACTCTAAATCACTTTTAAACTCAAATTTGTCCTTAAGCTTCAACCAACCGTTACCTAATTTTGTAGGTACTCTTTCACCAATTTTTGAGGTGGTTCAGCTCATCCAAACAGTCCCTTAATATCAAATTTGCACTCCTAATTTAGTACATATAACCTATTATCTTAAAAGCATTGAAATCCACCAAAATGTCCATAATACTAGCCATAACTTTTGGCCATCACACATGTTACACTTATAATAATTCAAAACATCCATAATAACAAGTCCATTTTTGGACATAATTGTTTACACTCTGTCCATAGCTATTTCTTTACACAAAAAACTTAGTAAAAAGGCACTTTAAGCCCTTAAATCATCTAAACACAATGATATGCAAGTTAGTAAAGGCATGGGTTCTTTCTTAGGTCACTTTAACCCATTTTTAAGTCCCCCAGTTCGTCCATATGCCTTTACCCAACTTAAACAAACATAAAAATAAGCCATAAGGTTAGAGCTTTACCCTTAAGTTCCAAGCTAAATTCTTGAACTCCAAGGCTAGCTTCCTCCTCTAGATTTTGAGCCCTTTTATATACAAGGAGGAATAGTTATATTATTTGTACCAAATTGAACACTAAAAGGTATATTAAGCTCTTAAGGCTTAAGATCTAACTCATTCTTGTGAAGGTAGATTTTCCTTGATTTTATCTCTTCTCTTTCCTTGGTTTTCGGCCACCAACACCCTTACTAGCTCTTTTCAGCCATTTAAAGAAGATGTAAAAGAGTAGAGTCAGGGTCATTAGACTCATCATGTAACCAAAGGAATTAATCAAGGGGTCAAAGCACAAAAATGTGCTAGGAATGAAATTTTACCTTGTAGTCTCCAAGTGAGACTTTTCTCTTCCAAAACCTTGGCCAAGGCTAGGGAAATTATATAGAAGTTAGATCATTGGTAGGTCTAATAGTGGAAGGTAGTTTAGTCATGAAAAAACCTTAGTTTTAGAGCTTACCTTCTTAGTTGAAGTTCACCTTGTTCTTTAGTTGTTTTTCTCTTGTATTTATGACCAAGGTGAGGGATTGAAGGCTCTAGATTTTTGAGTGAAAAAGGATGAATAAAGAGGGTCAAAATATCCCCATCTAGATCTCAAAAGCAAGGGAAAAGACTTAAGGTTTTAGAGCACTTTTTACCTTCACTTGCTTGAACTTTGGCTAGTATTTAACCACGGTTTTTCTTCATATTTTTGGCTTCAAATGCTACAGGTTTTTTTAACATAAAATGGTATGATTGAGTGGTGATGTTCATTGTTAAATAAAAAAGAATATTTAAGAGAAAAATGAGCAAGAAACTTACTTCACCATTGTTGGCTTTTCATCAAGCTTGAAGAGGGTCTCAAGAGGAAGAAGAAGATGAGCTGCTCTTAGCCAAAGGGAGGAGTGGATACAACAGTATGAGGGAGTGAGAGAAATGAGTGTGTGAGAGAAATGTGTGTGTGTGTGTGTGTGTGTGTGTGTGTGTGTGTGTGTGTGTGTGTGTGTGTGTGTGTGTGTGTGTGTGTGTGTGTGTGTGTGTGTGTGAGAGAGAGAGAGAGAGAGAGAGGAGGATAAAGAGGGTGTGAGTTGGGGTTCCCAAGGAGAGAAGACTCCCTTATTTAGGAAGCTTCCTCCTTAAAAGTGAAGTTGCTTGTTGACTCTTTGTTTTTCCTCCAAGAAAATTGGCTGGCATTAGAAATATCTAAGGGTAGTTTTTGTAACTTTGCAACTTATAATGTTAAGGTGTCACTTGTTGTGCTTTTGGACTTATTTCAAGTGTTAGGTTGTAACTTGTGTAGTTACCTTGTTCTAAGGTGTATTCCCTTGTGTTAAGGTCTGTTCCTTATATTTTTAGTGATTAGTATACTTTAATAATCATTGTGACTAGATAAAGCATGTTATTTAATTCACTCAGGACATTTGTGCACTTAATTCATGTAATTGTTTCTTCTTATAATTGTTCCCACTTTAGTCTAATTAAAAACATTCACATTCCTATATTTTTCCCTTTCATATGATTGATGATGAATAAGGAGTGTGTAGGATCAAACGAAAGTGAAAACGTATTTATAACGAAGATTTTAGAGCAGAAACAATATTTTGATACAAGTTGTTCATGCAGTTCAGGGGGTGGTTCCAAAGTCCAAAACAGTCTGTTCCTGGGGCCAAACGGAACTACTAAAAATGCTCTAATTTTTCCCGACGTTCGACCTGTGGTTCTGGACGTCCGGAACTGACTGCCTGGGGGTAAAATATACTCATTCCGGAGGTCAAAACCCTCTATTTCAGCAATCTTCTCATGGATTTGGTGGTTATAACACTTAGTACACACCATGACACTCATTTGCAACTGACAAGTTATATATTTTTAGTTATATAATAATGTTTATAGGTTATGTTCAATCCCTTAATTAGTTCCATAAACCTTAAGGGTATTTCATGTATTATATACATAAGTACTCATTTATATAATTGTAGGTTTTTATGTTACCTAAAACACCTTATATTATATTATCCTCTTATATATAATATAATCCTTATATATACACATATACTTATATTATGTATATTTCCATTCTTCCTAATGACATAACAGCTTTACTAATTCCTTAATACTCCTTAATCAGTCACGCATTGCATGATTATATGCCTAATACTTTTATTTATTACATTCTAACCCCAAATACCATTTAATGTTTACAATTTAATTTCTTATACTTGTATAACCTATAGTTTTTATTTCTTACTTATTTATACAAAAGTTCCACTTATAATTTCTTCCAACCTCCAAACAGAACCTATTTTTCCTCAAATTCGAATTCCTACCCAGCATCACTTTGACCCCAATAATTCTTATAATCTTACAATTTACCACTAATTACATCTATCTTATAGTTTTATTTCTTACTTAGTACACTCGAAATTCTCCCATATACTTTCAGTTATTACCACCAAGCCACCATACTAATTTTTTGCCTATACACATATTTTCCATATTTATGCTTTGACCCCATAAGTTTACAATTTTTACAATTATGTTATAATTCTTATTTAATCTATAGTTTTAACTCTTATTTGTAATAACTTCTAATATTTCCTTCTCAATTTTGGTCAACACTTTGAATCCAACTAGATTTGACCATATTTATTTCATTCTTCCCCAAAGTTTTCCAGATTTACGATTTAGCGCCAATATTTATAAGTTTTTACAAATAATTCCTAAACTTTTTTTTAACTTATAATTTCCATTATTTGCCAAAAGAATCCCAAAGGTCTCATCCTAAATTACCTCTATCAACCAAAATTAATTTCTTTTGCATTTAACCATCTATACCCCAACCTTGTGATAATTAAGTTATTTAATAACTTATAATTTATTTTAGAGTCCACTTTAGTCCTTAAACTTGTCCAAACTCCACCTAACTTTCTAGATATCTTTCATAAGTCTTCCTTTTATAACCTATAGTTGAATGGTACTAAATAGCCAAAAGTGCTTAAAACACGACTAATGCTTGTGGCCACAATACAAGCCCTTAAGTATAAACTTAAAACAACATAAATCCTCCATAAGTAAGTACATAAATTCACCCAAAATAAACACACAAGGTGTACAACTTTCGGCCTTAATATTTAAGTTACACTAATTCACTTATAAGTTGTGTTCTAACTCATTAGTCATTATTAAACTTAGTCCAAAGTTTGTATGTTGATTTATATTCATTCCTAGATCAAAATAACCCATTTTATAGTCTTTAAATTCGGCCACCACTTATAATCAACATTAATAATTTAAAAACATCAAAATGAGCATTAAGGATGAAATATTAACCTTAAGCTCAAATGTTTGTTTCCAACCATTGAAAATTTCAGCCCTAACAAAAATAAGGGAGAAAGATCACTCTTTGTACACAAACAAAAGTTAAACCATAATTTCAAGCTTTAAAGTTAAGTTTAAAGCTTATCTTTTGTTTAATGTAGTTTTCCTTGTTTAATGGCACTTGATTTCGGCAGCCACACAAGTCCTTGACGAGCTTCATTTTCGTTGATGAAAATAAGAGAATAAGAGCAAGTTTCAAGCCTTTAACAAGGTTAAATGGAAGGAACTAGCTCAAATCACATTATAAGTGCTAGAAAAATGATTTTACCTTAAACACTCCTTAAGGAGTTTTCTGCCCATGATTTTTGCTAGGATAAAGGATCTGATTGAAGCTTGATAAACACAAGGGAGGATAAAGAAGAGAGGTCTAGGTAAGCTAGTGTTTCAGCCAACACATAAAGGAAAGGAAAAATGGTGCTTTAAGACGTATTTTCTTACCTTAAGCTTGAATACAAGGTGGGTAGCTATCACCCTTGAACCTCCACGGTTTTGTCTTGAAATATGGTTGATCTTGACATTTTAGAACCAAGAAGGTGATGAAAGTAAAGCTCATGGCCAAATGATGAAGAAAATGAAGGTTTAAGGCTTAAACTCGTATATTAGGTATGTGTTGGGCTAAGTGTATCTTGTGTGCTGCCATGGAAGCTTATAATTAAGCATGAGGAAGCTTATGAATAGAGGTGCTTTCGGAAGCCAAAGGGGGAGAGAGCGCAAGAGTAATCGTGAAGTATGTTTAATGAAGTGTAAGAAAAGTGAAGACTTTAAGTTAAAGTACTCTTGCTTTCAAGAAGGAAAATGGGATTTGATAACATGAGTCATCAAGTGGCAGACAACCACACTTAGATATTTATCTAGGTTAGTTAGACCATTGACCTAGTCAAATGAGAATAAGGCCTTGTCTGACATTATTCACAATTCCTTATTCACAATTTGGTGCACATTTCTGATTTTTTTGTTTTTCTTAATTAAGCTTTCTCATGTGGTAGATTATGGTTAATTAGTTCCTTATAATGTACACAAGGCTGGATAACATCCCAAAGTCGATTTCTAGACAATTTCATAAAAATGTGTGTTTAAGGAGTCTTGAGGCTCATTTTTGTGTTTTAACACGTTTTATGACTTGGTTTTCTTTGGTAATGGTTTTATCTTGTTCTTACCTTATATATGAGGTTTAGGATTCCACTTTGGACTATAATTGAGGTTACATAATCCTTTAGGTTTCCTAGAGCACAATTTTTTCCCTAAGTGATTTTAAAGCATAACTTTTCTTTAAATGATCTTAGATTGTTCCTCAATGATCTTGTAACACCCCGTCCAAAGTCAATCGTGGTTATCGCAAAACTTAACAACTTAATCACAATGATCGCAGCGAAATAAACTAACACCGGGACCTTGCCACAGTCTGATCAAAAGAACATACCGAACTTTACTAATTTACAGCACTTATCCAAAATATACATACCGTCCAAAATACCAACCAACCGAGTTTTGAGTATCTCAAGTGACAACATAAACTTCCATCAGTTTAAATATAAACAGACGGGCGCACATGCGCAACCCGTGCTCAAAAATAAATAACCCATCCTAAGTCTAACCGCTCCTACTCTCGTGGTGTGACTTCATGGGCCTCTTACCTGCAAGTGTAAAAACAGCCCCCAAAGGGGGTCAGCACGAATGCTAGTACGACCCTCTCGTGGCCCCCAAGCTAACGGGGCTACGACGACTAATTGTCGATAGCGTGGAAGTTGATTAGAATCACAATCATAATATGAAATGCAATAAATCAACAACCACAAATGAACATACATAGTTCACACACAAATGAACGACTCAAGCGTTCCCTTAACAAGTGGGTTAGTAATAACCTCCTCCAGATCTGATTCCACTTATCCACAGTTCTCCTTAACTTACCTCAGTCTTATCCTTATCTTAATCTCAGTATACAAACTGTTTCTAGAATGGAAATGGTTGTATCTTATCTTAAACTTAGGATTTAGGTGATCCTACCGCACCATCCTAATGCCACCTACCTTGGACGGGAGTCCAGTGTAGCTGAGCCGACAACCGACCCTAGGCAACAAGTCCGAAGACAAGTCCTTAAGCGGAGGACGGATCTGATTCAGATACCGACCCCCTTTCCTTAGCATGCATGACCGGAGTCAGTCACGGGTTCCTCACTCCCCCCTTAAGTTCCAGTTAGTGAAAATCTTACAAACCATGTGTTAGTTAAACCTTAACGGGTATTAACCAACAGATACCAATATTTAACTCCTCTTCTTAACTCAATAAGTACTAAACTTAGTTAATAACAATCTCAAGTCTCGTGGGTTAGTGTAAAGAAAACACATTCACAACGAGAACAAGTATATCCGGTTGCATGCTTTATCTTGTCTTAGTCATAGCAAATAAACAGATAGCACACAAGCCGAGGGACACCTCGTTAGCAAGCAGGTCACAAGAAAGACTGTACCGTTCACCGTCGACTGTCGTTTGTTTAACCTTCTCCGGGGTCCCAATTAAGAAACCTAAAACATTCATTCATTTTTAGGCCATTAGTTATTTGCACCTTACTTAACTCACTTAGTTCTTAAAGATTCCCATTCAATACCCTCTTAAGTCCTTGCCACTTAACCTTACAAACCTAATTTTAAACATTAAGGTTTGTACTTAACTTAACTTAATTCCTTAGGTCCTTAGGTTCATAACCATCATTACCCTCTTAATGGGGTACCCTAACACCAATTAACAACTTTTGATCTTAAAGTTTTCTTTTTTTTTTGTTTTTGGCTCGATCGACCTTACCGACCGACCGACCCAAGGTCGGTCCACTCCAGTACTTATTACCGTTGAAAGTTTTTACCCCGACTGACCTTGCAAGTCCGGTCCCCAAGGTCGGTCCATTCCCGAGAGTTTTCCCCTTTGAAAATTTAAGCCCGACCGACCTTGTCAAGGTCTGTCCCAAGTTTGGTCGATTCCAGAGACATATCCTCGTACAAAATTTTAGACATGACCGACCTTGTAAGCCAGGTCCCAAGATCGGTCCATTCCAGAAACTCAATTCGTACACAAAATACAAGCCCGACCGACCTTGCAAGTCCGGTCCCCAAGGTCGGTCCATTCCAGAAACTCTTTCCGGTAGTGTAAACTGGGCTCGACCGACCTTGCAGGTCCGGTCCCTAAGGTTGGTCGGCTCCAGACCTTTGTTTCTAAATTCCCATTTGACTCCAAACTTCACCTCATATACCTTAGTATGCTCTAACCTCATTTAGGCACTTCAAACACACCTTAAGCCCTCGACTAAACTCATTAAATCACTCACCAATATCCACCTTAGTCATTATGCATTTTCCTTATAATAATACCAACACTTGTAATGTTTTTCCCTAGGCTCTTAAGTGGTGGTTCATACCTATTATAACCACTATGCCAAAATGTTTCCTCACCACTATACCATCATCTCCCAAGCATCTTTCACCATCTAAAATTCCTTTATGCAACTACTTAAAGTTCCTTCACAACTTTATTCCTTCTCCTTTCAACACATTATTTTCTCTCTCTCAACCTAGGTTTGCATGGGTGCTAACCACCATCCCAAGATCCTCATTTGATTCCTAATCCTTCCATGATAATGCCTAAGTCACTCTAGTTCTCAAGAACACCTTAGACTCACTCTTTTTCATCCAAAACAACTCCTAAAGTTTCTTAGTACTTCCTTAGTCATAAAATCTCCTTAACACATCTTAAACACTTAGGTTCTTCACCAAATTTTGACATGGGTTCTCTAGTATATTGTTACACCAAAACATTTAGTTTTTCACCATCAAACAACCATGAACACCTAAATTCTCATTACACCATCTTAACACACATCATACACCAAAACTACACTACATCACAACATAGTGCATAAACTTAAATTGCTTGGCACTTAGGCCCTTAAATGACTTGGCTCTTAGGCCCTTAAATGCATAAATCTTAAACACTGAATTTCCCATATAATAATTGCCTTTAACCTGCAAATACACACAACAAGGCTCCCATTGCAATATAAATTCTCTTATAATTCACCTTGTCATTCTTAAACTATCTCCTTTCTCATTTGCTCCTTAGTCACAAGTTCACAAGTATAATCATTGTTTCTCCTAGGTTTTATAACCCTTTCCTAATGTAAACTCTACACTAAACTCATCACATATCTAAATCCCATTCCCTTAAACAATAAAACACCTTAAGGTAAGTAATTTACCTTGTTCTTTTACAAGCTCACAAACTTTCCTCCTTAGCATTTTTCCTTGAACAATCTCGGTCACCACTTAAACTCTCCTTGCCAATGTTCTAATCAACATTCAATGATTCCAATGAGTACTAAACCATGCACTAACCTTAAGGAATAAACCCTAGGTTAAAAATGTGCTTTAAGGTATTAAATTGATTGTTTTACCTTAGAGTCTTAGAATAAGCTTGGATATGAAGCAAGAAGGACCTCCTATAGCCCTTTGAGAATAGAAAACAAGCTAGAACAAGGCATAACAATGAAGCCCCATGAGTATAGATTTTTCGGTAATGAAGAAAAATGGTGGAAACTTGATTTTTCTTACATATTCTTTACCTTAAGAGAATGGAGAAGCTAATGGAGTCTCCAAGCTTGAGTTTCCTCCTCTAATGGCGGTTTGGCTTGGCACCAAATCAAAGCTCTTGAAGATTTGAAAGGATAGAAAGAAAGAGCTTGAGCTAACTAAGAGATATATGTGCTTGGTTTTGATTTTGGAGCTTAAATGAGCAAGATGTGGGCAAAGGAAGATGGAGCTAGCATGGAGGTTGCTTCTTACGTGAAAAAGAAGAAAGAGAGCAAGAGAAATCGGTGGAGAAGATGAAGAATGAAGAAAGGATGAGAGAGGGAAGTTAAAGCAAGATTTTATTTAAAAGGTAAATAGTACTATTTGCCTTATCTCTTCTCTTTTTTCTTTAATTGTTGAGTCATGTGGTGACTCCCCACATCAAAACCGGCCACCCCCTTAATAAAAAAGATATTTATGGTCTTGGTTGACCAATTAATTAGCTTATATTGACTTAATGCTAAACTAGTCCAATTTGAGCACTATTCACAAATTAGTGCACATAATTGTGAAAATTTTGATTTCCCATTGATTTAGACTTCCTAATGTGATACTAAATAGTACACAAGTTAATTAAGGAGTAATCATGGGCATTTAGCCACTTAAAACCCCTTTCTAAGACAATTTTTCAAAAATGTGCTTCAAGAGTCCTTAAAGCACAATTTGTGTTTTAACTTGTTTTTGAGCTTGGTTTTCTTTGGTAATTGACTTAAAATGACCATTGGGATATACTAAGGTCTTAGAATGATATTTGGGTGCTCACCCAAGTCTCTCCAAGCTTAAAGCACGTTTTTGCTTAAACTGCTCTTATGGTGTTTCCTTTGATTTAAATTGTTTCCTAATGTTTCTAAGGCATTATTTAGCCTCCTTATATCTTAGTTTATCACTTAAACACCATATCTAAGTTTGGGGTATTTCAGATCTTAAGGCATATTTTAGCCTTATTAATCAATAAATAATCATTGATTAACTCTTTCATTTAATTAATTCATGATTAATTAGTGTAATTAAGGTTTGGGGTATTTCATTAATGAAAGCTCAATGAGGATTTCCAAACTCAATTAAACCCAAAACTTATGAATCGGTTAATAATTTACGCCTGTTACTCTTGCAGTCTCTAGTAGACCTACCAAAATGGATTCATCCTGCCAATCCGACCCAAAACCAACCCAATTCGTTAATAAATGGGTTGGTTAGGATTGATAAATTCGTAAAGGGGGTTGCTATTCACAGTACAAAATTACTAATCGCCACAGTACAATTTTTTTTAAATCATATTAACATTATAAAGATGTTATGATGTGTCCCTGTGTTTTTTTAAAAAAATGATATCGAAAAGTAAGTTAACCCAAGAAGTTTGTAGTTGATTAGTAGTGAATTTTGCTAGTTACTTCTTTGTTGTAATCAATACTAGAAATTTTTTGTTTAGAAAAAAGTGATGGATTACATTTTTACGTTTTTACACTATTAATATGATTTAAAATTAATTTATACTGCGAATAGCAAAAACTTTAGTATATGCATTACAATTTGTTTTTCACCAAACTTAGTTGAATAAGTTGTAATGTTGTAGGGAGTGATAAGTGGTGAAATAATGCTATTTTAAGGTCTTTATTCACCTTTATTTTACTTGGTGCATAATCTATTTCACCACTTAATAGAGTGTTTTTGTGATTAATAGTGAACTTATATAGTTTCATCTATTGATAGGTAAAAGCTCATTTTAAGCATACTTTTGGGTTCTTTTAGAGCTAGTGGAGTGCATCAAAAGATCCCTCATCTTTTAAGTTTTCCAACGCCGCAAAGGGGGAGTAATTCCAAGCTATAACGAAGATTTTAGGCCCCACACAAGTTGGAGAAAATCACTATTGGTCCCGACCAACCCTAGGACCGACCTTGGGTCAGTTGGAAGTTTCGAGGCTATAATTGCAAATTTTAGGGGTCAAAGCTACTGGAATCGACCGACCTTAGTAAGGTCGGTTGAGCTTAAAAATGTCACGTGCTTCCCTCACCAGAGAGTTCGACCGACCCACAAGACCAACCTTGGCAAGGTTGATCGGACGGAAAATTTGCCCAGATTTTTGTTTTGAAAAGCTGGATTTTAAGGATTCTATTCTCATTCTTCAACACCCATGATTCCAGCTAGAAAGAGAGAGAGAGAGAGAGAGAGAGAGAGAGAGAGAGAGAGAGAGAGAGAGAGAGGGGCAAAAATAAGGGAGAAAAGAAGAGGAGAAAAAAAAAGAGAAGAAAGAGAGGAAGAAGAGATTGAAGATTCAACCTCCATTGAAGCTCAAGATCACCTCTAATGGTTTATTCTCCCTCTTTCCTTCTCTTTCCTCTCTTAATGGCTGGGTAGTTTCATTTGTACCCTAGGATGGGGCTTGACCCTATTTTTGCTCATTGAATGCGAGAAACCTAACTGATTTAATACTCTTGTTTTATCCCCTTCAATATCAATTAATGCTTTAAATTGATCTCTTATTGAATTTAGGGTGGTTCCATTCTACATTTGAATTTGGGTTTGGAATTTGACTAAAAGGGGGATAAACCCTAACTTTTGCTCTCTTGATTTTGGGGGTAAAATCTTAGGGCTATTATTTAAGAGTGTTTGCTTAGTCCTACTTAGTGACTTAAACCTCCTTTAATTAAGGGGTTTGACTAATTAGGTAAGAATTGGATTTTCCATGATTTAGGGATTCATGAGTTGAACTCTAATAGACAATGAGTTAATGAGTTAAGGTTTTGAGATTCTTTGGGTGATTTAGGTGATTTCCCACTATCCTAGGGTACTCTTCCACCCATTCCATTGAACAACCAATTTACTGTTTTATTGCGTTTCCATTGACAAACAACCAAGCTTGCCTCCGGCTAAACCCCCGTTTACTATTTTCATTTGTGTTTTACTAAAGTACCGAAGCTTGAGATTTAGAAACCAATTTCCTTGTGGATACGACACTTGTTATATTGCAACGATTTAGGTGCATTTGCTTGTTTAGCTAGGTTTAATTACTTATGTTAGTAATTTTCCCAACAGGGAGACACTTTTTTCTGAAACAAATGAGAATTGAATGATCAAATTTGAGTCAAAATGATTAATAAACAAAGTTACAATAACTAAGTTACAACAACTAAGTTAAAGAAAAACTAAGTTACATTACAAACCATCTATCTAACCTAGATTGTAAATGATGAATCCAAGGTCCAACAGTGTTAGGATTTCTATAATAAATCCACTATGGATAGACAGGGGGGAGTAAGGAGTCATCAACCATACAAAACCTTACGAAATGACCCTGGGGGCAAACTCTGATGTGGATCTCTCCTCTTGGTCTATCATGATTGGTATATGATTTTCGATCATAAGGTATGTGCCACTTGCCATACCCTTATATAGAGTAGAGAAGAAAACTACTAACGATGTGCACTTTGTCACAATCATGGTCCTCATTTCTGTGGTCATCCATTCTCTGTAGGTGCTACCCCATCCCCACTCCAATGAAACGCTCTTAACATTTCGTTGTACATTATTTCGTTGAACATGTCCTTGTATGCATGCCTCACTGTTTCTGTATTCTTCATGTCTTGGTACAATCCTTTATGGACATGTTTCCACCTATCATCGTTTGAATACAGGTAATCAACAACCACCCTGAATCCACAATTACCATCTCCACGAACATCAATATACCTAGTGATATATTGATATAGGATGTATGGGAAATGTTGGTAGTATGAGAATCGATTCGGATATGACACTGATCTTCCAGTTGATGGTACTCCTTTGGAATGGCTCGCTCTTGGTCGGTTACGCTTCCAAGATGAAGGTTCCCTTTAGTTTGGTCTTGAGGTCCTGGTAGGTCTGCCAATCCCAAGATATTCTAAAGGTTCTTCTAATTGGCATGCCAAATCTGGATGAAGGAAGTTCTTGATTTGACTATAACATCTGGCCATTAGAGTCGGATCGTCTTATTGTGCTACCTCAGCAGCAATATCATGCCATATGTATTGTTCTGCCTCCTTGTATTCTAGCATATCAACTATTGATTCGTGATTCTTTCAACTTAGAGTGTACCAGAAACGATGTACATCCCTCTTTGAGCACAGGACACCACTATCCAATATGTAGTTTAATTTACATGTACATGGTAATCCATGAGAGGTTACCCTGTCACACCCACAAATTGAGCTATCCATTTGAACATAGTCCCCCTACCAAGCTCCTACACTAGCTCATCCAAGCATAAGGTACTAACCTTTCCGATCAAGTCAGCAATCAGAACCCTCATGTGTTCTCATCTGTGTTTCGTCCTAGCCGACTTGAAGTCCTTTTTCAGCTCCCTGGTGCTAGTATTCACGTGATTGTCAATTTTTGGAAAGATAACATCCAAAGTGTGTCTAGCACTCCTTAATCTCGCCATAAGAGCAGAATGTGCGCTCTCCACCCTGTCAAATGTTTTAAGTAATTTTTTTAGATCTATAACAATGGTTGTATTATCTTACAAATTACAAAACTAACAATCTTACCTATTTGTCGGTGTGTTGCCAAAGTGTAACACATTCTTGACCCAAGCCTCCACAAACCTTTCCTTGTGTTTCTCTCAGACTGTTGCAACGTACGTAATGAAGCGTGGATAGCTTCTGTATGTATTCTTGAATACTTGGAGGCTGTCATTGTACTCCTACCCTATGCATGAGTAGACAACCAAATTCCACATTCGGATTACGACCGCCGCCCTTCCTCTATTACCCATATACATCTCTGCCTTCCTCTGGATGTTCCTACTTATGTGCCACCGACATAGAAGATGCTGAGATAAAGGAAATACCTGTTGTAAGGCATTCATCAGTGCCAGACATCTATCGGTGATAAATGTTGAGGTTTTAGTGCGACCAAGGAGCACCCTTAATTGTTCAAGTGCCCACACGTACATGTCTATTGATTATGATACAAGAAAGGCGAAGACAATGCTGAAGTTCTTGCCTATACTCGTCACTCCGATGAACTGAACCAAAGGAATTTTCGTGATGTTTGTTTGTAGGTAGCGTTAATACCTATAACGTATGGAAAAGCGTGCAACAGTTCTTTAGAGGTAGGGTGTGCGAAGAAGATGGACCCAAGTCATGTTCGGTCCCCTAAATTGTGAAAGCATCCAAAATCATGTTATCTATCAACTTAATATGAAACCTAAAGGATTATAGTTATTTGAGACAACCTAAGTTGACTTACATGGTTATGTCGTGTAATTGTAGTAGTAGTTGTTTTTTACTAGATCACCCAACAAAGTCTGCACCATAGAACGACCATTTCTCTTTTCGAGTTTTGTCTTTTGAATCCGGTTGTATATATCTTTCCTGGTTGCCGATGTGTCGGGGTTAATCGTGGTGAGCCCTGAATAAATTACACAAGGTGGCACATCGACTCGGGTTCTCTAATCGATCATGATCTCCTCCTCTTCAGTTAGGAACTTTCCCACAAAATGACCCTCTGTCCACTCAGCGAGATCATGATTCTGCCATCCGTTAATCACAGTCAACACACACTCATCGCTTGTGTAATACCCCTTATTTTTAAAAGGGCAACCACATTTCTTTGAACCAAATGATCTGCGTCGGATGATGACACCAGGTCGTGGTGTCCTTCATGGTTTCCAATACCTCTCGCATTTATGTGGAAATCTTGGCCAGCCCGAGAACTTTGAATTATGGTGTAGACATGGTTGGGATGCTCAACACTATCTATCCAAGCTTTCTCTTCTTCTTTACTCCTAAATTTTTGATCTATTTCAAATAAGAAACTTGTATCCATCAGCAGAGGTCGATTATACATCTGTTGAATGTATTCATCCATCTCTGCATGGTGATCTTGAACTCATTCATCAAAATTATTCAAACCTTCATCAGTAGTTGAGTCCCTTTCCTATAATAAGGGTTGAGAGAATGTTAGGCACATGTTTAAATATGCAATATTAGTGTGAATTTGATTTACAAAAACATAAAATAGAAAATACTTACTCTGCTTGATATTGGAACATAATCATGATTGGAATCTGAAGATTGACTCATGTCTCGCTACTTGGAAACTTTTACGAAATATAGTTTGGGAGAGAGTCTGATGATGGTGTAAGAGATTTGAGAATATGGAGAGTGAGTGTGTGAAGATGAAATGGAGGATGCATCCATTATATAGAGGCTGGTCATGAGCTAACCACAAGGTTACAAGTATAAAAACGGTAACCTGGTACTTGTACCTCATGTACTGGATGCAGTCCTATTGTACGGGAACAGTGACCTGGTACGTGTACCTTTTGCTGGCAAAAGTAATTACTAACGGTAACTTTTAACTCATTTTGTACTAGATGTAGTCCTATTATACGAGAATAGTGACCTGGTATGTGTACCTC
Organism: Limonium bicolor; assembly: GCA_023374045.1. Taxonomy (NCBI): domain Eukaryota; kingdom Viridiplantae; phylum Streptophyta; class Magnoliopsida; order Caryophyllales; family Plumbaginaceae; genus Limonium; species Limonium bicolor. The sequence continues at coordinate 472,916,990 of CM041777.1, read as the reverse complement.
TTGCTGGCAAAAGTAATTACCAATGGTAACTTTTAATTCACTTTGTACTAGATGCAGTCCTATTGTACGGGAACAGTGACCTAGTACATGTACCTCTTGCTGGAAAAGTAATTACCAATGGTAAATTTTAATTCACTTTGTGCTGGATGTAGTCCTATTATACGGGAACAGTGACCTGGTACGTGTACCTCTTGCTGGAAAAAGTAATTACCAACTATAACTTTTGATTCACTTTGTATTGGATGCAGTCCTATTGTACGGGAACAGTGACCTGGTAGGTGTACCTCTTGCTGGCAAAAGTAATTACCAACGGTAACTTTTAATTCACTTTGTACTGGATGCAGTCCTATTATACGAGAATAGTGACCAAGTACATGTACCTCTTGCTGACAAAAGTAATTACCAACTATAACTTTTAATTCACTTTGTACTGGATGTAGTCCTATTGCACAGGAATAGTAACCTGGTACGTGTACCTCTTGTTGACAAAAGTAATTACCAACGGAAACTTTTAACTCACTTTGTACTGGATGTAGTCCTATTGATGGGAATAGTGACCTGGTGCGTGTACCTCTTGCTGGTAAAAGTAATTACCAATGGTAACTTTTAATGCACTTGGTACTGGATGCAGTCCTATTGTACGAGAACTGTGTCTGTTAGTTATCATTTTTACTTTTTCTGCAATGTGTTGTCACTTCAACTGATTTATCAGTCATGTCTTACTCAAGGACAACAACAGAGGGGTATTCAATGTTTAAGTTATGTACTAGTCGTTGAGCATGTTAGTGATTGTTACCATGATAGTATAAAATGGAGTATGGGTGTTCCAACCAATTCGTCCATCACTTCTTGCTCTTAATATCTGTCCACTTACTCATAATGTGAAATATTCATACCTTACACCATAACTTGATTGTAGTCATAAACTATTGCCCAATCTTCACTAAGAATGACACCCAAAAAGGAACTCTCACTCAAAGCACAAAAATCCATCAAAAGAAAGAAAGTGTGGACGACACCAAGAACCTCCATATCTAAAGGTTCATCCTCCAAAAATAAAATCTCAACAAGTAAGAAGATCCCAGAGATTATAATTCTAAGCAGTGATTCTTTATCATCTGATCGGTCAGAAGGCACAGATGTTCTCACCGACTTTGATGTAGACTCTAATTTCTTCAAAGAAATAGGGTCTGACAATTTCACCTACAACGATAAAGCCCTATTCAATGGTTACTCAACGTCAACTCCTAGACAATATCCCACACCATTCAAACCTTGGTTGATGCATTAACATCTGATGCAGAATCCACGACAAGGAAGAAGATCCCAGAGATTATAATTCTAAGCAGTGATTCCTCATCTTCTGACCGGTCGGAGGCACAGATGTTCTCACCGAATTTGATGTAAACTATGATTTCTTCAAAGAAATAGGGTCTGACAATTTCACTTACGACGAAGCCCTATTCAATGGTTGCTCAACGCCAACTCCTAGACAATATCCCAACATCATTCAAAACTAGGTTAATGCATTAACTTCTTATGCAAAATCCACGACAAGGAAGAAGATTCTAGAGATTATAATTTTAAGCAGTGACTCGTCATCTTTGAACCAGTCAAAGGGCATAGATGATAGCGGAGACACCAATGCGTTGATAGAACGCACACATTCAAATTGGCTTCAAGACTCAACAAACTATTATAGGATGTACCTTGATTAATTAAGGCTAAGTTTTCTCTATCTCTTTTTACTGTATCTTTACATTTGAACGTCAATATATTATGTAGCTCCTGCATTGTCAGGTCGTGCCTTAAGAAATCACCCATAAATAATAATAATTATTATCTAACTTTTGTATCAGATACAGTCATAACGTGCTCCATGTTACCGTTTTAACCTAACCTTTCGCACTAGCCGTTGAACTAGCTGTTGGGCATGTTAGTGACCGTTACTCTTGTATTATAAAAGGGGGTATGGGTCTCCCAACATACTCATTCCTTGCCTTCTGCTCTCAAAATCTTTCTAATTACTTCTTACGCGAATTCTTTATATCTTACGCCACACTTTGCTCTCAAAATCACATGGAGTTTCCTTTTAGTTTGCACGTGAATTATGTAGCTACTTTCGGTCGTCATGGTGCACAATTCGGTAGAAGGATGGGGCACAACCATGTAGAAATAAGTATGCCACATCCTAGTAATCTTCATGATCTACAACGATGAGTAGTTTGTGCTCTATAGTCCCTTCTCGGCAGAATAAACATAGCAACAATGGTGTATTTGGGGCTGGAGGGCAACTACAAGTGGACTTTTATGCATGTATGAACTGATACATCAGTTTGTCAGATGATGGAGAATTATATGGAGTATAATGATTTCATGGAACATATTCAATTACTTGTTATTTATGATCCTATTGAGCCCGATGATGATGATTTTCAACAGCAAGAACCAACTTACGAGATGTGACGTAATATAATAGGACAACAAATAGAGAGACAAAGGTTAGGAAATAATTAGGTTACTGATTATTTGGTAATTGATGTAGTTATAAAAAATGATATCTTCTTTAGGCTTTTGTAGTACAATTTTTTCCTATCCAAACTTTTCGTCGGCATATGTTATGATGATTTTTTTTCATTGAATAATGCAACTGGACATTGGAAACAACTTTTATTAAACATCTTGAATCACAACCAAGTTACATAACATATTATGAGATGACATTTGATGTAAAGACATCTTTAGGGAAAAAATATAATTGAAATTATCAAACATCATTACTACCAACCGACTCATCACTCTCGCCTTCATATAAATCAGAGAGTGATTTGAGTTACCATAGTATGGGACTGTCATACGCTTCATTGCTTGCAAATGACTCCATTGAAACATCACTGTCGCCTTCATATGAATCGGGGAGTGATTCTAGTTCCCATAGTATGAAACTATCATACACCCCCACCCACTCATTTCTTCCAACAGATTCTTCTTGGTTGTGGAGTGATTCGTGCTCCAACATTGAAATTTCACTCTCTTCTGTATCAGAAAGGGATTCATGCTCCCATATGATATTAGAACTATTTTCATCATTTGATGAGTGACTCATGATAATGTGAATGGGTTATGAATTTAGAGGAGCTAGTGGTGTGGACATATGAATTGTAAAGAATTTATAGAGAAAGCACAAGCTCCAGATTTTTGCTTAAAACATGGTGGTTATGTCTGATAGTGATTGTATCCTTACAAGTGATGATGAAGCTGAATAGTAATGTAAGAAGGTACATCCTTGTATTCCCTATAAAATTGTGAAATGCCATTTTGTACCTTCTTGTAGTCCTATAAGGAATCTCTTGTGGGTTGTTGTGTACGAAAGCTTAAAACATGGTGGTTGTGAGTGATCATGTGTAATAGTGACTGTGTCCTTACATGTGATGCTAAAGCAAAATAGTCATGTAAGAAGCTACATACTTGTATTCCTCATAAAACTGGAATGTCATTTTGTACCTTTTGTAGTCCTATAATGAATCTTATGGGTTGGCATGGCAAAACTAGAATGCAGTAGCTGTGTATCAATGTACATGCATGTCATCCCCTATAAAAATAAGCAATTTACACACATACACACACAGAGTTGAGGAAACTGTGTTTTAGGGTTTCGTATTAATCTATGCAAAATAACCACAATAGATTTTAAGTCAATTACAATACTCACACACATATCATAATTAATATCTTTTTAGTTCTCGTGGTAGTAACTTCATAAACAACTTGTATTGAATATAAGGTGTGATTAATGTTGGTATGTTGCACGCTGATGAGGAGGAGCAGTTTCTGCTATATTTTTTTGTTCCAGGTGTGGTCATTCTGGATGATTAATAAAACTTCTAGCATAAAACAATTTAAGGTTCTAACCCGTTTTTTCAAACCTTTAATAAGTAGAAACAGAGAAATCCACATAAATTGTACGAAAGTCTATTACATCAAGGAAAAATAAAACACCACAAATAGTTACCTATCCCACACACTAAAGTCTATTACATCTAAATCCTAGCTGAGTATGAGTAAGGTGCACCATGCTGGTGCTAGTCACTATCTCATATGGATAAAGAGCTGAACACATCCTCAAGACCATGAGTTGTAGCCCTTTGTTCATCTTCTGGCATTCCCTGACGATATTATGACCAGTCCCAAGCACGGTTCTCTTGATAGTAGGGACGTGCAAGCTCAATTGCCTCAGACAGTAGCTGCAATCAACTTGGTTAGGTAAGTGCACATAAAAATAAAAGGGAAATTTTGTGATGTACTATAAATAGATGACTTACGAGCGTGGGATCCGGACGATGAACCAATGTGGTTTCATAACTCTCAAGGTTTAGATTCTTCGGATGTGTGTGCTTGGTGTACCAATCTAGGTACTGTGGGACGCAAGCATGCAACTGAGCACTTTTACGCTCATACCCTGGCACCAACACTTTAGGTGTGCTGTCCCACACACTATACATGGGGGGGGGGGGTTACTAGTGCAGAAAATGTTTTATGTGACACCCTTTAAACCACGGTTTTAATTGTAACCGTGGTTTAAAGATTATATACCACGGTTCTAAAGCTAACAGTCATATACAACCTAACTGCGAGACTTTATACCACGGTTTTTAGCAAAACCGTCATATATAATATAATCGTGAGACTTTATACCACGGTTACCTATAGAACTGTGGTATTTAGCTAATAATAAATGACGGTTTTGATGGAACCGTCGTTTATAGTTTCGTCGGGGATAATATAAACCACGGTAATTGATAAACCGTCGTTTATGTTGCTCACCGTACCATTTTAAATGACGGTTTCTCGAGGAACTGTCGTTTAAAACTCTTTTAATAAACTCCTGCCTTTCTTTTTTTCTTCTACCTCCTCGACCTGACTCTCGCCATCTCTGCTCTCTAGCTGGCGATTTCGAAAACCTCAGCCGCCCCTCTTCCTCCGCTGCCGCTCCTCTTCCTCCGCTGTCTCGTCTCGTTGCCCGCCCTGTCCGTCGTCTCGCCACGCAGCCCCCAAGCCTTCCCGTATTTTCCATTGTCGCCCAGCAACAAAATCGCGCGCGCCAACACTGACGCCTGCTCGCCGTGTCTTCGCCGCTCCGCCGCCCCGCGCACACTCACCACCGCACCACGCACGCCCACCACCTACAAATCCGGCCAGGTTACGTTTAGCTTGCATTTTTACATCAAACAAGATAAACTGTCGAGTATATATATGTCCGTGCTTTTTTTTGGTTTCTGTTTTGCTGAAACAAAAATGATCGTAGTTGTGGGTTTAATGTGGTATTTTTTCAATCATACTAAAATGTAGATAAACTGTCGAGTATATGTCCGTGCTTTTTTTTGTTTCTGTTTTGCTAAAACAAAATCGATCGTAGCCTCTGTGGGTTTAATGTGGTATTTTTGCAATCATACTAAAATGTAGAAGATGCTTTGAGCTCCGGGATATGCTAGTCACCCCTATATAATGAAGGAAGCTAACTATAATATTTAATGATAAGGGCATAGTTTCAGAATTTCAAAGAGCTCACCATAAATATCATGACAATCTAGTTTGTCTTTAATGACATCAAATAAATGGGGATATGAACCATCTTGCATTAGCTATGGATATCAGCATGGATGGCAATTTCAATTTACTTAAAACAGCACCAAGGCCAGCTAATAGCAAATCGATGTGTTCAGATAAGGACCCTAGGCAATGCTCAAGCCCAGATAGAAGCTGTTTCGTATAGCATTTCACATGCAAAATTGAGAAAAGTTTTCTCAACCTAGAAATAAAAAATGATTTTGGTTGCTAGTGAATGGTAAAACAAATAAATGTGGCTCATTGTTGGTAAATACTTCCTCAACCAACACCATTGAAAAATAGCTTGTGCAGTTGCTAATGACATTAAAATGAGTGGCACGATCCACCTTCATTCACTCTATGGTTCTGCTCATACAATTAATTCATGGGTCCTGTATTCTGATGTTGTTATTATGTTTGTTTTTGCCGAAAAAAATGTGGAGTATCTAAAAATATGCAATGGTCATGCCAAATTTTTTCCAGAACTCAACCGTATTTTAATTTCATTGAATAGGTGTTACTACGGTTGAATAATCTCTCTTCCATCCCATTTATGAGTTGATCATCACTATTCATTAGGTTAGTTTTTTAAAAATGTTTCAATAACATGGTTTATTCAAAATATATTCGTTTGTTTATTTTTTCAATTATTCATTGAATAGGTGTCACTACACACAGTCGGATTTTCTACTTATCGCACTATCTGCTGCTGTCAACCTCTACCACCGGTTTGCCTGATCAGAACCCACGGAAATAACACTTGCATTTCTAAATTTAAGGTGATTCTAATTTCATCAAATTTAACTTTTGTAACACCCCTACCGCTATTACCGTCATTACTGTACAAATGCCTACCTTCGCAGCGGATATTACATACACAACGACGGGTGTACAATGCCGCTAGTCACCCACGTGACTAACAAGGCCAGCTACACTACTACATACTATCGGTCTGATGAATTAAACATACCGAGTATTCTACACCATAAATTACTTTCCCTTGCATACTCAACCATTAATCAATTACCATTCCAATACAATACTATACCGAGTATACTACAATCCTTAAATTACCGATACAGTTTGGACTTCCAAATTCGCATTACAATATAAGTACCAATCCTATAATTCAACTACCCATGCTTACATAGCAGTCCCCGTCCGACTCTCTCGAACGGTGGTCAGCTTCGAATACCTGTAAAAATAAAAACGTCGCCCCTTCGGGTACCTGCACACTAAAAATGTTCCCCTAGGGGGTCAGCTTACGCTGAATATGACTTTCGCATATACCGCGTGCTAACCGCGGTACGCCGACTACTTTGGGTCGGATATACATGGAGTTCATTTAACATGCATACATACATACTCATGCTACAACAATACAATCAACCATACTTACATACATGCATAAGGTTCTTTACCTACCCAGGAAGATATTTTGTTAGTCAACCGTTCATTTAGTTATTCGTTCATCCGGTTTCATCGGATGCACTCTTTCTCCTTACTCGGGTTCACAAGCTTACACTAAGCTTATTCTTACTTACTCGTTGTTTTACTTACCCTATGCTCAATACCTTGCTTATTATTTCACTCATACTTCACTCAATACTCACTGCTACCATTACTTACTCTTACTCAGTACTCGGGACTTGCTCTCACATACTCCGTACCCATACTCTTCTCCTTACTCATACTTACTCATTTCTCGGTACTCATTACATACTCATACTTACTCATTACTCATTACTTTACTCATACATACGCAATACTCAATACTCATTACTTTTGGTCTCTGGGCGGAGTCATACACAAGACTCGCCATTGGACCTACAAATTCAAAGGCTATACACTTAGCTCCTCAAATATACAAATGTCCATTTTTATCGGACTAATCAAATTCCCAACGCTCCTCTCTTGGAGTATCTTACCATCTCATGGTTTAGCCTAGAAGTATCTCTCTCGATAACCTCCACTAGCTTAGGGAATTGCCACCGTCTAGTATTCTCAGATTTAAGGGTTCCCCCAACGTATCGAATACTCTCATGTTCGGGACATTACTCACATCAATCGGGTCCTCCCATAGTGGGTCGACTAATTTGCCAAGGGGTTTGAAGTTCCCTCATCATTCTTTACTACTCCCATGGTTCATGACTTGCATCAACATTAAATCCTCCAGTAGGGTTTATTTATATACTTCCACTACTTATTGTTTGTGGATTATTCATTTCAGTTCTCCTACCGTTATCGGAAGGTTGCTACTCCCGTACACTCTCTCACATTCTAGTGAGTTCATGGGTTAGCGTTATCATTTGTTGGTTCTTTAGTTTAGTGCGTTTCTATGTTTCCGTTAGTTCACAACATAACTCGTTCTACGAGTCACAAAACAACAAGACTCATCTACGAGTCGGTCTACGCACTAAGTGAAGCCACACAATCAATCAAGAAGGGTTAGCTCATACAACATACAGCAAGACATACAATGAAAGACAATAACCGTTTTCATGCTTTAGTCTTAATTAGCCGGCATACAGCACATAAATCAACGTAACTCGGTTAGCATACGGGGCATGAGAAAATCATACCTTTCACCGGGTTTAGCTTTACCATGTGTTCCCTTGTTCCTTGGTTCACATTTGTTCCACTGGTAATGTTTCAAACATTGGTATTAATGCTATGCTCATACGGTGCACAAATAATTACTACTCCCGTACTTACCCCGTTATCCTGTTGTTTCGGTTTAACTTAATGTTCATATACTTACAACTTTCTAATTACTTCTCACACTTCATGGCTTCAATGACCTTTAAACATCATTAATTACTGTCTACTGTACCTTATCTATCATACCACCATCCTTACTCTACCTTAGAACAGCTTTAAAAAACACATTCTGGAGGGATTTTACTAGGGTCCGGGTTAGTGTCCGGGGTTTCTAAACCCGGACACTACTTTGCAAAAGTCCTCGGTAATAATTTTGTGTATGGTCCAGGTGTTAGGTCAGGGTTTATAAACCCGGACCATGCACTGCAGTTCTCTCGGGTACAAATTTGGGTGGTCCGGGTTAAAGGGTTGGTTTGCAAACCCGGACCATTCATGGCAATTCTCTCGGGTAAATTTTGGGGTGGTCCAGTTTTAGGTCCTGGTTTGCAAACCAGACCACTCCTTCTGAAATACAATCTGTTACGATTTTTACTGGTCCGGGTTTCTGTACTTGTTTACAAACCGGACCAGTTACAGTAATGAAAAATAATTATGTTTTTGAGCTTGTTTCAACTCCAAACTTCTACCAATCTCTTCCCCAATATTCCTACATATAATCTAGCATATTTAGCATTGATTAAGCATTTTAAACTAGCCTAATCCACCTCTATCCAAATCTGTTACAAAATACCATTCATTGCAAATTTCTCCACTGTTACAGTTTTTCCTTCCTCAACAAATGTTACAGATTCTCCCTTTCTTTTTCCCACTAATCCTATGGCTCTTTCTTTGCCTCATTTACCTTATACTCAACCCAAGTCTTACTCCCTACCATACTCATCCTACCAAGTCCTACACATTAATTCTCCCTTGTTTCTCCAACACATTCAAAAATCTCTTGCTACAGATTTTATATCTTTTCATCCTCTTACCACAACTACTACTCCTTAGTTACTAAATCATCTCTACTAAATCGCAATACACACCTTGGTTCTCCCATTCACCAAGTCATTCTTAATGCACAATTCCTACTAAAATTTTGCCGTAGCTCACCTACTTTCCTTACTTATCCATACATATCCTGTAGGATCGGGTGGCTGACTCAAACCAACTAAAGGTGTGAGTCTAAGAGTTGGTTTGACTCAATTGGTCTTTGAAAGTAAGAAACACTATGTGATGTAGAGACACTCAATCGAACTTCGTATGTGAGAACACTTGAGACGTAGAAACACTTAGTCGAACTAAGTGCGCGGAAGCAGTTGCTCAAGGTAGTAAAGTAAGATAGACTTAGCGGAGCTAAATGGATTAACACTCAAAAGATGAGAACTCTGTCGAACTCAGCAGGATACACAATATAAGTTATTTTATTTCCTGGTCAAAACAAAACAACTTATAATGCCCACTCAGTAGATGAGATCTACTTCGTGGTTTTCACTCACTCACCCAATACAATCTCTGATCAGCTCAATGATAAGTGTAGTGAAAACTAGGTCCTACCTAGAAAGACTCTATCGATATGCACAAACGAATCTAGTACTTCTCTCTCTCTTTTCTCTCTAAAATAGGCAAAGCTTTCTCTAAACAAATGCTCTGAATGATTCTCTTTGGAAAGCTGCAATGAGAAACGAAATGACAACTCTTTTATATAGTGGAGCCGGTGAGGGAGTCTGCTTCCGAAATTTCTGCCATCTGAACGTTGTAGTTGCTTAAAATCCGGTCCTAACTTCTTTATGAACGTTGCTAAGCCTTGGCCCTTAATTTTCGGACAATTACCAATCCATTGGACGACTTGGCAACGTTCAATTACGACTTTCACGTCTGATGTAGTAGACTGACTCTGTCAGTTCCGAAATTTCAGGAACCAATGACTCTTTCCTTGAATTTCGGAAGCTGGGGCCATATTTCGGAAGCTGAAGCCAAGTCTTCTGGTTAGTGCCATGTTGAGAGAATTTTGGTCCAAGTCTGAACGTTGATGACCGTTGTAAGTCAATGTAGTTGCTGTACTTGCTCCTTAATTTTCGCAACTGACCGACAGACTCCTCGAATTACCAGAAAGTCAAGGCTTTAGATTTTGCTCACATTTTGCATGAATTTCGGCCCAAGGATGATAGTTGATGACTGTTATGGTTTAGTGGACGTTGCTCCTTGAATTTCGTGACTGATTGATGAATTCACATGGATGGACTCTCTCGCTCTTTCGGTAAGGACAGAGACTCATTCGATCTTTCAAGGTTGACGGACTCTGTCTTGTTTTGAGAAGTGTGATTGACTCGTTTGATCTGGTTGACTATCTCAGCAACACCTTCATACTCCAACAGTTTCCCCCTTGTTGCTGATGATAGCAAAACTCTTTTTGTGAATCCCGAATGAGTCAATCTGCAAAACAAGACAAGGGAAAAAAGAATTTGGGGAACCGACCCTGTCCAAGTTCCCCCTTAATCACAGCATAGATTGAGTAACTCTTGTTAGAGTTCCCCCTGAATCGATGAACACAATTTGGCAAACCACAACCTATTAAGAGAGATTGGAAAAGGGAATATATGACTAAGTTAAGAAAACTGCAACCAACATGATCTAGTACCAACAGAGTAAAAACGAAACAGAATATCCAAACTTCACCTCAGACCTAGTCGCACAGAGACAAAGTCAATCCAGAACATAACCAGAGTGACTCGTTCGTGAGAGACGGGATTCACTACTTCCCCCTTTTTGCTGTCATCAGTAAGGGAAGTTTGCAACAGAGTCTAAGTCAATCCGTACATTAAAAAACAAATAGACTGTATCCATAACGCAAACATACTCATGGACGACAAGGGGCAAGAAGTATTGTCATATTCCACAATACCTTTCATTGCCACATACTCATAACTTGTAATGATCCCTGTTGCATTGCATTGTATTTTTGAAGACTTTATAGCTCTATATTTGCAATTCATAGATATTTAACAAGTTTGAGCACACAGGGACTGTCTCCATCCCCCAGACTTTTCTCTCCACCCATGTAACAGCTTTGGGCCAACTTTCCCAGGTTTCGCATCCTTAGGAAGTTAGGTGATAAATCACCCTTAAAGGCTTAATAACCGAGTGGACGAGGTCCGTTTTGGTTCAGGAGAAACAAGTTAGCGGAGTACCTTGCCTTTGTACTCTCTCCTTTTTTTTTGGAGAAAATCGAAAAGGGACACAAAGAGCAGACACAGTCTATCAATATGAGAACACAGATTGACTCAAACAGTATGCAAACAACACCTACTAATTATACAACCAAAGAAGGAGAGAGACTACCGTCTTACGTTGATTGAGTCATTCCAATTGTTGAACGGAGTGCCTCGAATCTGGTGGCAGGAAGAGGCTTGGCAAAGATATCTGCTAGCTGATCCTCTATTGGAACAAAGTCAAGTTGAATTAGCCTTTTCTCGACACAGTCCTTCAAGAAATGGAAACATATTTCAATGTGTCTGGTTCTCGAATATTGGAATGGGTTTCCAGAGATTTTACATGTGCAATTGTTATCACAGAAAATACCAATTTGATCTCTGCAAAATTTTGCTTTGTAGAGGGCCAAGAGACTAAGCATGGACCAAGGAATTGTGCATTGCTAGATGCACTCTTTCTATCATAGAGGGAATCTGTCCAATCAGAATCACTAAAACCAGATAAAATAATATAAGGGAACGAATGTACCATAGATAAAGTTGACTGGTTCCTTTTAAGTATCAAAATTCGCTTGACCGCCTTGAGATGGGACTGTTTGGGTGCTGCTTGACGAGCACATAGACAGACTTGGTCGTCAGAATGTATGACATTTAGACACTTCTTGTACATACTTCCTTCTTTACGTCTCGTGGCTTCTAGAGATCCTGTATGTTCATCAAAACTTTGCAAACGACATATGAGAGAAGTACTAAATTGAATCTTTCACAAATTTGAAAAATGCTTAACAGACTAGGTTGAAGTCCAGTGACCAGATGGACTCCATCTACCTTAAACTTGGAGGGGTTACCTATGGTGCCAACTCCCACGATTTCACCTTGGTTGTTGTTTCCAAAGGTGACCTTACCTCCTTTGTAGGATGAAAGCGAGCTGAATTTGTCGGGATTTCCAGTTGTGGAGCACCCTCTGTCCAAGTACACATAGTTCATCTCCACGCTCGCTTCCACCTGCAAAAAAAATCACTTGGTACTTTTGGGAACCCAAATATACTTGGGTCTCCTTTTTGAACCAGATTTTTTCAGCTTTTCTCGTGCCTCAAGGATAAGATTGAGTCGCTTGATATTAAATGACACATCCTTGTGAAGCTTTTCACAGGCACTATCTCTATGTCCAAGACTCCCGCAATAACCACAAATCTTAGTGGGAGGAAGATTGACGTATTTTTGTTGTCCTTTCCATCAAGAATCAAAATTTTCTTTTTGTTGTTGGCGCTTGGGTTTGTTGTTGGATTTGGACATATTTTTAGGGATATCAAATTTACCTTTATGCCACTTGGGCTTCGATTGAGTGGATCCAACTCCAGATCGTATATTGACTATCTCTTGGGAGAGTTTTTCAACTTCCTTTTGAAGATTATCACGATCTTGACTAACTTCCTTGATCTTGGAGTTGGCCCACTCGGGTAATTCTGATGGAGTGACCTGTTTGATGAAATTGACTGGTTTGAGAGAGAGTGCATGTTCCTTTTCTTTCAATTTTCGAGAGAGTTGCTCAACAGAAGAGGTTAGAGAGATAACTTGAGATTCTGAACTATTTAGCTCATTCTGCAAAGAACAACACTTGTCAGCGAAAACAATGAGGTCATGTTTGAGAGAGTCAATCTGAGTGAGTGACTCTTCCTGTTCCCTTTGGTTGGATCCAGTAAGACTCTTGGTTTTGTTGAGCTCCTTTTTAAGGGAGTCAACACGACGCCGAGAGTCTCGCAAATCCAATCTAAGTGAGCAGGAAATAGTCTTATGTTCCTCAGCTTCATCTCTCAAAGCATACATAAGACTTTTTGAGATCTCAAGTTCCTCACTTAACTCGGAGATTTTTCTGTTAAGATCAGCTTTAAGAGAGTTAGTTTCAGAAGCCATTTTAGCAATTAAAGTCATAAAACCCATAGGAGTTATACGATAAAGGTCTGTTTCAAGATGGGAATGAGTTACCTCATTGTCGGGGATCATGGACTCCGTCGTATCATGTGCCATGAGACATACCAAGCCGCTGGACTCTGTGTCTGGATCGTCGGAGTCTGAATCACCCCAACCGACAGCTGCCATTGCTCGTTGATTGACTGTCAGCCTAAGTAAGGCTCTGATACCACATGTAGGATCGGGTGGCTGACTCAAACCAACTAAAGGTGTGAGTCTAAGAGTTGGTTTGACTCAATCGGTCTTTGAAAGTAAGAAACACTATGTGATGTAGAGACACTCAATCAAACTTCGTATGTGAGAACACTTGAGACGTAGAAACACTTAGTCGAACTAAGTGCGCGGAAGCAGTTGCTCAAGGTAGTAAAGTAAGATAGACTTAGCGGAGCTAAATGGATTAACACTCGAAAGATGGAGGACTCTGTCGAACACAGCAGGATACACAATATAAGTTATTTTATTTCCTGGTCAAAACAAAACAACTTATAATGCCCACTCAGTAGATGAGATCTACTTCGTGGTTTTCACTCACTCACCCAATACAATCTCTGATCAGCTCAATGATAAGTGTAGTGAAAACTAGGTCCTACCTAGAAAGACTCTATCGATATGCACAAACGAATCTAGTACTTCTCTCTCTCTTTTCTCTCTCTAAAATAGGCAAAGCTTTCTCTAAACAAATGCTCTGAATGATTCTCTTTGGAAAGCTGCAATGAGAAACGAAATGACAACTCTTTTATATAGTGGAGCCGGTGAGGGAGTCTGCTTCTAAAATTTCTGCCATCTGAACGTTGTAGTTGCTTAAAATCCGGTCCTAACTTCTTTATGAACGTTGCTAAGCCTTGGCCCTTAATTTTCGGACAATTACCAATCCATTGGACGACTTGGCAACGTTCAATTATGACTTTCACGTCTGATGTAGTAGACTGACTCTGTCAGTTCCGAAATTTCAGGAACCAATGACTCTTTCTTTTCCTTGAATTCGGAAGCTGGAGCCATATTTCGGAAGCTGAAGCCAAGTCTTCTGATTAGTGCCATGTTGAGAGAATTTTGGTCCAAGTCTGAACGTTGATGACCATTGTAAGTCAATGTAGTTGCTGTACTTGCTCCTTAATTTTCGAAACTGACCGACAAACTCCTCGAATTACCAGAAAGTCAAGGCTTTAGATTTTGCTCACATTTTGCATGAATTTCGGCCCAAGGATGATAGTTGATGACTGTTATGGTTTAGTGGACGTTGCTCCTTGAATTTCGTGACTGATTGATGAATTCACATGGATGGACTCTCTCGCTCTTTCGGTAAGGACAGAGACTCATTCGATCTTTCAAGGTTGACGGACTCTGTCTTGTTTTGAGAAGTGTGATTGACTCGTTTGATCTGGTTGACTATCTCAGCAACACCTTCATACTCCAACATATCCTTCCTCATCAAATTCATCCCTATTCTAGCCAAACCACAAGGGTTCTACCAGCACACATACAAAATCTCAATACACCAAACTTCCTCAATTACAATACCAATACATCACTACTTCCTCAATCCACCATACTAATACACATACACAATTTATTTGGCTCTAAAGCCTACAATCCAAATACAAACTCATAAATACTCAAACTCCCACAAATTCAATACTAATACAATGATTTGGTTTTCTTTAATTTGTTTACCCGTTCCCATTACTCTTAATGCATTAAAACATATCATTGAGGAAGAGCTCTTACCTTAAAGCCCTTATTCCCTCCTTTCTTTTCTATTCCTTCTTCTCTCTTTCTTGCACAATCGGTCACATAGGGAATGGAGTTGCCAAACCCCATTCCCATCACCCAATACACATAAAACAAGTGCAATTAACATACTAACCCTTAAATCAATGTTAATTCATTGAGATGTTTTAAACAAAATTTCTAGGGTTTACCTTTTGAAGCTTTTAGGAGGGGTTTTAGCCCTTGGTTCAAGAAGGTGTTCTCACCACCATTGGAAGGTTGGAATTATGCTCCAAAGCAAGAAGAAAACAAGGTGTTACAAAGAGCAAAAATCGGTCAAGAGAGAAAGGTGAAGAAAAATGAGTTTTTCTTTGGAAGTTTTTACCTTAGAAGAAAGAGGAGGCTCCAAGCTACAAGGTGGTGCCCTTTTCTCTTCAAATGGGCAAAACCCAAGAAAATTAAACTCATCCTTTTCAAATTTTGAAAAGAGAGAAGTGTGGAGCTTGAAAAGGGGGAGAAGAATATGTGTTCGGTTTTTCATTTGGAGCTCTAACATGGCTTGAGCATGGAGGGAAAGGGAGGCTGCCATTGTTGCTGAGTGGAGCAGCTCAAATCGCCAGGAAGGGGAGGAGAGAGCAGCTCACGGTGGGAAGAAAGGTAAGGAAGGAGAGAGAGAAGGAAATGAGAGGAGGGAGGTAAAATTATTTATGCTTTTTACTTTACTCTCTCCTCCTTTTTGTTTCTTTCTTTCTTTATTTGTGTGTGAGTGAGGGGATGACTCACTAATAAAACCGGCCCACATATATATGTAAGCTGGAGCGTTTTTCGTCTTTTACAGAAAACGCTAGTTACTTTACCCGGTTGAGGTACTATTCACTAACCGGGCCCGTTCCCGGAATTTTTTCTCGTTTCTTTATTTTTATTGGTTATTAAGCTTCCATTGATGCTTAATTATAGTTATTTAATGAACTATAATTTTTACAGGTTCGTTTGACCACTTAAAATCACGTTTTCGGGTTTTTCCCGAAAAACGTGCGCTAAGGCTCTATTAGCGTTTTAATACATTATTTGGTTCCGTTTTCTTCGGGAGTTGTTCCCATATATTATTTTGGTCTTATTAAGCCCTAGGAATCCATATAATACGCTAACCGAGGTCTCATACCTCCTATGCTTATTTAACGGTTATTTAGCGTTTTTCGCTTTTTAAGCGTTTCTTTATTTCTTTTGGATTTATTTTCCTTACCAAAATTACTTAGGCACTATTAGGCCCTTAAATACCATACTAAAATAATTTAATCATCATATTTAAGTTTGGGGTATTTCAATCTACCCCCCTTAAAGAACTTTGCCCTCAAAGTTGGTGAATCTAATATTGTTACTCACATACGTATTCTGTGCTAAGGTTATGACCTCTACATATAACTTTGTCAAACTCCAAATGTCTAACATGATGCATACTACACATCCAAACAGCTTTTCACTGCATGCATTGCAATCAAAAATATCCATTACAAGCTCTCCAAGGGGTCCGTCCGCAGATAAATGAGGTACCATCCTCTCCCATGTCAAGCGATCCCTCAGGTACCGGTCACGTTTGAACACTTACGCTTTCTGGTTCACGGCCGTCATGACTTGAGCACTTACACTTTCTGGCTCTACGGTCCTTCGGTTCAGATCAAATTCATTTGCACTTATAGAGATCCTCAGGCACTTACTCATACTTACTTACTCATACTTACTCATACTTTACTCATACTTACTCAGGACTACGCTGCCCCAGTGCCCTTTGAAAAATACAAACACACACTATCACCGTACGATCGGTGTAGTGGTTTCAAAACTAATCAACACTCCCACTGACTCAAAACTAGCTTCACCTCCTATGGTTTCGACCGGATACCCGTGCCTAGGCATAGAAGATTCACTAGCGCCCTTGGGAGCGGTTTCAAAACTGATCCTCATTCTCAGGTTGAAGAAAACATTGTACCAAATTAGTTTTGGAAATTCGTTTTGAAAGCTTGCATACATTTCCCAAATTCCGTTTATGATGATTTTACCTA